>CM028129.1:748372500-748997500 GCA_016271365.2 Neoceratodus forsteri
TCCACTTCCCAACAGATTTAGATGTGATGGGGGATTAAAGGAAACACTGTGCAAAGTAGCTGATTCAGAAAGTGAAAATGATACATCAATTGACTTAAATGTGTCTAATGCTTTAAATACATCTAATAGCTCATCTTTAGTAGATGTCTCTGATGTAATATCCAGGGAAGATACTTACTTAAGCTTACCGGGGGATTGCACTCAGAGAGACCCAACAGTATCTACTAATAAGAGTAATTTGAGTCAGACCCCGACTGGGAAGGACCACGTAGCCATTCCAGGCTATGATCTTCAGTTTGTAACTTCAGAATTACAATATACAATTGAGAGAATAAAAAGAATAGACACTGAGTCTAAAAGTCAGTATAATAGGGGATATTACCCACAGCAATATACTAATTATATTCCATATAGTCTCAGTGAAGATTTAATTTCCTCCCTGAGAGATCAATATACAGCTACTCTATTATTAATGGAGCAGATGATAGTGCTTAAGAATGAATTAGAAACTGCCAGACAAGATATAGCAATCAATGGTGCTAGACTGGATGATGTTCTAAGGAAACTGGATCAAATAAACCCTCCCCAAAGACTCAGACTCTGTAGTGTGGGATGAAGTGGAGGATTTGTCTAGGAATGGAAGACTGAATTTTAGTCCTATAGTAATCCCAGAAAGTTCAGTACCAAAAAAAAAAAAAAAGAAGAAGAAGAAGAGAAATAAGAGAAAAATTAAAAAGGGTAGTGGCAATAATTCAGCCTCCACTATTGGCATTGATGGTACTAATAGTACTAGGAATAGCTCTGTTGAGAGTGAGATAGTAAAAATGGAGGCAATTCCAGCAGTGGCGGAAGAAACGAGTAAAAATGATTTAATGCAAAGATTAGATAATTGTTTTGATGGGCAAGATAAGAACTTTAAAGGTAGAACCCTAAAAAATAAACTTTCCTCATTAGAAAGAGAGATTAAACTATTACAAGCAGAATTTAAAATGGATATAGTGGACCAAGATTATGACTCCATGACATCATTGCCCCAGTCAAGAGAGATAGATTTAAGGGAAATAAATATTTCCATAGGTGGTCAAGCTCCTAATATTCTTAAGGCAATGAGGACCAATGCTGACTCATATAAACTCTCTTCGCCCTATTTGTCCCTAGATGGATGGCCATTAATGAGCAGGGACAGACTCAAAGGTTTTGTAACAAATTTGTTATCAAAATAGCTGGACTTAGAAATAGTTGAGTCAGATATTGTTGAAGTAAGAAACTCTCAGGACGGACAAACAAACTCCATAGAAGTTTTTCTTGAGTCTCCTAGGGTTGCCAATAATTTATGGTACAATGGAGAGGCCATTGAAAGAAAAGGCTACTTTATTATGTTCCCTAATAGGCAAGATTTTAATCGGAAATCATTAAGTGGGGTGTATAAGGAAGAGACGGTGGTCCTGAGTCTCTTTGGAATGGAGCCTAGGCCCAGAGAAAACAATAAAAAGCTAATTGGATCATTATGCAATCTATTTAGTTCATATCTGAATATTAAATTGGGTAAAATGGACATTAAGAATGTAACTAGACAAGCCAATTCATTACAAATAGATATTTTGGTGCAGGATGATGAACTTCCTACATTATTATTGGATAAAAGCCCTCAACTAGATGTGCTGGACCTTCACTTGTGTAAGTCAAATGAGGTATTTGGTGACTCTCCTTCTGGGAAAAAGAGTGTCTGCTCTAGCTATGAGAGACACACATACGCAAATATTGCTGATCCCACTGGAGCCTCACCAAATGTGCTATATTGACTTAGTAATTATTCTAAGGATATTCATATAGTCTTGTGTGACTCCAATGGTCACAGGGTTCCCAATATTGCTGAAGCTACTAATTCATTTAAGATGGTAGAAGACCTGGAGTGGGAATCTGAAACTGCTGTCACCCTTGCTCTATTTGAGCCTGATGTGTACAAAACTATTTTTATCTCTTGGAATATAGCTGGATTGGAATATAAACCAGTTGACAAGGAATGGAGTGATTTTGTGCTAAGTTTTGATGTTATTTGCCTTCAGGAAACATGGCATGCTGAAGTGAATATCAATATACTGAATGGCTATGAGTGTTTCCATGTACCTGGTGAAAAGTTCTTCAACTTTAGAAGAAGAGCTGGGGTTTAATCTCTTTCATTAAAATTGGTATTTTCTATGATATGAAATTGAAATATGCTGATAGACATCTATTGTGTCTACCAATTGATTAGTGATACATATAACATTTTCCTGGTTAATTTTTATATTCCACCATATGCCTCTAAATTTCATCTACCAGATGCTTGGGACAGACTAAGGGCTCTTCTCCATGATTGCAAGACTGATCTCCCTGATTGTGAGATCCTGTTACTGGTGGACTTTAATTCTAAGATCGCAAAGTTTGATGGGTACTATGACAATTCTGTATTCATGTATGATGATTCCACGGGCCCTGTTAATATTAGGAACTCAAAGGATTTAGTAAAAAATAACTTAGGAATAAAATTAATGAATATCCTGAAAGAAATAGATAAGCACCCACAAAATGGTGACTCAGGGAGACAGAGGAAAATGTTACATATATTAATGGTATGGGCAGATCTGTTCTAGATCTAGCTCTTTGGTCTGGTCGCAGTATGGTTTGGGATAGTCTCCAGATTATAACTAGATCGAAGAGTGACCATCTCCCCTTAGTACTAACTGGAGTATCAAAAGACAGCATTGTACATGTTAACCCACTTTTAGTTCAGGTGGAATCAATTCAAAATAAAAGGATCTCATAGTCAGTCAACCTAGAAGAAGCATTAAAAAACATATTTCATATACACTTAAGCTTACTCTGTGCTAAGTTTAATCTGGAATCAACTAGGGTACTTTGGGCTCATCTGGCTTGTGTCTTTGCTGATTTATGCAAAGAGCTGTATGAAGATAAAATAAGCAAAACAAAAACCAAAACAAAGGATATCGGCTGGTTTGATAATAAGTGCATACTGTTTAAAAGACAACTCCAGGCAGCGCTTAGACATATGAAGGAAACCAATGATAAATTATTGATCAATAGTTTAAATCAAGATTGGAAAAAATATAAAGTACTTTTAAAACAGAAAAAAACACAATATTATAACATTTAATTGGAAAAAATGCTCTCCACTATTACCAAACTAGATAGAAAAAAATTCTGGATATATGTAAGTAAGGAAACAAATACTTATAAAACAGCCCGAGATATGTATATCTCAGAAGATAAGTGGCTAAAGCACTTTTTAAAAATGTATTATGACAGTCAACTTGATAATAGCTATCCCATGGGCGACACTAACTTCAATCAATATTAATTTCTAGACAAGATGTTTATTTTGCAATACAATCTTTAAAAGCTTAAAAGCCAACAGCTTAATCTGGTTCAAGGTCAGTTGGCATTCATCTGCATCCCCTTCCCCCGGGTCGTGCCTGAAAATAGGCAGGATTTGTCTAGTGCATTTACCCGGTCAACAAAAGCTAAAAAAAAAAAAAAAATCTAATAAAGCCCCTGGACAGGACAGAATCGCAGCAGAAGTGTATCTTGCTAACACCACAGGTTGGTGTGGGCTTCTGGGAAAAATCTTTAACAGGAGTATTCAGGAGCAATACTTCCCCGAATCATGGAAGGGGCGCTGGTTATCCCCATCCATAAAAAGGGGAAAGTAGACACTCCAAAGATGTACAGGCCAATCAGTTTGCTTGATATAAATTTGAAAATCTTCTCTAAAATTATTCTGAGAAAAACTAAGCTTTCAAACAGAGTGCACAGGAGGCCTTATAGAAGCTCAGGCTGGATTTAAAAGTAATCGGTCAATGATTGATAATTGCTTTATCTTGACACATATTGAAAAATATGCAATTCAAAAAAAACAAAAAATATTCTGTGCATTTGACTTTTCATCAGCTTTTGACACAATAGACAGACGAATATTATGAAGTTTGATGAAAGATAGGGGTATTGACCCAGACCTAATTGCTATAATTTCTAATTTATATAGAAATGATTGGGCTACAATAAGATTGGGTGCTAAGGGTGAAGTTTCAATAAAAAAATTTATTAACAAAGGGGTGTGCCAAGGATGTGTACTGGCCCCCACTTAATTTGCCCTATATATTGATGGTCTTGTAAGAAAACTTAGCAACCTGATCTCTGACACCCCTAAAATTGGTACAGTTTCCTGCTGTACGCTAGCTTATGTGGATGACATTATTCTGATGTCCTTATCTAAGTAGGGACTTCAGAAACAGCTAAATCTTCTAAATCATGAAGTATCAGAAGTTTTGAATTTGAAAGTTAACATGCAAAAGTCCCGAATAACGGTTCTTGGGCAGAAAAAGCCCAATGACTCCTGGTTTCTGGGCAAAGAAAAACATCTGAATATGAATATCTATATAGAAACATAGACTTTGATGGCAGATAAGGACTGCTTGGCCTACCTAGGCTGCCCATTTCCATACCTACAGGATAAGTTGCAGATCCTAGTTATTCAACAGCCTATTTCTTCCTACCCTCAACAAGAATTGCCTTATGTCTGTCCCATGCATTCTTGAATTCTCCCACAGATATAGACCCCACAACCTCCTCAGGAAGGCTGTTCCATGCATCCACCACCCTCTCTGTGAAAAAATACTTCCTCACATTGCCCCAGAGTCATCCCCCCTCTATACCTACTTAGGCCTGACTCATTCCTCAAATTTAGCTTGGTTGGCACATCTCAACCACCTGTCACATCAGACAGTAAAAACCACTTATGAGTTGAATAAAGTTAATTACTCATATGGAGGCAATTCAATCAGACCCCTCCTTACAGCAATAAGGGCCAAACTCTTTGCTCAGATTCTTTATGGTACGGAGGTTTGGGAGCACAAACACTTAGAGAAGCTAACAGTCCCAATATATAAAGTGTTAAGAGCTTCATTAGGAGTAAGGCGTTCCTGTCCTTCTGCCTACATAAGGAGTGCATTAGGATTAGTAGATATCAGAGCACTGGTGGATATTAGAAACATTAATTACTGGATAAAAATGACCAGAATGGCTAAAGAGATGTTGCCTTATAAGTGTCTTATTTAAAAAGTAGAGCGGCAAAAGAATAAAGTAAATATAAATAGTTGGTATGATAAAATCTTGAATGTATTATCTTCTGTAGTTTAAAAATATTGTGATTGGAATGTTGTGCTTAGCTGGAAATAATGCCAAATATATTAAGAAAAAAATTCACAATAGTTGGATCAGAAAATATTTGAATTATATTAACTGTTCAAGATATTCACCCTGGTTTGTTCTAATCCAAGAAGGTCATGAATTCAAGTATTATTTAGACCTTTTAAGTGAGCTGGAATTAAGGAAAATATATACTAAATATAAGTTTGAATGTTTTAATAATAATGATAATGAGTTTATTTATATAGCGCTTTTCACTGTGTATCAAACGCTGTACAAAAGACAATAAAATTATTAAATATTAAAACACTAACACTTTTGTCAATAATGTGAATGATGCAATATTTAAAAGACTTCCATTAGTTGCACAAAAATGTTATTGCACTTTAGGAGAAAAAGAGGATTCATTTCATGCAATTTGGGAATGTGATTGATATAGTAAAGCTAGAGCTCATTGGCTTGGTCCAATAATTGATATGTGGAATAATATGGATAAGAGATATCTTACTACTGTGCTGTTTAATAGAGAAGATGACTATGCTATAGTCCAGGCTAGCACACTTTGTTCATCAAATGAGTAAAATTAAAAGACAAAAAATGAAAGGTATTGATACTACTGCAATATGAAATGTAACATGTTAATTACTACTGTGTAAGCAGCATTGGGCTTCCTTGTTTGTACTCACACTTTATGTATTTATTAGCTTATTTAAATTTTGTAATTGTATTGTCTTTGAAATTGTGTATGACTTTTTAGTCCAACAATAAAAGATTACTTACGTACTTACTTACATACCCTCTCCTGCTGAGCTTGCATAAGACAAAACTATCAGGTTTAATTTATGGTTGTGCCCTGGTGGTAGTGTAAATCGTTAACAGTATGTGAATGTCAGTAACAGCAAGTTATGAGCCCTATAGTATACACACAGAAGATCCATGTCACTCTAGAGACAGCATTCCCATACCACAACCTCTCAAAGAGGTGAAGTGTGTAATGAAGGCATGGTCCTTCACCTAAGGCTGCTTTAATTAGTCTCCCCTTATTGCTGCATGTGACTAGTCCCTTGCTCTCCCTCCTTGAGAGGAAGCACACACAGTGATCTGGAATAAATGGCCACAGCCATTTGTTTATTTATAAACAACCACATATAGTAATAGCATGATATGCACAGCTCAGCAGTGCCAGCAAGCCTCTTACTGTGCATTCCACCACTTCCTCCGGGGTGGAACCACTATCTCTTAAAATAGGGCACCACATCCAGAGGGACATCAGCCTCCAAGACATAAGCAAACCAGGAAATAGTATCACTGGTGGTGATGGAGTTTGGTGACAAGCGGGAGCTACAAACTTTCAAAACAGTGAAACACAATCCAAAAAGAAAGCCATGCAATCGAGAAGAGGTAGGAGGTCTTTTCTCTGAATAATCCTACAGGAGATGAAAATGAAAACCAAAAGTTTATTTTGTAGCAGGTACAGACATTACAGATACTGGGTGGAGTGAGCTATTATAGCCACAAGACTCCCCAGATCTTCGACTGTAGTCTTCGTCAGGGAGGCTGGATCTTACTGGCTGGGGGTCTCCTTAAGTACCAGGTTGTCAGGAGCACAGTGCCATGTAGTGGGTGCACTGTTTACATATTATGCTCTCTGACCAGTGGTTCTGGGGGATGCAGGCATGGGGAACAAGATACACACAAAGAAGGAAACAAATTAAGATAATTTAAACTAATACACGTGCACATCAGTATACAAGTACTAATACAAAATACAGCATCTCCAGGCTGCAGATTAAAGGTCAATTCCAAAATCAAGAGATGGTATATATTTGATCAAATATTATCAAAAAGTTTGTGGTTAAGAAATAGCACACTCACAAATTCAAAAACAAACAATTCTAGTGTAATGGCTGACAAATACAAATGATAAAGATGAAAGAGACAGAGAGTGGCCTCACTGTGGAGCTACAATCTCCCCTAGTGCATCACATAATTTGACTCACTTTGTTTGGAGAGGGGGATCTGCTTGTCCTAAATCATGTACTGCCATTATAGAGCTGAAATAAAAGAAATAAAGAAGAGCAAATTCGAAACAAATAACCAGGAAAATTTCAAATTTAAACAGTCAAGTAAATCATTGTAACCAATGCAACTAATAAGACAGTGTCACCATTTGAGTAACAAAACTGTCTCAAGGAGTTTCAGGTTCCAGTCAATGTTAAGACTTTGGAGAGGCAGTGAAGCAAGTGAAAAAATCCCAAAGCTTTCCTTTTGCAATAACTTGGTCAGTCTGTCACCACCTCTAGGATTCCTGCCTACTGATGCTAGGGCCATGAACTGTTACTGTTATTTTTTTTCCCCATAAAATCCCTTCCATTCGGGGTATCAGCCTGTCCAGATTTCATGTTGTGGATGCACCCTTGCACATGCTGTCTGAGTGGCCTGATTGTGTGGCCAATATAAAAGAAGGGACAGTTACACCAAATGTCATATATAACAAACTCACTGCTACAGTTGAGGAAACTCCTTATTTCTACATCTGTGCTATAACCTTCTAAATGGAAGTTATTACCTTGAGAGCAAAAGTTGCAAACGTTACACTGGCCTCACGTATGCATGCCTTTTTTTGTGGGGGGGCAGTAGCCAGTGTCTTGGAGTTGGGATGACTGCAACAGTGCTGTAGCAGCTGTGGACAAGCTTATTCCTTAAGTTCTCAGCCCTAGAAAATGCGAATCTGGGTTGTCAGTAAGTTCAGTAGCAAGAGTAGAACCATTTACTAAAATTGGCCAGAACTTTTTGATGATCCGTCCTATCTATCCTGAGCTTTTGGTATATTTTGTGACAAAGCACAGGAGTTGTTTCTTCACATTCTCTTTTGGTTTAGGGCATAGAAGGGATCTTCTGTTACAGTACCTTGCTATAATAAGGGTTTCTTCCAATAAAGTGCTGTTAGCCTCTGGACAGAAATCTTTGAAAAAAGCTTTTATTTATTTATTTATTTGAAGTCTAAGATAACACCACTTGAGCTCAAGCTCTTTACATTGGTTCCATGTCATGATAACAAAACAAAACTAGGTTGTACAAAATTACATAGGTTAGGATACAGCAGAATGCGTAGGGTATTGTACATGTTACAGAGGAAGTCGGAGTATTGGAAGCTGGGTTAACAAAAGACATTTAGGGTTAGAAGAATGCCTGAAAGGAAACCAATCACTTGTCAAAGGGGACATAGGGTTGGCTGAAGAGTAAGTGCTGAAAGAGGTGAGGAGGAGCTTCAAGTTCAGGGATAATATGGGGTATGCTGGGGGGGTGGAGGGGGTGAGAGGAAAACAGGGTAAAGGGTAGGTAAAAAGGAGGAGGGAGGGAGAGAGGAGGCAGGGAGAGGGGAGGATGGGTGGAGGAGAAGCTGGGAAGACCGGAGAGGAGAAGGTGTGAAGCTACTGGTGACAGTCACAATGGGCGGCTTTTAGCAGGAGTTGCTTGAGGTGGGCTTTGAAAGCACACAATGTGGGCAGATGAGACAGTTCTACCTGGAGGGAGTTGAACCAGAGTGGGGCACAGTATGCAAATGATCTTTGGCCTAGGGAGGTGCGACATTTTGGTACTGTGAAGGTCTGAAGTTCAGAGTTACGTGTGAGTCTCTGGTTGATGCTAGGCATCAGGAGTTGACAGACCCTAGCCAGAAGCGTTTCAAGGCTAATCTTTTTTGCTAGAAGGCAAGTTTGGAATTTAAGTCGTGCATTGAGCGGGAGCCAATTTGCATTGGTATACAGGTCACAGGTGTGAGTCATCCTTGTTGCTCCTAGAGTTAGCCGGCATGCATGCTTTGTTTAAGACTGTTTTCAAATGCCTGAGAGCAGTGTCAGTGGCTGCGCCATAGATAGGCAGGCCATAGTCAACAAGTGATCCCACAGAGTTGAGGATAGCTAATCCGAGGGCTTCCGGTGTCAGACTGTGCCTGTGCCGATCGAGCATCCCAATACATTTATTAATTGCCTTGACTGTGCTGTTAATGTGGAGAGTGTAGGACAATGAGTTGTCAATAGTGATTCCCAGATATTTGAAGTGTTGGACCAGTTCTGGGGGGTCCCAGCCACATTTTGAATAGGTAATGGGTAGCCACGATGCTTGTTTTGGGAGCTGGAGAGCAGCATAGTTTTAGTTTTTTTATAGTTCAGGATTAATTTATGATCTGTGAACCACTTCTCAAGGTTGGTAAAGTCACTTTGTAGTTGTTGTTCAAGCTCAATTGGATTTGAGCCATGTGCAAATATAACAGCGTCATTGTCATAAAGAAGAATGCGACTCTGACTGGCTTGAGGAAGATCGTTCAGGAATAAGCTGAATAGAAGGAGACCCAGTATCTACCCCTGAGGGACACCCGAGCAGACCGGATTGCTATTCGACAGGGTTGTGCCAATTCTGACTTGTTGGGATCTGCAGCCCAGGTAGCTGCAAAACCACGAGACCACTTCAGGGGCCAGGCCCGTTGCGTTAAGTTGCTTTGTAAGGAGGGCATGATTAACAGTATTGAATGCTTTGGACAGATCGATAAAGATTGCCCCGGAGAGTTGTCCTTTGTCAAGAGAATTGTGTATGTGCCCAGTGAACTCTAGAAGAGCTGTGGTGGTGCTATGCCCTGATCTAAAGCCATGCTGCTCAGGGCAGAGGAGGTTGCAGGTGTCAAGATATTCAACCAGTTGGTCCGAAACTATTCATTCAAGGGCTTTCAACAGAGGTGGTAGCAATGAGATGGGTCAATAGTTCTCTGTGAGGGCGCGGCCCCCATTTTTATGCACAGGAATGACTATAGCGGCCTTCCATTTTTGTGGGAACATCTCCTCTTGCAATCGTTTCTCGAATTCTGCTTCCTTGGATCAGTTCCTGCCAAAGACAAGAGTCGTAGCACTGGGACACCTTGTGGCTGTAATATCTCACTCTACCCAGTGTCTGTGATGTCTGTACCTGCAACAAAATAAACTTTTGAACTGAATTTCTGTCTCCTGTGGGATTATTCTGAGAACAGACCTACCCCTTCTTCAGTGTCTGTCTCTCTTTTTGGACTGTTTTCTGACGCATAAGGGTTAGTTCCTGAGCTGTGTAATGTGCACCCCTCCTCCATCAGAGGGCAATACACAGGCCAAAACCCAAAGCAGCTATGCCCATGGCCAGTGGCTAATAGGGCTCCTTATAATTGGGGACTCGCCTCCTACCAACCTCGAGAGGAACCATCTGTGACAGTGACAGGTCCCCCCCATTACCTCCTTTGTACGCTACCTGTGAGACTACAGTGCAGCCACTTACATGACTGTGACACCCTACTCTCCCCCTAACACTATCCTATTAGGGGAGGTGAAAAACTCGGAAAATAATCTTTGGAAACACCAGGAAAATTCCTTCTTGACCCATAAGGTGATCCCCCTTAATGCAATAACAGGCTTTCTGCCTGCCCTCATCCCTCTTCCCCTGTTTCTTGCATGGGTGGGAATAAAATTGGATGAAGGAGCAAAGAGACTGGGCTCCACTGTGCTGGCCCTTAAAGAGATTATCAGCTTTTCTGTGATTGTCATAAATGCACTGAAGCATGCATGCAATTGGCATTAGTGATGCAACAGAATGCCTTCATGCTAGAGGATTTACATAAGAATTCAGTTTATTTTATTTTTAGGTAAAAAAAAAAACTAGAATGTGCCCCCTTGATGTCTGCCAGCCATTGCTCTCATGCATCTCGAAGTGTGATGGTGCACCGAGCTGCAGGTAAATTCATTCATAAATGAGCTGGACATTTTTTAACCTCTAAACTAAACAGTGTGTGCGGTAGTGCTCTGTGAACTGTGTCTGTCAAAGCTGATTTCATTTAAAAACAAACACTGCAACATGTTTAATTCACTGATTTAAAACTGACTCAGGGCATGAGCATTAGTGTCACTGCTAATACACATGCCCAGAGTCATGGCTTCAATCTTCAGTCAGTGAAGTAAACATGTTCCAGTGCTTCTTTTTAAATGGGATCAGCTTTGCAATACACAGTTCATTAAGTAGTACCACACACACTATTTATTTTAGAGGCTTAAAAAATGTCCAACTTGTTCCTGAACAAGTTTACCTGCAGTTTGGAGTGTGATCACACTCAGGGGCACATTGGTCACAGATTTTAAAGTGGCCTGCTCTATTTTTTATTTTTTACCTCCCCCCCAAAAAAAAACAATAAACCAAATTGTCATGTAAATCCCGTAACATGAAGACATTCTGTTGTGTCACAAATGCCAACTTCACACAGACTACACCGCATTTATGACAATTTCAGAAAAGCTGACAGTGTCCCTTTAAACAGTCTCTTACCTCCTCCCCCCGCAGTCCAACTTCCCCTTCCCCTTGCCTGCCACCTACTATCCTGCACCTCCCTTTTTCATCTTCTCCCTGTCCTACCTTTCCTAGCCACCTTCTGCCAGCTGTTGGGAGAAGGTCCCACAAACAAAGGCTTGCAGGCTTCATGGGGTCCTATGCCTGCTGTCTATTCTCTAGATATGTCCCTTAACCCCTCCATCTGACAGAAGAGACACACACACACACAGTGTTTTGGAATAAATGGCCACAGCTATGTGTCCATTTTTAAACAACTGCATTTTGGGGTATATGCACTAATGTGCGGCTGGGTATGCAAGATTCACATGTACCTGGTGCATGTAGCTGAGCACCCGGGTGCAGGAGCAGGGTGTATGGTGTGCATAACTGTGCACCCCCCATAGAGTGCCTGTCTGCACGCCCCCCCCCAGTGCACATTATTTCATGGGACAGTTCAGAGGACACAGACGGGCATCCAATGGGATGACTGCCCTGGGTCCTGTAGTGGATCCCCTGCTCTGCAAGAGTAGGGAATTCTGGGTAAGCACAAGTCCCATTTTAATAAATGTGTGGTTGAGTGCCTAGATGGATCTCCCCATCCCTCCCAGCCAGCCTAGCGGGCCAAGACATACCAGTGGGGGCTATTCTATGTCCCGCTGTGGACGGTAACTGTCACTGGAGGGGTGTGTAAAAGATACATCAGGATCCCCACTGCCATATCCTGTGTCACCCTTGCCTGGCTCTCCACAGCTTTAAGAATGGTGTGGAGTGTGGGCATGCCTCCAAGACATGCCTACAGACTACCCGCATTACATAGCAGTGTGACTAGCTGGTGGATCATGTGTGCAAGAGATACGTATCCCTTCAGTGAATGCTGCTGGAGGGCCTGCTGAACCCCTGGTTCATGGCATTCCAACTTAGGGTTGTCTATGCACCACAGATACACAGTGCATAGGCAATCCACACCTTAATGCATAGGCCCCATAGTAAGTAATAGCTTGATGTGCACAGCTCAGTAGTGTCAACAAGCATCTTATTGTGCATTCCACCCCTTCTTCCAGGGCAGAACTGCTATCTTTTAAAAAGGGGTACATCCTCCAGAGGATCTCTGGCCTCTGAGGCATAAGGGGTGGCTCCTGATCCATGTACTGTGCGCTTCTGCCCCATCAGAGGACATTACACATCCTCGCCAAAACCAAAGGCAGCTACCCCACAACGGGTCCGTAGGCTCCTCATCATCAGGGGCTTGCCTCCTGCCAACTTTGAGATGAACCCATCTGTAACAGTGACAGGTTTACTCTGTTACCCCCCCCCCCCTTGTATTCTACCTGCAAAACTACTGTGCTTCCACAGGCTCACTATAGTCAATCCCCAAAAAGCATTCCATGTTAGCAGTCTTCCAAAGTTCCCTGTATATCTGCCAAGAAATTATCCAACCCTTCTACAGACAAAGGTACATCTTCCTTAACATACAACTGTGGCATTTTTATTACGTCATCAGGCTGCAGTACCATGCCCCCCTATTGAACCCATAAAGCTGCACATTTACATGATAACCACTCTGTGGACTTTCTCATTTGCCACTGGGTCCCTGGCATACTGCCAGGTTTGCCGCTGCATGATATGCGACCATATCGGCATAGATAGATAGATAGATAGATAGATAGATAGATAGATAGATAGATAGATAGAAAGAAAAACGCTCATCTCCAGAGACTTTGGGTGCTGAACAATAAAACAACATCAATATATATAAACAATAATTCCTCATTAAAACAGTTTATAAAATGTACTCTATCCATCCCTTAAAACCAATTAATTAATCAGTGAAAGCCTGTTGGATCAAGTGTGTCTTTCACCCCTTTTTAAAGGCTTCAACTGAGGGAGCCTCCCTTAGATAAACAGAAAGGGAGTTCCACAGGGTAGGTGCCATTACTGAGAATGCCCTGTCCCCAGAGTGCCGCAGCGTAACCCTGGGAACCCCAAGGAGGCCTCCTCCAGAAGAATGAGTGCCTGGGGTGGACAGTAGGGGACAAGGAGATCTTGCAGATAGACAGGTCCCCTTTCATGCAGGGTCTTGTAGGTCAGGAGCACTACCTTGAAGACAATCCTCCACCTCTATCGGCAGCCAGTGCAGCCCGCAGAGGACCGGGATGATATGCTCACACCATCTTACCCTAGTCAGCAACCTTGCTGCCGCATTCTGCACCAGCTACAGCCTGTGGAGGTTGCCTCCAGATAACCCTAGGTACAGGGCATTATAGCGGTCCAGCGTGAAAGTGACGATCACATGCACCAGTGTAGTCAGGTCCTCAGGCGAGATCAGGGCTCAGATTTGGGTGATGTTCTTAAATTGATAAAATCCATTCCTGATGACGCCCGACACCTGAGCATCAAGTGTCAAATTGTCATCCAGGATCACCCCCAAATCCTTCACCCATCTAGATGGGGCAAGGGGAACCCCCCTAACACTAGGCCAGGAGGTAACCCCTCAACCCTCCTCTGTACCGAAGATCTGGATCCACCACCAGTACCTCTGTCTTGTCTGGGTTAAGTTTAAGCCAGTTTTGAGTCATCCACAACTGGTTCTCATTGAGGCAGCTGTTCAATACAGAGGCCGATACCTAGATATCGGGCACTCAGGACAAGTACAGTTGGATATCATCTGCATAGCAGTGAAAACCCAGCCTGTACTGCCTGATAATGTCCCTCAATGGCAGCATGTACACTGTGAACAACAAGGGTGACAAAATAGAACACTGCAGAACCCCACAGCACAGAGGCTTCGGGTTAGATGAGGCTAATCCCATCATCACCCTTTGCACTCTGCCGGTTAGATATGACCTGAGCCAGTTGATGGCATTACCAGACAGGCCACACCGGTACTGCAGGTGGTCAAGTAACACCTCATGGTCCAAGGTGTTAAATGCCATGGAGAGGTCCAGGAGGACCAATATGGTACGGGCTCTCCTGTCCCTCGCCATCAGGAGATCATTAAGCACCCTCACCATGGCAGTCTCTGTTCTATGCCCCGCTTGAAACCCAGACTGGAAAGGCTCATAGGTGGAGGAAGAGGCAAGATGCCTCTTGAGCTATATGGCCAGCACCTTTTCAATAACCCTCCCTAAAAATGGGAGGTTTGAGACTGGCCTGTAACTGCTGAGGCAGTTTGAGTCCAAAGAGGGTTTCTTCAAAAGGTGTCTAACCAAGGCCTCTTTCAAGGCCAATGGGAAGACCCCACTTCTCAAGGAACTCCAGACAACCCTAGCAATCACAGGTCCAATTAGGTCCAAACACCCAACCAAAAGTCAGGTTAGACCCAGGTCCAGCTCACATTCAGTTGGCCGAAGCTTTAAGAATATCTACGCCACCTCCTCCACCCCAACCAGCTCAAACTCATTCCAGACAGGAGGAGTGTTTTGACACCTCTCAGGCCGGACACTGCATCCCTTTAGAGATGTACTCAAGGAGACCCCATCCCTGATAGAGGACACCTTGTTGACGAAGAATACAGACAGATCCTTACACCTAGTGCTAGAACCTGCTCCCCCAACACAAAGACAGGCAGGATGTAATAGCTAGTCCACTGTGCGGAAGAGCTGAGTTGGTCTTTTCCTCACCAAAGCAATTTCCCTAGACAGATATTCTGCCTTCTTACAGGAAATTTCCTCCTGATAGTCGACATAATGTGACTTCAGGGCCAATTTTTCCTCCAGCAGGCCAGATCTCCTCTAGCACCTCTCTAACGTCCGGCCCTTCATCTTTAAACCCTGGAGATCCTCATCATACCAAGGAGGTCTCTGGTGAGTAGACAAGCGACGGACATAAATGGGTGCGATCGAGTTGAAGGCTGCAGTAACAGCCCCATTATAGGCTGCAACTGCTTCCTCCACTCCAACCGCACAACCATAGTCCCTGATCAACATTGCCACAAAAAGTGGAGGTCATCTTTCATCTGGAAAATCAAACCAAATGATTTACCCAGACCCAAATAATTTCTATCCAATTGTATCAGCAACATTCCAGGAGGAATTTGCTGCCCTGTCTCCACTATGACCCAAAGCACTAAGTTTCTCCACTTGCTTCCTCTATGCCCCATCCACTGCTCATGTTACTGATGTGGGTCCAAGAAAAGGTTCTCTCTTCCTGGTGTATTCCTGGCCCTACTGGCTCAGCTTGGGGTGGTGAGGTGGTGGATGCTGAGTGGGAGGATCGGGTGAGTGGGAGTACAATGGTCACAAAAGGCATTGATGGACATTTTTTTTACAGGTTTTAAAAAAAAAAAGAGGATTCCTACACTGGGGGATTGGGCACCCCCCCAGTGCCACTGTTATGTTTCTGGCGGGGGGAGTGGGGTGGTGGGTGCTGAAAGGGAGGGTCAGGTGGTGGGAGGAAAAACTAAATATATTTCAAAAAACAAAAAAGCAAAAATAGCCATGAAGGTGAGGTAGTGGACCAGGGAGGTGGCAGTAGATCAGGACACTGTGAGGATTCCAGTGCTAGGGGATAGGGCACCCCTCAGCGCTACTGTTATGTTTGTGGAGGAAAAGTGGGGTGGGGGTACTGAGAGGGATGTTTGGGTGGGAGGAGGAAACAATAAATATATTAAATAAAAGGCACAGCTAAGTGCGCATGCACAATGGTGGACCTGGGGGGGTCGGAAAGAGGATTTCAAATAGTGCAGTGTAACTGCCTATAGAGACAGTGAGCAGAGTGCTTACAGATCATAGGTATCATAGGTATCGTAGGTAGTTACAGAGCAGAGAAGACTTTCGTGCATTGTGCTCACTTAGGCCCTAGTTATGGTAGCTCCCTATTTTGTTTGCTACACAATATTTGTCCAGTTCCCTCTTGAACTCAAGCATGGTCTTACTAGCAACCATCTCTTCAGGCAAGTTGTTCCAGACTGGAATTACCCTAACACTAAACCAATGTTTTCTTTTTATTGTCTTAAAATGTTGCCCCTTCAACTGCCATGATTGTGTCCTAGTGCCATAATACCAATCCGTAAGTGTGAGTCCCAGTTTCTCCCTTAAGTTGATGTCTTTAAGCGATCTATACACCATACACAAGTCTCCTCTTAATCGCCTATACTCCAGTGTGAACATCCCCAACTCTTCCAATCTGTCTTCGTAATCTTGGTCCCTAACATCTGCCACCAACCTTGTTGCCCTTCTCTGAACCCTTTCCAATCTCTTGACATCTGTCCTAAATCCTGGTGACCAGAACTGGGTACAATACTCCAAATGTGGTCTCACCAGTGAACCATACAGAGGCACAATTACCTCCCTCTTCCTACTCTTAATATGTTTCTTAATATTAATAAGAATACTACTAGTGGTCCTTATCACCTGGCTACAGTGTTGATGGAACTTGAGATCATTAGTCATTTTAACACCCAGATCTCTTTCTTCGATGACCTTCCCTAGCATATGTCCATTTAGAACATAATCAGCTTTTTTATTTTTCCCAAAGTGCATAACTGCACATTTATTGGTGTTAAAAGATAACTTATAATCCCTCGCCCATCTTTCCATTTTAAATAAAGCATCCTGCAGCTTCATTACATCCTCACTATTTTTGATACTAGTACCAATCCTGGTGTCGTCTGCATATCTGGTTTCCCAAACATCCCCTCCACCGGTCAGTGAGTGTATTTATATATATTAAACAAACAAGGCCCCAGTACTGATCCCTGGGGAACTCCACTTTCCACACCTAACTAATAAGAATAGGCACCCTTTAAACAAACTCTCTGCTTTCTATCACTCAACCATGCTTTTACCCAACATGAAATATACCCAGGTATTTTGTGTTCTATTAAGGCGTCCACCAATTCCTCATGTGGGACTTTATCAAATGCCTTTGAAAAGTCCAAAAACACTATGTCCACAGAGGTGCCCTCATCCAAGGCCCCATTCACATGCTCATAAAACTCCAGGAGATTTGTCTGACATGATAAACCCTTCCTAAAGTCATGTTGTGCATTATCACAGTCCCCTGCCAAGTTCATGAACTCCACTATTTGGTTCTTAATAATAGTTTCCAACATCTTCCCCAAAACAGTGGTCAAGCTTACAAGCCTATAGTTACTCTGTTCCTGTTTTGACCCCTTTTTATGGATAGGGACGACATTTGCTTTACGCCAGACCTCTAACGCCTCCCCTCTACCCAGTGATGTTTGGAACAATACTGTTATGGGTGCTGCCAATACTGTTGCAAGCTCCTTAAGGACTCTAGGATAGATCCCATCTGGTCTCTGGGATTTATTTGGGTCCAGGTGCATCAATCTTTCCTCAATATCCCCTTTATTCAAAACAATTCTATAACCTGCATTATACTGATGGTCCCTAGTACTTTCAGATTTGTCATTAAAGACTGATGAAAAATAAGTATTAAAATGCCCTGCCATAGCCTGGTTGTCATCAACTAAATCCCCAGCCTGGTCCTTAATAGGCCCCACAGTAGTTTTACACCCCTTTTTATTAATATGAGTAAAGAAATACAATATTTATGTTTATCCTTAACTCTTGTGACCAGATTTAACTCATATTTTCGAGTTGCCTGATTAATTGCTTTTTTAGTTTCTTTTAACAGTTTATTGTACACAACCCAATTTTTTGCGCACTCACTTTATCTGGCTTAATTATAAGCTCTTTTTTTCCTTTTAATCAATCTTCTAATTCTAGGGGATAGCCATGAGGGAATTTTGCCTATTCCATTATATTTCTTCCTGAGTGGAACTTACTTATTTACCAAACCTACAATCTTCTTCTCCAAGACAGCCCAGTTATCCTTTAATGTTCTATTTTCAAACTCTTTCTGCCATCCCCACTCCATGAGTTCCATCCTCATTTTATTGAAATCAGCCTTGTTAAAGTTTCGAACCTCAGCTGAACCAAAAATCATAGTATTTACTCCCTTAAGTTTAAAATTAATCAAACAATTGAACCAAGTGGTGAGGTAACACTACAATGTTTAATCGAGTCCCCCAAATTACTTAATACAAGGTCTAATGTGTTATCCCCCTTGTGCTACTCCCTATGTGTTGATCCAAACCTGCTAGTAAAAAAGAATCCAGGTATCTTAACTCATTTGTTGTCCCTGCTATTAGTTTTGACCAATTGATGCTAGGCAGATTAAAGTCGCCTAAAAGAATAATACTTTCAGTAGACTCTATGGAGTTCAAGAAATTTAGAACAGCCTCATCGTTTTGAGGAGAAATCAAGGGTGGCCGATACATAACCCCAATTGTGATATTTGGGCCATCTAGTGGCAATATCTTAATCCACAGATGTTCAATTCCTGGTATTTGGGGAACTTCAATAGCTACTGATTTTATTGTATCAGATACATACAGTGCTACCCCTCCACCTTTTTTACTTAATTTATCCATGTGATATAGATCAAATCCCAGTATATAATGGTCCCAGGTATCCTCAGATGTCCACCAGGTCTCAGTTATGGCACATATCTGGACTTTATCTGTATTAAGCAGACAAACTAGTTCTTCAAATTTGTTTGTAAGGCTCCTGGCATTAAGGGACAGGCATTTTCAGTCCTGAGATACATTAATCTTCTTAAGATATTTGGGGATACCTCCTGATGCCTGGGAAGCTAGGTGACTACCCCCTACCACCTTGGTACCTAGTTTAAATGGTTCACTACCTGTTGTTGTATTTCCCTAGTTAGTAGTCTAGTACCATGTCTATTAAGATGTGGCCCATCATTCCCAAATAAACCTGGGTCCCTAAAGGTGTCCCAGTGGTGGATAAATGCAAAACCTTCCCTATGGCACTACCTTCTCAGCCACACATTAAGCTGTCTAATGTCCTTATGTTTGGCTACCCCATCTCGAGGGATGGGAAGGATTTCTGATATCATAATACGGCATCCCTGTACCCTCAAGTCCTCACCAACAGCCTCAAAGTCCCTTTGAATATCCAGAAGTGCCCTTTTTCCAACATCATTTGTACCAATGTGTAGTACCATGACTGGATTTAGGGTATTGTCCAATAATTCTGGCAACAATTTACGAACATCCCCTATACCTGCCCCAGGTAGAGTACTAACAGTTGAAAACTTATTCCTACCTTGACATAATATTTTATCTATGTTTCTAACCATGGAGTTACCAATAAGCAGAAGCTCCTTGTTTTGTCTATTAACTCTTGGCAACCCTTGCTAATTATTATCTACCGTAACTTCAAGTCTTTCTCTGAGCACACTGTGGTTTGAATCTAGTTGGTCAATATTATCCCGAACTGCCTCAGTACTGAGGATGTCGTATCCATTGTGAATGTCAATCTGCCCATTTCCACCAAAATTCCTTCTTCCCTTTTTACTACCCTTTTTCACCCTACACCAATCTTTCTCTTCCTTAGAGTACATGTAATTGTTTGCATCCAGGTGTTTGTCTTCCCCTACTGCATATGCAACCCCAGCTGACTGATCCTTTACATTTTGTTCAACACAATTATCCATAGCTGAATCAATAATTTTTTTCTAATAAAGATATCTCTATCTGTAGTTGAATCCTATTTTGTATCAATTCAATTTCTTGTTTCAAGATTTCAATCAAGGTGCATTTATCACAAACAAAATAATTGGCCTTCTCCCCTTCCTCATACATTTGACATGTGTGGCAAAAGTTCATACTAACATAGTCCCTATCTATCATACCCATGTTTAGCTCCATATTATAGCAGGATTCCCTAAATGCACCTACTTACAGACCTTCCTAGTTTGCAGCAAGTCTAGTGCCTCCTTCCCTTGACTGATGCCGACAGATGCCGCTGGCCTCTGCCCACATTGCCTCCACTCTGTGCTCGACTCCGCTCACTGTAGCCGAGCTTTTAATAGCGCAGCTCTATGACTTTGCCCTTGTTGCTATGGCAACCGTCCCGAGCACTCCTAATTCCTGGGGCAGACTGTGGGGGTAACCTGCCCTTAAAAGAGCTGATAGGGCTGCAGCTGAGGAATTTGAGGAACAAATATTGAAATTTTGTTTTTTAATATTTTTACACCAAATTTTCAACATAGCATTGATATGACCCTGCCTCATGAAGAAGGGCAAAGAAAATGTTTAACTCTTGACCCAAAGGAAATTTTTGCACAGGACCTGCAAAATCAACTTTCAGGACACAAAAACATGTTTTGGCAGGAGCTGACAAATGACAGCTGTCACATTTATGAGGTGCTGTAAGGAAATGGCTATGTTGATAATTTGGGGTTAAAATATTGAATATTATCAAAGTTATGAGCCTGCATTTGCAAAATTCAACATTGCCTCACAACATTGTTTTTTTAAATAATTTTCCCCAGATTTTTAACATAGTCTTCCTATGACCCCACCTCGTAATCAAGGGCAGATAACATTTTCAACTCCTGCCTGAAAGGTGATTTCACACAGGCACTGCAAAATCACCTTTCGGGATGTGAAAAAACATTTTGGCCATGATTTGAAAAATGACAGCTGTCACATTCAGGAGGTGTTGTAAAAATATGGCTATGTTGTAAATTTGGGGTAAAAATATTAAAATGACCAATTCTGCATTTACTGCAATTACCTGCATTCGCAAAATTCAATGTAGGCTGATAACTTTGTTGTTTTTTAATATTTTTACACCAAATGTTCAACATACTGTAGCCTTCTTATCAGCCCACCTCATAAACAAGGACAGAGAAAATTTTCAACTCCTGCCCGAAAGGCGATTTCTCACAGGGACCAGGAAATCACCTTTTGGGACAGATTTGCCTAATGACAATGCCACTGTTCATTAGGTGGGCTCCCAAAAAAGGTATGCTGAAAATGTGAGTCATAAATATGAAACAAAATGACCAAGTTATGCCACTAAGTTCAAAACACCATTAAAATACATTGAAGTGAATACCTGTTTCTTCAGTTCTCAGTCCAGCTTTGAAGAGTGAAGACGTGTCTGTGGTCCAGAGAGGATTACGGTGTGGACCCCAATGGATAAGTAAGGGCTTGATGAGGTGTGGGGTGGTGGGTGCTGAGTGGGAGGATCAGGTAGGGGGGATTGTAATGGTGCAAAAGACATTGATGGACTTTGTTTTTTACAGGTTAAAAAAGAAAGAAAAAAAGAGGATTCCTGCACTGGGGATTGGGCCCCCCCCCCCCAGCGCCATTGGTACATTTCTTGGGGAAGGAAGTAGAGCAGTTAGTGCTGAGAGGGAGGGAGGGAGCGCCTATAAATCATCCCTTGGCCAGCTTCTGTGTATCGGTACCACATGGGCCGATCTCCAGTCCTGTGTCACATCAGCTATTTCCATGGAGGAGCTGAACAGGTCCGCTAGTGGGTCTGCCAGAACCTCTGCCCTCTTCCACAACACCCTGGGGTTGATACCATCCAGCCCAGGTGCTTTTTCCACTTTTAGCATCCTCAGGCCCTCTAGTACTTTACTACTGTTGATCCTGCCATCCATCACTCCCCCCCCCCATTCCAGGGTGGTATTGGTCCCCCTTTTTCCTGCATGAACACTGAGCAAAAATATTCATTCAGTGCTTCCACTTGTTTGTATCCCTTCTCCACCCACTCCCCCCTTTTTATCCTCACTATGCTATCCCTGCATTTCCTTTTCTCCCTTATGTATCTAAAAAAGTCTTTCTCCCCTCCTTTTATTCCCTGTGTTAACCTGTGTTCCCTTGTGGCTTTTGCTCCCATCACCCTCCTGGTCACTTCCCCAGACCATCTTGTATACTCATCTCTGTCCTCCCCCTTCCCTGTCCTTCTAAACTTCAGATGTGCCACTCTTTTTGCCCTCACCTCCTTCTTTTATTTCTCCACTGTTTAGACAGCATGGCTTTTTTGCTTTGCTCTTCTTACTCTGTTGCTTGGTACATGTTTCCATCGCCTCTAAGTATCCTCTTTTAATTATGTTCCATTTCTGTTCCACTTCCATCCCCTGCTTTATGTCTTCAAGTCTCCCCTTCAGCAACTCCCTCATGTTCCCAAAATCCACCCTCTTGAAATCCACTACCTTTGTTACTGATCCCTCTGGTTCTCTGCTCATCGTGATATTAAACCCACAGCTAATGGGTCCTCTACCCTTACTTCCTTCACTGCCTCCCCATTATTTAATAGTACTAGGTCTAACGTGTTCCCCTTCCTAGTGGGCCCAGCAACCAGCTGTGTCAGGAACCCCTCCTGGATCACGTCCAGGAGCACCTGCTCCCTAGTGCTGGAGGTGACCAGAATGCTCCAGTCCACTCCTGGCAGATTGAAATCTCCCACTATGACTACATTCTCTTTCCTACATACCCATCTGATTCGATCTGCTAGCTAGCTGTCCAATTCCTCCACCTTGGTTGGTGGCCTGTACACCACCTCAAGCCTCAGCTTCCTTCCTTTGGAGTCCAGGAGCTGCATCCAAATTGCCTCCGTTCTACTTTCCTCCCACTCTTCCCTTGTGCATTTGATCCCATCCCTTACATAGATTGCCACCCCACCCCACTCTCCTCCCCACAATCCTCCCTGTACAGTTTGAGTCCTTGTATTGTCAGGTCCCCAGTCCCGGCACTCGGTGGTCCACATTTTCTGTGATGGCCACTGTATCCACCACTCCCACATTGCCAAGAGAGCCTGTAATGCGGCTGTTTTGTTGCCTAAGCTCCTCGCATTCAATGAGACCACCCTCCATTCTGTCTCCCTCTCTTTCTTATCCTTCCTCTTTTCCCCTTCATACCCCCTCTGTGCATCTTCCCCAAGATCCTCCCTACTAGCTTGGGGGTAGGCATATTTGGTTCCTCTCTCTCCGGGATCCTAGCCTACCATCTGTCCACTCGCCCCCCCCCAACCAACTAGTTTAAAACTACTTTTGTCACTATATATTCATGCAACTTCTGTTTTATGACCCTTTTACCCTCCCCACTCAGGTGAGCCTATCCCCTGCATATGGTTCATCATTGTCCCAGGTACTGCCCCATCCTCCCACTATCCCATACCCCCTGGATTCACACCATTCCTCCAGCTATATGTTGAATTCCCTAATCCTTGCCTTCCTCTTTCTACTCACACAGGGTACTGGGAGCACCTCTAAGAAGGCTACTGACTCCCCTACCTCCTCACACAGCATTCCCATCCCCTCAAACCTTTCTCTCACCACCTCCACAGCTTCACCTACCAGGTCATTTGTCCCCACATGCACTACTATGTGTGATCTCCCCCTGTCCCTTTTTGTGCATCTTAAGATTGACTGCCCCACCCCAACTGCCATTAGCCCCGGTACGGATTCCACTCATATGCGACTATGCCATTCACCACCCTGCTGCCACATCTGATCCCCTTCAATATGGAGTCCCCCACTACCAATACCCCCCTCTTCTTTCCTGTCTCCCATCCCCCTCTCTCTACTCATGCACTTCATCCTAGTGTGCCCCCTGCTGAGAGTTCTGCTTTTTCCTCCAGTAGCTGCCCCTTTCCTCCCCATCCTCTTCCCCCTTCTGCTTGCTTCCTTCCACCCTCACCCTACCTACCCATTTCTCCACCCCCATCGCTGCAGTGCCTCTCCCATCCCTCTCCCCATTGTTGCTCCTCTCCTCCTCGCCCCTCTGGCTGCCCCTTTTGTAATCTCCTTCTGATCCCTCACCTTCCCCTTCCTGTACCTCTTCTACCTTCTCCTCCTGCCCCACCAGTGTTACCAGAACATTGAACCTGTTCCCCATCCCCTCTGTTCTGTTTGGTGCTGTCTCTTCCCTCCTGCCTAGGGTCCCCTCCTCTTTCTAGGCCTGACTCTAGCCCATCCTTCATTGCTAGACCGACCATCCTGATTGCACCCTCCCATGGCCCCCTCTCCCCAAATCCATAGATCTCCCCCTGCAGTGTCCTTGAGTTTCTTTAACGTGGCTATTCTCTTGTGCTAAACTCCCTCCTCCTTATCCTTTCCATTTCTCCACTAATCCTCCTCACCTCATCCTCCAGCCTCCTCAGCTTGTGGGCAAATTGGATATCCTGCCAGCCTCCACAGCAAGTTCATCCATACTGCTTCCCCCCATCCATTGCAGCCCACAATCCTTCCCATGCTTAGCACTACCTAACACCACAGCAAGGACAATGCCATTTTGTCAATATTTAAATGTACCAGTCCCCCGACTACAACCTTACCTGCCCTATGCGCAGCCCCTATTCCTTAACCTATCTTGACATAAACCAAGGGTTACCAATATTCAACACTGCAGTTCAGATCCTAATGCTGCTGACTCCCCACCTTAGTATGACCTTCCTTACAACCTGAGGAAGCAACAGGTCAGACACAGAAGGCAACCCTGGGAGGCATACACCAAGTGTGGTCTAGCCGCTAGCCTTACTGTCTGCTGAGCTTCATTGATCTTCACCAACTGGAAGAGAGAGACCAATCATGGAGGGAAGACAGACTCTGACAGGTGCAGAAGCAGGGATTCCTAGACAGCAGTTCTACCTGGGTGAATTCCCCTTGGAGTGCACATTCCCAGGCTCCTTTCTCTGCTGAGGCAGCTTCTCTCCTCACTTGCTCTGCTCAGACCCAGCCAGCAGCTGCTTTATCAGCACAAGGAGCTGTTTATTTTCCTTTTCTGTCCTTCCAGGTTGAGAAGACAGGAGGTAGCCTCAGCTCTGGCACATGGCTGATTGTTTCCAGAGATACAGGGTGACAGATAGTCACAAAATGCAAAGAACCCAAAGGGGCCACACCTGAATCTGACAGTACTCCTGTTCAAGCATCAAACAAATTTGCCGCACTAGCATCCACATCATTAAGCATAACCAACACCAGTTTGGGGCGTGACACATCACAAGATGTAAGAACACCCCCTGCTACAGAAACCACAAAGGAGAAAAAATCCATACTTGTCCTAGGTGACTCCATGATACGGGGAGTAGAGTCACACATTCAGCAGCAGGACTGAACTGCGGTTATGGTCAGGTGCCTCCCTGGAACATTGGCATGGAGGCACTCAAACCATATAGAAAAGCTTGTATGCACTGCACCACAGAACACACATGTTCTCATCCATGTGGAAGCAAATGACCTGGCTAGTCGAACTCTAGAACAGACAAAACTAAACTTGTCCAAGCTAGGCAATAAACTATCTTCCATTTCATCCTGCATCTCTTTCTTGGAGATCCTGCCTGTATGGGACAAGGGGGAATAGCAGGCAGAGGATCAGGGAAAGAGATATAATTGAACTGAATAGCTGGCTGAAACAGTGGTGCCAAGAGAAAGGACACCACTACATTGGCAATTGGCAGAACTTCTGGGACAGGGATTTCCTTCAAATTCGGTGGGCTGCAGCTTACTAGACAAGGTACTAGGGCACTAGACCAAAAGTCTGACATCCATCTCAGTGAATTAAACTAGAGGGTAGGGAGGAGGCACAGGCACCCAGCACAACACACAGGTTGCCATCTACCCCTCCCCATCAATTCCTTACAACAATCCATCAGTAAAGCAATATAAACATACCGTCAAGAGCAACAATCATCATAATTCCATCTAGCAGCTACCTACACCAACAACAGTCCCTGTCAACCAATCAGGTGCCAGAACAGGTAAGCATTCCAACAGAAACACCAGGGATCATATTTCCATTTGGCAGCATCTCAGCCCACAAAGCTGCACAAAACCTACAAAAAACAAAGCCCTCCGGAGGCCTTCCTCAACATAGGTGGTTCAATAGTTCAGGAGTGGAAGGTAATGTGCATCAGCGCATGCAGCCTTTCAAACAAAATCCCTGAGCTTTTTGCCATTATAGCAGAATAGCAGAGGAACAACTGGATTGGGTAGCAATCACTGAAACACAGTTCTCTGATAACCACACTTGGGATATTAACATACTCAGCTTCGCACTTTTCTGCAATGACTGGAAAAATAAGAAACATAGAAAATAGAAACATAGAAGCTGATGGCAGATAAGGACGGCAAGGCCCATCCAGTCTGCCCATTTTTTCTACCTTATGAATGTGCCATAGGCTTTTACTCTATCAATGGCCTATCTATTCATACTCATCTGTATTGCTCCCTTATGCCTGTCCCATGCCTGTTTGAAGACCTGCACTGTATTCATATTCACCACTTCCTAAGATAGGCCATTCCATGCATCCACCACCATTTCTGCGAAAAATAACTTCCTCACGTTACCCCTTAATCGGCCTCCCTCTAATCTTATGTTGTGTTCTCTTGTCCTGCTATTTTTCTTATATGGAAACATGTTAGACTCTTTCACCTTGTTAATGCCCTTAAGATGTTTTAATGTTTTGATCATATCACCTCTCTCCCTCCTTTGCTCTAAGGTATACATATAGAGCTCCATTAATCTGTCCTCATATGTTTTCTGATGCAGTCCCTGCACCATTTTGGTTGCCCTTCTCTGGACTGCCTCCATTTTGTTAATGTCCTTGTGCAGGTGTGGCCTCCAGTACTGCACACAGTGCTCCAGATGGGGCCTAACCAGTGTCTTGTAAAGAGGGATTATTACCGTCCTGTTATGACTTGTGAAACCCCTACTAATACACCCCAACATCCCTCTAGCCTTACCTACTGCATTAGTAGTCTGCTTGGATGATTTCAGGTCATCTATGATGATGATTCCCAAGTCTCTTTCTTCCCTTGTGATTGCCAGCAACTCACCTCCCAATCTATGTGCATGATCTTGCACTTCTTTGCGTTAAACCCCAGTTGCCACTCTTCTGACCATTTTGCCAGTTTATCCAGATCTCTTCTCATTCTGCCCATCCCATCTGGATCATCTACTGTGTTGCAGATCTTGGTGTCATCTGCAAACAGACAAACCTTACCCTCCAGTCCATCTGCAATGTCACTGATGAAGGTACTGAAGAGGACTGGCCCCAGGACTGTTCCCTGAGGTATCCCACTTGTGACTTGCATCTCTTCCGACTGTATACCATTTACCACCACTCTCTGTTTTCTGTCCATCAACCAGTTTGCCACCCAGTTGACCAACTTCTGACCCACCCTGAGCCTACCCAGCTTATTAATCAATCTTCTATGTGGAACAGTATTGAAAGCTTTGCTGAAGTCAAGGTAGGCGATATCAACTGCTCCTCCTTGGTCCACCACTCTGGTTACCCAGTCAAAGAAATCTATGAGATTAGTTTGACAGACCTTCCTGTTGTAAACCCATGCTGTCTTGAGTTCTGTGCTCCTATAGATTCCAGGTGTTGCATTATCCTTTCCGTAAGGACTGCCTCCATAATCTTGCCCACTACTGAGGTAAGACTGACTGGTCTATAGTTCCCTGCCTCCTCCCTGCTACCACTCTTGTGGAGCAGGATCACATGAGCCCTTCTCCAGTCTTCTGGGACCTCTTCTGTGCTCAGAGAGTCACTAAACAGTTCTGCTAATGGCTCTGCTAGTTCCACCCTTAGCTCCTTTAGTACCCTGGGATGTATACCATCAGGGCCCATTGCTTTGTCCACCCTGAGTTTAGCGAGCTGTTGTAGGACCCTTTCTTTTGTGAAGAGACTAGTGCACACCTTCCTCCCCCCTGTGTCCATGGTGCTGAGCTGTGGGCCTTGCCCTACCTTCTCCTCAGTAAGGACTAAGCAGAAGTATCTATTTAGGAAAGATGCTTTTCCTTGGTCCTCTTCTACACACTCCCCCTTATCCCGTTTGATCTTAGCAATACCCCCTCTGGACTTTCTCCTTTCACTAATGTATCTATAGAAAGCCTTGTCCCCTTCTTTTACTGTTTGTGCTAGTATTTCCTTGGTTTGGGTTTTTGCCTGCCTTACTGCCTTCCCTGCTTCCCTAAGAGAAGTTTGGTATGCCTCCCTATCTTCGTCCCATTGCGTTCCCTTATATTTCCTGAAGGCCAGCCTTTTGTCTTTGACCTTTCCTGCTATTGTTTTTGAGAATGAAAGTGGTTTCCTCCTCCATTTGCTCTTGCTTTTCTCTCTAACACAATGGGATGTTGCTTCAAGTATTGCATCCTTCATGCTTGCCCACTTTGCCTGTACCCCCTCACCTGCTTTTCTTATTGCCAGGGCTAGCTTAACTCTTCTCACTGTATCTGAACACCCTGCCCAGTGCATGCTCTGGCAAAATCCTGCTGTATGCAGACGACGCTGTCCTGTTTGCCACCCACCATAATCCCATCTCCCTACAGGACTCCCTACAGCAGTCTTTCAACTGTGCCGAGGCTTGGTTTAAGGAGCGCAGACTCATCATCAATCTCAAGAAAACCAAAACTATGCTCTTTTCACACCCCAAAACAAAGCTAGCAACCACCCACTCTATATCCTTCCAAGCACCAACCAACCACTGGAACAAGTCTGCTCCTACAAATACCTTGGGGTTACCTTCGATTCAGCCCTCACATTTCACACCCACATCGACACCCTAACATCCGCCACCAACACACGGCTTGGCATCCTATTCCGCCATAAAAGCTGCCTTCCCCCAAATGCTCTCCTGCTAGCGGTTACATCGTCTGTTCTGTCCCTTGTAGACTATGGTCTACCAGTATACGGTGCTGCCGACACCACTGCACTAAACAAAATTCACCTAACCCTGAATAAGCATGCAGATTAATTACTGGTGCCCCAGACTCACACACCTGTCAGCTATATGTCGATGCTAACCTGCTTACCCTGGATGAGCGGCTCCGATACCAGACCTGTCTCCTCACCAAAAACCCTACTTGGGCTCTCCCTCTGGGGCAACAGCAGCCATCCACCAGAGCCTCTCCACCATTGCAACATGGTCTTCCTACAAGACCACTCTAAAGGTCCCCAGAACAAGAACCAGCCGTGGCCAGAGGTCCTTCAGCTATAGAGCCCCAACCTGGTTTAACTCTCTCCCTGCCACCATCACCAATGCCATCACCATCTCCACATTCAAAACCGCACTTCGGAACCACATCTTCAGCACTCGTAACTGCTCCTGTCTCTGAACATAGCCTCCACCTCTTTATTTTCTCTCCTGACAATGCCCCCCGGGCAGCTCTCCACCCAACCATCCCCTACACCACTTCCATGTCCACCTTGCCTAGGTTTAACCTGGCCAGTGCCAGCTGTTTCAATGTTTATCTACCAGAATTGCTCACTTGATACCAACTTGTTTAATACCTGCTATCGATTACATGTACCCTGTACCCAATTGTATCTGTCTGACCACAATGTGACGTGGCACCTCTGGTGAATGCCTACTGATTTTTGGCAAATCTGTGCTATGTAACTGAAACGCAATGTATGTCTTTATGTGACGAAGTATCTTTGTAAACGAGCCTCTGGCTCAAAGGTTGTAAACTGATTCTTAAATAAATAAAAATAAAAATAACTCTGTTGGCCATCTTATCAAAGTCAGCTCCTCTGAAATCCCATATTTTTGCCTTGGAATGGGATGATTTAGTTTTAGTTGCCAAATTGAACCATACCATGTGATGGTCACTGTCCCCCAGGTGACCTTCTACCTGGAGATCTGTGATCCTTTCCCCGTTAGTCAGTACTAGATCTAGGATAGCCCTGTCTCTTGTGGCTTGTTGTACCAGTTGTTTGAGGCCCTCCCCCCTGCAGGGAATCTGCCATGTGTCTAGTTCTGGTGGATGTTCCTGCTGGTAATGACCAATCTGTATCTGGCATGTTGAAGTCTCCCATTATCACCACCTCCCCTTTAGCTGTCATGTTTTGTATATCTTCTAACAGTAATGTGTCTATGTCTTCCCCCTGATCTGGAGGTCTGTAGACAACCCCAGTTCATATGGCTGTCCTGTTTCCTGTTTCCAGGGTGACCCACAGTTCCTCTGGCTCCCTATGTGTATTCTGAATTTCTGTAGCTTTGACATCTTCATTGACATAAAGGAACACTCAGTTGTGGTATATGTCAAGGAAGGAATAAAAGCAACAGAGACTCAACAGGATCACAGCAATGCAGAAGCCCTATGGGTCACTCTAGGAGCTGGGGGCAGGTCTCCTATCTGCATGGGTGTGATGTATAGGCCCCAGTCCAGGACTCTGAAGTTGAAAAGGAGCTCCTTGAGACCATTCACTCAATGGCTGACAAAGGGGATCTGCTTCTGGTCTGGGACTTTAATCTACCAGACATAGACTGGTCCACATGCACAGCTTCCACACAAAAGAGCAGAGACTTCCTCATCACTCTTAACTCATTGAGTCCTGGTGGGCATTTTTGGTCAGGTTCTGTAATGGATGGTTACGATGCCATATGGCATCTACTGGACCCAATGAGTTAAGGAAGCTGGGTTGAACCAACTAGTGGACTCACCCACCAGGGATAAAACAATCCTGGACCTGGTTCTCACTAATAGCCTCAGAATATCCAACGTCTATGTCGACATCAGTCTGGGAGCCAGTGATCATAAGTCTGTCTGGATACAAACCAATAATATGGTCATTCCAGGACACACCAGACTAAAGATTATCAACTTCAAAAAATGAGATCCAGCATTAAAGCACTGCTGAGAGACAGATCCACAGGGGATGTAGAAGCTCGCTGGAAAAACTTAAAAGACTCACTGAATGCGGTAACAGCAGACTGCAAAAACTAATAACTAAATCTAAAAGGAAGAGAAACCCTTCCTGGTTTACTAGAGAGACAGCACTAAAGATTAAATAAAAGTCTTTAGGCAGTTCAAGGAGTCACAGAGGGAAGGGGAAGGGGATAGGGAGCTCTACAAGGAGAAGCTCAAGGAGGCTGGAAAGGCTACCAGGTTAGCAAAAGCTCAAATGGAGGAAACAACTGCACTGGGAATCAAGAAGGGGGACAAAACATTTTTGTCAACAAATGGCAACTTAGATTTAATGCTAAAAAATGCAACGTGATGCACGTGGGAAAACAGGACCCAAGAAGTCAATACTTCCAAGATGGGCATCGACTTAAAGAGACCAGGACTAAATGGGACTTAGGTATAATGATATTAGGCGACCTTAAAGCAGGGAATCAATACAAAAAGGCAGCATGAAAAGCAAACAGTGTTCTTGGATGCTTAGGCAGGGGACTAACTAGCAGGAAACAAGAAGTGATCATTCAACTCTATAGTTCCCAGGTGAGGCCACTCCTTGAGTACTGCATCCAGTTCTGGAGGCCCGACCTGAAGAAGGACATAGAGCACTTGGAATCAATTCAGAGAGGGGCCACAACGATGGTGCAGGGCCTCCATCATAAGCCATATGAATCTAGACTCCAAGATCTAAACTTGTACTCCCTGGAACAGAGAAGGAACCAAGGGGATATGATAGAAATGTTCAAATTCATCAAGGGTATAAACACTGTTCAGGTAGACAAACTCTTCCATACAAATGGTGAGGTGCGTACAAGAGGGCACAACCTACTGTTGCTGACAGTAACTAAGGAGGAGAGAGACTTGGGTGTCATAATCACAAATGACTTGAAAGCGGCTAGGCAGACTGCCAAGGTGGTGGGAAAGGCCAGTGGGATGTTGGGATGTATTGGAAAGGGAATTACAAGTAGAAGGAGGGAGGTAGTGGTTCCACTGTACAAGACCCTGGTGAGACTTCACCTTGAATAATGTGTACAGTTCTGAAGACCACACCTTCAAAAGGACATTGACAAAATAGAGACAGTGCAGAGGAGGGTGACCAAAATAGTGAACGGATTACATCGCAAGCCTTACAAGGAGAGAGTGAGGGACCTAAATTTGTACATGCTAGAACAGAGGAGGGAGAGAGCTGACATGATAGAAATATTCAAGTACTTTAAGGGCATACACAAATTGGAAGGGGACAACATATTTCAGCTCAATAGTAGTGCCAGGACAAGATGACATGACATGAGATTGAAGGGTGGCAGCATAAGGGGAAATATTAAGAAGTTCTTCATGGAAAAGGTGGTGGATGCATGGAATAGCTTGCCCCAGGAGGTGATGGAAGCCCGTACTGTGGTGGGTTTTAAACATGCATGGGACAGAAACAAAGAAATGATAGAGATAGGAAGAAAAAGCTAAGCCAATGTCCAATAAGGACCACTGGTCGCTTTGTGAGCTAGCTTAAATGGGCAGACTGGATGGGCCTGGTGGTCCTTATCTGCTGACAGAATATATAAATCTATGAATCTATGCCAGAGAGGGGGAAGGCTCAGAGGCAATATCAGGAAGTATTTTTTTATGGAGAGGGTAATAGACACAAGGAACAGCCTGCACCCAGAGGTGGTTGCAGCAAAGATGGTGAATGCATTTAAACACAAATGGGACCGGCATTACAGTATAAACAAAAACAGCAAAATATAGGGGAGGGGGTTAGGTTCATGAGCAGACTAGATGGGCCACATGGTCTACATCTGCCATCAAATTCTTATGTTCTTATGTTCTTAATGCTGGCAATGGCATCCTATTCAACTCAGAATGGTTTCTCCCTCTATGTTGCCAAGTGTAGCCACTGGCACTGGCACTCACATTCCCATTCCATTTCTCTTTCTTGTCACATTCCAATGTTTTCCAAGCCAAGTTATGTGCTCTGCTTAAAAACAGATCCTGTATTCGTGACACCACATGTTCAACTTGGTGTCCAAGAAATATATTATTAAAAAAACTAAAAAAAAAGACCCCTGAAAGGCATTCTAGAGCCTAGTCAGGCTATCATAGAAACATTGAAAGTGTGTCAGAAGAGGACTGGTAGTCCCATCTAGTATTCCCTATTTTCTTTGCTTATCACTACACACTGGATACTATCTGGACAGAGGTGTCCCACCCTCTTCCCCTACACTTATTATTATACCCATGACTGTACCCTATGCATGTTTAAAGCTACCCTCTGTCTTTGCCTCTACCACCTATTCTGGCAGGTTTTTTCAGGCATCCACCACCCTGTTAGTGGCTATGATGCACTGTATGGTTTATTATTAATACTATCATTATTATTATCTATGTTATCTAAAATTAGGAAACAGCCATAATTCTTACATTTTTGGGGACGTTGGGAACACATAAAATGCCTTGCCTGAACCATCCATTTTTGGACACTTGGGTGCAAAACATTTAACTATTTCCAGTACTCAGTACAAGAATGTCCTAAGGGGAAAAATCCATTCCTACTTGTCTACCTGAATACAGTCTCAAATCCACATAAAAACTTGTAAACTAATGAAACAATGTCATTTTTGCCACGGATATGCCTGTTTTGATATGCCAAGCACATCAATGTTAAGATCAATAATAAGATACACCTGTCTACAAAAATAGTTAAAAATGATATTTGTATGTTTTGCTTTTCAAAACAACACTAAGAAAAAGTTATTAGAAATATCTAATGCACATTCCATAATAGAAATAAAATGTGCTGCTGTAAAAGGACTAAAAACAAATCCACTGTTCTATGCAAAGTAAAGACAACATGTGGAAAGCACATACAAATGTAGTAATCATACGATTTGAAGGTTAAAATAAATGAGACACTTTAATCACTGCTTGTGACTGTTCTATATGAAGAGATAACCACAATGCATCTGATGGATTGTAAAAGGACTGTAATTTCTTACATAATAAAAAACAAACAGAGATTTACTTCTAGGAAAATTGCAGCATATATACAGATCATGCAACAGACTCAAATGTAAAACATTGAATGCTGATTCACAAATATCAGATACAACTGCTGCTTGAGTATGTGAAATATGTGAATGGGTCCCTATTGAGCTGGCAGCTCATGACTGCTCTCAAACTGTATTGAAGTTAAAAAAAGCACAACCGCAGTTTACTTTTGAGTCCAGACTGCAAATGCACTGTATACCCAGCAAATGTCATCTAAGATGAGCAGTCAGCCTTAAATGTTAAATATAGCTCGGACACTCTCTTTGTTCATGAGTTATGTATGAAAGAGACCTGCTGATCTGAGATCTCTTACATTTACTCAAACTGTAATCTAGTGTAAAAAAAAACAGAGAGGATTACAGCATTGGACCCCCGATGGGTAAGTAAATGCTTGGGGGATGAAGGGTGGTGGGTGCTGAGTGGGTGGGTAGGGTGGGGGACAGAAATAGCCACAAAGACATTGAGGATGGTTTTCTTTTACAGGGTAAAGAAAGGACCAAGGAGCTACGATCAGACACTGGGGATTGGGCACCTCCACAGTCACTGTTATGTTTTGGGGATGGGGTGGTGAATGGTGAGAGGGAGGGTCAGGTGGGCAGGAGGTAAAATATAAAGACAAACTATGTGTGTGTGTGTGTGTATATATATATATATATATATATATATATACACACTGTATATAATAACGCTCATGTGCAGTACTGCACGGGGGGCAGAACACGAGGATGCATGATCACTTTTATGTTTCTGAGTAGGTGGTAGGTGCTGAGGGAAGGATTGGGTGAGCAGGAGGAAAATAAATGCATATATATGTGTATATTCTACATAAAAATAAATTCCACGCATGGTAGTGGATGAGGGGCACTAAAATAAGAAGGCAGAGGATTCCTGAGTGTGACACTGGGGATTGGACACCCCAGTGTCACTGTTGTGTTTCTGGGGGGATGGTGGTTAGTGCTGAGAGGGTGGGTTGGGTGGGTTGGAGGAATAAATGTTTTTTAAGATACAGATAGCAGAGTGCTCCACAGACACGGAGGCAACTGTGGTGCAACTCCAACATGTTGTTCGGTCATAAGGAATGCGCTTTTTTGATAGCAAGAGGTCTGCAGAGCTACTGCCACTGCAGCCCTAAAAAGGACAGCACTTTGCTGGTGCCTCCAGTCTTGGCCTTCACCAACTGTACACCAAAGTCTGCATACACCCTCTGAAAAACCTTTAGTAAGTGTCAGTAATCTCCAGTGCTGGTCCTTCCCACAAACAAAAAGTCATCAAAGTAATGGACGACTTTGGTCGTCTCTTGTCTCATCTCCACCCACTGCAGTATGGTGCTGAAATGCTGAAACATTGTAACTGCCATTGTGCTGTACAACCCTTGGGCATGCATCTGTCTGCACAGTACTTCCCAACAAATTTCATCCTGAGTAAATCTCCATCCCCCTCATGGATCATTCATAACCTGAAGAAGACTTAATATCCACTTTCACAAGCAGAGCCCTTTTCCTGCCGCCCTCACTACTTCTGCTAGCCTATCAAATAAAGTGTAAGACACTGCTGTGAAGTACAGGTCAATGTAGTCATTAATGGGTCCCCTTCCAGGTAAGTTAAGTGATTGATCATTTTGAATTCCCCTGGAGCTTTTTTGGGGCACCAGCTCAATCAAGGATACCAACAGCAGTGGTAATGGCAGGGCTGAAAAAGGGCGTGTTATCCTCCCAGTTCCCACTTCCTTTGCACTCTTTTCTCTGACCAACTCTGGTCACTCACTGGCAAGTTTTAAGTTCTCAGCCTCATAGCGCCATCATGCACCCTCATATGCAGCGACACTTGCTTACTGGGATTGAGAAAGGGCATATTCCATTTTGCACATTGTAAAAAACGATATTGTCACCGGTGTCTGCTAAGCCAAAATCTGGTTTTACCGGTATTTGGTTCTGTGTACTTTATTTAACAATTTTCAACTTTGCTAACATGCATTTTAGCAATTTTGACCTCCACTATTGCACATCCATCCATCTCTGTACCAGTTTAAAGTTATTTTAGGTACAAGATGTGATGGTAGCAGCAGCACTACAGCCCCCATCCCTAAGGTGTGATGGAAGCAGTGCTATGGCCCCATCCCTCAGGTGCGATGACAGCACCAACAGCACTATGGCCCCCATCCCTCTGTTGTTATGGCAGCAGAAACAGCACTATGACCTCCCTCCCTCCCTCAGGTGTGACAGAAGCAGCAGCACTGCGGCCCCCATCCCTTAGGTGTGATGGCAGCAGTACTACATTCCCCATCCACCAGTGGTGATGGCAGAAGCACTACAGCCCCCACCCCTTCAGTGTGATGGCAGTAGCAACAATGCAGTCCACATCCCTCTGGGGTAATGGCAGTAATGACAGCACTATGATCCCCTTTCTTCAACACCCACACCCCACATGCACAAGTTACAAATGACTTACTCTCTTTGCTTGTTAGAACTCAGATGTGAATTAATCTGAACCATCACCGCTAAGGTGGACTACCTTTGTTTTTTCCTATCTATAATTTAACTGCCTGAATTGGATTTCTGCCTGTGACACCACTGACCAGGGTTCGGGAACAGACTTGACTTGGGTGTTGGAGGGCCAGCTAGTGGGTGAAGGCTTGAATGTCCAATGATCACTCACCTTCTCCTGGGAGAGAGGGTGGGTTTATGGCTCAGCATTTGCTGGCCCCTGGTGGAGCCCAGAGGCATGACAACACATCGGTTCTCACTGCGGGAGGGAGCGTGACAGACACCGACTTGTGCCTTGACATCAAGTGGCCTGTCACTCTCTCAAGAAATGGGAAAACACCTGCTGACCAACCAAAGGATGGCTGCTGATCCCTCCATAAGCCAAAAGCCCCAGACATGTGTCCATTCTGACCCCTGCCATGCCCAGAATACACAGGAAGCACTTTGGGGCAATTCTCCTCCCCATGTAGCCTCCCACAGGGTTAGGGGCTCACTCAATGAAGGGTTACTTTGGGTTACCTGGTAGCACAGCAATAAGGAGCAGTGGGTGGTGGTTGGGACTCAGCAGCAGTGCTAGGGTGCCTTGGCAGGCCTGAAGGAGTGGATGGCCAGGGGTAGGAGGAGCAAAAACAAATGCTTGAATTTGCTTCTTTGAAATGAAGTGTCTTCACCTAAAAAATCCACAAGTGGATCTTCAAATGGATTTATGCATCTTCCAGACATGTGGATGCTTTTCTTTTACTTGGTGTCCATGAGAAGGGTGTCTCCCAGTTTTCATGTCTGAGCTCAGATGTGAATTGAGCACCACTCAGCCCACCAGCATCATACAGCCCCTGGGGTCTTACCTTCTGTATGTCATTGAATGTGCTTTCAAAATCCACTGGCAAACATAAATACACTCACATACTTAACATTTGCTTTTTGTTGAAGCAGTCTATCAGAAAACTTTTTGTTGTCACAGAGACTGAAACAGCAGGTGGGAGAAAAGGTGCAAATAATCCAATTCACCTAAATGGGATGCTAACTATGAAGTCTTTTCATAAGTAGTAAGGCAGTTTTTTCCTTGTGAACATACTTCTACTCAGACTAGTTTTCATTCAGACAACTGAGGATTTTGGATGGCCCTGCTGATTATAAACTTGAATAAGCTAGTTGGGTACAGTGATCCTGCATCCCACCTAGATGCTCATATGCAAAGAATACAGTAAAAACCTGACTACAAAATCATTGCAGCCCAAGTAAAACTCAGGTAAATTACATGGTACCCTAACTACTATTCTATGATGTAGTAAACATATATTGATATTTTTTTATATTCTTTGTAAATCAGGTAAGGCCCACTAGGCATAACTGCCTGTTTTCAAGAGTGACCTAGAAGCACTGGGGAGCTTAAGTGACATTGCTTGGAGTCACACAGTATGCAAGTGGAGGTTGTGGGAATCAAATCCAAGTCTGCTGGATGTACCCAGTTCAATCACTGTTTGTTACTCTAACCGCTAGGCTATACTGCCAGCCATAATACCACCCATATATAACATTTTAATATATGATTTTAATAGTAGTGAACAGTACCTACAGTGCAAATTATGAACATGAAACACTTTACAACATTTTACTAAAACTGAACTATTTGCCACTCCATCTGCTTATTTTTTCTTACACCAAAGTTGGTGAATAGCTGACAGCACTGTAAATAGCTTTTGATCAGGCTTCATTATTCTACATCCAGAAACAGATAAAATATGTTTATTCTGGATTTATTTAATATTGATTTTCTGTGGCTCACTAAATAGAATCTAGCACTGTATAAGACAGATGTTTTTACATTTTGGAAGAGGCAATTCATGTTAGAAACAGAAGTTTTTCTTCATATTTAAAACAAATTCAAGTGTCAGTGTATTGATTTAGTAGTTTATGCTGACTTATATATGCTGTAGAAAACAGTAAAGGATTTATTGTGAAGCACACCGTATCTATAGTAGAACTCCCACAATTTCCCAGCAAGTTTTATAAAAAATCTCTGCAATTTCAGGTTACTTTTCCTGCAATTTTCCAGTGGCCCTGCCCATATGCGCTGACACTTGTATTTTTATTGTATCATATAGTGTAATACAAATAGTAAAAGACACTTAGGCACATACTACATGAAAACTGTGGTTTTTCAGGAAGGAAAGCAGTCCTCAGGTGATGGAGATGTTGGTGGGAAGCATGGGTGGTTGAACTGAATGGCTGGTTACAACAAAGCAGTGTGGGTGATTTCCTTACTGACTCTATACGCAGCAAAGCAGAAAGAATGCAAAGCACAGCAGCATTCATTTTAAGAGGCTGAAATCTGGGTCAGCCCGCTGGTGCTGCGGTAGCACTACTACTTGCAACGCCAGTGACCCAGGGTCAGAAGTGAACTCGGGTTGCTGGAGGTCAGGCCAGGGGAGTAGGATTGAGCACCTGGGGGACTGCTCTTCTCCTCCAGGGAGGGTGGACTGCAGGTCCTGCTGCTTTACCACCACCTGTGTGACATGGTTGGTGGTGCAATGGTGCTGCAGAGTGATCAGGAGGAGAGGACGCTAGTCAGGATCTGGAATAGTGGCATGTCTCTATGTGACCTACCTCCTTGGATATTCTCTAGTGCCAGTGCCCTCAGGAACAGAGACCAGAAAACCAGGAACAATCACCCCACATCAGCCACTGGCAGAAGGGACCCAGGTGCCCCAGACTTCATAGCCAGGCTCCATGAGGGATCCACTGGGCTGCCCAACACACACTAAGGGAGTGTGGAGGGGTGACCTGGGGTCCCTTCCCCTCCCTTCCCACCTGGAGGTAGTACAACCCAAGCGGGATAGGGGCAGGCCCACAGGAGCTCCTGAGCATTACCTGGGGTGAAGCTAGGGGATACCCAGCCCAGGGATCTCTGAAAAGTGGAGACTGATGCTGTGAGAAGAGGGCATAGAAAGAAAAATTAAAAAAATGTAAAAAGATGCTGAAATCTTAGGGGTTCTGTGCAGTGACATGCAATTTCCATGAGGCACCGGTACAAGAATTCAAAATCCACAAACCAAGCAGGATTCCGTGACTGCTGCTGGTGTTACCGGTAAAAATGGAAAACCAGGGCCCCTGCTCATATGGAATCCAAAACCCAACTGTGAACCCATCTGCCAGGGATTGAGCAACCTCATGATCAGGGTACTGGGGCAGCCATGGCCTAATTTGGTTCACCTTTACTGGGGTATGGAGTCCAGTTGCACCACTTTCAAATGTCTGAGTGGGCTGGGTCACCTAGTTTACACTGTGTGAAGGGATGGAGCCAACCAAAGGCCATGCACTAATTTTTAAACCTGCACCTTTCATCTTGCAAACTCCCTGGTTATGGTTGTAACAACATTCTTCACCAGTCCCTCCCCCCCGGGCCACAATCCCATGCACCCCTCTCCTAGGGGACTGGGCTCTTCTAGCCTGGAAACCACTGTCCACATGCTGTACACCCCCACAGTGGCATAATGTCCAACATCCTCCAATGCCATGCCAGGTCTGCCTGCTTCCACAGACAAAACTCTTCGTCATATTCTAGCCACCCATAACCTGTCTTACTGTCATGCATTGCCATGACCCTGCTGTAGTAATTTCATAAGCTATGGGCCTTTTTTGGGAGCTGCCCATTGGTTGATCCCTGCAAATATAGTGAATACCATCCACCAGTTCTCAAAAGTGTGGCAAACCTGCACCCTTCTCCTTTTTGTCCTTCTCTTCCAGCTCCCTGAGTTGATTCAAGAGGGAGAACATATCCACATGCTTTCCCCTAAAGTCTGTAACTTCACCTTTTTGGTGAGGTGGGACTCAGCAGTTCCCCCAGACTGATGAAGCCTGCCATGGGAGAGGTGGGTACTGGAAGCAGTGCCACTACTGGGTCCATGGGAGGAGATGACACCACCAGTGATGGTGGTGTCACCACTGGAGCTGTCTTTCCTGCATCTGGCACCCCCCCACCTAAGACTGACCCATTACCTCTGGCTGTGGCATAGGCCTACCCCAGGTATGCAAGGAACCAATTGAGCGTCTGTTGCAAAAATGCTGTCAGTTGCCTCTCGACTGGATCATCCCCACACACTAACTGGGTGACCAGTGCCAATGTATGTAATGCCAGTGGCACTGCCGGGATCCCTGGCTGTTGTGGAATATCCACTGCCAGTATCAGATCCAGCCCTCCCTGTCCCCCCTTTGGCACCTGACCTCTGCAACTCAACTAAATGGTCCAAGACTGACACCTGGACCTGCCCTGGTCCTGTCACAGGCAAAGGACCAGACATTATCCCCATAGACCCCAGTCACCCTGGCCATAGAGCCGAATGAGCTGGCTCACCTATGGAGAAGTCCCTCCTTTGAGCCTCCTTGACCTCTTAGTCACCAGCTCCCCTGAGTACTACCCCCATGAAATGTGGTTTCAAGAAACTTTCTCATCTGCTCTTTAATCCAGTCCCCAAAACTGGGCCTACCTGGCTCCATGGCAACTGGCACTATCAGAACACTCCATTGTCTCTCTTTCTGTTGTGTCTTTTTGGCCACCAGCTTCCTGACTGAAGCTTTCTTCCCCTCCAGTTGTCAACGCACCAGTGTCCCTGTGTTCTGTTCTGGCCACATGCTTTAAATCCAATGCGAAAAGCAGCTCCAGCAGCACGTTGTGTTCAGTAAAATAAAGTTCAAGCACAAACAAAAATACGAGCACCAACACTGGTAGACAGAATATTTACCACATTTATTCCTCTGTCATGCAGGCACCAGCACCATCACTGTGGGACACAGTTTCAAGGCTGTTCAAATTGTGTTCCATAATGATGGTGCTGGTGCCTGCATGACGCAGGAATAAATGTGGTAAATGTGATCAATTTTCCCTCTACCAGTGTTGATGCTCATATTTTTGTTTGCAAATACTTTGATTGCCACCGGTCAGGTAACTATTGTAGGAACCACTCTCAATACCTACTCACTGTAGGGGTTGGCTGAGTTGGAAGTCCTTAAGGCCCTTCTCCCATTGGGTTTCAGAACACCCCCTGGAGTTTGGAAAACAGGCCTCCAACCAGGCCTTGCCTCTCGCCTGCACCAGTGCTTGTAACTGCTTCTCAAACTATTCCATACACTGATTTTGTAGTGCCTTCCCCTTTTCCACTATTAAGAAGTGCTGTTTAGCCGAAACAGAAAAATAAAACCTGGCTCTGTACATACTGTCTCTTCGCTGTTACTGAGCCATACTGTGTATACTATGAGCATTATTAAATCATTCTCCTCATCTCTTACTATTTTACCCATGTTCTTCACTGCTCCCTTTTCCCAAGTACTGCTACCAATCTCAAACCGAATTTCATATATGTGTGTGTGTGTATATATATATATATATATATATATATATATATATGTGTGTATATATATAGAGCATTAATCACCGCCAGCTGAGGCTCTACGGTGGATTAATGCCGCTGAGGCGCTGGTGCGGGCGGCCCCAGCGGGCGTAGTCACCAGTGGGGCCTGAAGCGAAAGATGACACGTACTTGTAACAGAGGCTCTGCGCGCACTGCGACAACCTCTGTTACCGCATCGCCCAGCGGGATCACCTTCGCCTGCACGATCACGGTTTGTCTCTGTTCCACCGGAGCCGAACCAACACAGGAGGCGGACTCAGGTGTGCAAACAAAAATTTTTTTACGATGGTACAGTGTAAAAATCTTATGTGCTGGACTGCACTTAAATGATTCGGCGGCTCCAACTGTTCTACATGCTGTCGGCGTCCCTGCCTGTCTGCCTGTACTCGGGGACCTGCTGGGTTGGCCGCACCGGTCCTCTCTGAGGTCGACAACAGCTCCATGGCTCAGGTACTACTAGGGGATGGGTGACAGCAGCTTCACGAGTCCAGCGGTTTCATCGGCGACACAGCAGGCAGCTACCTAGTGCAACTGCCTCTGTATACCAGTGTTGCAAGGCGCACTCCCGATTTCTGACTTCGCTCTCTGACCCTGTAAATTGCAAGCTCAGTGCTGCACCCTCTCACTCCCGGCAGATCTAGGTACTACCCGAGTGGGCTGCTACTCTCAGCAGCCTCCATGGCCACAGCTGGTACTGACTGAGTGGGCGTTATGCGTGGCTTAATACCCGCTCGGTTTCAGTCAGCTGTGGCGTTTGCGCCTATCGCCGCGCTGCTTTCGACACCCCGACTGAGAGCCGTGTTACAAATATATATATATATATATATATATATATATATATACTGCATATATTACAAGAGAGTGCGTAATGCACTAGTTAGGGTTAACCCTAACACCACACCCCAACCCCAGCAACAAGTAAAAAACATTATGGTTTGTCCTCTCCTGTGTTTTCAAAAATCAGGAGTGTGGTGTGTCTTTGGGGTTGTCAACCCTAACGCTAACCCCATTCCATCATTAAATAAGCTGAAATGTGTAGAGTATATAAGTTTAGTTGAAGTTTTTTGCAATGAATGAAGTCCAAAATCTTTTTTCATATGAGAGCATCCTTTTTCATATGAATGAAAAAAACATATTAAAAAGCATCCCATCATATAAAAAAAGAACTGAGACTTAGTTTTTTTCCCTGATTCTGTTGGTTGTATGTTGGGATCCTTTTTCATATGTTTTTTTTTTTTTGTTCATACAAAAAAGGACCCCTTCATACAAGAAATTCTTTTTTTCGTATGAAGGGATCCTTGTTCATATGGCGCAATCCCTTTTTCATATGGCCATATAAGAAAGGGAAGTGAGTCACAAAAAGGGATTTTAAAATTAAAAAAACACATGGGGCCAGATACTCAAAACTTTGCACGGGGGCTAAATTAGCACTGCCCGGTGTGCTAAATTAGTTCAGACCCACTAGCCCGCTGTGAGCAGGTGTGGGTAGTGACAACACTTGACACAAATTTTCTCTTGCAAAATACACATAAGTCTGGAGTGTATTAAATTTATTATAACAACACAAAATAAAGAAAATTTCAGGAACAGAAGATAATAAACTTTGGCTTTAAGTCTCTAACTAAATATCAGCCCTCTCTGTGGTCTAAGTTCCCTTTCAGCATGACCATCATTACCTGTGTCAAAAACCTATCTGACCACATCCTGACTTCAGGTCTTTTTAGATACACAAGAACATATCATTAGTCACATAATTCACCCCCTATTCTAATACAGCAAATATCCTATCCTAATACAATCTTTGGGGCTTTATACACAATTAAAACTAACAAACTTTATTTGGGTAATAATTAGATATAATAGGTATAGACCAACAAGAAAGAACTGTAGTAAGAATAAAACAGAATGAATAAATAAGGGTCTTCTAATGACCCTTATCTCCTCCTTTAATTCATGACATCACTCAATATTTGTACTATATTAATAGTCTACTAGGGGGCTGCCAGCCCTTTAGTAAACCCATTACCACCTAAGCAGGCATACAGAGCTTATAGATATGTCCCTGATTCCCTTCATATCACTGTTTTTAAAACGTGGACTGAGGGTGCTATGAGGAAATTATTACCAATGTTTTACAGCACCTAATAACTAAAGTATCCAGCCTAATTCACAGACTAGTCATGCAGTACAACTTTTATCTTATACCCAAAAAGTATCAGATTGTATGCCGCTGCAGCATCCGGGCGCTCAGGAAATTATGGGCTGTTTATAACATTATGGGATGCCCATAATTTCCATGGCTGAGTGCACTCTCCCTGAGATTTTGGTTTTAAAAGATGCTGGACTTTTCTGAAATTGAAGGATTTTAGCAGATGAATTTCACCCAAAAAAGAACAGTGTCCGATTTCAAGGCAACCTGCTTAAAATTAAAAATGGACTCCCGCTACCGCGAGGTGCGCATATGCGCTCCAGGGAACCACACCTCGCGAGCAGTAAACAAAATCGCAAGTCTAATGGAATATATGAAGTTGTGATAAAATCTAAGCAAATAGATCCCAAAATAATCATAGGGTCTCAGAGCCCTGACATGAGGCATTCTTATGTGAAGATCTAATGTGCATGTTTTGTTCTAAATTGAAGCCTTCTAAGAGAATACAGCTTCATTTTGCCTGTACTGCTTTACCACCTTTACTAACAGAGAAAACCAATGTTTTGTGGATACGTGCACTTAAATAACAGGCTTTAAATGAAGGGGTTACACTCTTTATTCTAGTACTGACCTGCCATTCTTATCGGTCAGTTAACAGGACATACTCTCTCTCAGGAGTTTGGTTATTAAGAATAAAACTTAAGGCACAGGACATGGTCCACTATTTATTTTTTAAAGTGACTCAATTACACCTCTGACAATAAACATACGTGAGGCTAACGTATCCTTTTCATCTGTACCAACATGGACTAAAGGTGAACTTGGCAGGGAAGTAAAGAAAAAGAATACCATAAAAGGAGGCCACCCAATTATGGTAGATTGATGAAAATAAAGGTCAAGAGAGACCCAAATAACAATGAGAGTACTACTGCAATAGATTTTGAAACAGGCAGAAGAAGAAGGGGAGTGTCCAGTGGTACATAATAAAAGGGGGGGGGGCTCTCAGCAGCACTGCCACACCCGCTATATTGAAAAGGGATAGCCCCAGTGCTAATAAGATGGGTAAACTGGGCTGGGAGTACAGTGCAAAAATAGCCCTCGAATAACACAGTTCTGAATATAGCAACCAGGAAGTGCACACCATAATACCAGCCAAGTCCACAGCAATGTGAAGGAAGGTAGAGGTGAACTATGTGGCCAATGTGTGTGTGCTAGCAAAGGCGTGGAGTCAGTAAAGCTGCAAGCAGCAGCGCATGTGAAATTACATTGTGCAAAATTGTAGAATATTTCTGAAATGTTTGCATGGTACAAACACATTTTTCACAGGTTTGGCACAGAGCTAAGCCATTTGCCCAGTGCAATCACATTTTCTCGAGGCAAAACTTTGCTATATTCAAAAGTGACATGCAAATGAGCCTGATTAGCATCTCGTTATGACCTGATTTGCATGTACTTTGCCCAGCCCTATTGCAGGATCCCACAGCTCCACTAGTAGGTCAGTGTGGAAGTACAGGGGCTGGCTGAGTCTGCCCATAGCTCTGCCTGTAGGTCAGTCTGGGAGTGCATGGTGGTAGCTGCAAGCTACATTTGTACAGTACAACAATGCATATTGTGCACCAGGGGACTACACAGCACAGGCACAGGTGGCAGTGCTGCATGCAACTGTCAAACTGTAGTTCATGCTACAGTGCACAGCAGACACTACAGTAGCAAAGGGGGCCAGTAGTGTGAGGGACACAGCAATGCCTATGGTGTGTAGGGCAGTGATGACCACTGCACTGTACACAGTGACATGCACAACCTGCAGGTGTTCATTGGCAGTGGACATTACTGCTATGCTGTTGTGCGAACCACAGATACTGCACAACTGGCATGGGATGATCATAGTAACATTTACAAGGGTGGCTGTGTGTGTTGTGGTGTCTGTACAGATGTGCAGTATGTGGCTGGAGAGGCACATATGCTCAGATAGGCACACTGGTGTTGGGGTATTCCCAACACTGGCCCATATGCACTGCATGGCTTGTCCCAGCCTTGTGGCCGCACCCAGTCTGTGGTGCAGCCTGGCCACTTGTACACCCTCCCCTAAACACCCTCCATGCCCACAGTGCTGCATGTGTGTGCTGGCATCTGTCGGTATCCACAGAAGGACGGTCTGCAGGTGTGTGCTGTATGGCCGCACTGCCATGGTGTCCACTGGGAGCCGGGTCACCACTTACTGCCTGGCATGGCTGGGACTGGTGGCAGATGATGGCATCATAGTGATGCCATCACTGAGTGGCATGTTTCCTCTATGTCTGGCTTAGTGCTATGTGTCATACTTATTGGCTAGGGTTTGCGAAAAGTCACAAAGTCATGCAAAGCTGGTTTGCCCAGAGTTAAGATTACCCTTTCCTGGGTGGTAAGTTGCACCACACAAAGTGTTGCACTAAGTCGCGCAAAACCACTTAGTGTGATGCTATTCACTGGATATAGCATTGCACTGACATGCCCCCTCAGTTTGCCTCTTGCATACATTATAATTTTTCCTGGTGCTAATGCAGTTTGCATGTGTTATTTGACCTTATGAATATAGCGGACCCACTCTAACCAGGTGCTAAACCTGCACAAACGGTTTGCGCCCAGCTCAAAGTTTTGAATATCTGGCTCATTATCGGTTAATTTTTCCAACAATTAAGTGCCAATTAACAACCCACCTAACAGGGTCCCAATGACCAATATACATGTGTTGGTGTGTGTTCAGGTTGTCATTATTTTGAATTTGTTTTGGTTTTTTTGAGAAAAATGGAAGCAAGATGGTGGCCATACAAAAAAGGATTTTTTTCCTCACAAAAAAAAGGGTTACCCCCACATGAAAAACAATCCTTATTCGTATGGATCACATTCTTTTTTAATTCCAAGCAGCTATCCAAAAGACCCTACTGAGCATGCTCAGAACCAACATTTTAAAATTTAATAACTTTGGAATGGATTAATATTTTTTTTGCCAAACCAGTGAATGGCACCACTGTGATCCAAGCCCATTCTACCCTGAAAACCTCAGACCAAAATTCCAACCCATCTGGGTGCTAGGTGATGACAAAAAAACAGCAAAAAACACTGATGTTTTCACTTGTTTTTCTATCTGCGTCTCGGAATCTGCACATCTTACCAGACCAAAAATTGGCTCATTGAGAGATCTACACCTGAGACTGCACATGCAAAATTTCATGCAAATCCATCGAATGGTTCCAAAGCTATTAAAGTGCAAAGTTTGAGGTTTGGGGGTGCCAGAGAGCCACCTTTCAGGCAGGACATGTTCCCACACAGCGCCACGTGTTCAGCTCTAAAAAGTAATATATTTATTATTTCAAAAGCACTGAGCAAAAGATCTTCACATAAAATCATATTCTGCAGATTTCAAGCTATCAGAGGATATCAAAATTGTCATGGGGCACACCAAAAATCCCCACTCACAAGCATCTGGAACTACCAGGCCTACAGCACCACAGGCACCATTGGGACTAGCGATGGAGTTATCCAGCCTAACTCAGTCGGATACCACGTCTGAACCTTCCTGGCAAGCTATCCTTACCTCGGTTTGTGCCATGGATGCAAAGATTGAAAAAACACTGGCAATACTAGAGATGCATGATGCTGCTCTGATGGCACTACAAGGTACTGTAGCTGAAGTTGATAAGTGATCCATAACAGCCCAAACTTCCGTGGCCATTCTAACTAAAGAAAATCAGCAACTGTGGGGCTGACTGGAAGCCGTTGAAAATGGATTGAGAGCAGGGAACATTTGCATTGGTTGGACTACCTGAAGGGGTAGAAGGTGCACATCTTCTGGACTACATCAAAATGTGGCAGGCAGATACAGTGTATAGCAGAGCTTCCTGAGGAATTTGAGTGGACCTATCTACGGCAGGCATATAGCGTGAACCCACAAGTGAGACCAACAGATCATAACCAACCTCATACTATTGTTCTGTGTACTGTGGGCTCTGAAGTACGAGACATGTTGATTTCAGCAGCGTGGATGATTTACCCCATAGAAGTAAGGGTTGAAATGTCAAATTCTTCCCAGGACTCTCGTAACAAATTTAGAGTTTGAAGAAAGAAGTGTGTTGCCATACACCAGAAACTCAGATCGTTGGGCACTGTGCACTTCTTTCTTCTCCTGGCATGACTCTACACTACCTACGGAGGTAAGAGTTGGCAGGTTTTTGTATCCAGCTGATGCAGGACGATAGGCTGAAAAGATAACCCATGAATTCAAAACCAAGCCGCCCCAGGAGAAGGCAAATGATGAATCTGAATCCGACGAAGGCTGAGCATGCTGATCTTGGAACTGTAAAGCTCTGGAATGCAGTTTTACTTCTTACAGAATTCAGTTAGCCACTGGTTCATTATGGGGCATACGATGAGACATCTTTGGGGGACAATAACAATAGTTTCTATATTTTTCTCAGATGCATACATTTATATTTTGTCCACCACATTGTCTTCATGCACCATATAACAAGTTAAGTCTAAAGTTTAACTTTGGTTTGCAGTAGCAGTCATTAACTGCTGCAGGCTTTACTGTTGATTCTCTCTGCTCTGTAAGAGTTTATGAAGATGTTTTGATTTGGAGCTGTACTGGAGCTAGGGGGAAAGTTTTATTGTTTGATCCTCACATCTTATTAGGTAATAAGCACTACTGGAATAGTACATTTATCTGCCTTGATCTCTCCTTATGGAACTAACCTAAGCCTATGAAGCAGCTGCCATTAGTGGACTGTAATATTCCTTTTTGGGACTTGAGGTGATTTAAACACCTTATACTTAAAGTAAACCCCCCTACTGTATCAGCTTGTAAGAGAATGATTATGTCACCGCAGCTGATAGATGTCAGTATATGTCTGATTATGATGATTTGTTATACTTACATGATAATCTAATCTGTATTGTTTTTCTCAAAAAAAGCAATAAACAGAAAGCAAAAAAAAAAGTTTGAGGTTTAACATAGAAACCCCTGCTCAACCCCAACTATAGTGTTGCTACCAAGAAACTATAATGTATATCCTGAGTTTGAGGGGGGCCTTGCTGCGGTAGCCCAGCTTCCAAAGAATGCTCCCCCCATTGTGCCCTTGATCTCCAAAAACCTGCCTGTTCAACCCTTACCTTGCCATTGTTAAGTGTGCTAACGTTAATGCCCCAGGGCACCCTGTTGTCACATGAGGGCTGCCGGTGCTTGTGCCCAGCATACTCCCAGTGGTGCATAAATCACCTGCAGACCCTTTCAGATTCTGTCAGTAGTGCCCCTAGTAATACTATTTTTTTTGCTCATCCCCTTTACCATCTGCAGCTGTGAGCCTACACCCATTCCTACAGCTGATCATTTTCTGCCTATGCTCCTAAGATGGAAAGGGGTCCAACTAGGCCTACCCCCATTCCCCGCTAACAGACAAACATGAAAACTGCCTGCACAGAGGAAAAACAATTTGGCTACACTAGCACCTTTTCATGCTAGAACTGTCTTCTGGCCTAACTTGTATATATCCTGGCAAGGGACAGACTGCCACACCACTATCTCGGTGCTACAGCAACCTGTGCATGATCATCTGAACATGCACCAATTGGGTGCTAAGATGAAGTGGCCACCTAGTTGCCTTTCTCTCCTCTGCTACCTACCATCTCTATATCTGACGGAACTGTCCAGATCTGCTAGCTTAGCCCAACTTTTTGGAAAGGCAGGGTCCGCGGTCTGCAAGTTTGTGACTTGGTTGCCTGGTTCACAGCTCCTGGCTGCCTGCACATGCACAGCTTGGTTGAATCACTGAGGTGGCATCCATGTCACCACTCTCTCCCCTGCCATGCACGTACTTACAGCTAAGCCTATACTTCAATGTCCTAAACCTTAACTGGGTCACAGCTTTATGCAGAAGGAATGACAGGGACTGAGAGAGCTGCTCATATGGTTTGCCATTTAATCCATACCATGGTTGCATGCCTGTACAAATTGAATATGCAAGTAGTAGCTACCTGGCTCTGCATTACACTGACAAAACATCACTAACTTCATGCCCTGCCAGGCAACCCATCATTGTACTTTTTGTCCCGTGTTAAGCCCAAAATTATCACAGGAGGGGACAGTGGGTGAGCTACTCCATAGCTTATTGCCTGAGTGAAAACTGCATGGCCATCCACACATACACCACTCAGCTTAATATCCAAGCCATCTTCCATGCCACTGCTCACTCTCCTTCCATTCTACCCTCAAGAGTTGACCCCATCTCATCTTTCCTCCCATTCCTTCAAGCCACAAGAAACTGTTCTGAAACTAGAGCCCTGATTATTTTTTGCAGGCAGAGTGAGAGGGATGGGAGGGCAGAAGGGGTCAGCAAAATCATAGCCTGTTGCCTGGATGACAGCCATGTGGCCTCCCATGGGCAGAATGGGTCAGCAACATCATAGCCTGTTGCCTGGGTGACAGCAATATGGCCACCCATGCATGCACTGCTTGGCTGACTTTCTGAGGTGGCTTCCATGCCACCACTCACTTTCCTCCCAAGCTATCTCCTTGAGACTCAACCCAATTTTATCCTTATCTCTGATCCTTCGGGCCACAAGGGACAGTCCCTAAACTTGAGCCCCACATTGGTTCACACAGGTGGTGTGGGCAGAACAACAAGGGAGCACACCGGATCCCTAAATTCAGCTGCCAGTAGAGACACCCTCACATCTCCTGCTCCCATGTCTGATCCCCTGCTCTATTCTGAGGGACTGGATTGGGGCCTTCCTAGCCCCAAAATTTACCATACCTGCAGTGTGCAGTGTAGGTACGTCCCACGGATGGTGCACCGAACCTCATGCGGAAAAGCCTCACCCACTCCTTCCGACTCCCAGTCATTCATGAGAAGCCACAACCATGAAGAACTACAGCACCTGGCCCACTTAGTCGCTGAAGAGATAACGAACCCCAAGGAGTACCCAGTACCTCAAGCAGGCAACTTCTAATAAACATGTTATTATGTAAACATTTTCTCTTTGTTCTTTTTTTTTTAATTTGCAGGGGCTGCACTGTTTGGTGCTTTGCCACACTGTGGGCCCTCTCTCCATGAAGCATCACATAACTGCATGTACCACCATCTAAATTAGGCTGCTCATTTCTTCAGCCCTGCTGTCCCCTTGTGCTACTTGTTACCCCTGCTCCATGGTGACATTTCAATTTGTTGCCATAAATATGCTCTTCGACATCTCACACTGGGCTATTAGGTAGGTAGGTAAAATTTTTATTTTTATACAGGGTAATGTCATTTGGGTAGAAACCCAGTTTACAGGACAGTTCTGCTTTTGTAATATGCAAAAACATACAGATAAATACACTACTAACATGGTCTAACATAAACACTAAAAATTAATAATACACAAAACTATAATTTTATTAGCTTCAGCATCAATCGGTTCCCTGTACAATTTGTTCCTGATTTGCTCCCCCTGGAGTTTATTTTACTAAATTTATATTGGAGGTGAATTGTTATGGAGTGATTTGTACCAGGGGCTCATTGATGCTGGAGCTAACAGTAGGGCATGAGTTATTGAGAACAATGACTGGAGTGACTTGCCATGTAGCCCTGCTCCACCTAGATCTCCCAGCTCCTTGTTTCCCTCCTTCTGTTTATAGCACTTTTTTACTCACATGGCCCACATACCCTGGTATCTATCACCTAATCTATGCATCCTGGCTTAGAAATTTTTCCTCGCCTGATCCTTCGGCCTTGTATCCTGCTGCTATTAAAAACCCTGCAACCAAATCAAACTGGACAAAGGAGCAAACAGACTGGGATCCCATGCATGTGCTTTTAAATAGTTTCTTAGCTCCTCCTCCTCCCAATACAACTTCTCCCTTCCCTTTGTAGCTATCTACTATCCTGAATCTCCACTTTTCACCTTCCCTCTGTCCTTCTTTTCCTAGCCACATTCTGCCAGCCATTGGGTTAAGAGCCCATAGATAAAGCCTTGCAGGCTTAATGGAACCCTTGGCCTACTGTCTATGCTAGCAATAACACATGGCAGGATGTGTGCTGTACTAGATAGCCACATACCCCAGGTGTATTATGAAGAATGAGGCCATAGGCTGAGTACCATCAACCATCCAGAAAGTGGTGCAATCCAGCACAACACACACCCTGCTGTGTGTTATTGTGCTTTTACAATGGCGTTTGTTTTTTTTAAATAATATAGTAAATCTAGTAGTCATGAATGACAAATAATTTAGTAATCATAGTAGTCATGAATAAATATGTTAAAATTTAAAAAATTTACAAGACATATTTTTCATGTAGTCCCTGCACCAGCTGGAACTACTTTGCATTTACAGGTTTGCTGGAGGACATTGGTCCTAAGAAGGCTGCCGTAGTTCCCCCAACAGCATGTTGCCAGGATCTCTAGTAAGCATGCAGATCACTTCCATGAAAGACAGGGAGATATTCTGGAGTACAGGTCTGATTCTTTTTTTTTACATTATCACTGCTACATTCACATCACATTTCAGTGGACTGAAGCCGTTGTACAGGCTTGTGCCCATTTTGAAAGTGAAAGCACAAGTGCGATCGTGATCACACTCACATCTTTCAAAGGGCCCAGAAAAAATACTTTATTTAAAGAAAATTAAGGCATTCTGCTAGAAATTATTGAAGATATCAAGTGTTTTACTGGACCGGAGCACTTGTGTAGCGGTTTTGAAAGTGAACGTGCAAGTGCGATTGCAATCTCCCTAGCATCTTTTATATAGTCTGGTAAGGAAATTTTTTAAAACTTAAACCATGCTATTCTGGGGGGAACTCACAGAAAGCACTGAATAACAGTGTGGACAGCCTAGGACTGATTAAGAGTGCTGTCAGCTGAGGAGGTGATTTGATGGGGTGGCGCAATAAATATTAGCGGTGGGGAAAAAAATGGCTACCAGATGTTTTCTCATTGTGGGTGGTGAAGGGATATTTGAAGAGGTTTCATAGCAAGCTGACCGTGTGGTTGGAAATATTTCCACAAGGTCATGCGACTGGTATTAGCCAGTGAAAGTACTGGACTGTTTTTTTGCAATTGTATTATAGTATTTAAGCATTGTTGTAATCTTCAGTTACTTTATATGCGATAAGTATTTGTAAATTTGTAAGATGATATTGACTGTACTAATGTATAATGATCTGTAATGAACTTCAACTCACAAAGAATGTCTGGTAAGTTGCAATTGTGTAGTGACAGTAAACTAAATTTAAGGAGTGGGGGAGGAAGGGGATGTTCAGACAGAATGGGACTGGCCAGACACTTCAAGTGAAATCCAGGCCAAGCCAACATTAGATCCCATGCTCCACATGAGTAGGGATTCTGGGATAAAGCATTCAATTACTAGGGGCTATTTCACAATTCGCTCTGGTTAATATGCTCCACGACAACTCGTGCCCTACTATTAGCTCCAGTGTCAATGAGCCCCCTGTACAAATTGCTCCCCAACAGTTTGCTCCCCATATAAATTTAATAAAATAAATTCCAGGTGGAACAAACTGGAAATGAATTGTGCAGGGAGCCGATTGATGCTGGTGCTAATAGTTCGTTGCGAACTGTCACAGAGCATATTTACACGAGTAACTTGACATGTCACCATGACAAGGACTGTTATACTTCACTGAAAGACAATAAATTAAATAAAAATAAACCAGGGTGCATGTGCAATCTCCTCCAATCTACCTTGCTTGAAGAATAACTAGGGGCTGGTGCTCAGGAGCTGGTTGGGGTCCCTCCTAATGTCCTGCAGAATATGGCAGCGGTTACTCTAAAGATATAACTCCCACCCCACCCTACAATAATGTACCTAGGTGCCTGAAAGCAGTTGCACCAGCATTGGGCATACCATGTGTTCTGTTCTCACCCTCAGCACACATACTAGATGTTTAATCTTTTAAGAAGCATCAGAAGCTGTTCCTCCAAAGTGAATAACATTGTAACAAGCAATATATTTTGTACTTTAAACACGTGTGCTAATTGTGCAGCTGTTACATCAATACAGTGGTCCTTGCCATTTTCTCACTCCAGACAGACAAAACAAAATGCTCACTCTGTGGTAGTGGGTATCCTTGGAAGAAAAACTCTTTAGACTTCAGAATGAAGATAAAAAATAACAGATACTGTACACAAAACAAAAATTCCCTTCTTGCTCACCTCTAGCACTGTTGACTGCACACCATCCAGCTGCTCCTGGTCATTTTTGGATACAAGCTTCTGCAGCCCTGCCATTTTGTCAGCCCCATATTGCAGCAGGGCACCTCTTTTCACACACACACACACTGTTGATTAGCTATAACATTTCATGCAGCTATTTGGCCCTTGTAGTTTAGGCAGTCTGTGAGCCTCACCTTGCCACAACTCCTCCATTTTATTCCCTACAGTTCCTCCGACCTCGCATATGTGAGGCATCTCCAAACACATCTGACCTATGCTGGGGAGGGCAGGACATCATGTGGTCACCCACAATGCCAAAGTTATTCCCATGACAGCTCAAGTACAAGGTTAGTCATTCCCCTTCCACCAGGAACAATGTTCTTCTTACTCCACCATCCCAGGAATGGAAGTTAGAGTTGGGTGGTGGCATGCCATGCAACCCCAGAGTCACCAAACTAGGTATATAAATACTGCATAATATTTAAAGAGGGACTCTGGTCACTAGCAAAAAAAAAAAAAAAAAAGAATCATAGGTGGAATAAGAAAAACTCTGAAAGGGAAAGGGAGTCAGTATTGTCTAGTGGTCAGGGCACCAATTTCAGTGTAGGACCATGAGCAAGTGACTTAACCTACCAGTACTCCACTCTAGCCAGCTGTGGACAGGGGGAGAAGCAGGACCCACAACAAATGAGATGCTAAATCTCAGAATGGCTATCCTGAGTAAATCAATTGTTGCTGTTTTCTCCTTGTCTCAGTCTCATGCTCTCAGATCCACCCCCCCACGGTTTTCTTTGTATGTATGACTGGAAGTGCCTGAATGGATACACTCACCCTTTCTCCTCTACCTGAGTGAGACTGATCCTGACACAAATTCTTAACATTCCCAGTATGACAGCCTGCATATAATGACACCCTTGGCCTCTCAAATGGAAAGCAGTTTTGCCTCGGACCCATGGATCCAAGTGAGGCAGGGCTTAACTTTCATATGGAGACACCTACTGAAACTGATTGTCAGCATTGGTCCCCTTCCCCCATTTGGAATGGCTGGATCAGTCCCATTGGGAGATGTCTAGCTAAGGCATTATGGCCCAGGTCAGTATGTGATCAGCCTCTTTGACCATGGCTGCCTACATCGTTGATACTGCTCAACATCCATGGTAAGTGTCTGAATTTTTATTTCCAATTTTTCATGTTTTGTGTGCCCCCAATCCTGTTCAGTACCTAGGCAAGGGTTTATGATTTCTGCTTCTATGTGTCCCTTTGGATGGAAGCTATTGTTCCATTCGGGCCAGAGAGCCTGCAAAGCTCGGTTGAGCCTTTGTCTGATGTCCCTCCCACCTGCTTATCCTTTTATATCAGGTATAAAAGTTAAGAAAAAATAATCATCCACTTTGCTTCATGCCAGCAGCATAACCTGAGCATTTGTCCTGCGACCACCACACACCCCATCTCTCTCTCTCTCTCTCTCTCTCTCTCTCTCTCTCTCTCCTTGTGCTCTCTCTTTCTGTTTGCAGGTCCTCAGGCATTGGGGATATTTTGCACAGGGTCAGTGGCAGGTAGGGTAAGGTACTGGCAGAGGATGAAATCCCTCTGGGATTGCAGCTGGGTTGTTGCCTGCATGATGCCCTGGGTAGCTGTTGTGTCTGTGCAGGGTTATGGAGCTGGCCTTGATAGCAGTTAATGTGAGCTTATAGTGTTGGGCATAAGGTCATACCACCTACCCAGGTTCAGGGCACTGGTGATTCTGAAGCCTTGGTTTGTCAGTTTGGAGACCAGATGGGCAGCGTTCCATGTCAGGCTGCACTGTTTGGTGCTATGCCACAGAAGATGCTGGTGGTTAATCCCCATGGGTGGAAACTGTGAGCCCGCTGTTGGCTCTGTTTTTTCTGTTGTGTTGGCATGTGCTGAAAAACACTTTTCTGCATTGTGTTTTTTTTTTTGGGGGGGGTCCTTCCCAGGGAGGTTGCAATGTAACTTGATAGAGTTGGTACACCACAGGTAAGTGCTGCAGGTCAGCCTGTGGCCTACTGTTTGTTTTTGCTGTGGTCCATGTGTCACTTTTCGAGGCAATCCTGGGGAGGTCAGTGTGGTTGCACTTGCCTTATATGCTGGGCTTTTTGGGGGGTTATCTGAATCCCTCCCTAGGGGTTCATGCTGGGTTAGAACAGCAGAAGGAAAAGACTGCAAAAAGTTCAGGAATGCACATGTGGGCTGGATTTAATTCCCCCTCCAATTAATTGGACAGCTGGAAGGGATTTTAGGTAGGGTGTGGCTTCGCTGTGATGCAGTGGATATGTCAGTCATGTGGGTTTTCTAGTGGTGCAGTTGTGGTGGGGCCAGTGCAGTGCTGGGAAACACTATTTTTTCTGGCCTATGGCCAACCATTTGTTGTTGTTGTTGTTTTTCATTATTTCATTTTCAAGGGATTACTGATTGAGCTGTACAGCAGGAGGCAAACAATGGGAAAATCTTTGGTATGCACATGTGGATTTGTGTTAACTGGCTCACCCACTGAATTGAACAAGTGAGGCAGGGTAAGTTCCTGATGGTCCTGCCTTGGTGCTACCGTGATATACACCCCCCCCCCTTTTATTCAGTGGCATCCATTTGTACCAGGTTTCAACCCTTTCTTTCATTCAGAGATAGCCTTTATTTACTGTGTTTAGTTTTTACAGCTGCATAGCAAAGCTAGGCAGATATATTGCTACTATGCAGGAGCAGAAAAGGGAGCTCTGGAATATTCCCAAATGCACCAATTGAAAAGAGGGATTTGGTACTGCATGACTGTGAACACACCACAGCTGTGGACAGGTATGTCCTTCCACTGGAGTGGAATATTTCTCTGCTGTTCTCTCCATTCAACTAAGAGAAAGCATTTTCAGAGTGAATTTTTTTTACTTCTGTTAACTCCTTCAGTCCCATGCCGTACACCCATTTCCCATGGCTAGATGCCCACTGGGTTAATTTACAGATCACAGGCACTGGACTGCAGGAACTGACTGAAATCTGATCTAGTTGGTTGTCTGCCACTATGCAGAGAAGGAGAATTGTCATAGCTGTAACTAACAAGCATATTTATTGCTGTTGTACCAGTTTTACTTGTACACATTTTTATTTCTTTTGCTGACATGGTGGGGATATAACAGAAGGAAGAGATCCTGAGGAAAACTGCTCACCCATGCTGCAATGACAACCAAGTTGGCAGTGTAAATTATAGCACAAGTAATCCGCTGACACCAGCCACCACTCTCTGACAATTCACTGTCCTGCAGTAGGAGCAACCTCCATCACAGGAGGCTACACCATCCGAACCCCCCAGCTAGTAATATAACCAACTCCAGGTCACACCCCACTGTAAGACAGCAGTAATGCTCAAAAGGGAAAATGCCAAGAAATCAAAGTTGCAATAGAAGCCTGTGACAACATTCAGTCAGCAACATCTGGGCAAGAATAATTAGTTGCCCTACAGGATTCAAGGGAAACCAGTTTAATATAGTCAGACAGACAAGGAACCAAACAAATTAAATTCTACATGATATGTGACCTGTATGCCCCAGAATATATCAGAATGATGACAGTCTTGAAGGAATCCACAGTTAGCCTATGATATCTGTAAATTACCAAACAGTCCCAGAGTCCAGTGACATCTGTTAAGCTGAAGCTCACAGCACCAGTTTACTTAACCAGTACTTATCAAAATGAATATCAGAAAGGAGAAAAAGGCAGCATCAACAAGGGACCACAAAAAGATGAAAAATAATTATTTTAATGTGAACAGAAGAAAAAGGACAGTAGGGAGATAAAAGAGGGTACACACATAAAAAATGGTCATTTATATTAAAAAACGATAATGCAAGGTTTATGTTCCCTTTAAAAGGGAAGAAGAAATGCAGCAGAACCCTTCAAGTCAGGGAGGCAGTATAGCCTATAGGTTAGAGCACCAAGTTGTGAATCTGGAGACCCAACTAACCTGGGTTTGAATCCCACAACTTCCACTTGCACACAGTGTGACCTTAAGCAAGATATGTAACCTCCTTTTGTAGAAGTCTTTTTTTTCTACCGACCTGGGACAGGATTCACAAAGAAAGCCAAAATCCTGCAGCTGTGAGAAAAAGGTCTGCAGCACTGCAGAAACGCAGTTGTGCAATATTCTGAAAGAAGACATGCGCAGGTGTGGAATTCCACAAAATTCCCCACAGTTGCAGAAATTCAGCAGCTGCAGAAATTGTACGAGTGCTGAAAATCTGCAACTGTGGATCTGTAGCTGCAGAAATGGCTTAGGAGGCACAACAACAGTGAACCAAATTAGCTGGAGCAGCAGACTTTAGCAGTCTTGCCATAGATGTAGCTGACAGTACCCACAGAAAGACCAGCAACCAGTCCCTCAACTGGGACCACTGCAGCACCACTGGTACCAGCAATACCATGCACCAGAGTGGCTGTCTGTCACTGCTAGTTATGTCTCTCCCTGGAGTGTTTCTGTTGCCTGCAGGAGTAGCACTCATTGCAGGATGTTCAGTCTCTTCTGCCTGTGGGGCTCCTTCATGGGCTGCTCTGGGTCTGGTGGTTGTTGTTTGTTGTCATTCAATGACAATGTGTGCTACTGTTGCTGTAACTACAGCCACTGATATACACCCACTGGGATGCTATTACTTGTGCCTGACATCCGCTATAATTGTATTTCAATTGTTGTAGCACTGCATTTTGCTGGTGGAGTGTTACGCATCACTCTCATGTGTGCAACATTTTTTCCACAACTGCGGAAAAAACTTTGCTGAGCATAGCCTTTAAGGGGAAGTGCCATACTTATCAATTACTTTTTTCCCTCAGGAACTTCCACAGCTGCACTTTTTTCCACAGTCTGTAGTGTATTTTCTCCATAGCTGCGGACGTTTTGTGTATAGCACTCAGAGAAACTTTCCTTTTTTTCCACAGCTACAGAATGTTTGGGGACTTAGGGAAGGTTTTGCACCATCAGAATGTTGTGTGACCCCCTTATCTTTAAAATCAACCTTGTATCTAGCTCCTCTGTTACAGCACTGTTGGTTATCTGACCAATGACATCATTGGTTGCAGTCAGTCTCTGGCTCCTGATATGCCACATTCATAGTATTGTGAGATGGCTCCTAATCCCTGTAAAATATTATTTTGCAGCCATGTTGACTCTGACCAGAGTTTGTTATTTACCAAGTAGGTGACCTAAACATTCAAATGCCTATTTTCAAGAGTGACCTGTGAGATTACAGGCAAAGTAACAATTCAGTGAGGTATAATAACAATAAATATATACAGGACAATGTAAACAAATACAAGCAATATATGCCATTGTGATAAATACAGGCAAAATGTCAGATATGGAACAAGACATTATATTCAAACAGAGCTAATAGTTAAACAAAGACTAAGGCACAAGGTTCAGAGGTTTTGTGCATGTGGGCTACAAGACCTGATGATGCATTCTAGATATACACAGAACAGAACCACTGTTACTGGTGCGGGAGTTGCAATACATTACCAAGGAACCAACTAGCAGTTTCATTTTTTAATAATGTACAAGCTACACCATGGAACTTGGTAGCAACATATACAGTATACAGTGGTTGGGATATTCAGAAGGGTTGCGCATGGCGCAACATAGTTGCACCATGCACAACCCACTGATGTGCCCTGGTGTGATATTCAAAAGGGGAATGTGCCTGGCACAAATCCCGATGCACCGGAGTGCATCAGTAATGTATGCAGCACAAGTAGGGGGGCATGCCCATGCATGTTCCGTACATCCCGATATTCAGCCCGAGATGTGCTGAGCCCATGCAGGAGCAACCCCTACTTGCGCTGCATACAGTTGATCCAAAAAAAAGGAGCAACAACTGGCCACCCACAGGTGAGCTGCCGTATTGCAGGGCGCAACATGGCAGCTGCCACCTGTGGTGGGTCACCTGAGCTCTAGCAGCACCTTCTGGTGGTACCTTCCATGCCTGATCATGGGCATTAGTATTGTAATAATGGACCTATATCCTGGTGGTCCAGTGGACCTACTGCATGCCGATCGCGGGCATCTGTAATAAATTATGACAAACCAATCCATCTCTGGTGGTCCAGTGGTACCCCTCCCCACCCACCCACTGAGCTCCACTTCCCCATTCCCCAGTCAGCAGCTGGTGGCAGTTCCCTCACCCACTTGTTACCTCGCCACTCGCTCAACTGACTCCATAACGGAAGTTGTACACCCATTGGTCCACAGCGTGAGCCAATGGGTGTGCAGTCCGGTATCTATACTATACAGTTCAGAAATGTGAATGAATCCATTCATATCTGGTCTGTGTAGTAGAAGGGCTGCACGCCCATTGGCTCATGCTGTGGACCAATGGGCATACAGCCCTACCATATGGAGTCAGTCAGCGGGCGGTGGGGTGGCAAGCAGGTGGGGAGCTGCCACCCACCGCTGACGGGGGGAGCGGGGTGGTGGGGCTCAGTGGGCTGGTGGTGAGGGGGTACCACTGGACCACCAGGGATGGATTGGTTTGTCATAATTCATTACTGACACCCGTGATCAGGCTGTGAGTGGTCCACTTGACCACCAGGGATATAGGACTATTATTTTATTACATATGCCCGCAATCGGGCTGTGAGCAGTCCACTGGACCACCAGGGATATAGGACTATTATTATATTGCATATGCCCCCAATCAGTCTGCGAGCGGTCCACTGGACCACCAGGGATATAGGACTATTATTTTATTACATATGCCTGTGATCGGGCTGCGAGTGGTCCACTGGACCACCAGGGATATGCGACATTTACAATTTATACATATGCCCGTGATTGGGCATCGGAGCATGTTGCCACTTGTGCAGGGGGGTGTCAGTCCCCAAAGCCTGCAGCCTGGCAGGGCGTCAGGCGCAAGTAGCCAGGGATCGGCGCACCTGCATGCAAATGGGGCCATAATGACATGCAAATGGCCCCATTTGTGCCTTGCATGCATTATGGCCCCATTTGCATGTGCACATTTGAATATCATGGTTGTTGCACCTTGCGCAATGGCACTTGCACTAGCGCATCCCTCTGCTCCACTCTGGCCACTTGCGTTGGCGCAGTGCCTCTGTGCCATGTGCACTGCGGGTGGCCAAGGAGAGATATTCAATGATGCTGTGCCATGGCGCAGCCCCGTTGAATATCACCCTGTCAACGTCCATGTGCATCCCAGTTGTGCTGCGCCCAGGCTTGCACCACAGCCTGGCACAGTCTGAATATCCCACCCAGTATGTACATGTGTGGTAGTGGCATGCCATGCCTTTGCTAATATTAGCTCAGCAACAAGAGTTATTTCTAATCACCAAATCAGGTGTAAATCTCAAGTGTTCACTCCTGATCAGGGTACTTAGGCAATAATTCAGTTGCTCCCCTTCTCTCTTTTCCTATGGGGGTTTATCCTCAGCAGCCTTTGATGGTAATAGTTGTATATAAGTGGTGTAATATTCCTAAAGGTCGCAAGGCAACTATCCAATTAGGGCAAAATGGCACTCAGCTGGATTGCCCCACTCATTGGAACAAACTACAGATGGGTGAACTGGCTCTAATGCACTTCTAAACCTCCCCAGACTGAGCTGACATGGCTCTGTTTGGGAAAACTGAGCCTTTAGTGGCTTGACCCAAGTTGCCAATTTGGCCCAGTTCAGAAGTACGATCTGGCTCAGTCTAGCTGGACCATAGGCAGCAGGCTGCTGGGCAGGGTACAGAAATTAAAAAACAACTTTTTTTGTCCTCAGTCACTACAGAATACTCCCAAGTCCCTGGACTGTCACATGACCAACAAAGGCAAACACTTGTGATACTGGGGCAATAAAGGGAGCCAACCACTCAAGGTCTTTTGTCTGTGATTGACTCATGTTCTAGCCAATCATGTGGGTCAGCCACCACTTGATATCCCATAGGAAACAGTGTATCCAGCTCATTTGGGGCTTTGCATTCAAAGAAGGTGGTTGTGTTGTGGAGGCTCTAGTAAAAAAAATGAAACAAGTCAACACATTTTTTTTATTTGAAAGAGAGAGAGAAGGGGGAAGAGATAGAGAGGGGGAGTAGAGACTGAGAGAGACCAACAGATTTAGTGCAGACATTGCAGAGCGCTTAGCTTCATAGTAAACAAAAAAGAAAACATTTTTCTTCCTTAGTCGGAAGAGACAGAGAGGAAGGGAGACAGAGTAAGTGGGAGAGTAGACAGAGACCAACGAATGCAACAGCAAACAGTGCTGCAGAAAACATTGCAGAATACTTAACTCCACAGTAAATCAAAGCAAAAACAAAATCATTGTTGTTCTTCCTTAGTCAGAGTGGGAGAGAGAGAGACAGAGAATAGAGAGACCAATGAATTCAACATCAGACATCAGCAGAGTGGAGATGTTGCAGAGTACTCTCCAGAGTAAAAAAAAATAGGAACTTTATTCCTTAGTCAGAAAGAGAGAGACAGACCAACAAATTCAACAGCAGACAATAGCAAAATGCAGAAAACACTAGAGTGCACACCTTCCTTTTGGAAAAATATATTTTTGTAAATAGAAAGTAAGAACTAATACGGGGAGCAGACAGGACAGGAGGACTCTGTCTGAAGGTCATAATGCCTCATTAATTTTGAGTGGAGCTTATAGTGCCATACAGATTTTGAAGAGGGGGTCACTCATGTCTCAGACTCTGTGTTGCCCATCTCTGTGCCTGAACTACTAGTAGGTCATAGTGCTGTAGACTCTGTGTTGCCCATCTCTGTGACTGAACTGCTATTAGGTCATATAGTACCTCACATATTTTGGGGGGTGTCACATCTGAGACTCTGTGTTGCTCATCTTTGCATCCAAACTAATACTACTAATTAAATTCGATCCCCCAAAATGGATTCTGAATCAGAGTCTGTTATGGAAATGGAACATGAGGCCAACAACAGCAGTGTGGCTGAAATTGATGCAGTACATGTATCAATGAAAATATTTCCTGAAAACAAATTCTGAAAAAATGGAAAATCACTGCTGAAGATATATTTAATACAATTGATAAAAATGAGGCAAGACAACCAGAAAAAGAAAAGAATGTTGATGAATCCTCTGATCAATGTAATGCAGCACTGTCGGCATTGCCAGAAAAATCAGATAAAGAAAAAAACACAAAAACAGGTAGATAAAACAGTTAGACCTAGAAAGTCAATGATTAAGGAAAAGGATCTACCTAGTACCACTAAATGTGGCACTCCATCATATGCCACTCTTGCATATTGGTCTCCTTCATCAGAAAGCAGTGCCTCTGATGCAGAAGAGGTTGTAAATGCACAAGAACAAGATCACAATGTATCACAGTAATATCCTTCCAAAGGTGATGAATCAGAATGTGATACCAATGAGGTAGAGGATGCCACTTGGATTCCCCCACCCAAAAAGAAAAAACACATACAGCAAGCACCACCACTAGCCACAGCCAGTAGTGGAAAAAATCACTAATCATGATGTATCTTCTGAGGACAGCCACAGTGTGCATGAATCAGGGTCAGAAACAACTGGCACTACAATTACTGCAGTTCCTGACATGACATCAAAACATTCCACCTCTGTTGTGTGGGGCTATTTTCATATAAGTCCCAAAAATGAATATTTTGCTGTCTGCACCTTTTGTCATAGGGAAGTTAGTAGAGGTACAGTGAGGGGCCAGTTTGGGACATCTCTAAAAAGGCATTTGCAAAGAGCACATCCAACCATTTCGATGGGCAGCAGTCCTGTGCAATGGAAAATATATGTGATGAAAATAATCCTACAGACACTAGTGATGGTGAATAAACTGAGCGGCAGGGCAGAAAAAACATCTTTGATTTCACTGACAAAAGTATTTGGACAAGCTACAGCTTCGCCACCGCAATCCTCTGGTTTTTGCCCCCTGCACAAACTAAACAGCAGACCATTACTGCAATGCTTGAACAAAAAATTGCCTACAGTAGATCACATCAAGTCACATTAGAAATAAATCAATTAATAGCTGAATTTATCGCCAAGGACCTGCAACCATTTTCTGTGGTGGAGAATGACAGTTTTAGAGCTTTTTAAAATATTTTGCTCCATGTTACAACACACCAAGCTATAAATATTTTACGACTGTGGCTGTTCCCAAAATGAATAAATGTATACAAAGTAAAATAAAACTGGTTCTTCAAGACAGTGAATGTGGTTCTGTGAACCTAATCACAGATATGCGAACAAGTTCTCAAACCACTGATTATACGTGCATCACAGCACATTGGGTGTCACAATCATCTTCAAACACCACCACAAGCAGCAGTGTACAGGAAGGAAAACAAAGAATGATAGCTCTTTGCATCAGCATGTTTGGTAAGCATCACACCACTGACAATATTTTGGAAGTTACACAACATTTTTGAGTGGTTAGAGCCCCTGGCCCTGGGACTCAATACTGAATTTGTCATTTCAGACAATGGTGTTAATATTGTTAGAGCATTGAAACATGGTGGTTTTACTCATATTCCATTTCTTGTACACTCATTAAATCTGTTAGTATAAACTTTCCTTTCCAGTGAAAACAGTTTAGTAACACTAGTGGGAGCTGCAAAGAAAATCTCTGGCCATTTTAGTCACTCTGTAAAATCACATGGTATCTTAGCTAACCTTCAGAAAAAGAAACAGCTTGCCATTACAGCAACTAAAACAAGATGTTCTGACAAGATGGAACTTAACATTTTACATGTGTGAGAGACTTCTCATACAAAAGAAGACAGTCCATGAATATACCATGGAGCATAACATAGCAGGGCTGAATTCATTCCAGTGGGGCCTCATGGAGCATCTTACATTGCTCTTGATCCCTTTTAGGAAGCAACTTGACAGATTAACAAAGAGACATGCTACTCTAAGCCAGGTTATTCCCATCATAAATTTATTGAACAAGGAACTCAGGTGGCTGCATGGAGGTTTTGAACAAAAAGACAAATCTGGTGTATGCCTTATGGACCGATTGATACAGCAATTACCAAATTGCAGATGACTTCACAATATCACAACAGACAAAAATGTTCTTCTTTCAGCTCTTCTTGACCCTCAGTTTAAGTTGCAACAGCTGCCTCATTCAGATAGACACATAAACATGGAAACATAGACTTTGACAGCAGATAAGGACCACTTGGCCCACCCAATCTGCCCATTTCCCCTACCCTTCAGATAAGCTGCAGATCCTAGTTAACCAACAGCTTACTTCCTCCTACCCCCCACCAGAACTGCCCTACATCTGTCCCATGCACTCCCGAACTCTCCCACTCTTCCCAATCCCACCACCTCCTCTGGAAGCCCACTCCATGTGTCCACCACCCTCCCCATGAAAAAACACCTCCCCATATTGCCCCTGGCCACCCCCTCCATCCCCGAACCATGCCCCCCTGCTCTTGCACACATCCTTTTCTGAAAGATGCTACCCTCTTGGACTTTGTTGATTCTCTTGAGGTACTTGACTGCTTCTGGGTGGTAGCCTGGGTAAAACATTGCTGGACAACAGGATACAGAAGGTAATTGTAAATGGAGTCCACTCTGAAGAAAGAGGGGTTACTAGTGGGGTACTGCAGGGTTCAGTATTGGGTCCCAGTCCTTTTTAATGTCTTCATAAGTGACATTGCAGAGGGACTGGAAGGAAAAGTATGCCTCTTTGCAGATGACACAAAGATCTGCAACAGGGTTGATATACAAGGAGGCATGGAAAGGATGAGAAGGGACTTGGCAAGGTTGGAGGAATGGTCAGAAGTATGGCAGCTAGGATTCAATGCAAAGAAGTGCAAAATAATGCACCTGGGAAACAAGAACCCAGGGGAAGAATACACAATGGGGGGGTAGTAACAACAACAAAAAAGGAAAGGGACCTGGGATAATCATATCAGATGATCTTAAGGTTAGCAGACAATGTGAGAAGGCAGTAGGGAGGGCTGGGGGTATACTAGGATACATAGGGAGAGTCATCAGCAGCAGAAAACAGGAAGTTGTTAACCCTCTGTACAGACAGTTGGTGAGACCACATCTGGAGTACTGCATCCAGTTCTGGAGACCCCATCTCCGCAAGAACATAGACAGGATAGAGGCAATCCAGAGGAGGCAACTAAAATGGTACAGGGTCTGCAAGAGAAGCCGTATGAGGAGAGACTAAAAGAGCTTAATATGTATAACCTTGAGGAAAAGAAGGAGAGGGGACATGATAGAAACTTTTAAGTACCTCAGTGAAATCAACAAAGTCCAAGAGGGTAGCATCTTTCAGAAAAGAGACGCAGAAGAACAAGGGGACACAATTTAAAGATAGAGGGGGGTTCAGGGGCAATGTGAGAAGTATTATTTCACAGAGAGGGTAGTGGATGCATGGAACAGCCTTCCTGAGGAGGTCGTGGGGTCTAAAACTGTGGGAGAATTCAAGAATGCATGGGACAGACATAAGGCAATTCTTGTGGGGGGTAGGAAGAAATAGGCTGTTGGTTAACTAGGATCTGCGGCCTATCCTGTAGGTAGGGAAATGGGCAGACTAGATGGGCCAAGCGGTCCTTATCTGCTGTCAAAGTCTATGTTTCTATCTATCATGTCCCCCCCTCTCGCTCCTTTCTCCCAGTGTATACATACAGTATTAGCCACAGACATTGCCAGCTATTTTCAGATATTTCGTGAAATTTCTAAAGAGTTTCTCTCTGCTGCCCCTACTGTGGAAATGGAGAAAACAGGAGATATTTCTGGAAATATCACAGAAATTTTGGGAAATAGCTGGCAGTGTCTGTGGCTGCTACTGTAGTAAGCTTTCTTTAGTCTCTCTTTACATGGCTTCTGGTGCAGATCCTGCACCATTTTCGTTGCCCTCCTCTGGACTGCCTCCATTCTGCCCATGTCCCTGTGGAGACAGGGCCTCCAGAACTTCAGATCTTGGTAACTCTTGTCTCAAAAACAACAATATGCTGGTTTCAGCAATTGCACAGGAAAAGGAAGGGGTATTTGACAATACCAGTGAAATCACATGATGTGGATGCTACATCTGATGATGCAACATCTATTGGTGGTGATAGCAATAATGTCCACTTAGTGCCACCATGTACTCCTTCATCACCATTGGGTAGTCCTGCATAAAGTCCTCTTTCATGGCCCTTGAAAAATGCATGTCATTCTGAAAAGTATACAGGTGACTCTCACACTTTTTGGACAAAACTCATGGAAACTGATAATTCAGATGTGTCTGTCATGGAGCTGCCTTCTTTGTCTTTGTCTGATATTGTGAAGGTCTATTTATGAGAACCATTCATTAATATTACTGATGACCCTTTTGAGTACTGGTTAGAAAAGAAAAACATCTAGCCTGTACCATTTGACTTGCTATTAAGCTTCATACTTGCCCTCTCACTAGTGCTTACCGTGAGCATATAGCACAGCTGGAAATGTTGTCTCTGATGGCCACACAAGGCTTACTCCAGAAAATGTACAGCGCTTTACCTTCCTAAAAGTCAATCCCTTTTACAACATGATTTAAACAAAATTGAAGATTAGGCTAAACTTAATAAAATGGAATTTAATGTGGAGAAATGTTCAGTAATACATCTAGGCAACAGAAATCCAAACACAATCTACTATCTCAATGGATATCCGATTAAAGGCGTGGATTCTGTTATGGATCTAGGCATTATTGTCAACAAAAACTTGACGTCTACTGATCAATGCAGGCACTTAGCACTTAAGGCCAATAGAATTATTACATCTTTTAAAAAATGTTAAAGTAGGTCATGTCTGTTACCACTATATACAACTTATGTTAAGCCGCATCTCAATTATGCAGCCTCTTTCTGGGCTCCATACCTTAATAAAGATTCCAGGTTAATAGAATCAGTCCAGAGGCGAGCCACTAAACTTATTACTTCTATAAGTAATTTGTCATACTCAGACAGACTTAAGAATCTAAATCCATAGGAACTGACAACCCATAGAATTAGAGGTGATTTACTCCTGCTTTTCAACATCTTGAGGCATCCCAATCTTATGATTGACTACAACCTCCATTGGGCTTCTAAACCAGATGGACTAAGGTGCCACACTAGACAGCTGCTGATTCCAAAATACAATACCATCAAAATAAGCAAATTCTTCACTATTAGAGCATGCACATTTTGGAACTCCCTGCCTGGATATTTAGTGAACATAAATTCCCCAGAATTGTTTAAGAACTCTTTAAATAGGTATTTACTTGATAATGGGCCATAAATACACTCTGCTAGTGCAGAGAAGGTGGTCCCGATGGGCCTTGGCCTTTTTCCACTTTTAATTACTGAGTAATACCAAGTAATCTCAACAAATTCTCTTACCAGTTCAGTGAACAATGGCAGGAACATAAAAGCGATGGTGATGAACAACTGCAACAGGTGTCTCCTAATAAGGGTGCTTCCTTGGTGATGTTTGAAGGTGATGGGAATGATATTATTTAATTTAATTATTTATTTCTTTGAATTCGGAAGACAAAGGTCAGCAGCCATCACAGAAAGATCTGGTAAAAAAATTCCTTTTTGTGAGGTCACGGTGTATTACATCTTATGTATTGCTGTATCTGTTTTTCACATTCAATTTGGGAACCCAGGAGGAATGTAATTTGTTTATTCAGCAAGTTAAAAATACAAATAGGGCACAGGCAGTGAATTGCTGGAAGTCTGGGGTGGAGGACAGGACCAAGGGGGCAACACAAAGGAAAAATGCCTATGTGCATATACAGCTGCCATTAGTGCCAGCCCCTGCAATCCTTGGGTCCTGCACCAAGTGAATACCCACTGACTTGATGATGGGGTAGCACTGACAGGGCTGGGGACTGGCAGGTTGGCTTCATGGCAGGAGTAGGTGGACATCAGGGTGAAACAGCTCTATAAAGAAAATAAATTACTGTAACTATTAGTTGTGGAAGCTTGTTGGATATATCCAAAATTGCAGTGCTGGGGTGGGGATAAGGTCAACCTCATAAGTTACAAAACACACGTGATAAAAAATAATTGGCCAATCAGGCAGGAGTGTGTGGGGTGGTTTGGGGTCCATGATGCCTGCTATAACACCAAGCAGGCAAGCAAAATAATTATAAATAAAAAAAAATAACATATCAAGCCGAAAGGGTGGAGAGATGGCTAAGGTCAAATTGCATATCCTGCTCATGCTGCCTGTCTCCCACCAAAAAGCATGCCAGACTTGGTGAAGGTCTGCACTCTGCTGTTGTCATTCTGCTGTTGAATTCGTTGGTCTCTCTCTCTCTTTCTGATTAACGTTTGACACACTGACTCTTTTCAATGCAAAACCCCAAATTACCTGCATACACTGGGCTGGATTCACAAACATTTTTGAAACTAAGTCCCACACCACAACTCCAGATGCAAACTGAAATCTCCACAGCTGCAGGATTGCTATTCACATCTACAGCAGCTGCAGAAGATGTTATGGCTGATCCCACTGGCCGTAACAATTTCCTCCAGCTGTGGGGATTTCCACACCTGCAAGATGCTGTAAACTGTGGCGCCAGTTGTAAACTGGCTCCACTTTTGAGAATACCATAGCTGTGGGAGAAATTGTGGTTCCACAAGGGGTAACCCACTTACACCAAGTTTTTCCCACAGCTATGGGAGTTTCAAGAGTTTTGTGAATCCAGCCTGCTGTTTCCTACAAATGTCATGTGGTGGCTGACACACAGGATTATTAGCAAGAACAACAATCTATTGTATTGCTGTTAGCTACTTGCTGACCTTGAAAAATGACATGAAAATACAGGCACACATTTTTTTTAAAAAGGGTACTTTTTTTTAACAGAGGGATCTAAAAGAATATACTGTGGAGTACACTTAGGCATGGGGCTAGTTGTTGCCCCTCTAAGGACCCTCACAGCAAAGTAGCCTCATGTTACATGTAACTGGGTGTACAGTAGGTAAGGCCCCCTGTTTTCTGCTGTTCTGTTGCATGTGGCGATTGCCACAGAAATTATGACATGCCGCAAAATTTGGGGCTGGCCTCAGAATTTGAGGTTGGCTTATTTATTAATTTATTTATTTATTTAAGAATTTCACCAGGAAGGGCACACTGAACAACAAGTTGCTCATCTCATGGTGCGTCCTAGGGGGAGGGGGAGTTTGAAGGCATACAAGAAAACATAATCAACACAACAGTATACATTGCCAATATATGGGAATTAGAAGACATACATATAAGTCATAGGCAAACAACAAAACAGTACATAGTGCCAGTTATGCATGGGATATGTTACCAAGTAGAGAACAATTAACAAACAGTAACAGGTATCATAGTAAACAGAATGCCCACAAGTGTGGTAATAGGATAACTATTACAGTCCATTTAGATGTAACATGGTCTGCTCAGTTGCAGTTCACAGACAGGTAATTGTGTAAGCCTGAGGAGACTGAGGAAGGGGAGGAAGAAGAAGAAGAAAGGTGAATCTGGGGGGGTAGAATTCCATAGTTTAGGAAAGCAGTATGAGAAGCGTGCCTGGCCAACAGTAGTCATATGGCATGGGACACCCGAAGTATGGGAAACTGAGTACCTAAGGAAATGGGTGGATGGTGGGGGGATTGTTAGGGAAGAGCTGAGATAGGTAGGGAGGGAGCCAAACTAGAATTTGGAGACAAATTTAGAACAGTGGAGGAGATGTCTGTTATCAAGAGATGGTAAAGTCAAAGTGTTGGCTGCAGAAATTGCATAGAAATTGCTCCAGTGAGTTAAACAGAGACTGACACCACTCCTTTCAAGCAATTCCTCTGCCTGCTTGTAGTTTTATAAGAACTAAAATTCACCCCAGCTACAGTATCTCAGCCCCTCAAGCCATCCTCACCAAGCCCTGAGAGCCCCCCTTGATTCACCCTATTTTTTTCATATTGGCACCCCATTTTTGGTCCAAGACTGCATGATGATCCATTGCCTTTTTCTATCACTGCTAGTGGGCCAGATGCTTTTTTCTTATCCTAGTAGTGCTTTGCAGGGTCCACACAAAGCCATACTGAGGCATGAATCCAGCATTTGGGCCCAGCAGTAATAGGAAGAGGCAGATGATCGTCCTACAGTGTTGAACCAAAAAAGGGTGCCAATATAAAAAGCAGAGTAACTCAATGAGGCTCTGTGTGGAATGACTTTTGAGGCTTGGATATGCATGGTTGATATTTCTTGTTTTATGAAGGGGGAGCAGAGTAATGTGTAAGAGGAGACTTTACAATACGTTTGAGGCAGGAAGAAGCAGAGGATCACTGTACAGTGTTGGGCTGGATAATGACATACATTTAAATCTACAAGACTACTCAATGGCATTCTCAAGGCTTATTAGGCAAGTGGCGGTGTTGAGATGGACAGCGGTGGGTTTTACCTGTTCTAAAACCATGAGAGGGTAAAGTACTGTTAGGGAGATTTGCTATCCTTATGGGGTTTTGAGCACATGAGATTGCTGTGGATTGGGCTTAGAGGTTGCCAACCTGATGGGTCAACTCTGGTGTCTCGGGAAGAAAAATGTAAATTATAAAAAACACAAGCAAAGGGACAGCTAAGTAAATATAAAAACTGTTGGGACAGAAAAAGAATGAGAGAATGCTGGATAAACTGAAGAAATGTAACAGACGAAACCAAGGTATGAAAAATGAAAAGCTAAAGAATATTTAAGTAAAATTTGGAAACTAAATATGGGAAGAGGAAAACAAATTGAGAAAATAGAGAAAGTCATAATGACATTGCAGATTAAACATTTCTAAATTTTTTAACATTTATATGTTGCCCCAGGACAATATGCAAGGGTGGACAAGACAGATTTCAAGCTCACTACATCACAATTAAAAATGCCTCTGAGAGAGAAGTACATCAGCTCAGAGCATTAGTGTAGCTTCTAAGTTTTTTTAAAGCACAAATAGCTTGACCATTCAACACAGTAGTAATTTTGTTTTTCTAGTCTTTGGTAATCAAGTAAGATTACCAAAGAATAAATCCAGTGTAGCCCAACCCCATTTTGAATGAATTAAACGTTGGCTGTGTTTAACTGGCAGCCCTATCTCTCTTACTTCCCTAGTCTGACAGCCAGCCACCAGTGTGTTAACATTCTGTGATAAAATTGTTTGGCGAGTATTGCAAATGCCATCCTTTTCCTTCCTGGGTGGGTAGTGGTGCTGAGATGGGAGGAGGTGGGCTACACTGGATTTTAAAAACTAGGATCAGGCAAGGCTTTTGGGGGGCAGCATCTTGTTAGGGAGAAGAGAAAATACCTTGCTATCATTAGTTCTAGGTGGGTGGTGGTTGCAGAGAGCATTACTACCATTATGGGGGGGGGAGCATTGCTGTGATTACATCTGGGGAAGAGAGGGGGGGAGGAGAGATTATTGCTGCCATTATGTAGGTTGGGGGAGGAGATGGCATTACTGCCATAGGTAGGTGGGAGGTGGGGGAGGAGAAAGCTTTTCTTTTACTAGGTTTTGGAGAGGAAAGAAGAGAGCATTTTCAGCATTTTTGTCTGGAGTGGAGGTGGGGGCACTGCTGTCATTTTTTCCTCTGGGTGAATGGGAATGTTGCCTGACTTAGAAACATAGACAATCAGACTACAGAGGCAGAAGAAACAAATTCTAGTCAGAGCTGATATGGCTGTGCCTAGCTCTTACTTGTCCAGGTATCAGAGCGGTGGCAGCATGGCTCAGAGAGTGTTGTACCAGCAGTCACAGAACGATGGCGACATTGGAGCCGCTCATTGTGTGGCGGTGAGCGGTGACTGTTGCCATTCAAAAGATGATGGCAGAGGCAACACTGTGCATTCATGATACTCACACATGCGCAGTGAATGCGGACGTGGGCCTACGAAGTAGTGCACCGTGGGGAGGGGGAGAGTGTGCTGTGGAGGGGAGCTCCATCACGGAGGACAGCTGCTATAGAGCAAGCGCTGTCATGATGTTACTGCAGCACTGTAGGAGAACACAGGGTCGCATTCCTGAGCTGATCCCCTGTTCTCCTACAGTGATGGCATAACACCTGTGGAGCTCCACCCACACAGCCGTAAAAAAGGGAAAATACAGAAAGCTAATTGAGCCACCCTACTAGGCCAGCAGTAGTGTATCAAGGTTCCATGAGGGCAACCCATGATTTGGTGCAATCCTGAGATTACCTGCTCGAGGACAGCCCATGGTCAGAGGGCATTGCAGATGCCAGGGATTTCAGGCTAGGGAAGTGAGGTGCACATGAAAGAAAAAAAATGAAGACAATGTAGGAAAGATGACAGCCAAGCTTAAGAGTATTAATTCAAAATGTGACAACTATCTTAAGGGCATTAACAAGACAAAAGAGCCTAACATGTTTCAATATAAGAAAAATAGCAGGACAAGAGGACACAGCATGAGATTAGAGGGAGGCTGATTAAGGGGTAATGTGAGGAAGTTCTTTTTCACGGAAAGGGTGGTGGATGCATGCAACGGCCTACCTCAAGAAGTGGTTTATATGAATACAGTGCAGGGCTTCAAACAGGCATGGGATAGGCATAAGGAAGCAATACAGATGAGTATGAATAAATAGGCCATTGACAGAGTAAAGGCCTATGGCACATTTATAAGGTAGAGAAAATGAGCAGACTGGATGGGCCTTGCGTTCCTTATCTGCTGTCAACTTCTGTGTTTCTTTTTCTATGTTAAACAAGAAAAGAGTGAAACAAACTGAGAAAAATAAATAATCATGCTGACACTACTAATGTTTAATATTTTACATTTTTGATATATGGCAGTTTTCAGGATGGCAGTATGTGGAGTCCACCCCCAACTACAACTGTGTATGGGGCCCCTGATAGGTGTTCACAGAGGAGGGGAGTCTTGGGTGCTCCATGGCTAGGCTACTTCAAGCTTTTCCTTGGAGAACAACTATTCAGCTTTTTGCTTTGTTGTTAGTAGGTTGAGGGGGTGCCTGCCAGTAGCCATTAATGTTGCATGACATAGCACTAAGTCCTAAATAGATTTAGATAAATATGGACAGCCAGAACAGCTTCAGAAGAGCAAAAGAATAAAACTGAAGGTTTAAGGGAAATTATGAAACTTACATTTATCTGGTGGAAGTCAGGGATCCTCCTCACATGCCATCCTTACTGGGGTCCACCAAAACTCTAAAGCTTTCTCTGTATTATTTATATATACATGTGCGGCAGAACTTTAAACCTTGCTGCAGAACTTCGCCTATCAGTGCCGCAGATGTTCAGAGTCCCTGCCGCAGAAGTTACATTAGTTTACCACAGAGAACAGGGGGCCTTGACAGTAGGAGGAGCTCTCTAGAAGACCCTGTAGGCTGGCTGTTAGCAGCCAGTCAGAGGCTATGCCTCATGGTGTGCAGATGTGACCTGCTGGGAATAAAGCCTTTTCTACTTTTATTTTGTGTGTCCACCTCAGTTATTTGCACGGTCCGGATAGCAGTGAGAGATGGGGATGGCAGACCTGAAGAAGAGAACGTATGGGTCCTTTGTGGCAGACCAACACCAAAATGCCACAATACTGATGCATTTCCCATACTCAAATAGACTGAAATAGGTCTACAATTCATCAGATTTTAGTAGAGTAAATCAGAACCTTTTGGAAAAAAATTAGTCTCAGAAACAGAACCGGGTCACAGCCGACCTGTCCATCCCTAGAATAAACTACAAGCCTTCTTTAAATTAAGCATTCCAGTTACCCTCATGTTCTTAAAATTTTACTGGAAAATCATTGTGAAGTAGAATGGTCTTGCTGATAAAAACTTTGCCTCGTGAAAATACTGTTATGATTCACTTCCCCTGTCTTTTTTGTTCTTTGCATTTATTTTGCTTTCTGCATCATTGAACAACAGTGTAAGAGATTTACTAGGTAGCACGCTCACCTCTGAGGCAAAAAAATCAGAAAGTCATAGGTTCTAGCTCCACACCAGTCAACTGGATAACATGGTTCCATGTCATAATGGCGATCGTGGAAAGGCGATTGCCGTTACAGCGAGTGTACATTGCCGAAAATCAATTTCAGCGATGCACACTCACAGCGCAGACAAAAATGGTGCCCAAGACGAACAGGTCTCATTTTTAATGCAGGGGGCTGTGCTCCCTGCACCCCCCTACTTATGGATTCTCAACTGCGGGGGGGTGCATGTCAGTGGGGGGGGTGAAAAACTTTAAAAAATGCATGCTGCCTGCAAAAAAACTGCACCATGCCGGACACAAACCCTGTACCTTGCACCTCCCAGCCAACTACCCTCCCCATGATGCTAGCAGACCAGCTCATCAGCTGCCCACCACACCCCCTCCCACATACCATCCCTCTCCTGCCTCTCCCCCCAGCACTTGTATGCACGCGCGTGTATACCCACTACTTCCCATGGCGGTATTTCACCCACCCCAGTATCCAGTTGCCCCCCTACTTGGTAGCCATGAACACAGGCACCATAACTGAGTTGCCATTTTTGTAGGAGCCCAATTTCGATCTCCTTGTTCATTGGATACTGGGTAACACCCATAACTAACACTAGTGCAGTACAAGGGGGTGCTACACTGTTGAGGTGCCATCTTTTAGATGAAATGTTAAACCAAGGAAACTTTTGTTGATTTCTGGTCATTGTCCAGGTGGAAGTAAAATTAGCACTTACCAGAGAAGAGTAGGGGTATTTTTTGTTAGAAGAAAATGTAAATCAAACTATAGTACATGTAAACAAAACTGCTACTACAAATTATATAGTATGCCTTTAAACCACATACAAGGGGGCTCAATTGGAAGATAGAGGGGGACGGCTCAGAGGTAATGTTAGAAAGTATTTTTTCACAGAGAGGGTTATGGATGCATGGAACAGCCTTCCTGAGGAGGTTGTGGAGTCAAGAACAGTGGGAGAATTCAAGAATGCATGGGATAGACATAAGGCATTTCTAGTGGGGGATAGGAGGAAGTAAGCTGTTGATTAACTAGAATCTGCAGCTTATCGATCAGGTAGGGAAATGGGCAGACTGGGTGGGCCAAGTGGTCCTTATCTGAACGTCAAAGTCTGTGTTTCTATACATCACTTTATAATTGCTATATTTTCTCAATTAGAAGCTACCATCTGTTACAAGCCAGCCTTTATTACAAGCTGCATTGAAAAAAGGAAGCTTGTAGCAGAAGCCGTCGTCTATTAGAAGGTGTGGCTTGTAATCATATGATATCAGGTTCTGAGTCATTGTACATCTATAATACTATAAACTATCCAGTACTCAATCTCAGCAGGCAGCACCTTTTTTATAGCAGTACAGAGTACTATAAATCTCATCTTTTTAAAACAGAACAGAAAAAAAAACTCCAGGTAAGAGAATGCCAAAAGTCAGATGGGTATTGAGACCACATGGCATGGCAGTTCTTCAGTACAATTCCCACTGCTCTGGTACTCCTTTGGCACCCTTCCCTAAATAACATTGAGTAATTCTGCAAGTAATATGGTAATAGGAAAATAAATAAAGTAAAATAATAAGTGAAATACGGCACTGGTAAATACCATCACAAACTGAGACATGTTACCATGCTAAACATACTAAACCCAGTAGCAACACTCATGTTTTATAAATACTACTACTTACAGCACCAGAGCTGCAGAAGTAAAATAAATGACTGTTTTATTTATTTTTTAAAACTCTGCCAATGGTAACTTTCCTCTCTTAATGGTACCTCAGTACAGAATGCCAACACATCCACATACCTTGAAGAGAAGAAGATAATCGACCCTGTACAACACAGATTTACTAAGTCTAGATCTTGTCAGACAAATTTGCTTACCTTTTATGAAAGAGTTAATTATGAGCTGGATGCACACAATGCAATATACGTGGTTTACATGGACTTCGCCAAGGCATTTGATAAACTGCCACATAGGAAACTAATTGAACTATTATCAAATATAGGAGTAAATAAAAATATCATAAGATGGATATCAAAGTGGTTAACAGGCAGAAGGCAGAGAGTTGTGGTTAGGGGAGAGGTGTCTGACTGGGCAGCTGTGACTTGCGGGGTGCCACAGGGGTCGGTCTTGGGACCTTGTCTCTTCAATATTTACATTTCTACCTCGAAAATAGGGACTCCCAATATATGGATGTCCCACTTGCTGATGACTGTAGAATTGGAGCATTAGTAACCAATGATAACGAAGCCTCTGCACTACAGCAAGCTATAGATGATATCTTCTCATGGACTAATAATAGCAAATTAGAACTTAACATCTCCAAGTGTAAGGTTATGCACCTGGGTCCCCATAATAAAAAATATCACTATACTATGGGGACAAACATCCTGATGGATACGAATGCTGAGAGAGATTTAGGAGTCAAGATAACTTCTGGTTTGCAGTTCAGCAGCATTGTAAAGAACAGGTAAAAAGGCAAATCAAATTTAAACTGTATATTGAGGCATATATCAAGTAGAAGTAGAGGTGTTGATGCCACTGTATGGATCCCTAGCTAGACCACACCTGGAGTACGGAGTGCAGGTATGGGCACCCCAGAAAAGAGAGGATGTGATTAGAATCAAGTGGGTGCAATGTAGAGCCACTAAATCTGTGACAGAATTAAAACATATGGCTTATAATAAAAGATTAGAAACCCTAAATCCTGGCGCCTTACCTCAAACCACGCCGTCGACCTGGGTTCAGGAATGGACTCGGGACGCCGCCGGGGGTTGGCAGTGGGAGGATAGGATTGAGCATCTGTGGGACTGCTCTCCTATCCTGGGGTGGGATTGGGGTTTGCCTCACTCAAGCAGCAGTCCCCAGTGGAGACTGGAGGCACTGCAGGAGCGGCGCGTAAAGAGGGAACCTAGAAAAAGCGGGAAAAAAAATGGCGTCCGAGCGACCGGATGACGGCCGCCTGGATCCCCCCCACCTCCATGGAACCCCTGAAAAGCCAGGAAATACTGATCCCAGCAGCATCAGGGCCAAGAGAAAGAATGCCTGAAGGCAATTTCCCTCTGGAAGGAGGGGACCCATCCGACGATGGGTTACGTCGACGCTACCCTGGTCGGCTGCGATCTGGGGTCGGGGGAAGCTGGCTTTGGGGAGGGTTCAGATTGGAGATACGGGGCAGTCCTTGGCAGAAGGCCTGAAGGAGAGGCTGGTCAGACACTGGGGGCGATAAATAAAATAATGAAAAAAAAAAGAAACCCTAAATCTTTACTCGTTAAGCTACAGAAGAGTAAGAGGGGACTTATGTATGATGTATAAAATCATCAAGGACACAGCATTAAGGGTAGATCTAGGAATAAACTTTAGATCTGGCTGGACCAGTGATAGAAGACAAACTCCAACTTGATCTACCTAAATGGAACACAAATCTAAAAAAAAATTGTTTTACGATTAGGGTAATTACAGCATGGAATGGGCTTCCTGTATCAGTGGTAGAAAGTCCGAGTTTGGATATCTTTAAAAGAAATCTTGATATTGCCCTATCTGACAGAATTACACTATTTTAATTACTTGGCAAGCATTATGGACAGAAGTCCCACAGCTTGGAAACACTTATGATACTTATGTTCCACATCCACATTGTTCCCTGTTGCTCCCCGATCTCTGGCTCCAATTCAGCTATCAATCCAGCTATCACCCTATGAGCCACAATCTCCTTATTATCCATGGCACTGTTCTGTTGTCCTGTTGTGGGGTGGGGTGGGGGTTAATAAGTGTGTGAAGAAGGAGCCAGTTAGTGTGGGAAGAGAAAAGTGGCGGTTGGCTCCAGTGGTCTCATACTGTCGATCAGAGTTTTAATACAAGCTGCCCTCCAATACTAGCTGCCCTTGAATAGCAACTGTGGTCAAAAACAGCAGTTTGCTAATAGAAGCTATGGCTTCTTTTGGACAAAATATGGTAAATATAAACATGAAGTAACTCCCATCACCTAGAAGTCCCTCTTTATTCCCCAGCTCCTACTGTATTTAATCAATCCAAGTGACCCCTTCCAAAATGCTCTAAATCTATCCTTCTGTAATACTGTATTAAAAATTCAAAAGGGAACTACAAGAGGTACTTTTACCTGGCACTGTCTGCGACTGCAACAAACAATAACCCTCCCTCCTGTTACATTCTTTGCATGCACTTCTGATCACATCTACAGACTTACCTAGTGGAAAAGTACTCATAAGTACTGCATGTTTCTATCAATTCCATACTTATGTCTTCCTACATAGCTTCTGTTTGGCAGTGCCTCACGATTTCTACCATTCTCTCTTTGTCTGTTTTGCTTGACAATGCTTCTTAAGGCTGCCACATGATTGCTCAATTTTAATTGTAAACTTCACTGTGTATGATTTTACATCATTTGTTATTGATCAATATTAATTGTAAACCTCATTGTGTATCATAGGGGGACTGGCACCTGCCTAGGCTCAAAACGTATCTTCAGTACTGTTTTAGTTCAGGATATAAGTTGAAAAGACTCACCCAATACTGTTTCACTTGCCTTGTGCAAAACATGTCTCTTTATTTCAAGTAATCCAGTAGTATAGTGCAACAAACGTAGTGCAAAACAGGTAGCAAAGTGCAGATACATACAATGAAAGGGGGTCACAACTTCCTGGTTCCTGGTTTCTCTCCACTCCCTCTAAATCATTTGTTATTGATTAATATTAGTTGTAAACCTTGTGTATGATTTTTACACCACTGTTTTGTTTTCTGTTACTGACAAGGAACCTTTGTAAATGAGCATTTTTCTCAGAGGTGTAATAAATAAATATTCTTTTTCCCTTATACCTCTTATTTCATTCTTCATCATGTGTGATAATGCAGCAAATGGTATATCTTTTTTTAAGGAGCACATATTGACATCGTGCTTGCCAAATATGTCATTTCAGGCAAGCAAATATTGCTTATGTCATATTTGTGTTCCTATACATCCAAAAGTTTCCAAGATCTCCTAAAATCAATTGTTTATACATAATGTCCTGTAAGTTTGGCTCCTTCCATGCTGTTGTTAAAAAAAATGACCTCAAGGGGGCAGTATACATGCATGCAAAAAGCAGATGCTCCATGGTTTCTATTTCTTGATCACATCCAGGCCTAAGACACTGTCTGTCCTCTATACTTTTATTCTTAGCATTACCCTTCACATTTAACCTCCTATGCATACATAGCCATACTGCATCCCATATCTTGTTTGGGATTCTTTGTTCTGTCAATTTTTTACTATAGTGCCCATTTCTATTCCAAAACTTGCATCAAAGACTGGGTTACGGAAAAAATATTTCCCCATAATTGTTTTTGAATATTAACTTTCCATTGTTATTTTTATGTTATCTATGGTTAAATTAAAAATTTTTATAAAACGGTTTCATATATATCTATCATTCAGGAATGCATTATTTTTTTATTTAGTTGTTTAACCAGGTATAGCACACTAAGCTGAAAGCTTTTTTACAGGAGTGACGTGGGGGCACAAGGAGGTTAAGTGACTTGCTCAGCGTCACACAGTATGCAAGTGGAAGCTGTGGGTTTCAAACCCAGATCTGGTCTGCTGGATGTCACTAGATTTACAGCTCAGAGCCTTAGACCACTGCGCTATACTGCCTTACCTTTCAGTTGTTTAAGTTTCTCCTTTTCCCATACTTTTATATATGCATCACATATGTCTTTAAACAGGCATCGACTGCACATGATATATTTCAATTTAAAGTTACATTTTCCATTACCCTCCATCCTCCCTCTCTAAAAGGGTAGCTATCAGTTTGTTCCTCATCTCTAACTATGCATTATTGTGCAGACTTGTAATTGCTTAATGTATGTAACATTATTCAAGTTGCATCGACATTGGAAGGAGAATGAAAATTCCATTCCATGTCATGTCAAATAAATCATCTTTTTCATACACATGGTCCAGCATTCTTTCAGTTATTAAATATTCTTTAAAGTTCAATAACCATTTATTTCTATCAAATCCTTCTAATGTAGGGTGATTCCATTATGCTAATATCAATCTTTTCATGGTGGCTGTAGCCAAAGCAATGATTTTTGGTTCATTAGATTGCAAATTTAAGCCATCAAAATTGCTAAAAAGGAAAATTTGTGGTGATGGAGTTATTTGGGTCTTCAGAAAACTATCTATCTCAGTTTGTGTTTTATCCCACCATTGTTGTATTGCAGGACAATTCCATAGTAGATGATAATAGTCAATTTTTGCCAGACTATTGCAGTTATGCCAGCATAACATTTATTCACTTGTGAACTATACTTCAATTTATTTGGGGTTATATAGGCTCTATTATTTTACGTTGAATTGATTTTTTTTTCCGATGTGTAAAGTTTATTTGAATTTATTCATATATTTTTTCCAGTTTTTGACTTTAATTTTTCATTTAAGCTCTGTTTCCCAAGATATTTGAGCTTTCTTATTCATTATCCTTTTTTTTCTGTAAAGCGTTTTAATATAGTTTCCGTAAAAGAAAGCAATGATATTCACTTTTACTATCACCTTTTTATATACTGTACATAACTACTAATATCGATATAAAATTGATGCATTTGCTCCACATCCTTTGGTTTAATATGTTTTGTACATACATTCTTAAATGTGAAATATTTAATTCTGGGGGTTAGAATTCAACATTCTATAGCTCTTTTATGAAATTCTTGCCAGGTGATTTCCTGATCATTTTTAAAGAAATCTGTCTTATTTATTAACTTTAATTCTTTCAGTTCCTTGTTTGTTAATGTAGTATACTTACAAGCGTTTTAATATATTTAGGGCCCCATATTCAAAACTTTGCCCTGGGGCTAAATTAGCACTGTCCAGAGTGCAAAATTAGCCCGGACCCAATAGCCCACTATATTCAAAAGGGATAGCCCCAGTGCTAAACCTGCTGAATACAGCATGCTAAGGAAGCCGGGAAATCTGGGCTGGGAGTGCAGTGCAAACATAGCCCAGGAATAAGACAGCTCTGAATATAGCAACCAGGAAGTGCACACCACAACAGCAGCCAAGTTCACAGTGACTTGAAGGAAGGTAGAGGTGAACTATGTGGCCAAAGTGTGTGCCAGCAAATGCATGGACTCAGTGCATCTGCAAGCAGCAGTGCATGTGAAAGTACATTGTGCAAAAATGTACAATAGTTCTGAAACTTTTGCGCTGTGCTGACAAGTTTACACAGGTTTAGCGTGGAGCTAATCCATTTGCCCGGTGCAATCACATTTGCCTGGGGCTAAACATTGCTATATTCAAATGTGACATGCAAATGAGCCTACTTAGGTAGTCTCTGTGCAAACATCCAGATTAGCATCTCATTATAACCTGATTTGCATGCAGTTTGCCCAGCATTACTGCAGGGTCCCACAGCTCCACCTGTAGGTCAGTCTGGAAGTACAGGGGCTGGCTGGGTCTGCCCACAGCTCCACCTGTAGGTCAGTCTGGGAGTGTATGGTGGTAGCTGCAGGCTACATTTATACAGTACAGCATAGCACATCATACCCCAGGGGACTACACAGCACTGGCACAGGTGGTGGTGCTGCATGCAACTGTCAAACTGTAGGTCATGCTACAGTGTGCAGCAGGCACTACAGTAGCAAGGGGGCCAGTAGTGTGAGGGACACAGCAATTCCTATGGTGTGCAGGGCAGTGATGGCCACTGCACTGAACACAGTGACAGGCCCAACTTGCAGGTGTTTATTGACATTCAACATTACTGTTATGCTGTTGTGCAACCCACAGATGTTGCACCACTGGCATGGGATGCTCACAGTGACATGTACATGGTGGCTGTGTGTGCTGTGTTGTCTGTACAAATGTGCGGTATGTGGCTTGGGGGCACATACGATCAGACAGGCACACCGGTGTTGGGGTATTTCCAAAATTGTCCCATGTGCACTGTGTAATGTGTCTCAGCCTTGAGGCCACACCCAGTCTGTGGTGCAGCCTGGCCACTTATACATCTTCCCCTCAACACTCTCCATGCCCACAGTGCTGCATGTGTGTGCTGAGATCTGTTGGTGTCCACAGAAGGGTGGTCTGCAGGTGTGTGATTTATCTCCACACTGCCATGGTGTCCACTGGGAGCCTGGTCACCACATACTGCCAGCATGGCTGAGACTGGTGACAGATGATGGCATCATAATGATGCCATCAGTGAGCAGCATGTTTCCTCTCTCTGTCTGGCTTATTTCTATGTGTCATACTTATTAGTTAGGGTCACACAAATCCAAGCAAAAGTCACACAAAAGCCACGCAAAGCCACAAAGACATGCAAAGCTGGTTTGCCCAGGGTTAAGACTACCTTTTCCTGGGTGGTAATTTGCACCACACAAACCACTTTGCATGGCGCTATGTGCTGAATATAGCATTGCGCTGACACACACCCTCAATTAGCCCCTTGCATACATTATGAGTTTGCCTGGTGCTAATGCAGTTTGCGTGTGCTATTTGACCTTTTGAATACAGCAGACCCGCGCTAACTCGGCGCTAAACTTGCACAAACGGTTTGCGCCCCAGCACAAAGTTTTGAATATCTGGCCCTTAATGTCTAATATAGAGGATAGAATTTTACTATTTTTGTAAGGATGATGTTTATTCCATTTCCAACTTATTTTGAAATATGTATTTACGATGGGATTTTTAATATGCTTAAAAATTGTGGGTAAGGTAATATATTTTGAATTTTTAATGTCTTATTGTCTAGAAATGTCTGTTGTATTATGACTTGATAATTACCTTCTTTATTTATGCTTCTACTGTTTGCTGTGACCATTTCATCAACTGTGTTTTTTTTTGTTTTTTTTGGGTGACTCAATAATATCGTACTGGATCTGGACATCCCATACCTCCTTCTGATCGTGTAATAATCATTTTATCCCAAGCTATTCTTGGTATTCCACCTCACCATAAAAACATTTAAAATTTTCTCCTCACATATTCAATCCAAGTTAGAGGAATTTCTCCCAGCATATTTTGGAAAGGGTACATTAATAATGGCATGATCATCAATTTTAATATCTCAATCTTCCTCCACAAAGATAGTGCCTTGTTTTCCCATTGGTTAAGTAACATGTTTATTCTTTCAGCGAATTTGGTTAAATTAACTTTCACAGTTGTATGAACCGTGTTTGTGATACATATACCCAAATACTTAATTATTTCTTCTTGTTTCAAATATCTTAACATATCTTTGGTCTCAGGTTTTAACTTAATCTGTAACACCACTGATTTGGCCTGATTCAATTGATAACCAGATAGATACTGTGGCCCAGATATTCAAAAGAGTTGCGCCATGCACAATAGGGTTGCGCCTGGGCAAGTCCAAAATTGCGCCATTCTGCAATATTCAGCAGGAGGCAGTTGCGCCCCCGAAATCATGCTGAGCAACAGCGCAATGATAATGAAGGCATGCGCAACTGAAGGGGGAGGAACCATGCATAAATGGCGCAGTGCGATATTCAACAACTTGCGCCATGTGCAATAGGGGAGCAAGCGGAAGTTGTGCCATAGCGGAAATGAGCCAAAATAAAAAGGAGCAAGGGAGAGGTGCAAGAACGCTACAGGGACGGCACATGAGGCAGAACTCTAGCCACACAGACAGGGCAGTAGGGACACATAGGACAGGCCAGGGAAAGGGCACCCTGAACACAGAGGCACAGGGAAGGTGTGGGGAGCCACAGCCAGTGCAGAAGGGGGAAGTGCCACACAGCACAGAGGCCACCACAGGCAGGTGTTCCCGGTGCAGGGGAAGTAGCAGTGAGGACAGCGGGGGGAATACAGTAACAGCTGCCAGGGGGTATGAACACAAGCCAGGGACATGGCCAGTGCCACCTTCCAGATGGAGGCCGTTATGAGGGGGGTGAGAAGGCAGGCGGCAGGGGGGTGTGGCCATGGAAGGGCTCGTCGGCAGCATGCACCCAACATGCAGTACCGTGCCCGCACCAGCTTCGAGCTGTACAGTGATACTGAGATTGTGGGCTGGTACCGCCTGAATAGGGCAATTCTCAGGTGGCTCTGTGAGCTGTACAGTGATGTGATGCAGGCACCCACATGACAGAGCAATGCCCTGTCAGTGGAGACTAAAGTGACAGCTTGCATGTGCTTGCTCACCACGGGTACCTTCCAGAGACCAACTGGGGACACCACAGGCATAACCCAGTCGGCCACGTCATGCCACCTCACCCAATTCCTCAGTGCACTGCTGCCACATGCTGCGGAGTACATCCATTTCCCCAGCTTACTGTGGGTCGCAAACATACAGGAGTTCACAGGGTAGCACATATGCCTAGCATGCTGGGCAATAGACTGCACCCATGTGGCCATACGCTTACACACCTTGCCCCGAGGGGGCCGCCTACATCAATCACAAGGGTTATGCCAGTATCAACTGCCAGGTGGTGTGCGATGCCAGGGGGCGCATAATCAATGTCTGTGCCATGCACCCTGGGGGAGCACACAATGCCTTCATCTGGCACCAGTTGGCACTGTGCCACAGATTCGAGAGTGGGGACATCCCTAGTGGGTGAGTATGCAAACCACATGGACAATCATAGGGCCTGGGGGGACATGGCCAGAGGTGACATGGGTAGTGGCCTACATGGCCTGGGGCAGGGTGATGCTGATCACCAAACTAACCTCCACCCTCTACACACAGGTGACAGTAGATACCCACTCCGTCCCTGGCTGCTCACACCCTACCGGTGGCCCTCGACCTCATCACAGCAACACTACAATGAGGCACACACCACCACATGTAATGTCATCGAGTGGGTGTTTGGGATGCTGAAGGCACATTTCTGTTGCCTGGACACCTCCGGCGGTGCCCTACAGTACAGCCCCTCAAAGGCCTGCGGGCTATTCCTGGCCTGTTGCATCCTGCACAACATGGCCAACAAATGTGGGATAGCCGTACAGATCGAAGAGGGGGACAGTGACAGGGATGATGAGGATGCCAGTGATGATGGTGATGGGCAGCCCCCCTTGGGCGACGGGACACCTGACTGATCCGGCTGGCACAGCTGCACCGGGACACCATCACGGAGGAGCACTTCAACCAACCCAGGTAAGTCATGGGGCCATGTGCAGCCAACAGTGGCTAAGGCACAACCCACAAACATGCATGGACACACCAGGGGTGCATGCCATCAAGGGAAGTGGCAGGGCACGGAACCACACACACAACCAGGGATGGGTGAGGACTAACATGCCATGCAGATGGACACACACACACACACACACACACACACACACACGCACTAAACTTGCACAAAGGACAGGAGGCACACCAACCCAGAATGCCAACCCTAGTCACACACATGTCCACAGGCCACCACGCCCACTGCCTGTCCATGTGCATGTGTCAGATGCTGAGCACCATTGTGCATTGATGTACAGCACAATGCAGGCATCATCATGCACAAGCAACTGCGGACAGCAGCCGGGAGGGTGTGCAGGTGGACTGTGTGTCTGCGTGCAGGGCTGGGTACCCACCCATGCACTGCCCACTGAAAGACACAATGCACACAGGGCAGCACCAGACAGTAGCCACACTGGGAGACAGGTCAGTCACGTGACACAGTGCCCCGGCTGCTACAGATGCATGGGTGGCTCCGCCGAGACCCGCCAGCACTGACAGGCTGACCACTGGCCTCATGGGGTGGCACCGATGGTCCCCCAGAGGTTCCACTGCGTGAACGCAACTGTGCTCGTGCAGGGGTCTGCAGCACACCAAACATGCCTGCACCAGGCGTGCTCAGGATGCCCACAGCTGAACCCAGTGTCGACAGGGAGGAGTCGCATGACACCAGGAATGGGGGTGGACAGTGCACTGCGTGGTGTCTGCGGCGCATGGGCACATGACTGTGTGCCCATTGTGGCCATGACAGCAGTGAATGCCTGTGCATGCCTGTCAATGGCAGCAGTCACATCCTCCCGCAACTGGTCCATCCCTGCCAGGATCAGAGTGGTGTCCCTGCTGCGACACTCCTCTTCCCACTCCAGAGCCACATGCAGTGCATCCACCAATGTCTCAAGCCGCATCTGCTGCTGGACTGATGCTTGCAGTAGGTGGGTGTGCTCGTCCAAGAGGTCATCTGCCTCCTCGGCATCCTGTCCCTCAGAGTGTGTGCGGCCCTGATGCTCAGCACCCCTAGAGGGTGAGCACTGCACACCAGGACCAGGTCTGGGCATGTCCACAGGTGGTGCACAGATGCCGCCGCTGAACCCTGTACCCCCAAGCCCATTGGCCAACTGCTGATGCTGCCCCTCCGGCTGCTGCTCCCCAGGGCTCAGTGGTGCTGCCACAGTGGCCACAACAGTCCCACTGTCCTGAACAAACACCAGTGCTGCCCCACTGGTGCTGACAGGCACAGGCTGGGACTGTGATGACACACAGGCCTCCATGGCAGCACCACCCACAGCCATGGCTGCAATGTGTCCTGCTGTGTGGCCATCCTGTGGCACACACGTGTCACTGCCCATGACATTAGCGACATCATCATTGGTGACGGACTCTGCACCGGCTCCAGGCACAGCATGCTGGCATCCGTGGACACCGGCACACTGGGACACAGGCAGGACTTCCTCCGCACCTGTTACAACAACATCAGCGTGGACAGCCAGGCGGCTCCACTGTTGCACTGAGCCACGTATACCTGTGGAGGTGGATGGGCCCTCCTCCATCTCCAGCTGACTGTCCTCAGTGGACAGGCCCACCACCTCTGACCCATGCAGATGCTCAGGATCTGTAAGGGAAAGCAAAGTCGTGTTACTGCATGTGACCTACCCTGCCCCCCCATAGATAGACCATGACTTACCATGCAATGATGGACCACCACCCGTCTGGAAGCCACCACCCAGAACACCCTCAATGGCACTATGCTGCATGCTTCCAGCAATCCTCTCCTCCTGTGGGGTCAGGTGTACCACCTCCAGCTGTCCCCCCACCTGTTGCAGCTCGTGCTGCCCTGATGACAGCCACCTTCTCCTTTATCCTCCTCCTGTCCGTGCCCATCTTTTTCTTGCACTCCTGCACAGAGCACTGCTGGCTGCCATGCAGGTTCACAGCACGTTCCACCTTCTCCCATGCAGCAGCATGGGCTTGAGGTATTCCCTGCCATCCGCTGAGAAGCGGCTCCTGATCCAGGTAGGCGTCAAACAGGGCTTCAGTCTTGGCCTTGGTAAAGTTAGGCCTCCTCCTCCTCCCACCACTGTGTTCCTCCTCTCCCACAACTTGCTTGGTCATTTTTTAGCCTGTAAGAATGGCAGTTGTTACCTGTGACTGTGCAGTCCCATGCATGTCCCTAAATCCACAGTCCACACTCCCAAACACCATGCAACTCACCAATAGACTGCAGTAACTGACTATGGCCAGTGCAGCCCAATGTCGCACTTTTATAGCGCAACCCATGCAAATGAGGCGAGGCGCAACTTTAAGTGGATGCAAATTGCAGTGCTGCATCATTGAATTGCTGATTAGATGATTTGCATATGACGGCTGAATATCGCACTTTTGCTCTTTGAGCAATTGTATTGAATGTGCTGAGCCAATGGTGCAGTTCTGTGACATGCGTAGTACACAACTCACTGCGCATGCCCGGGTTGCTGACGCAGGCATCTGCTGTGCTGCTGATGTGCTGTGCATGGTAGGCAATGCAGGGTATAGCCACCATTGTGCCAGTGGCACTATAGTGATGGCCACCTGCATGGCGCTGTGGCACTGGGCCATCATAGGCGCACTGGGCCAACTGCACAGTAGGCCGCTACTGGCGGTAGCACACAGGCAGCCAATCACGCTACACGCATTGGGTTCCAATGGTGCTGTGCGTGTCCATGCGCCAGTGACCCTCGACCCTGTGCCCGACCTTTGCCTCCTAGGTACCATGCATCAGGCAATGGTTCACCTCTATCACGCTGTTCGGTGACAGCATGATAGAGAATGGCAGCGCTGTACCATGCAGCATCTGCATGTGGGGAGCTGCGCTGCAGAGTGCCATATTTGCAAATTGAGCAGAGAGCATGGCACACAGGAGGGCTGCTCAGTGGTCACCAATAGAGCTGGCCAACCTAGTGGCCATTGTGGAGCCACACCATGGGCCACTGTTCGGGGAGGTACCCCTGGAAAGGTCCAGGACCCAGGTGTGGGAGGAGGTGGCCACTGTGCTCAAGGAGGCCACAGGATGGGGGAGAAGCACTGAGCAGTGCTGCCACAGGTATGGGGACCTGCGGCAGAGGGGGCCGGAGCTGCTAGCCCGCCTGCGGGCACATGCTGGGAGGGGCACGGTGACACGGCCGGGTAGGTGTTACGTCAACACACTTTTATCTTCCATATGGGCATCACAGTTGTATGTGTCCAGCACATGGGGAGGGACCGTCCGGGGTTGGCTGTGGTGGTGTTATCAGGGTGTGGGGTGGGTGGGTCTGGCTGGGTGGGAGGGCACACACCTGGGGGCAGGGGGGCTTTGCTACGGGATTGTACTGATGTTCCTCTCTCCATGTTTGCACCACAGGCCTGGAGGAATTCCGCCTTGCCCATGATCTTCGACGGCAGGAGGAGCAGAGGGAAGTCAGGCGGGGCGAGGGCCCTCACCGCCCACTGGACCGGCCCGATGATGGTGAGTGCCATAACTCCATGATTACTATTGCATGCTGTGTAACAGGGTGGGCAGTGGGGCATGGCCACCATCCATCGACACCACTGCCATGCATGCGACTTGTTACAGTCAACACTGTCCAGTGGCAATGCATGTCTGGGAATGCGTCGATGGTGGTCCATGCATTCACCGGGTACATGGTTGTGCCACTGCCTTTGCACCACATAGCCATGTCACTAAACAGCCACAGTGGTGCTGTGCGTGACTTGGCCGGTGGGTGTGTGCAGTGTTCTGCATGGCTGTATGCACCTGGGTGGGCAGGTCATGTGGACGTGATCACTGTGGGTGGTCACACGCCATCACAGAGGTATGTCCCATGGCCATATGCCATGCACAGTGGGCGGACTGTATGGGGCTGTGCATTCACACCTATTGACTGTGCTCCCTTGTCCTAGGTACACGCCATCTCTGGAAGATCAGGGAGGTGCTTCGGGAGATCCTCCAGGTGGCAAGGGCATCACTGGACATCCTCCGGAGGATTGATGACACCGGGGTCCTGCGGAGGCACCGATCAAGATGGAGCCAGAGTGGGGAGCAGCGCTCCCGCTAGGGGTCCCTCAGTCCCTGAAATCCCCTACCCCCCTGGACCCACCCTCACACTCCTCCTTTTCCATCCCATTTGTCCACCCCTGCCCTACCCACCCCACCTTGTTTGTGGCCTCCCCCACCTTGTATATATTTTGTAAATAGTCTTGTAAATAGTTAACTTTTATATGTTATTTCAATACAGTTATTTTGATATGAATACTGTGGTGGTCTCTGATTTGCAGCGGGCTATAGGTGCTCAGCTAGCACTCAATAATGTATTAGCGGAAAAAAATAGCCTAGCATGCTTCTCAGAGATTCTACCCGTACCGAGAGCTCCTGATATTATTAATACAAAGATTAAGGCCTTTAATGACTGGCTCAGATGCTGGTGTCTCCGACAGAACATTCTTTGTCTCACACATTGGGAAACCTTCTATCTAAAAGACTCACTGTACTGCTGGGATGGACTCCACCTCAGTCGTAGGGGGTAGCTCGCTCCTGGGTAAAAGCTTTACAACAGCCATTAATAAACTTTTAAACTAAAACCCAGGGGGTGAGATTAGTGACAAAAGATCCTGTTCTCTAAAGAGACCTACTACGGACATTTCTGAGTGTGAGGTACTCAGTCTAAACGCTAGATCTTTAAACCAGGCTAAAATGGCTGAATTGGAAGCTGTGTGTCTACTGAATAAATACGGACTCATTTCTATTACAGAAACTTGGTGGGGTCCTGATACTTCTTGGATCCAGCATATCCCGGGGTATAAACTGTATCATAAGGACCGCCAGGGCAATGGGGGGGGGGGTATGTCTCTATGTTAGAGATGACATATCCTCATTTCAGATCCCTGTAACGAGTGATATTGAAACAATCTGGGTTAACATCCAGTTTAAGGGTTACCCACAACTGATGGTAGGGACATGTTACAGGCCCCGACATCTAATAAAAAGATATTCTACATGCTTAAACAATGAGATCCTAGATATGGCCTCTAAAGGAAAATCCTTATACTGGGTGACTTTAACCTGCCTACTATAAATTGGTATTCTTTATCTGGAAGTACGCAGGCCGAGAAAGACTTAATTACACTCATGGTTGATATGGGCCTTGAACAAATCATTACAGAATCAACACGAGGTGACAATATCCTGGACTTGGTTATTGCAAATATAGGGAATCTAATATCCAGAGTTATAATTGGTGACCCCCTAGGATCAAGTGATCACTACACTATTTCCCTTACACTGTCATTTTGTCAACACATCACCAATTGTACTGAATTGAAAAATTATAATAAAGCTAATTTTAATGCTATTAATGACCAATTAAACTCAATTTCTTGGGATACAATACTATCTTCTCTTTCCATGGAAGAATCCTGGAACTTTTTCAAATCTACCATTTACTACTCAGAAAAATTATACGTTCCTACAACAAAAAAATATAATAAAAAGAGGGGAAAATACCCCTGTGGTTTAATAATACTATTAAAGCCTTAATTAAGAACAAGCAGGGGCTATTTACACGAGTTAAAAATAGCGAGGGAGACACCAAAAAATTATTGTTCACTCAATACAGGGAAACTCTAAAATTACTAAAACAAGCCATTCTGCAATCTATAAAGAAACTTGAGTTTCGTCTGGCCCATACCAAAGACAACTATAAATCACTATGTTCCTACCTTAACAATAAAAAAATAAATAATAGACACATGGGGCCCTTATGCATATATGACATAATTATATCTACAGACAGAGATATGGCTGACACATTTAACAAGCAATTCTGCACAGTATTTACCAAGAAAGAGGTTCCTAAACGCTTCAAGCATGCAAACAATGTTACCCCATCTTACATCATCACTGAGGATGATACACTAAAAGCAATTTTATCCCCCTAAAACCTAATTCTAGTCCAGGACCTGATAACATCAGTCCCAGATTTCTAATTGAGACAGCTGCTGCTATTGCAAAACCCCTTTCAATTATATTCAACAAATCTTTATATGAGGGAATTATCCCTCAGGACTGGACAATGGCTACTGTAGTCCCAATCTTTAAGAAGGGTAATCATTCCAGACCAGAAAATTATCGTCCGATAAGTCTGACTTCTGTTATAAGCAAGATCATGGAGAAAGTTATTAAGAAATTACTAGAGTACGAATTTATTGGGGGGTAACTTGACTGACACTACACAACATGGCTTTAGACAGGGATATTCCTGTACTACTAACTTGGTTTCCTTCTATAATCATGTCAGTACGGCCATGGATAATGGCATCCCTATGGATGTGATACTTCTCGACTACAGTAGAGCATTCGACAAAGTTTCTCATGACATCCTACTTGATAAAATGAATGATATGGGATTTTCTTACTACATAATTAACTGGGTGTCAGGTTGGCTGAATGGAAGATATCAGCAAGTCAGAATCAATGGCACACTTTCTCACTCACTGAGTGTGACCAGCGGGGTCCCGCAGGGGTCCGTGTTGGGACCCACCCTGTTTAACATCTTTATTAGTGATCTGCAGGCTGGCCCCGAGAATGTTCTCTAGAAATTTGCTGATGACACCAAGCTGTGTGGCTCTGTTCTTACATCGTTAAACAGGGAATCCATGAGGAATAACTTACAATCTATTGAAGATTGGACAGTTTTAAACAAGATGACACTCAACTCGGACAAGTGTCGTGTTGTACACTTTGGTAAGAACAACCCTAGGCAGACTTATTTTCTGAACAATGTTGCCCTTCATGTGTCACCAATAGAACGAGATCTCGGGGGTAATCATTAACAATAAATTATCATCCAATGATCATTGCAAGATGATAGCTAGGAAATCCAACGCCTTGCTTACTCGGATCCAATGCTTGTTTGTGTCTAGGACACAGGAATGCGTAATCCCCTTGTACAGAGCTTATGTTAGGCCCCATCTGGACTATGGATCCCCCTGCTGGAGTCCCTACTTGAGACAGAACATTGACAGAATTGAGAGGGTGCAGAGAAGAGCCACAAAAATGGTCCCTTATTTATCCAAACTAGACTACGAGGAAAGGTTAAGGGTTATGGGGTTACACTCACTCTGTACAAGACGTACCAGAGGCGACCTTCTCCTCTTGTACAAAATCCAGAATTCTCAGGAGTTAATGCGCCACTGTGGCTTACATTTCCCTACCAGTTGGACTTCCCCACAGTACCATAACAAACAGATATTTGTATCTAAAACTAAAACAACAAAAAAGGTTAAACTACTTTACAGTAAGAACACCCAAATTGTGGAATCTCCTTCCACAATACTTAGTGGACAGCAGCTCTAATCTAGTCTTCAAAAAAAGGCTAGATTGTTGGTTCGAGTTTAACAACTTCAAGGTATAATTATCCCACCAATGTGGTGGGGGACAATCTCAATGGGCAGTAGCCTTCTTTTGTCCTTTGCAACCAAGTAAACCAAGCTGCAGTGATGTGCATGGCGTCAGGGGTGGTGCGGGCATGGGTATGTGTGTGTGTGTCCGTGTGGAGGTGACTATGGTGTGGGGGTAGCTATCAGTCAGTGTCTGTGGTGTGTATGTTGTTCCCTGTGCACTGGATGACTGTGTGCAGTGGTCCATGGTGTGTGCTCTGTGTCCATGGCGCCCCTATCAGCCCATCCATGGCCTGTGCAGCTGACACACATGCATGTCTGTGACCTGCATGGTCCGCTGGCATGTCAGTGGTGGCAGTCCCTGCAGGGCAGCCACTGTACCCATCACACTGCTGGGTTGCCTCCTGTCACTGGTGTGGTGCATGTCTGCCTCGGGTGACACTGGGGCCTCCACAGTTGTTGTCCCACCTCCATGCTGTGCCTTGTGTGTGTTGCAGGGGATGTGCACCACTGTCTGTGACTTGTGCTCCGGGCAAATGATGGTGGTGTATGGGTCCACAATGCCTGTGCATGGTGGCTGGCACTCCAGTGGCATGGAGGACTGTGGATTGTGTGTACACAGTTTTTATGGGCCCACGCTGGGGGCTTGGTTGCCCCGCCACTGCGTCCCTGTGTTGTTGTGCCCTTGGGTATGGGTGGGTGTCTGTCCATGCACTATGTGGCATCCGGTGTGGTGTATGCTTCCACTGCTGGCTGTTGTGGCCAGTGCTGGGTTGGGGTGTGTCATTGGGATACTGTGCAGGGTGCTGTACCACTGGTGGTGTTGTCCGGGGCAAGCCCTGTCCCGTGTGGGGTACCTCATGTGCTGATGCATGGTTGGTCTCTCAGCAGTACCTTGGGGGAACTGTGCATGGTTGCACTGTGTATGCCATTGTTGCATTGCTGTGTGCTGCCACCCGCTGATGGGTGCTCATGGTGGGGCTGCCTTGCATGGTTCTGTGGTGCACAGGTTGCAGTGTCACAGTGGGGGTGGTGGCATGCATGGGGTTTCCTGCAGTGGTGGTTGCTGCTCCTGGGGAGGGTGTCTGGGGGTCATGATGCAGGGTGTGCTCTGCATTGGGGGATGGTGTGGCATGGGGTGGTCAGCCCTCCTTGTGTGCCAGTCACAGCTTGCCGGGGGGTGTGATGGGGCACCATGGCCCAGCTGTGGGTTGTTTGCTTGTCTCCATGGGCTGGTGGTTATTCTAGCCCTCCCCCAGTTGTGCAGTGCATGAGGTGTGGGGGGACGATGTCTGTTCTGCTGTGTGTTCCTGTGCCCATCTGTGGCATGGGTGGTGGACCCCTACCTCCCTGGTTGTGCAGTTGCATTGCTCTGCTGCTGGGAGGCATCCTTGGTTGCGCTATGGCACCTCTGGACTGCTCAGCTGCACATCCCTTGTTGTGCTATGGCGCATCAGATCTGCTCAGCTTCCCCTCCCTAGTTGCGCTATGGCGCAGGTGGTGCGATATTCAGTCGTCGGCTGTAGGCGCAGTTTGGCCTGCTCCGTTTTTGAATATTGCACTTCTTGTGCGTGGGTGCAATGGACTTGCACTTGCTCCTGCTATTGTGCACTTTTGGGGTGCAGTTTGAATATCTGGGCCAGTATATATATTTATTAAATTCTTGCATTAATATTGGAAATGTAATTAAAGAGTTAGAACATAATACCAGTATATCATCTGCATTAATGTTAAGTTTTAGTTGCTCCTCCATTTTCTTGATTCCAGCAATTACATTATTTTTTCTGAATGTGATTTAATAGTGGTTCCAAACTAAGTATGAATAATGTTGGTGAGAGTGGACAACCTTGTCATACACCATTGAACACGTATAGAGGAGTGGGTCAATATTGGTTTATTTTAAAAATTGCATTTGATTGTTGATATAAAGCTTTGACAGCAGTGGTTATTAAAGGTGGAAAATTAAATGCTTCTATTACAGTGAACATATAATGCCAATTTAGGAGATTGAAAGCTTTGGTGGCATCCAAGGCTATTGCTACCATTTTGGTGTCAGTTTATTTTAGCGAGGAGATGGTAAGCTGCACATTGACCAAACCTTCAAAAATATTTATATTTTTAATAAACCCTTTTTGATCCAGGTGAATTATAGTATCAATGTGTTATTGTATTTTTAATGTGAATCATTTTGCAAAGATTTTATAATCAGTGTTTAAGAGTGAAACTGAGTAGTAATATTCCGGTAATGTAATATCTTTATTTTCTTTGGGGATTAAGATGACAAATGCTTCCGAAAATGAAACAGGTACTACACTGCTGATCGCCATCTCCTCGGCCATAATCAACATCCATGGCAATGATTCATTTATAAATGAATAGTCTTTGTGTGAAGTGAATCAATAAAACAAAATGAAGGAAAAAAACCACTATGATTCTCAAAAGAGGTGGCAGGAAAGGTTAAAGAGAAAAGGATAGCATTCAGGAAATATAAGGAAACACAGAAGGAGCAGGATAGATAACTTTATCAGTTAAAGCAGAAGGAGGCAGGGAAGGCAGTCAGTAGAGCAAAGGCCCAAACTGAGGAAAAGATAGCCAATCCTGTTACAAAGGGGGATAAACCCTTTTATAGGTATGTTAGGGAGTGAAGAAAGACCAAGGGAGGGATATGGAGACTTAATAAAGGGGAGGGAATGTGGGCAGAGGGCAACAGTGAAAAAGCAGGGATACTGAATGAATATTTCTGCTCAGTATTCACAACGGAAGAGGAGGGGGAGGTACCTAAACCAAACAAGAGAAACACTCTGGATAGGGGGGTCAATACCAGTCCATTCACAGAAAAAAGGGTTTTGAAAGAACTCTTGAAACTGAAGGTGGACAAAGCAATGGGGTCTGATGGGATTCACCCCAGAATTCTAAAAGAACTAAGGGTAGAACTAGTGACACCACTGACTTCTCTTTAACAAAATCATGGGAGGATGGGGTGATACCTGAGGACTGGAGGAGAGCAGATGTGATTCCACTTCACAAATGTGGGAGCAGGCCAGAGGCAGGAAACTACAGACCAGTTAGTTTGACCTCAGTGGTACAGAAAATGATGGAATCACTACTGAAGGAAATAATTGTTGAGTACCTAGAGGCCAGTGGGGCACAGAACCCAATGCAGCATGTATTCAAAGTGGGAAGGTCGTGTCAGACAAATCTAAATGATTTCTTTGACTGGGTGACCAAAGTAGTAGACCAGGGAGAGGCAGTGGATATGGCCTACCTAGATTTTAGCAAGGCATTTGACACAGTCCCACACAAGTGATTAATATACAAGTTAGACAGCCTTGGAGTGGGTCCCAAGGTGGTAGCCTGGATAAAAAATTGGCTGGACAACAGGATGCAAAGGGTAAAAGTAAACAGAGCCCACAGTGAAGAAAGGAGGGTAACTAGTAGGGTACCGCAGGGTTCAGTACTGGGACCGGTCCTCTTTAATATCTTTATAAGTGACATTGGAGGGCACCTGGAAGGAAAAATATGTCTCTTTTCAGATGACACAAAGATCTGCAACAGGGTTGATACACAAGATGGGGTGGAAAGGATGAAAAGGGACTTGGCAAGGTTGGAGGAATGGTCAAATGTATGGCAGCTCAGATTCAATTCAAAGAAGTGCAAAGTATTGCACCTGGGAAACAAAAACCAAGGGAAGAATACACAATGGGGGGTGAGATACTAACAACAACAAAAATCAAAAGGGACCTGGGTGTAATTATATCAGATGACCTAAAGGTGGGCAAGCAATGTGAGAAGGCGGTAAGGACAGTTGGGGGGATATTGGGATGCATAGGGAGATGCATCAACAGTAGAAAACAGGAAGTTGTTATCCTTCTGTACAGACAGTTAGTGAGACCCCATCTGGAGTACTGCATGCAGTTCTGGAGACCCCATCTCCACAAAGACATAGACAGAGTGGAGGCTGTTCAGAGGAGGGTAACCAAAATTGTACAGGGTCTACACCAGAAGAAATGTGAAGAGAGACTAAAGCAGCTTAATATGTATACCCTTGAGGAAAAGAGGAAGAGGGGGGACATGATAGAAACTTTTAAGTACCTCAAGGGAATTAACAAAGTCCAAGAAGGTAGCATCTTTCAGAAAAAGAGATGTGCAGGAACAATGGGGCACAATTTGAAGATGGAGGAACAGATCAGAGGTAATGTTAGAAAGTATTTTTTCATGGAGAGGGTTGTGGATGCATGGAACAGCCTTCCTGAGGAGGTTGTGGAGTCAAAACCAGTGGGAGAATTCAAGAATGCATGGGACAGACATAAAGCAATTCTAGTGAGGGGAAGGAGGAAGTAAGCTGTTTATTAACTAGAATCTGCAGCTTATCTATTAGGCAGGGAAATGGGCAGACTAAGTTGGCCAAGCGGGCCTTATCTGCCGTCAAATGTTATGTTTCTATAAATGTTTTATAATATTCCAAAGTAAAGCCACCTGGCCCAGGTGTAGAGTTGTTCTTCATGGAGTGAACAGCTTCCATTTGTTTTATTTGTGTAAAGTTTTCTATGGTAAAATTGACTTTTTATAGATTTGCTCGTGATAAATATTGTTGAAAGGCAATTGCAACTGTATACATTTTCCTATTATATATTGTACTATAATATTTTACAAAAGCATCCGCTATTAATCTTTGGTATAAATTTTACCCTTTTCATCTTTAATACTAGTAATATTGTTATGTTCTTTTCGCTTTTTCAAGGCATATGCTAATACAAGTACAAAAGCTTTATTGATCAACTTTTCAGTCATTACAAAATTCATAACATCATAATAAAATCAATATTCCTTGATAAATCATAATATCATATTTTAGTTCAACAACAATTATATATTGCACCTTTATGTATTGCACAAATTCATAGCACTTCATCATTACTAATAAAAATATTTTTTAAAACACCAATACTAGCTGTTACATATGGGCAGAGTCTTTTACATCTCCTTCTTTAAGATACTTTCTTGTTTATATGAAGTTTTTTTGTTTCAGTTATGTGGAGAAAGGCTTCCAAAGGTTTCAATATCCTCTTTGCACAGGAACCTAGCAATTCTCTGATCATGTATTCTGGTCCCATGCTCATTTTTCCTAATATTTCTCCTCATATTCTTTTTCTATCTCTGTCACACAAAGGGCAAGCTATTATTAAATGTGCTAGGTCATCATCTTCTATACCAAAATTAAATATTATTTTTGTCTTTTAAATCCCCTTAAAGCAGTATATAAGCTTGTTATGTGAGTGATATTCAAAGAGGAATCTAGTAATCACTTTTCTTTTCTTCGGGGTCTTCATAGTTTGTAAATAAGGCTCCATTGCATAAGTATTTTTATTCATGGAGAGCCTTTCACATCTCCTGTATGTAGAACAGAGGCTTAATTATTTCTGTATATGAGTGTTTTTAATCTTTCTTTGATCTGGAAAAGAACCAGTTTTTTGGGATGGATGTAAATATCAGCAAAGTAATGTAATGGACTTGCTGGCTTAATGAGTAATTCAATCACTTGTGTATTAGAAAATAATTCCTTGTTATTTATATTTATTTATTGAAAATGTTTCACCAGGAAGGCACACTGAGCAACAAGTTGCTTGTCTCCTGGTGCAACCTGGGGGAGGGGATCAAGAGGATAGTAAACAAAGTTATGGTACACAGTACATAAACACAATATGAGTACATTCAATGTATACAGAGATTTGACAACAATACAGGAATAACATTTGATTACAACAATACATTGAGCAGTCATTTCATAAGTATAGAGAGGGGGAACCTAACATGAATGAACTAGATGGTTTCAGAGCTAACAGTGAGAGCTTGATAGGCAAGATAATACAACTAGCATTTGGCATCTCATGGTGAGGCATAGTTTTGTCATTCGAAATGGCTGAGAGGGACCCAGAGGAATGGGCTAGGACAAGGTAAGGAGAGTCACAGACAGACAAGAATTACAAGGTGAACAGGAGTGGAAGTTAGAGGTTGAGTACAAGTGCTCTGAGTTTAGGGGTAGGCAAGAACAGGGTTAGCTAAGGGGATGGGGTTGAGAGTAGAGACAGGGTGCAGTGGGGGGACAGGGAAGAGGTGGGGAGGTGGAGAGGAGGCATCCTCTGTCATGCTGGTGACCCTGCCTGCACAAGGCAGTGATCAAGCACAATAAGAGGGAAACAGGTTAAGCAGGTTGAAATAGAGGCAGGGGGCAGTGGGGGAGAAGGGATGGGGAGGGGGATGGTGAGGCTGAGGGGAAGAGGAAGTGGGCTAGCCCTCTATCACGCTGGTGACCCTGCCTGCACAAGGCAGTGATCAAGCACAATAAGAGGGAAGCAGGTAGAGGGCAGTGAGATTCTAGGGTAGCACAAGGAGGAATGAAAGGGGGGAGGAGAAATGATCAGTTGGGGCCTGACCACACCAGTACTCAGAGGAACCCTGACTGCAAGACAGAGGTAGAGCATAGATGGTAGGATAGCAGGTACCAGGTGGGGGAGGAGTAGAATGGAAGGGGAAGAGGCTGGAAGATTAGGGGGTAGGAGGTAGGGGAATGAGCCTAGGCCAGAATGCATGGGTATAGGGGGTGGAGTGGGCCACAGCTAAGGGGCTGGGGTAGGAAAGAGTGGGAGGAGGCTGAGAGCTAGATGGTCAGAGGCAGGGGATACTGGTCTAAATTGCATGGGTGTAGGTGGAGGGGATTGAGGGACTTGTAGGCTGGTAGAATAGGAGTGAGGAAGAGGGGGAGTGGCAAGGGATAGATCCTGTTCAAGTAGTACGGATATGGGGGGTGGAGGTTGAGTGTCTTGTAGGGGCAAGGGGTGAGGAGTTAGGGAAGGTCAAAACATTTGCAGCTAGGGGCAGAGAAGTTTTTGAGGGCTGAGCTGATGCAGTAGCTGGAGGATTAGTGGCGAATCTGAGGGGGAGGGAATGCCACAATTTTTGGAGGCAGTGGGAGTAGCCCGATTGACCAATGAGGGTGGTGTTGTGGGGAACCACCAGGGTACTGTACAAGAGTTGGTTGATCGTAATGAGTGAGCTGGAGGGGCAGGGGTTATAAAAGAGGAGGAGAGGTAGGAAGGGAGTACGCCCAACCAGTGTGTGGAGGTGAATTTGGCACAATGGGTAAGATGTCTATTTGTGAGGGAGGGGAAGGATAGAGCATAATAGAGAGAACAGTGGTGGGGAGCAGCACGGTTGACTACATCACAGTAGTCAAAAATGGATAAGATCATCTTCTGAACAAACTCATGCCTGGCTGTAAGAGGGAGGCAATTACGGTTCCTGAACAGGGCACCAAGTTTGGGGTGCAGTTTTTTCTGGATGGCGTCAGTGTGAACAGAGAAGTTTAGGTGTTGGTCTAGCCAGACACCTAAGTACCTGTAGGAGGATGTGTCCTTGAGTAAGGTCCTATAAAGGGTGTGGAAGGAATAAATATAATTTATTGCTTCTTCTAGGCACAGTCTGGGTAACCTATGATCCTCCATTTGATATATTTTAAACCAGTATAAGATTATTCTTTCTTGTATTAAATGTTCCAGAGGTAGTAGACCTATTTCGACTTGCACCAATGCCAATGGGGTTCCTTGCGGAAAACCCAGTAGTGATTTGTAAAGTTTATTCAATAACACCTCTATTTTTGTTAGTAACTGGGTTCCTCATATTTCCGCTCCATACAGCATCTGATTTTTTATTTTGGCATTAATGACTTTTATACACCCTTCAATTGATTGACCTCCATGTCTATAGGAAAAACTGTTAATAACTGGTAGAGATTTTTTTAATTGTATTTTCCATTTCCTGGAGGTGTCTCCTTCAGGACAAGTTGTTTGTTATTAACCACAAGTATCAGAAACTCTCCACCTGCCACCACCCACTTCTCCCGCTGCTGTTCCCTGGACTTCCTCTATGCTGCTAATCCCCTGATTGGGTGATCCCATTGATGCGGTGCGACTCTCCATCTGCCACTGCCCGCTTCTCCCACTGCTGTTCCCTGGACTTCCTCTATGCTGCTAATCCCCTGATCAGGCGATCCCATTAGTGCTGTAAGGCTCTCCACCTGCCACCACCCACTTCTCCCGCTGCTGTTCCCTGAACTTCCTTTAAGCTGCTAAGCCCCTGACCAGGCAATCCCATTGGTGCAGTGCAGCTCTCAACCTGCTGCTGCTCCCTTCTCCTGCTGCTGCTCCCTGGACTTTCTCTAAGCTGCTAAGCCCCTGACCGAGTGATCTTGTTGGTGCTGTGTGGCTCTCCACTTGCCGCTGCACGTTTCTCCCACTGCTGTTCCCTGGACTTCCTCTAAGGTATGCTCCTTACTTTTGGCCACAGATTTCAAGTTCTGGTGCTGTCTCTGTCAAAGTCCTCTGAGTGGGCTGCCCACGGACTAACACAAGCTGACTGGCCTGCCTATTTCCAGCTCAGGTCTCAGCACTATTTTTGGCTGGTCTCCTATTATTTGCTCCATTTCATTTTCTTCTGCCTGTTCTCTGCACTTGATTTGTCTCCCACCCACCCTCCCCTACCCCTGGCACTCTTTAAATCTACTAAGCCTCGTTCTGGGCACCACCCTGCTGCTTGACCAATAACAATACAGCTCTTGATTACATCTTTATCCATATGAAAACTCTCCCCCAGCTCTTGCTACCACTGACCCTAAAACTCTTGCTAGTCACTGTCCTAGCCATAAAATAAAACAAAAATTAATAAATAAATAAATACTACTTTGAGCTAGGTTCAAGCTATTTTAAGGAGACCTTAAGGTGCACTGTTCTTAGTGTGCCTTTCCAAATCTATTGACTACTCCTCTGCCTGCCACTCTTATCTTACTTCTTATCCTCACCCTCCCACTCTGACCCCATCCCATTCTCTTTTATCTTCTCCAGTCATCATTTTACTACCCCCGCCCACCTCCTCATCTCCTAATATACCTTTACCAGTCCATCTCTTGCTGTTTTTTCTTCTCACTTCCTCTTTATGACTCTCCCCTTCTTCAGCTCTCTCCCACCCAACCTGCCCCTGCCTCCTAATTTTTTCTTCCTTTTCCTCTCCCCTTTATTTCTTCACCTTTCTCTGTTCCTTCTCCTTGTGCTCTCCCCTGCCTTCCCCCGCACCCTTCCTCCCACTCCCCATCCCTCCTTATTTACTCACCCCAACTTACTCCCTCCTCAATTCTTAATTGTGAGGCTCTGTCCCACCTCACATCTCCCCCCAAAACCCCCACTCATATCCACAGAAAGCCAATGTATCCTCCCCACCTTCCACTTCTCTTATTTCTACTTCTGCTCTTTGGTGATGTACATCCCAATCCAGGTCCTGTACCAAACCCCCCAGCAATGGCCCCTCCACATACAGTATCATATGCAAGTTTCTCCTCTTTGCCAAAGGGACTAAGGTATTTTCATATAAATGCACATAGGCTTCTTCCCAAACTCAACATACTTAAAGTTTGGATCACCCAATACCCTGCTGACATCCTTTGTGTACCCAAAACCTGGCTGTCCTCTGAAACCCCTGACTCTGTCATCTCCATTCCTGGCTATAACCTTTTTCATCAAGACAGAGAGAAGCAAGGGGGCAGTGTTGCTCTGTATATTTATCAATCCTTCCCTTGCTCCTTGGTTTTCAAAGAAGCCTGAACTTTCTCACATGAAGTAATCATTGCACAAATATCCTCCCCCTCCGCAACCCAGCTCTACATTGGGGCCCTCTATGTCCCTCCTAAAACACCTACTGATGATCTAGAGTCCATTCTCTCTTCTATTTCCTCCCTTACACCCAATGGTGAGCTGATGTTACTTGTGGAATTCAACCTTGACTGGATTTCACCCTCCTCCATGTCCACCATTCTTAAACTGGAAGCTCTAAACCTCACTCAACAGATCCGGGAGCCCACTCACCTAAACCCCCACTCCCAGAACCACACCATCCTTGACTGGGTTCTATCCTCCTACCCCCATCGCATCACTGCTGCAGGTGTCCTCTCAGATGCTATTAGTGACCACTGTATCACTTTTTGTGAAGGAAAAATTCACACCTTCCATGCTGCTCCCAAATATATCTGGTCCCGCTCCTTACACAAACTAGATATCTCTGCCCTTTGCAATGATTTATTGTATGCAGATTGAGCTTCCATCTACTCTGCAAGTGATGTCGACTCCTCCCTATCACTCTGTTCCAACTGCTTTCTGCACATCTGGAACCATCATGCCCCTCTCAAAAAAAAAAACAGGGTCATGAGACACCAACATCCTTGGATCACTGCTGACCTGCTGGCCCATTGCAGGGCCAGGGACAAAGTGTGGCACCACTACAATGTTTCCCATCTTCAGGCTGATCTGCAAGCTTACAGAACCCTCAGAAACTATCACACCAAGGTCATCCACCTCTCAAAGGAAAATTATTTCAGATCTCACCTGCAACAAGACCAACAGTCCCCTGCCTCTTTCTGGAAAGTCCTCCATACCCTCCTTGACCCCCCCAGCCCAGCACACATCTCCTGTACTTCAAATAGGTGGGTTGGGTCCCCTGTCTCTGACCCTACCTGTGTCACTGAGATTTTCAACAATTTCTTTGCTACCTGCACTCTCCCTGGCTCCTGTTCCTCCTCATCTCCCCAACCCCCCTGGCCCCCTTGGCTATGCTGACCAGTACTGTGGCTACAATTTTCCCCCTTCTTTCCTCCTGAAGTTTGTTCAGCCCTCCTTGCTCTAAACTCCACCAAGTCCAGCCCTGATGGTATCCACTCCAAGCTCCTTCAACTCTCTGCCTTTGCCATAGTAGCCCCGCTCTCCCATATCACAAACCAGTCCATCTCCACTTCCACTGTACTTAGATCCTGGAAATCAGCAAAAGTCATCCCCCTCCACAAAGGTGGGAACCCCTCCTCCCCCGGATACCATAGGCCCATCTCCCTTCTCCCCTCCCTAGCCAAACTACAAGAATCTCTTATTCTTTCTAGGATGTTGGATTTCCTTGCTAGCTCCAGCACTCTCTCTCTCCTGTTCAGGCTGGTTTTAGGAAACATCATTCAACAATATCATCTCTCTCCTGCATGGCACAGACTCAATACTTACTGTGATGGACAGGAGTCAAATTAAAACTGTCATTCTCATTGACCTGGCAAAAGCCTTTGATTCTGTCTCCCATCCCCTCTTACTTCAAACACTTGGCTCTATTGGCCTTGCTGACCCTGCCGTTAACTGGTTCCAATCTTACCTCCAGGGCAGGGAACAATCAGTTCAAATAGGCCATGCTTTATCCCCCCCCCACTCTCCATCCTCTCCAGCATCCCCCAAGGCTCTATCCTTGGCCCTATCCTCTTCTCCCCATTTATTAATAACCTACCTTCAATTTGAGGGCTGCTGAAATTCATATGTATGCAGACAATACCATTCTTTTTCTCTCCGGGCCCTCTGTCAGCAGTGTTCAACTTCCCCTTCAGGAAGATTTCAATAGAGTCCAGGCCTGGTTCAAGGTTAACAAACTTAAACTTAACATAAAAAAAAACTGTGGCCATGATCTTTGGTACCAGGCTAAAACAGGTCACCTTACAGCAATGCCCCACCTTTGCTACCTTAGACGGTTCCATCCTCAAAAGTGTCCTGACCTTCAAGTACCTTGGTGTTTGGCTGGATGAAAATCTGGATTTCTCCACCCATGTTGATGCCATCTGCACCAAACTTCACCCCAGACTTGGTGCCCTTTACCAGCACAAAGCCAGCCTCCCTCTCCCCACCTGCCATGAACTTGTCTCTAAAATGATTTTACCAACCTTCAACTACACCAACATGGTGTATTGCACTGCCTCTCAGACATCTTTTAGCCATCTCAACACCCTACTAAACTCCTTCTGCCATTTCAGCACTGCTTCTCCCCTCTCACTCACCACTGTCTTCTCTACTCAGCCCTATCTCTTGCTCCCCTGCCTCATAGGAGACTACTACACTGTGCTACCTTAATTGCTAAGTTCTGGTTTGGTTCTCTTCCCTCCTACCTCTCCTCCCATCTTGACCAAGTCGCCTCCTCTAACTACTCTCTTCATCACAGAGACTCCTGTACTTTCTCTACCCCCCACCCTCCCTCTGTCTCTGGGCAATCTGCTTTTTCCTTCTGTCTTCCCTTGCTCTGGAACAAACTACCCCCTGAGATCCACTCAAGCTCCTCCCCCTCCTCTCTCAAAAGATTGCTCAGACTTCTCCCCATCAGCATTGCTCCCAATGTCCTCAACCCTGACCATTTTTTAGTCCCTCTGCCTGGGTTTCCCATGACCTGGTCTAAACCATCTAGGTGTGTATATTTTTTTGAGGGCTTGTATAACACATCCCTCATTTTATTTGCTGATTGTTTGCTGATTCCTTATGTTACTAGACCCTTGCTTGTGCAATGCTGTTTACTTTTATGATGCTTCTGGCTCTACTTTTGTAGTGGGTCCTGTAACCCTGACCTGTGACTTGTGCTCTGTATAGTTTGTGTATACGTTTTGCCAATTCATGTTTTTGCTTCCCCGGGCCACATCTGGAAACAAGCTTTGGCTCATGTTGATTTTCCTGATTAGCAACTTTTAAACAAAAATAAAATTTCCTTCCCCTCTATTTTGAATTTATGTTCTTTCTCGGTGCCTCTGATTAGCATGGCTTTAGTTTTTGATATATTAATCTGTAGGTCTAGATTTTTACACTCTAATGCAAATTCACCTATCATTCTTTTCATTCTAAGATAACTTGTAGATAGAAAAACAATGTCATCCATGAAGGCCAAGTACAGGCATTTTCTAGTGCCTATTTTTGGTAGGTGGAATTCATCTTTATATAGTTTCACTATGATGCTAATCAAAAAGATGTTGAAAATTATTTGTGATGAGCTGCATCCCTGTTTGACCCCCTTGTTTGTTGAGAAACCTTCACTTATTCTACCTTTTTGATTATATCTGACTTGAGTAGTTTTGTTCTGATATAGTCTTACAATGATATCGATTAAACCTAATGTGGGCAATTTGTTTGTGCTCTAATGGAAAAAACGTTTTTATTCTTTTTACTCATTTTCCACCGAGGTGGCAGGCAATGCTTTTTTGTCGATTAAACCTACTTCTACCCCTGTTTCTTCTAAAGTTTGATATAAATGAACTCTGTTAACGTTATCGAACGCAGCCTTCAGATCAATAAAAATACAGTATAAGTTTAGTTTGTTAATCATTTTTACTTATAGATATGTGTTAAGATAAAACATTGATCTATGGTTGAATGTTTATGTCTGAATCCTGCTTGAGCTTCGTCTATTAATTGCTTGTCCTCTAACCATGTCATTAACCTGTTATTTAATATTTTTGTAAATATCTTCTGGGTGCAGTTGATAAGACCTATAGGTTGGTAACAGCTGGAGTCAAGTCTGCCTTCCATTTTGAATATTGATATGATTATATTATATTTCCAGGATTTCGGCATATTTCCGATGTCCAGAATGTGATCGAGTGCCTTATACAAAACCAGTATCCACACACTGTCTAGTTTTTTAATTATGTCAACCAGGATTCTATCAGGTCCTGGGGATTTGTGATTTTTGAAAGAATGTGTGGCTAATGTGGTTTCTTCTATTGTAGATTTTGCTATTGGCTTATTACATAGCACATTTTCTCTTTTTTCAAGAGCAAGCCTATATGCTAGCAATCTCCCCATTTTATCAGCATGGTAATATAATCTATTTTTTACCTTTCATAAATTAGTTTCTATTTCTTTAAGCATCATGGTTTTCTTTTCAGCAATTTTTTGTTCCAGACTTTCTTTTGCAGACACGTTTGTTTTAGAAATTTGTAAGTGAAGATCTAATATTTCCTTATCAAATATTTCCTATTTATTCTTTCGAATTTTATTTTTCTTGATTTCATAAGAAATTATATAACCTCTAATAGTCGATTTAAATAGTTTGCTTTATTGTAGTATTACAAAGTACTGTAGATTTTTTGTACAATACACAGATCTCTTGTTCAGATACTTAAACAAACAGCTAGTGATATGTGTCAGGATATTGTACATCTACATTGGTACACAGACTGTGGATTGTAACATCTGCTCACTTTTGTAACCAAGACCGAGTAATTTCAATAAACTTGACCTTACCTAACAAGAGTATCTGATTCCAATAGCATGATAGAGTATAACCACAGAACTAGTAAGACCTTATATTCCCACCCCCAACCCCCCATTTCGCCACTACAATATATAAAAGGAATAATTCCTTTCCTAGACGATGTAGGGAATAGTCACATTACCAATAAGGAAGAGTTAGAGAGACTAAGTCAATAACCATCTCAGGCTGTATCAAGACCAGATCCAAAACAAGGCTCTCCTAAGTGGATAACAGGGTGTGTAGAGGTGCCCATACTCTCTGATATTTTTACTGCACTTGGACATATTGGCAATAAGTATTCCGCTTGCAAAGCAAATAGTATTTCTTTATGCCATTCTACATCTGAAGGGGTTTGCTGGTCTAACCAGTGGCATAATATGATTTTCTTAGTGCAGAGATATCAGTGTCATATGTTTCCTCTGATTACCTACTAGAGTTTCGCCTGAGTCACCCAAGATGCAGATTTCTGGACTAAAAGCATTTTGGAGCCCAAGTATAGGATCCAGTTTAGACCTGATGGCAGCCCAAAATGGAGTAACTTTGTCACATTCCCAGAGGATATGAAGGAGTGTACCTCTTTGTGAACCACATCTGGTACAAAGTTCCGATGTATGATGCCCCATCTTACTAAGTTTTACAGGGGTGTAGTATAGGTCATGCAGCACATAAAATTGAAGCAGCCTATACCGATCCCACCTGATATCCTTATACAGCCTTTTCCAGATTTGTTGCCATTGATGAGGTACTTGGGAGGCGGAGGGGAGGGACCTATCCCACGTGTAATGTTGTACACCTTCTTGTTCACTATTACTTATTTGAAGTGCCTTATAGTAGAAGGTGACAAGGTGAGACGAAGGTCTCCTGGTAAGTGAGCTAAGTATAGGACCGGACATAGACCAACTCCAGAGGCCGCTACCAAAATGCTCTATTAGGACGTGGGATATTTGAAGGTACTTAAAACAAAAAGAAGCAGGTAATTTGTATTTTGTGCTAAAAGCTGAGAAGGCAAGTAATTTACCATTTTCGGTTAGGTCAGCCACCGTGATTTCACATTCTGACGACCAAAATGAAGCAGTAGGCAAACTTACCCCTATTTTAAAATTAGGTTTTGAAAAGAGGTTGGGACACGTCCTTTGATGGTGAAAGCCCAAGGTTTTGTTCAACTGATCATGTATCCATATCGAGATCGTGGTTGGTGTGGGTTCACAATTTGGGGAACTTTATTAGCGGTAATGTAAGGAGGCTCTTAATATCGATTCCTGCAGCACTGCATATTGACTGTTTTATTTGTAACCATAGTGGGGGTCCTTTGTGGTTTTAACCATCGAGACTGTGGCACAATTAATGGCCAAGTAACAGAGGTAGATATTAGGACTTGCAACCACCATGCTTTTGGCCCTCTGCAATTTAGTAATTGCTCCCGAGGTGATTTATTTCTCCAAATAAATTTAGAGATAATGCTATGCACCTGACGAAACCACATAATGGGGAAGGAATAAATTCAGCATCTGGAGGGGGTACAATAAACGAGGCAGGACGTTCATTTTTATAATGCTGATACGTCCCCAGAGAGAAATGGGAAGCGATACCCAACGATTAAGGTCCGTTTTAATGCGTATAAGTAACTGGTCCAAGTTATATTGTTGCATTTTGCTTACGGATTGTGACAGAAATATGCCTAGATAATTTATTTTATCCCTTACCCAGGTGAACCCGAGGTGCAACTGTTTAGAGGCATTACTTCCATTTTGGCTACATTTAATTTATAGTTGGAAAGTTCCCCAAACTCTTTGATAATGTTGAGGGTAGCTGGTATAGACATACTTGGATTTGTGACATGAAGCATGATGTCATCGGCATATACTGATAACTTACATTGAAATCGCTGGATCGGAATGCCAGATACTGATGCGGAGTGATTAATCCTCCTGATGAGTGGCTCTAAAAATAAGTTAAACAAGCAGGGAGACAGGGGGCAGCCTTGACTCGTTCCCTGCTGGAGAGGGAAGGATTGTGATATTACCTCATTACATAGTACCCTAGCAGTAGGGTGGGAGTAAAGAATTTTGATCCACTTTATAAACTGTAAAGGAATTGTATATCTGGGTAATAATTCAACAAGTAGTCCCATGAGACACGGTCAAAGGCTTTTTCCGCATCAAGGGACACTAGATCTGCCGGAGTATGAGAGTCCCTTGCTGTCGAGATGAGATGAAAGATTTTATGTAAGTGATCCGATGAGAGACGCCCTGCCACAAAACCAACCTGCTCAGGGCTTATTAAAGAAAGCCAGACCTTGGCTAACCTATTAGCCAGGATTTTGGTGAGAATCTTCATATCCACATTTATTAATGAAATTGGACGATAGCTCGATACTAAAGTGGGGTCTTTGTCTGGCTTGGGGAGCACAACAGTAGTGGCCTCGAGAGGCTGGAGATCTGAGAGACCATGATGGAAACATAGTTATATGTATCAAGCAGGACAGTACTCAGCTGAGATTTGAATACCTTATAAAAATTGGATGTGTAGCCATCTGGGCCCAGGGCTTTATCAGCAGGAGAGCTTCAATAGCCTCATGTACTTCGCTTATACTGAGGGAGCTTGTAGAAGGGCTATTTGGTGCTGGGATAAACTTGAAGATCTATATCCTCTAGAAAACAGTCCAGTGTGATATTCTTAGAGGATTGAAGGGGCAGGAATATAAAGACTGATAATATGTTTTGAAGCATAGAGCTATTCTTCAGGAGTAGTATGGTACCTGCCCGTTGGTTCCTGTATGGTAACTATCATCCCATCTGTCACCTGCGACCTGAGCCTTAGGGCGAGTAGTTTCCCAGCCTTGTCCCCTTGATCGAAGTAAGTGGCTTTTGTTTTAAAATGGAGATATTCCACTTTATCGCCAAGAAGAGTATTGTATTGGAATCAAAGGCTTTTTTCGAATTCCATGGGGTGTGACTGGGGAGATAGAGTTTGCTCCAGAGCCCTAATCTGTTGTAAGAGTGAGGAAGATTCTGATAAAATTTTATTTTTCCTAATGGTGGCCAACCGGATAATCTCGCCTCTTAACGAGCATTTCATAGCCCCCCAGAGCACATCTAACTTCGGCATGGACCCGGTGTTAGACTCTTGAAAATTTGTAATGTACCTTTGTAAGAGATCGACTATCTTCTGGGATCTAAGTAATTGGGGATTAAATCTCCAGACCTTAAATTGGTTAGTAGGGGAGGGTATAGACCATTGCAAAGTAGTTGGGTGGTGGTCAGAGATCACTTTGGAAAGATAGACACAACTCTGAACCCTCACAAGGTGCTCAATCCCCAACAAAAAGAAGTCAATTCTTGAGAATGTGTTATGGGGAAGGGAGTGAAATGAGTAGTCCCGAGAGGAAGCAAAAAGGGTCCTCCATGGATCCACAAGACCCAGAGTATTCATAAGATCTCTGAGAGCCAATTGAGCTGGGGTGTATGGGGCATGCCTTGTTTTTGATCTATCAAGGCTGTTACTAAGAACCAAGTTCCAGTCTCCACCGAGTAAGATAGGGAGCTTAGACCATGATGCCAGATTGGACATGAGACTTGAGAAGAATTGGGGTCAATACTAAGTGGTCCGTAACGGATCCTATTACCATTTCAGTATGGCCTAATATTGCTCTCAAAAAGTATATATCTACCTTGTGAGTCACCTATCGATTGCAACAGGCTAAAAGGTATACGACGGCAATTAATACCTCAACAATCCATTTCTACGAGAGTCTAACCCAGTGCCAAGCACATGTCCCACCCATGTTCTCCTTAAATTATTGATTTGTGAGCCAGGTAGATGTGTCTCCTGAATAAAAGCTACATCTATGTTAAGTTTATGAAGATGCAGCAATATCTTGGCCCTTTGGTAGAGATTGAGCACCTTTAACATTCCAAGAACAAAACTTTAAAACACTTGTCATGATTAAACGGTATCAATAAGAGCCCAATATCATCTGACTCTTCCTCAAGAAGGAGTCGTTTCCAGTGCATTATTCCATATTGACTTAGTGGTGAACCCCAAATCCTTCCCACCCTCCCTACAACAACATCCTCTTTATTCACGAATCCCCCCTTCCCAACCACCCTACCCCATTTATTCACTCTCAACCCCCACCCCCATTCCCATGCCCACCCTTAATAAACTAATATGTTCCTTTCTCTATATTGCCCCTCCCCCATTTAATCCCTCTACCCATATTGGGGTAGGCATTATACCAGATACAAGAAACAAGATTATGGGCCAACATTATCCTCCTTTGAAAATGAGAAGTATTGTCAGTGATAAACTATAAGTTCTTATTCCAACAACCCAGTGGGTAGACGCACACCCTGTGCCAGATTGTGATGCACTGAGTAGACTGCCAGACTATCCAGAGATTCCCGCTTCCCACCCCTGGCCCCTAAATCAGAGAGACATGAATATAGTACTATTTACATCCATCTGATAGACATAAAAAAGGGGAGTCTAAGCCCTCTGCACCACATTAGTCGCAGGTATTCATATAAGTCCATATGCAAATGTCCTCAAATCATTTCAACAGGAGCTTCTAAAATAATAAGAAATAAAAAAAAAAAAGGGGGAGAAGGATCCTAGCCCTCCTGCACCATCATAGTCACAGGAGTTGAACACATGTCCATATGTAAGACATCTTCAGATCACACAGTAATCCCCGGTACTCAGCACACTCTCATCTGTAAAGCGTCTTCCAATCAGTGCAACAGGAGCTTCCAGAATAGCAAAAAAAAAAAGGGGGGCTTCAGTTTCCAGCCTGACAGGAATGAAGAAGAGTCCAATTGGAGCAGCTGCAGATGCTCTCTTTCTACACATGGGAGTTCTACTGCCCTCATGTGGCGCTTTTAATTAATACCAGGAGGTCAGAGGTTTCTATCAATTTGTCAGTTATAATTGTAGTGATTTATTATGGCAAATCTGCAGGCATCCACTTAAAATACAGGTCCCACAGTGGTCAGCTTTGCTAAAGCACATCATCACTTAAAGGCGAGTGAATTAGTAAGTAGCCTCATGGTTTCTTCAGCAGAAGGAACAGGTCAGGGTACATCTGATACAGTGCAAGTGCCAACTGTGCATTGTCAAAGGAGTGCCACAATCTGCTTTTATAACCATCAGTCTGGAAGGGTATTGGACTTTATACTTAATACTTGCAGTGATTAACTTTGACACTATGGGGTGGTACTCCGCTCGGCGTTGTCTCACTGTGGCAGGAATATCTTGAGTCAAGCGAAGCTGTTGGCCCTCCCAGGTAATCTGCTGCAGTTTCAAAACCTGTTCCAGAATATAAGATTTATCCAGGTAATTTAGTAGCTTGATGATAACTGGTCTCGGAGGCTTTCCACTTGTGGGCTTAGGTCGCAATGACCGGTGAGCCCTCTCTATTATGTATGAGGGGTTGTTCGGGGAGGGACCAGCAATCTTAGCCAGGAGCTTCTGACAAAATAAAATGGGAGCTGTTCCTTCTGCTTCCTCGGCAAGACCAAAAATAACGATGTTGTTCCTCCCACTACGGCCCTCCAAGTCTCTAACTTGGATTCAGCTTTGTGCAGTCTTTGCCTCAAAGAAACCACTTCCGGGTCCATCTTATTTTTCCAATTTTCCAATGAAGCTGTACAGCTGAGAGAGCTGAAATAGCTCGATTCAGATTAGCCAAATCACTTCTGAGTGATTTGATTCTAGTTATGTCCTGAGCAGACTTGAAGAGCTGCATTTCTCAGGAATTTCTGTTCATAGCGGGTCGCAGCCGATTGAGATGCCGTGGGAATGAGAGGTTTAACAGAGCCTCCGGTCTGGCCTTTGGATCTTTTCGATCCTTTCTCCGGGGTTTGCGGGGGGGTGACGCGGCGGTGCCTGGCGCATTTCAGCTTCCATGCCTCAGCTAGACCCCAGATTTCTTTAGCTCGGCGCTTGCTTACAGGTAGGCAAAAGAGATTCCTGGAACCCCAAATATGCTGCCCACGGTGAGCCGCGATGAAGCCCTTCTTTTAAATTAACACCAATGCTCAGTATCACGTATTTTGGATGTTTATAGGAGGAACGAAGCAGGAGCAGGTCTCCAGAGCAGCTAATCTCACAGCAGCATCACGTGATCTCTTCTAATAGTCAATTTAAATGCATCTTGTATTTGCAAAACCTTAGCCTTTTGTGTATAGTTAAATTCCCAAAAGATGTTTATTTGTTCCTTGATTAGTTCAACAAAATTTTGATCTTTTAATAAACTATTTTTGAATTTCCATTTGGGGAAATTGCTTCCTATCTGTGGTTGGTACATACTGTATGTTATTGTGATCATAGCATGATCTGATATACTGATATCTTTTATATCTACTTAATTAATGTTAATAATAGTTTCTTTGTTAATCAAGAAATAATCAGTCCTGGTGTATGTATTTAAATGTTGAGCTTTACATGTAAATTTAGTTTTTTGGGGATACTCTATTCGCTAAGGGTCACATAAACGGTTTTGTTTCTGAAATTCGGAAAGTAATTCGGATAGCATATTATCATTTTGCTTTGGTTTTATATTTTTAGGATTTAGTAGGGCATTCCAGCCCCCCCCCCCATGATAATACTGGATACATTTAGATCAAACAAGTTATTTGTAACAGAATGTGAAAAAGAATCACTATAGGCAATAAAAGGCCCATATATTGAACCAATCACAATTTTCTTACCACTTAGATAGCCTTTTGTATTAGAATTATCCTCCATTCCTTGTCACACCACTGATGAGCCAGTTTAAAATCCATGTTCTTATCAATTAGAGTTACCACTCCCAACTATTTGAAGTCCCGTTTAGAAATAAACCTGGCTGATCAAACCAATTTGGAATGCTCTTTAGTTGTTAAATGTGTTTCGTGTTGCAACAATATCTTCACATTCAGCTTTTTGGTATATATTAGAACTAATTCATTTTCTTCCTATTATTCATTCCATTAACATTCATAAATACAATGGCAATTCTGGGGGTATCCTGTTAATTCTTTTGTAACATCATTGGTTGGATATTAATTTATACAGTACTTTGTTGTATATTCTATTTTCTATAATTTTTTAATAGTTATTAAAAAGTATTTATAATAAGCATTTGCATGTCCTTGTTTTATAATTTAATTATATTAAATGACCATTTTTTTCTTTCTGTCCATTTATTTCCACCCTTAAATTATTTTGACAATGTTTTCCCCTTTTAACCTAACTGAATACAATAAATTAACACCAAAACAGTGTCAATGTTGAGTGTTATCCTGACGCTCAGTTTTAGACAGTGAATCCCTGCTCAACAAGGTGAAATATCTCTATTCATTTTTATCTTCTTAAAAGGAAGAAGAAAAGAAAGAAAGAAAGAAAGAAAAGAAAAGAAAAAGTAAAAACAAACAAAAAAAATATTATAACACATCCATCTATGATAACTAAATATTACTTGAATGACTTCAATATTTGTTATTTTTATACAGGAAAATGTACAAAAAATGTAAATACATGTAAATACATTTCCTGTCATATCATGTCAGGAAAATATACAAAAAATGTAAATACATGTAAATACATATCTTGTCATATCATGTCATAAGAGCGATAGCCCTGTTTGCAAGACAGTCCTGTGATCAGGTGTTACAATAATACAAATAGACACAGAGATAATGCCAAAGGCATTATTCAACAATGAATACACAATTCACAACCAACATTTACATACTGTTGATAGAGAAGCTTCCAACAAAGAATTAAATTTAGTAGTAGAGAGTGTAGTATGCATATTATATGATAACCCAGGATCATATATAATGTGTATCAAGTTAATCTATTATAGTCCATCCAAAACTACTCATCTGTTCCATTACAAGAATACCTAAAAGGGAAGAAGAAAAAAAAAGCCCTAGACAAACCCTACCCCCCTACAGTCACCTTCTTTTTACCCTGTGCACACCCACCCCTTCTCCCCTTCCTCCTAATTGCTCCCCCTTACTGGCCTCCCTTGATCTCTCATAGAATGTAAAGGATCCTGAATGCCCTCCATGGGTCCCTCTCCTTCCCCTCAAGGGGCTTGTGTCTCTCATCTACTTTGCCCCCATCTTTTTATGTTGTAGACTTCATTTATGCACTGTACTCATGGGGAACTCTCTCAGGCATCCACCTATCTCACAGCTCTACCTCCAAGCCTGAAACTCCCAATCCCTGGCACCAGCCCAGTGATCCCCCTGGCTCTGAGCCCCCCAAGGTAGGGCTGCCCTTTCCACCCAGGGCACTCTATCTATAATGTGGCAGGCTGGGCTGGGCTTGGCCCGGTGGTGGATAGAGTCCAGCTTATGGAGTGTGGCAGTGGGTGGTGGTGCCATTGCCTATCCCTGTGGAAGGGGATTTTTCAACTTTGTTACCCCTGGGGAGGCAACATGCAATGACGTCTGTGCACGGCTGCCCTGCTGATGTTTGCAGCACTCTTCACCCCTTATGACTCTAGCTGGTGATCCTGTAGTACCCCAATTTCCATCAGGGGTTGCAAGGACACCGAGTAGCCCCTGGAACCCTCCCCAGAGAGAGGAGAGCAGTCCTTCAGATGCTCGATCCGGTCCCTCCCCTGCTGACCCCCGGCTCCCCGAGTTCATCTCATACTCGGGTTGCCAGCATGGAGCGAGGTGTGGCATCCAGCGCCTCAAGCCTCAGTGCAACTGGGCTGGCTTCCACACCTTCTTAAAGGGGTCTCTCTGGGACACTGTTTTTCCCCCTTCTCTCTGGTCCCATAGTCCCCTTGCAGGGTTCCTCACATTCTGAAGGGGTCTCCTAGGGCATGACTCTTCCCCCTGCTCACCTCACCCCTCCTTCCCCTTTCCCCCTTTTCTTTCATGTAAGCACTTGTTTACTTATTAACCCAGCACTTATTATTGTCCCCTCTTTCATCATGTTATGCGCAACACTGTTGTAGCACTGTTTGTAACACCTGCCTTATGACTATATGTTAATGTTGATCCTGTGACTTGAATTTATAATGTCTCATTCCAGTTGTACCCCTTCCCCCTAGGTCACACTGGGAGACGAGTGACTTGTTGCTCAGTGTGCCTTCCTGGTGAAACATTTGAATAAATAAATAAATAAATAAATAAATAAATATATGTACATGTGCTATTTGTATCACATTCATCCCATAGAGTTCATCCAAAACTGTTCAAGTGTTCCACTCCAAGGGTACCTAAGAGGGGAGATAAAACCAAAAACAAACAAGAAAAAAAGACCTTTTTTTCACAAAACATTATTGTCCATATATCTTTCCATCTTCAGGTTTTCAGGTCTTCTCAGCCTCTGATCTTTATCCTCTTTCTATGAATCAACTGCCGAAATTTAAGTTAGACTTTAATATTTTAGTAGTCTTCTTATTATTCCTTAAACATTTATGGAAATCTCGGCTTCAAATACATTTCTGCATCTTCATGTGTGGTGTATGTCCACTGATTTCCATTTATGAAAATCTTCAGTTTATTTGGAGGTTAAAAAGTGGATTTGTAGTTTTTTTTTTTAAATCACTGTTCTTAGTTAGGCGTATTTCTTCCATTCTGAAATCACTTCAGTAGGCAAGTCTTGAACAATATTGATTATAATGCCTATTATGTTACATACTAACATACTAAGATGCCAACAGAGTAGGTCTAAAGGTCTATCAAGTCTGCTCAAAAATTAGCACCCAGTCAGGACACCATTGCTGCCCTCCTTGCCTCCCTCGTAAATCCCCCCGACCCCATCCCCCATCAGAGTTACACCTTCAGAGCTGGCCTTTCTCATCTTTACCTTCCCCTTATACCTGTCCCAGCCCCTCTTGAATACCTCCACTGTATCAACAGCCACCAGTTTCACAGGCAGTGCATTCCATGGGTCCACCACCCTCTCAGTAAAGTAGCATCTCCTAGTCTCTCCCTTGAACCTCCCACCAACCAGCCTTATGGAATGTCCCCTGGTGGCCCCCTCTTCCCTCAGCTGGAACACCCTATTTAGGCTGACCCTGTTCACTCCCTTTAGATATTTAAAGACCTCGATCATATCCCCTCTGTCTCTCCTCTCCTCTCCTCCTGGGAGTACAAGTTTTGCTCCTCAAGTCTCTCCTCATAGGATCTTCCCCCCAGACCCTGTATCATCCTGGTTGCCCTCCTCTGGACTCTCTCTAGAAGTGCAATGTCCTTTTTTAAGTATGGGCACCAAAACTGCATGCTGTACTCTAGGTGCGGTCTAACCAGGCAGTTATACAAAGGAAGAAGCATCTCCCATCTCCTCAAGGTTATCCCCGTGGCAATGCACCTGAGCATTTTATTTGCATTAGTTGCTGCCCTCCTACACTGCTCAGAGTTATTCATTTTGGCATCCACTACCACCCAAACCCCCCCAAAACCTGTAGTTTCTCCCCACCCAAAAAGTACTCATGATTAGGGTTCCTAAGCCCAACGTATAGAATCCTGCATTTCCTGGCATTAAACCTTACCTTCCAAGTGTGTGACCACCTCTGCAGAGTCTCCACATCCCCCTGTAGGGCTCTTCTACCCTCCTCCCCATCCACCCCCACCCAGCTTCAAGTCATCAGCAAAGAGGCTCATCTCACTCCTGATACTGTCCCTGATGTCCGAGATGTAAGCATTAAACAGGAGTGGGCCCAACACTGACCCCTGTGGGATCCCACTAATGACCCTCCTAGGAGATGATATCTCCCTCCCAACTAGTGGTGGATGAAGTCCCTAAACTTCACTATGCAGAGTAATTCCCATATAATGTGAAATTTGCGTATTACTCCGCAATGCGAAGAGTATAACTTTGCCTTTAATTTTAACGTGAAGTGCTGCTCATTACAATGGACTTCACATTAACTCTGCCTTCTTTAGTGCTTCACCTTTATTTTTAATTTGAAGTTCCACTGATTTCAATAGACCTCACATTAACTTTGCCTTTTCATTTCTCTTTAAGGTGAATTTTTCAGTGATTCATGGGATGGCAGGTCACATGGGCTCTATATTGTCTTGCACAGCCTCAGTTCAGCGTAGTGTATATAGTGGAAAGCTGGACACAGTTTGCTGTCAGAGCTCTGAGAATCAAATGATCGAAAAAGCTTTAAAAAATTGTATTTTTCAGACAAAATTTTGTGTCAAAATTAAGTACATTGATTGCAGGAAACCCTCGGGTGTTTATATTATGGAACGATTATTGATTTTGTGTGCATATTGAATGTTAATTTAGCACATTCAGTCTCTGTACTGACAGATGCTGTAGAAGTGTGCTTCAGGGGAGGGGCAAATATGTGGTAAAGGGAGATTCACAGTGAGAAAGGCAGTCTTTCTAACAGTTGTTGGGTAGCTAGTGTGTCAGTATTTGTGTGTTCATGTACACACAGTAATGCTTGTAGTAAGTTTGATAATTTGTTGCTGTTTGCTGTGATGCAGTGCATTTTTTCAGTCGGTTTAAAAGATTTGGTTATAGTGTACTAAACTGTAAAATTTTCTGTGCATTACATGTAGTGTGTGTGTGTGTGTGTGTGTGTGTGTGTGCGTGCGTGCGTGTGTGTGTGCATGCCGTCAAGTCAGACACATTTTAGTGTGCCACACCGTAATCACAGAACAATGAATCTCTTATCCGTTTGCAGTATTTTTACTACTTCATTCTATCCAGTTAGTGGACTGGTACTGCAGCTGCCCCCCCCCTCCACAAAAGGTATTATTTTTCCAGTTTGGGATTTGTGTGACCACTGGTTAAGGTATCATTGTGCCTCTGTGGCTGCATCTGTTGAGTGTGCAGTCTCCATCTGTCTGTGCAACTGCATCTGTTTAGGGCCCAATCTCCATCTGAAAGCCACAGTTGTTTTTTTTTTTTTTTTTTATACTCCCTCCATCCCCCTAGCCAACCACTCCTTCAGGTCTCCTCGGCCCGCCATCTGATCGCCATCACCGAAGCCAGCTGACACCTCACATTGTGACCCCCCCCCAGATAATCCGTCATATCCCTTCACCGGATGGGTCCCCCTCCTCCTTTTAGAGGGAAAGTTATTGAGAAGGTGGTCACTGTGCAGCTGGAAGATCATTTATCAATCCACAGTGTCTATGACCCTCTTCAGTCTGGCTTCAGGAAAAGGCACAGCACTGAGACAGCCCTGGTCCGAGTACTTAATGACCTCTTGGTGGCGAGAAATCAGAGAGCCTGTTCCACCTTGGTTCTCTTGAATCTCTCAGCAGCCTATGACACTGTGGACCATGGGATGTTGCCTGAATGCCTGCAGTTGTTTTGTGGACTAGAGGGGGTGGTCCTCAATTGGTTTCGATCATTCCTGGAGGGAAGGTCACAAAGGGTGGTGTCAGGAATTTATTCCTCATCCCCTTGGGGCCTGTCCTGTGGGGTACCGCATGGTTCTGTGCTTCCCCCATGTTGTTTGCAGTGTACATGCAGCCACTAGGAGACATTATAATGCAGTACAGGTTGAGTTTTCACTGTTACACACATGATTCTCAACTGTACATGTCCTTTGTGCCCAGCCAGGAGTTTGATACAGTCTTGATGTTTAACAACTGCCAACTGGAGATACAGAACTGGATGAGTGCCAGCTGGTTGAGGTTAAACCCAGAAAAAATAGAGGTGTTGGTTGTAGACCCTGATCTCAGGATGGTTGGATCATGGGCAGGAAAACCCTTCAGTCTACAACTGGGAGGTAACCTGCTCAATGCTTTGAGCCAGGTGTGGAACCATGGGGTGGTGTTTGATGAATGCCACAGTTAAATCTGCTTTCTATCACCTGAGAAACATTGCCAGGGTGAAGCACTTGGTTTCATCTGAGAATCTTGTTACATTGGTCCACGCCTTTGTCACCACCCATTTGGACTACTGCAATGCCCTCTACTTAGGGCTTCCAGGAATGGATAGTCAGCGATTGCAGCTGATGCAGAAAGCAATGACTAGGTTGTTAACTGGAACTTCTAGATCCAGTCACATAACACCTGTGTTGCATGAACTACACTGTCTGCCTATACAGTGGTGAATCACTTTCAAGGTCACATTGCTGACCTATAGAGCCAGATACGATCAGGGACCTCAATACCTGCAAGACCTCCTATCTCCCTACTGTCCCTCCCATACACTCCAATCCTCCGACGAGGGATTGCTAGAGGTTCCCAGGGTACGTTACAAAATGTTTGGAGGAAGATCTTTTGCCTTTATGGCTCCTACCCTGTGGAATTCTCTACCTTGGATATGAGAGAGCCTAATTGTAGAAGGGTTTAAAAAAATTCCCATAAGACATACCTTTTTAGAAATGCCTTTGAAGGAACTTAGGATTTTAAGTTTCATGTGTTGACATCAGTTGTGTTATTTTAATATGTTTTAATCTGTGTGACTATGATGTAAAGGTGTCCTGAGCTATGGAAGGGTGCCTTGTACAAATAAAATTTTACTTACTTACTTACTCCGAAGGGGAAGGCACTAGTGAGGGTGGCCAGCGCACTCCGCAATTGGCCCAGATGTCACTGAGGTGGGGTCAGTTGTCCAGGGTGTGGTGGCAGCAGGAGCTGGTGACCTTCATCTGGCCAGCCAGGGAACCATTTCCTGGTTTTTTCCCTGGGAAGTGGCGTGCCACAGATATCAAGGTGTACGCCAATGTCTGCCACTCCCCCAGTCATCTGGGGCCTGACATCCTGCTGTGCTCCTGGCCTCTGCTAGGGGCCAACAGGCACCGGGCCGCATCCCCACCCTCCCCCTGGAGAAGGCAAGCTGTTGCTGAATGCTCCATCCTTCTTCCCCAGGCCAGCCCTCCAGCGACTTGGGTCCATTCCCAAACCCGGGTCACCGGCATTGCATATGGAAATCCAACCGCTGTGCAGATGGGCCAGTTGTTTTTGGCTTCCTATCCACCCCAAAGTTCAGAAACCTAAATTTGTTGTTAACTTTCTCTGTAATTCAAAAAATGCCTGCAAAGATACGTGCATGCAAAAATGTTTCTGGCCATGGCACTGCTGCCAGTGGCAAGAGTGGCCATGGGCATGGTAGTATGCAGCATAAGGGCATAGTTGATGGCTGTAAAGGGATTTCTCTGACTGTGTTTTTCACAGTTCAATCAGTTGCTTCAATGATGGTTGGAGATGGTGTTGTCTCCGCTGGTGGTAGTAGTGAAGTTGAAAAGCTGGAAAAGCTCTGCTCAGTGAGCATCAGCTGGTAGTGAAGTTGTTGATGGCATGAGTATTGCCCCAAGTTCAACCCATGACAAGTTAACAGGTTGCAAAATATTTCCAGCATTGCTTTCTGTGTCCCTCAGGCTCACAGGATTTGTTGCTGTCTGGTAATTACTGTTAGAATCACCCTGCTGGTGCTGGCCAGCCTTCTGATTTTACCTGTCTGCAGGCTTATTGCGAATCTATCTTTTTAACAAGAGCTGTTCTAGAAACTCCTATTCCCAATCATGTGCATCTCCCTCATCACTTGATTCACCTGATAAATACCCATCCACATCCTGATCCCCTGCCAGTATAGCTGCCACCAGCTCTGTAGCCATGCTCATTCCTTCTTGAGGATCCTCAAACTTTTTTTGCACATCCATGAATTTTTCCCTGTCATAGCCTGTACTTACACTTTCTTCACACCTGCTTCCTCTTCTTGCTAGCTGCTATATTGGTAGCCAGAGCCTCAATCAACCTTATGGAATGCTTCTGTAGTCTGGTGGGGAAAACCAGTCTGAGTAACCCCTCCTGGTGGTGCCACACAGAGCTGCATAAGGAACTCCATCCAGTTAGGTCTCTTCATTTCTATCAAGTGCTGTGCAGCTTAAGGGGCTTCATGGTTTGGGGTTGCCATTGTCTCGGGTGAAGTATTTTCATGCAGCACTTCTAGGATCTGGATGCACTGGCAATAGTCTTTCATAGTCTGGCAAGTCAGGAATCTGAGACCAAGGCTATTCACACCAGCCCCTGGAAAATAAATGATATACAGTCAGCCTTCATAAATGAGCAAAGAAAAAGAAAGTTATTTGTATTTGTATATATTTCACTAGAAAAAAAAGCTTCATTGAGCAGTGCTCATTTACAGAAAGTTCCTTGTTAGGAAATTAAGTAGTACAACAAATCAAATGTACAGAGCATATCACAGTACAAAGACAGCATAAAAAATAATAACATGCTGTATATATAGAGGGCAGAAACAACAAAACATACTATACATGGTATTTAAAGGCATATATACTGTGCATTATTTATTTTGATTTGTTTTGTAATTTATGACTTGGAAAGGCACACTAAGCTGTGACAGCTTGTTTTCAGGTGCATCCTGGGAGGTGGGCTGCATGGACCAGTTTTTATTGATGATGGAATGTTGTCCATAACACAATGAAGAAAGTATGGATTGCAGCCCCAGCAATGTAGATTTTCATTTCAATTTCATCCTTAATTTTTTCTACTATCCACCACCACTTCTAGATCCAATGTTCCGTTTGTGCACCCATTAGCTTTATCAAGGGAGTGGTCGTGTATATATATATATATATATATATATATATATATATACATATATATATATATATAGTTTTTTAAATAAATATTGTTTGTTACAATTTTCTGAAGTATAAAGGTTCATCAGAACTTTCAACAGAGTAATTAACTTAATTTCTGACACAGTCATTTAACAAATTCATTTGTGGAGCATTTAAGACTTACTGGTTAATGTATTATTGCATTTCCAAATGCTTGAGAAACCAGTTAGTCAGATAACAGTTTGGCAGCACAGAGCTCATCCATGCTGCAACAGCTCAGTATATCTTATGCTGTAGCTGCCTGCTACTTCTAAATAGTGCTACATTGGTCCAACGTAAGCGAGTGTGTGATGTCATAACTAGCAGCTGTCATGAAGACCACAGTGGCTCAATCACTAATGTGCATTGCTGTACCAGCCAATGGGTCTCTACCAATTAGTAGAGACATACATCCCAAAAAACATGCCAAAATCCTTTTACCAAGTCATTTTAGTACATTCCTCAACACATTCCCGGTGGCATCTCATGTATGAACACTCTCACCATAATACTAAACTAGTACAATATAAGTGCATTCAGGGAGGTCAGGCTAGATAGGGAGGTTAAGTACTCACTCTAAAATTGTGACACACTGAACCTGGTCAATGCTTGTATTACAGTAATATATAATGATACAAAATAAAAATAATAAGTGAGTATATAAACACTTGTACAAAGCAAAATTAGAAATCTCGTACAATAATCAAAATTTCTGAAGTATCCTTTTGGAATACAGCAGTAAGGGAGATGGCAGTCTGTTGAAGATTGGGGCTGTGGTGGGGAACTGATGGGGAAAGGGAAGGGAAGGGGAGGAAGAGAGGAAGCATATGGCTGACAAAAACAGGAAGCTCCAATGCAACACTAACTATAGTTAAAATAGTTTTAGGACAAAAATAAAACTTGGAGGACAGTATCACAGGATGGAGCCTCACTCAATTATTTCATTCATCTCCTATTGATGATTAAGGTTACTGAATTGATCAACCCAGAAAGCCTCCCTGGTTAATAGTTTTTTCTCCCAATCCCTACCCCAGCTGGGGGGGGGGTCTATTCTCTCCATCCCTAGAAACCTTAAAGAGGACACTTGGTGGTTGGCACTAGCAAAGTGTCACAGGGTGGAGCCTCACTCAAATATTTCATTCATCACCTATTGATGATCAAGGTTACTGAATTGATCAACCCAGAAAGCCTCCCTGGTTAATTGCTTTTTCTCCCAATCCCCACCCCAGCTGGTGGGGGGGGGTCTTCTCTCTCCATCCCTAGAAACCTTAAAGAGGACAGTTGGTGGTCGGTACTAGTAAAGTGTCTTGCCATGCTTCAGTGTATAGAACAACATGTGATGTCCCACTTGTGTTCACTAATCCGGGTATATAGTGGGCAGCTAGTCTTCCCCACAAGAACCATATTACAAAGGCATTGAAGCAAATACACAGCATGTGTGGTAGCACATGTCATGTTTTGAAGACTTTTGATTGAGTCATTCCTATTTGGGCTATTCACATTTGTTATCCTTGTTGAGTTTGAACATGGGGTACAATTGCCACATGGGTAACATCCTGGTTGGGAGGGGGGCAAAGGAAAACCTCCTAACTTCTGGTTCCTGTTTAAAATCAAAATATGCTAACTTATCTCTTAAGGTTGGACTGCATTTAACAACAGGAAAAGGAGGATATCCAAATGTTCTTTTCTCTATTGTGGTACTTGACAAAATATCCCACGGTTTATGTACCATATTACCAAAATATATTGAACTCTTCAAAGAATGGAGCAGAAAAAACTATCTGTTTGCAGATGCATGTATCTGTTTTACCCACAGTTTTAAGGAGAACATCCCTATACTCAGAACTTGCTTTAACAACCTTCTGAAAGATGATATTTTCTGGGTATCCCTGCTGCTTTGGCTTTTTTGTCATAATCACAAACTCAGCTTCAGAATCAGAGTTGGTATAACAGTTCCTGTGTAGCTTAAGAAACTGACCATATGGTATATTACTTGTCAGTTTCCTAGGGTGGCAGCTATCATTTTGCAGTACCATATTTCTCTCAGTCAGCTTACTATGTAGTCTGGCTCCCAGTTTATGGTCTTCAATGTAAATTTTTAGGTCCAAGAAAGGTAGCTTGAATGTGTCAAATTTTAAGGAAAACTTCAAATTCGGGTCACAAGTATTTAGAAAGGAGTGGAACTCAAGTAATGCATCAGTCAGGACTCTCCAAATGGAAAACAAATTGTTGGTGTAACCTTTATACACCACAGTGAAAAACAAATTGTTGATGTAACCTTTATACACCACAGTATTTTGGAACCATCTGTTTACAGGTTCATCACTAATGTATTGTTGTTCAAAATTGTACTAAAACAGATTGGCCAATGATAGGCCATTGTAGACACCATAGCCATGCCCTTTATTTATTTGTAGTCAGTTTGCTCAAACCTGAAAGAATTGTGATGTAACACTTTACTTGCTCTTTCCACTAGGAAGCTAGTTGGTGGTAAGTCATTTATTCCTTAAGTCCCATACTGACTTAAGTACCTTCAGTCTCTCCTTGTGAGAGACCGAGGTGTAGAGGTCAGCAACATCCATTTCAGCAGAAATATATAAACTATATAGAGAAGAACTGGTTAACCCATTAATCTAAGTATACAATGAAATGTCGATGGAACAGCAACCTGGAAACACCATGTTACAAGGAATATTAATTATGTTACATAAAGGGAAAGAAGAGATTAATAATTGAAGACCTTTGAGTTTGTTAACCCTTAGACTGCCAACAGAATTAGAATGTATAGGAATTCTGGGCTGATATATCAGTCCATGCCACAGCAAGGATTAAATGTGGACATTAAAATATTATTGCAAATTCTGGGAAAAAGACTCACAGCTGCAGCATCTACCCTTATACTTTCAACACAGAAATGTGCTATTAAAGATAAGAAAATGTAAGATAATTTGACATTGTTAAGAGAAGTATTTGAACAGGGGAAAATTAGTAAAATGCAAAGACTTCTCCTAGCCATTGACCAGGAGAAGGCTTTTGATAGAGTAAATCTTAGATATTTATGGCATGTGTAAGAACAATATGGTATTCCTATACAATTCATTCACTGGGTTAAATATTTATATGTGGAAGGTGCAGTGTTTCTAGTGGTAAATGGAAAACATGGTAACGAAATAGCCTTCTGCTCAGGGGTTAGACAGGGATGCCCTATGAGCCTGATTTTATATATTTTTGTACTGGAACCCCTTAATAGATCAAGAAAATAGAATTCAGGGTATTGACATCCTTAAGGGATGGTTTCAGTATAAATCAGTAGCATATGCAGATTGTGTGTGTTTATTGGTAAAAAATGTTTAGTCCAGTTCCAGAGCACTCAAACATTTTGAACAGTTAGCAGAAATATCAGGATCTAAAGTAAGCACTCAAAAAAGCACTAGTATGGTTCTAGGCATGCAAGAGAATACAGAATTAAGTTAAGCAGGGGGAATACAGCTTGCAGCTGACCCCATAAAAATCTTGGGGATTTGGTATGGAAATATAGATATCTCTATAGACATATCTACTTACTGCCCCTCCTCCTATTCCTATTCCCTTCCACTCTAGTTCTCTACTCCCCCTTTTCCTCACTCTTTTTGCTCCCCCCTTTTGCACTCTACCCCCTTCTGCCCTCCTCATATAATTTTGTTCTTGTCTCTGCTACTAAAGGACACATATTGCATACCTAGCCTTGTAAAATCCAAATTAATTTCCTATGTGACTGCCTAGTACACATACTTTCCTATTGTACACAGCTGTTCTACAGTCATTTTAATAACTGAAGTGCTATATATATATATATATATATATATATATATATATACACGTGTATGTGTGTATTTTATTTTTTGCAGCTTTGCTGTGTAAATATCAATTGTACTTACCCCCCTACCAGTCAGCATCAACTGGAGGGTCTGGATCCCTCAAGACAGAGTGGGGACCAGAGCGATCCTTGACCGAACCACAGGGTAAGCTGTGTCAGCCAGTATCTGAGATCAGCCACCATTCTGAGGCAGGGGACCCCAGGGTCAGGAGGGTATACACTCATTTGAAGCACAAGGCTCATATTGGTATCTGATGTGGAATGCAGCCATCATGGAAATGGGGAGAACATAATCATTACCCCCTTTCCCATATTATCCCTAGATGCAGTGGAGTATGCAACCAACAGGACCAGCACTTACCATGGGGGGGCACAAGGGGGTCCACCATGAGGGCACCTTCAACCCTGAACATGTCAAGGGTCTGGACAGGTGCCAACCTAGGAGCCAAATGTCAGCAAGTGACATCAGGACTGAGTCCACTAGCAGTGGGCATCAAGACTTCTGGTTCATTGTGGGGATTTAAAAGTTCCCAGTTCTGATCCTGTGCAAGCACTTGCCAGGCTAACTAGAACTGAGCATTGATAGCCCCCAGTAGCAGCAGGAGTATATGCCCAGACAAAGGAAACACCAGAAAGAACGTAATTCTTGGCATGCTTTTTACTGCCCAGACAAGGATGGGGATTGTAAAGGAAGCCAGAGGGGTAGGCAGAAACCAGGAAATAAGACTGTAAACACTTGAGTGGCATTTCAACAAGGGAAGCAATAACAATTTGGAAATGGATTTTAAAAAAGCTAATCAAGTGGGGACAGGAGTGCAAATAGACTTAAAGTACATTTTGCATGTAAATACTCTTTGTACTATTTGTAACTAAGAGCAGATCAGTAAACAGTTAAATATAAAATGAACTAAACCTTTTTAGCTAGTGATAGCTGTGTACCACATTGGGAAACATTTACACCTACATAGTTACTTTTGGGATCCTTCATACATATTCAGAAGAACAAAAACCCGTTGTGCAACTTCAGTGAAGATTTAAACATTCAGCATACTGTAAACATTCTGAGTTACTTGGAACTGCAATCAAGGCAGGTGTAGCAAATGGATTTACAGTAGCACAAGTGAAAGTGAACTCCAAGGGAGGCAGTTGTTAAGCAAACACCAGGCTGACTCATACTCTCTCACTAATTACTGGAGTATGAAGGCAGTGCAGGAATTTCTCTGAGATCTTAATCAGCTCCAGGGAAAGACTGACTATGTAACAAAGCTCAAGCAGGAAGACCCACCTGGGGGAGGTCTCAAAGGGAGTATAAAAGCAGACACTTCTAACATGTCCACATACACACCTTTGTACCCCATCATGTGAGTAGAACAGCACAGGAGTTGAACAGGTGAGACTGGCATTGTAGGTGTTGGCAGGCATCAGAAGAAGGAAGCAGGGAAGTGGGAGACACTGCCAGTTGACTAAACTAAGGCACTTGTGTGCTCCTGTTGTTGCATTCACAGCTGGGAAAGGTGGAAGGTAAAGGTTGGCCTAAACTGGGACTAGGAGCAACACCCTATCTAGGGTAAGAGTACAAGGGGATCTAAACCAGGTACTAGAGAACACATGTAGCAACAAACAAAAAAAAGGAGAAGCTAGAAACTCCCTATCATAGATAAGGGTACATAAGTGTTTCCTGGTAAAACATACTCTAGCCAGAGCTAATACGGCTGTGATGAGCTGCCAAATGACCAGAGTTACATGTGTACATAGAAAAGTTTGAATGCCGTGGTGTAACTCGGCCATTTTTGAGTTCCCACATGCATGTCGAATTCCTTGAGAGAGTAGGCTTTGAGGGGTGTGACGCTGTCTGTCCAATGCAGAGTGCTCTGCATGGGGCTCGACAGTAGCATACCAATCTTCAGCCAGGTGGCTCCTGATGCTGTTTTGCCAGCAGTGGTCTGCACTTGAAAAGAAAAAGCCACACCAATCAGGATCTGACTTTTTCCTTTCATCTGCAGGTCACCGCAGAGCAAACAGCTGTTTGCGTCTTGGTGTCCCATGTCCCGCTCTCTGCCGCTCTAAAGTTTCTCCCACCCATGCAGAGCAGGCCACAGCCTAAGCACTGTATGGGCTGGGAGTATTGCATGCCTGAAGGCACTGTTACTGTAAGCACGATCGTGCACGCTGTCTGGGAGGAGGTACTTTCCTCGCCTGCCTTCCCCACCTCCCGCTGTCTCTGCAATCACACTGGTGAACCCCCCTCCTCCCACCTGCCAACATTGGGGTGCTCAATCCCAGTGTGGTCTGTACCCTCCCCATCCTTTGGTAAAGCTGCTGTGGTTCTGACACAAAGATGCCTACTCCTGGTGTCGGATGTGGGCCCCGCCCCACATATCCTCCAACCACAGGGTGCCAAATCCCTGGGTCATCATTGATCTGGCACACTGGGAGCCCACCCCAGTGTGCCAACATCCATAGTTTCCATGTGAAAAAAGAAAACAGACCCACAAAGTCTTTTTTTTAATTTTTAAACCTAAAAAGAAAGAAAACGGTCCCTCGTCATTGTCGCTGGCACACCTCCCCCAACCCGCAGCCTCCCTCTGCTCACCCCACTTCCTCACACCCCCCCACCCATACTTACCTCTGGAGGCCGGGAGCAGTGATCTTCAGTGGACCGGGAACACATCTGCACTCTTCAAAAGTTGACCACAAACTGAAGAAACGTCGGTAGGTCCTATAATGGCAGTGAATGGGGGGGGTTTCAATTTAGGTTCATATCTCAGTCATTTTTGGGAGTTTTGGTCCCAAATTTTCAACATGGGATTATTGGAACGCCACCTCATGAACACATTCACTGTCATTTCATTTCTCAGTCCTGAAACGTAATTTCATGGTCACTGTGCAGAATCACCTTTCAGGATGAATTAATGATAGGACAGTGCCACTGTTAATGAGGTGGAGTCCCAGAAAGCCCATGTTGCAAATTTGGTGAAAAAACTCCCAAAAATGACTGCATTATGAGTGTCTGTTGTGCAGTTTCTATGCACGCTCATAATATCATCAATATTTAAGATTTTCACTCCAAATGTCCAACATTGCCATTTTTTCACACACCCTTATGAACAGTACAGCTGTCATTTTTTGTGTCCTTCACAAAATGTGTCTTTGCACCTGTGGCACAGAATGGCACGGTCGCTGTGCAAAATCAACTTTTGGGACAGATTAACAAAATTCCAGTGCCACTGTTCATGAGGGGAGATCCCAAAAAGGCCATGTTGAAAATTTGGTGAAAACATTCCAAAAAATGACTGCGTTATGAGCATGAGTTGTGCAGTTTCTATGCACACTTATAACTTTGCTACTTTTTCATATTTTCAGTCCAGATTTCAACATTGCCATTTCTTCATGCCTCCTCATGAACAATATAGCTGTCATTTTTCCCATCTTGCCCAAAATGTGTTTTCACACCTGTGGCGCCGAATGGCACACAAGCTGAGCAAAATCACCTTTTCCGATTGAGTAACAAATTTATACTGAAACTGTTCCTGAGGTGATGTCCCAAAAAGCCCATGTTGAAAATTTGGAGCAAAAATACCAACAAATGCCCAGGGTGTTAGAGTTTCCAACCGTAACACCCACCCTTAAAATGCAAGACAGAGGAATATACAGAGAAAAATATGGGATGCATGTACAAGAGCAATACCAACAGCGAACTCCCGCCATTAACAAATGCTTGTTTGGAGTTGTCTCACCAAATTTTCAACCTGGCCTTTTTGGGACCTCACCTCATAAAGAGTGCCACTGTCATTTTGTTCACTTGTCTCGAAAGGTGATTTCACAGAGTGACCTCACCATTCTGTGCCACAGATGGGAGAACACATTTTGGGCAGGATGTGAAAAATGACAGCTGTACTGTTAATACAGAGGTGTGCAAGAATAGCAATGTTGAAAATCTAGAGAGAAAATACTAAAAATTGGCGAAGTTAGAAATGTGCATAGAAACTGTGCAATGCAAACTTGTAATGCAGTCATTTTTTTGGAATTTGTTCTCCAAATTTGCAACATGGGATTTTCGGGACCCCACCTCATGAACAGTGGCACTGTCGTTTCATTAATTGTTCCCAAAAGGTGATTCCATGCAGTGACTGCAAAATCACCTTTTGAAACTGAGTAACAAAATGACAATGATAATGTTCTCGAGGTGGGGTCCCAAGAATCCCATGTTGAAAATTTGGAGCAAAAATTCCTAAAAATAGCTGACATATCAGCATAAGTTGAAAAGCCCATTGTCTGCCATTATACAATGTTTACCTTTGATTCTTCAGTTTGCGGTTCGGCTTTGAACGCTGCAGACATGTCCTGGTCCAGAGAAGATGACAGCGCCAACCTCCGGAGGTAAGTATGTGGTAAGGGGGGATACAGGGAGGTGAGTGCTCAGTGGGAGGGTGGGGATGGCAGAGAGGGGACTGGGGTGATGACGAGTGACAGTTTAATTTTTTACAGGTAAAAAAAACAAAGACGTTGAGGGACAGTTTTCTTTATTTACAGAAAAAAAAACATAAATTTGGGCACACTGGGGTGATCTTCTAGTGTGCCATATGAGTTGGGGGATACATGATGCTGACATGGGGCTTGGGCACCCTGATGTCATCGCAGGGGGAAAAAAGAAAAAAAAAACATAAATCTGGGCAAACTGGGGTGGGCTCCATGTGTGCCGCATGAGCTGAGGGGTACATGATGCCAACATGGGGACTGGGCACCCCAATGTCAGGGCAGGGATGGGGAATGGAGGGAGTGGGGAGGACAGCAGCAGTGGGAGGGAGCGGGAGGGTTTTATTTGCTGCCGGTGCTGGGAGGAAATGGAGGGAGTAGGGAGGACAGGAGTAGTGGGAAGGTGCAGGAGGAGTGCCATCTGCAAGATGATGGTGCAAGTGCACATGTGCGGCATTCACGCATGCATAGTTGTGGTGAGTGGCATTCTGACATTCACAAGATGGTGGCACCAGCAGAACTGCACATGCGCAGTTCTTTTCCTGGAATATGGAAGTAACAGTCAAAAAAGTGTGGCTGTTACTCTGTAGCGGCTGATCATGGTGGAGTGTTACAAGCTCTTTTGGACTTTCGAAAAGATACTTCCAAAAGTCCAATGGAAGGTGCCACGATCGGCCATTTTGAGGCAATAGATTGATCCAAAAATGGCTGCAGGCTCTGCCCACAGCTGTAACAAGGAACAACAGAAGTTAGGAAGGCTGGGAGCTGTGCAGTGCAGTGGCTGAGGGGCAGCAGTTTTCAGAGACTTTCTGGAGACTGCAGTGCTGTCCCATCAGCATGCACCTCTCTGAGTTGACAGAGGAGGTTGTGAGACTCCAGGTAGTGTTGGCCAGGATTCAGGCAACCTCTTCCCCCAAAGGGGTTACCAAGTCTGCTACCATTGCCTCATATGATGCCAAGGAGGAGAAATGACTGGACTATGGTTGGCTCAGGAAGGGTGAGGATGGTGGATCAGAGACACATTACTTAGCTGTTACCTCTATGCAGTTCCTAGGCAGTTCTGGTGAGGCAGGACTACCAGGAAGAGGCACCAATGGTAGAGGTCAGGGAGGATGTGGGGGTCCTCCCATAGCAGAGACCCCAAAGAGGGTGGAAGAGGACCCTAGAGTAGGAGGAAGGAACTTCTGGCTGGGGACTCAATTGTGAGAGGGATAGATTTGGGAACAGGAAGGGGGAGTTAGGCGCCTATGAGGTGCCATGACCCAGAGGGATTTGAAGTGGATCCCGAGCATCGCTAGGGCAGTAGGGTGGAAGACAAAGCTGGATGCCATTGTCCACTTGGTGACTAATTACCTGGCTATGGACAGGGCTAAGATAGTGCACTGGGAGTTCCAGGAGCTGGGAAGGGGTGTTAGACTGGTATCATGCCCAGTGGCTTTTGCTGAGGTGCTTACTGTCTATGACAGGGGGAAGGAAAGGGATCTCCACTTCAGGACCTTCAACTCATGGTTGAGGGAATGGTGCAGAGGGGAGGAGTTCAGGTACAATATGGATTGGGCTTCCACATGGAGGGATAAGGGCCTTTACAGGGGTGATGGCCTGCATCCATCAGGGAGGGGAATCACAGTCCTCAGAGGATGGTTTAGATGTTACTTTGATGAACATTTAAACTAACCAAAAGGGGTGGTGGAAGAGATTGAGGAGGCAGAAACTCCCCCACACTGGCTGAAGTAGGGAACAGGAAGAACACAATAACAGTGGAATACACTGGGGTGCAAATTAATACAGGAAGCAGGGTGGAAGAAATGAAGGGGGATGGGAAGAGGAGCATTAAAAAGAGAGGGGGAGGGAGGGAAGGAAAAAAGGAAAACGAGGGTAACAAACAGAATGATAACAAAACTTGGAAAGCCATGTCTGCGAATGCTAGTAGTCCAACAAATAAAATTTGTATTTAGCTATTTATTTATTTATTAAGATCTAGGAATTACAATACCTTTTAACCAATGGTTCTTTTACAAAGGTTCCATGTCGAGCAAAAAATATACAGCAAATACAGAGAAGTAAAACCAAAGCTGATATACATTCAGTCAAAAAGAAAAAAAGAAAATACGAGTAGTACAAATTTCAAATTAGGTTGCAATGGAGACAGATTATAGTTACCATCAGGAGCCATCACAGCGGTGATGTTGTCAGAGTGTAAGTATTGACAGAGCAAGTGCTGGTAGAAGGAATGGGTGGGGTGAGTTGGAGGGGGAGAGAAAATAGAGATGGGGGGCACTAAGTGGAGTGGACCACATTGATAGTGATGGGTGACAGGGCTAAGTGAGAGGGAGGGAGATTCAGGGGGTGTGGTAACCAAGTGGGAAGTAAGATAGGGAGAGCAAAAGTGTAGAATATTTTGGATGGGGAAGGGAAACAGCTGTGAGAATAAGGGGAGAAAAGGGAGGCAGTGGGGGGAGGTAGTAAGGGTGAAACACTGCTACAAGATATAAAGAAGGGGGACAGGGAAGGGGAAGAGGGGTGGAGATAACTGGTTGATGGGATGAATAGGTGCATAAGTGGAAGATATGGGGTATAAGAGAGTGAGGCTGGTGGAAGGCTTGGATGAGATTGTGAAAAAAGGACAAAACATGTAGGAGGGGAGCAGGTAGGGAGTGGTGGGGAGGGGATATAGGTTAAATGGTAGAAATTAGGTGAGCATTAAGGAGGGGGAAACACTAGAGGTGTTTAGAGAGAAGTACAGGGACTGCTTAGGGGTACGATCACAGCAACAAAGAGTGGTGAGATATTGGATGAGTTTAGACTTGTACAGGCCAAGCTTTGGCTCAGTGGCTACATCCGGTGGGAGGCCATTTAACAAGATGGAAGCTCTGCCGGCCCGGTGGCGCTGAGGGTTGAAGCATCCACCCTACCTCACACCACACCAGTGACCCGGGTTCGGGAGCGAGCCTGGGGAGACAGGGTTGGCTGGGTGGGAAAGGATTGAGCATCTAATGGACTGCTCTCCTCTCCTGGGAGGGCGGGCTGGGTTTCACGGTGCAAGTGGTACCCAGTGGAGACTGGGTGCACTGCAGTCATGGAATGAGTAAACCAGGGGGACAGCATCAGACGGCCTTCCTGCGGGTGTGGATGGGAGCACGCACATTGCACGCTGGTCAGCAGTACACATCCTGTGCTAGGGGGTCGGAGAGCAAAGAAAACTCCCCAGCTGCTGGGTGAGGTGATGGTGGTGCTTTGGTGGCTAAGCCCACATACCCAATGCCGGTCCAGAACCTAACTTGACTCTCCTAGTTCCCCACCTCCTCCTGTCAGGGCCAGTGGGAAAGAGGGGACTGCACCCGATTCCTCAGTCTGGGGACAGGTTCAGATGGGCGGTGGGGGCAAAACCGAGTAAGCCCACCCAAAATATGCCCCAGTCAGCTGGAGCAGAAACAGAATTGAAAAAAAACAAAACAAGGTGGGAGCTCTATAGCTGAAGGAACGTTGCACCTGGGAGGTCTGATAGAAAGGGACAATGTAGGTTGGTTTGGAGGCACTGCACGTGCTGCAGGTGTTTAGTGCTGGTGCTAGGAAGGGCCGGGTTACAGGGGGAGTGAGGCCAAGCAAATTTCTTTCACAAGAAGACAGGACTAGTAGAAGATCCTGCCTTTAAGGAAGAGCCAGTTGGACAGCTTGTAGAGCTTGCATGTATGCATTAGTCTATCGGCACCTTTTATAAGTCTACAGGCTTTATTCAGTGCGATTGAGATACGTTTTAAGGTAGAGTCAGTAGCAGAGCCGTAGACTACAAAACCATAATCTATGTTAGACAGATCTAGTTACGGCTAATCTCAGAGCTTCGGGGTCATACATTGGCAGTGTCAGTATAGGACATGTAGCCTAAAGTTGACTATCTTTGAGATTTGGTTAACTTGAAGGCTATATGATAGGGAGCTATAAAGTATGACCCCAAGGTATTTGGAATCATGAACTTGCTCTAGTGTTTGGTCCAGGTTGTAAATAATGTTAAGTTTAGCTGATTTATGTTTGTTTTGAGGGCTTGAGAAGAGCATTACCTTAGCCTTTTTATAGTTCATAACTAGCTTATGCTGACCAAACCAGTTCTCGACCAGAGTGAAACTGACTTGCAGATCATCAGAGAGAGAGAGAGAGAGAGGTTGGGTCTTTATGGCTTGAAAGGAGGACAGCATCATCTGCATAGAGTATCATGTTATTGTTACAGGTTTTTGGGAGGTCATTAATAAAGAGACTAAATAGGAGGGGGCCTAGGATTGACCCATGTGGGTCTCCTGATCTGACTGGGAGGCTATTAGAGAGGGTATCATGCATTTTCACACACTGAGTTCTACACTGAAAGTAGCTACTGAACCAGCAAGTTACCTCATTTGAGATTCCCAGGGCAGGGAGGGGTTGAAGGAAGAGTTGGTGGTTGACGGTATCAAAGGCCTTTGTAAGGTCTACAAGATTGCATCAAGTATGTTAGAATTGTCCAGGGCCTTGTGGATGTGATCAGTAAGCTCAAGGAGGGCAGTTGTGCTATGAGATTTTCTGAAGCTGTGCTGCTGCAGGCATTGAATGTTAGATTTGTCAAGGTACTCCATCAATTGGTCAGTGACAATGCGCTCGAGGGCTTTAGATGGGGAAAGGATTGATATGGGACGATAGTTGGAGTGTTGTGCCCTATCACTGCTTTTATTTACAGATGTAATAACAGCAGCTTTCCATTGTTGCAAGAATTGTCTAAGGGAGAGCGATAGGTTCAGAAGTTTAGAGAGAGGTTTTAGAGTTGCAACGAGTGAGAAGTTGAGAAGTTTTAGGTCCAATATGTCACTACTAAACCTGTTTTTACCAAGCACTGTTTGTACGTAGTTTTTGGACTGTGCTAGTGTGACTTTCCTAAATTAGAGTGGAGGGGTCTTGTTTGGGGTAGTTGGTGTTGCTACGTCATCTTTCAGTGGAGAAACATAAATGAAATCAGAGGGGAGCACGGAGCTAAGGTTCATGAAAGCAACACTGAAGGTGTCAGCAATTTGTTTATGGTCCTGTATGGTAGAACCATTGACTTTTATCAGTGAGGGGGATGACTTATTGGGCTTGCTGGTAAGACTTTTGATGTTTTCCAAAAAATTGTGGCTATTACCCCCGAGTTGGTGAGTTCATTCTTAAAAAAATCCTCTTTGGCTCTGCAGATTTCTCGGGTACATAGGTTATGTGCAGCCTTGTATTTCTGCTTATCCACTTGCTAGCCAGATCCCAGTGCACAATGCCAGAGTTTGTCTCTGTCTTTCAACAAGCTGATTAGGGCTGGAGTAATCCATGGGCTCACAGAGCCTTTTATTTTTTTATTCTGAAATGGGGCAAATTTGTCACAGGTAACATTAAACTGTGTTATAAAGTAATTTAGTGTTTGATCCATGTTGTTGGTGGTATCAAGGGAGGACCAGTCTGGGCAAGAAAGGCTTGAAATTGTTTAATCATCCCTTTTTTTAGGACACACTGGTAGGAAATGTTTGCCTATGGTTTGGGAGCACTGTTTGACCACTGACATATTACAAGTGAGTGATCACTTAATGACTTGGAGAGATTAGTAGTGTTAGAGATTCTACTGGGGTGTGTGGTGAGGATTACTGTAGGTCTAGTAGGGAGCTACTGCCCAGTCTATAATTTATCCTGGTGATGTTAGATACCATCTGAGTGAGGTTAATGGCTGCAATAGCATCTTTATAATCGTCAGCTTCAGGAGTGAGCCAGTTGACGTTAAAGTCACCCAGGACCACTGTCTCCATGCGTCGGTAATGTTTTCCACCTTGAAATAAGCCTTGAATAACCACCTTGAAACCAGATGCTTGGTCATGTAGAGGGATATATACAAACATTATAGTAAAGCAATTTCCCCTGCTGTCTGAGTGTTTTTCTGATGGCTAGGGCTTGTGAATAGCCAGCAGTGGGGTCAATTGGGATGACTTTGGCTTTTAGGGTCTCAACTGAGTAAATGGCACAGCCCCCACTCTTTTTTCTGACACGATCTTGCCTGAAAAGTACATAGCCTGGGAGGGAGACTGCTGAGTGGGGACTTTAGGGAAGAGCCAGGGGAATTTCTGATCTAGAGGCCATTATGGCAGAGGCCAGCCTGTATATTGTGGTGATTATCAAGTTATGGTGCACTAAAACCATGACTGGGACATTGCCATACCAGGCTATACTCTGTTCAGGAAGAACAGGGTGGGAAGGAGAGGGAGTGTGGTACTTTATGTGAGGGAAAGTATAAAAGCGATGGAGATACAGGGAATGGGAGGGGGAGGAGGTACTATGGGTCACCTTACAGGTGGGGAATGAAGCCTTTTTTCACACTAGTGTGATCACAGACCCTGCAGCACAGGAAGGTGGAGTTAGATAAGGTACTAATAGAAGCCACTGGCAAGATGGCAGAAAAGGGGGAGGTGCCACTGGTGGAGGACTTTAATTTGCCGGATTTGGATTGAAGCAGCCCAACTGCAACTTCAGCTACAGGCAAGGAAATCCTGGACTCCCTGCAGGAGGTATTTCTCAGCAACTAGTCAGTGAATCCACCAGTGATGGGGCAATTTTCTTTTTCTTGTTGCTGTATAATACTAAAACATTTAAAATGCATGCAGTAGAGGAGGATTTGAATATTGGGTATCCTGACTGAGCTATTCAGCACAATTTCATTGTAAAAGATTTTTTAATCTCCATAAAGAAATTCTTGAGATTTAGGGACAGTTTTCACTGTTATTCCCTACAAAGTGAAAGATAATCCTTGATGGGGGAAAAATTCATATTTTATGAAGTAGAGCAAGTAATTCAGTTAATCAACAGACAAAATAAGGCAGATGGTGCAGTGGAGACTGGAGTGAAACAGATGGCATTGAAGACAGCCTGAGCCAGATGCCAATCACAAGAAGGCAGGAACTTTAACAGTGCCCGTAACAAAATCTCAGCCTCTGTTTTCAATGCTGCCTACCTTAGTTGTTATCCCCTCAGTGCTTAGTTCCAGTTAATTCCTCCTCATGTCCTGTGACTCCTGTTCAGATGCCCCCTGATTCTTCCTGATCCATGGCTATGCTGAGTTGACACAAGACTGTGAAGGCACTTTTGATCAGCAAGCAAGTGCAACTGTAGTACACAATGCTGTATTTCTAGCCTCTGAATACAATTTTAGGTCATCGTATTTTAGATAAGGATAATCTGAATATCCAAAATTCAACAAACATATTGGATTCCAAGATAGCCAATCAACTGTTTTTGCTCCTGCTACAAATTGTGCCATGGATATTGCATGTGCAGGGAAAGCATATGGCCTCTGCTTGTTGTAAGGGTAAGGCAGCATCATGGGATAAAGATTGGCACCAGGGGAAGCACAGGGGTCAGGCTCATCAGAAATCTGGTAGACACACCAATAAAAACTAAAAACATGGATGTCTGGCTCAACCATTACCAATGCAGAACAGCTGCACAGTACTTAAGCAGAGGTTTCATGACAGGATTCCCCATTACATATAATGAACCCTGTTATGCCACTTCAACCTATAATTTGACATCAACCACCCCACTGCTGCACATAGTGTGTAATAAGATCTAAAAAGAGGTTCAAACAGGTAGGGTAGAAGGCCTCATGGCACCACTCCTCTGGCCAATATGAGAATCTCATGATTAGGGCTGCTGCAGAAGAGGTCACCCAGTGAATATCAGGTAATCAACAGTCTTACCTACCCAACAGATGTATGTTTGAATGATATTATCAACCCAGAGGACGGTTCAGCGAGATCTGTGACATTAGATGAGGCTATCACCTTCATTCAAGTGGATGAAAATCACCTCCAGCTTGCCCAGAGTGACAAAAAGTCAGCTTTTCAGTTGTTGCCAGTAACACCAGATGAGTTTGACCTTTAAGATTTTGACAAGACCATGACAATTGGTTGTTTGGTGTTGTATGCTGCATTTGAGACCTTTAGACATTTTCTCAAGTGGGCCACATAGTCATACACAGGCACTACCACCATGACTCACTGTCTGGATGACTTCCTGTTCATGGGTACATCCTGGTCTGGAATGTGATGCACAACACTGATGGGTTTCAGAATCATATAGTGCATTGTGGAGTCCCCGTAGCCGAGGAAAAACAATGAAGACCCCATTACTTGGCTGATGTATTTTGGCATCAAGCTGGACCCTGAGGCCATGCTTCAGGTTGCACAAGGACTAGGTGGGAAGGCTTAACCCTTGCTGTGCCTTAAGTGTATCATTAGGGATATGTTAGCAGCTAGTAAGGTCAGACTCAGCACTGCAGCCCCTCAGACACCACCTTAATTTCACAATGTTGAGTGTGTCCCTATTTTGGGAAGTGAGGAATTCCAAAATTGGAAGCCCTTTATGCCAGTTCAGGGACACCGCTCTCGCCTGCCTAGATTAGGCCATTTCCCATTGAGCACGCATATTTGTTGTGCTTGCTCATGTAGGTAAAAATGACACTAAAGCTGTATTTCTTCTTCTTGCTTCTCCCCTTGTTGTTACTTTTCTTAACACATGTGTCAATGCAGCCAAAAGATGGCTTAGTTTAGAGGTAATGTTATTGTCCCTACAGATCTGTTAAGTGAAGTTATGGCTACTATTGGCTCAGGGTATATATAGTGTCCCAGATATTCAAAAGGGTTGCACCATGCGCAACAGGGATGCACCAGCGCAAGTCCAAAAATGCGCCATTCTGCGATATTCAGCGGGAGGCAGATGCGCCCCCAAATCACAATGCGCAAGAGCGCAATGATAATGAATGCATGCGCAACTGAAGGGGGAGGAACCATGCATAAATGGCACAGTGCGACATTCAACAACATGCGCCATGTGCAATAGGGGAGCAAACGGAAGTTGCGCAATAGTGGAAATGATCCAAAATAAAAAGGAACAAGAGAGAGGCGCAAGAATGCTACAGGGAAGCCACATGTTGCTGAACTGCAGGCAGCCACACAGGCACACAAAAACTGGGAGCAGGACAGGGCAGGAGCAGGGCAGAGCACCTGGAACCCCTAGGAACAGGGAAGGTGTGGGGAGCCTCTGCCACAGTGCAGGTCAAAAGGGGGAAGTGCCACACAGCACTGGGGCCACTACAGGGAGGTGTTCCGTGCAGGGGAGTAGCAGCAAGGACAGCGGGGAACACAGAAACAGCTGCTGGGGTGTAACACAAGCCAGGACATGGCCAGTGCCACCATCCAGATAGAGGCAGTTATGAGGGGTGAGAAGGCAGGCACAGGGGGCGCGCCATGGAAGGGCCCATCGGCGGTATGCCCTTCAACAGGCAGTACCGAGCCCACACCAGCTTTGAGCTGTACACTAATACTGAGATCGTGGGCCGGTACCACCTGAACCGGGTGATCCTGAGGTGGCTCTGTGAGCTGTGCAGTGATGTGATGCAGGCACCCACACAACGGAGCCATGCTCTGTCAGTGGAGACCAAAGTGACAGCTGTCATGTGCCTGCTCGCCACGGGTGCCTTCCAGAGATCAACAGGGGACATGACAGGCATAACCCAGTCAGCCGCATCACGCCTCCTCACCCAATTCCTCAGCGAACTGCTGCCACATGCTGCGTAGTACATCCATTTCCCCAGCACACCGACAGAGCACACAGCAAACATACAGGATTTCCAGAGGGTAGCACGTATGCCTGGCGTGCTCGGGGCAATAGACTGCACCCATGTGGCCATCCGCATGCCACCTGGCCCCGAAGGGGCTGCATACATGAATTGGAAGGGGTATGCAAGCATCAACTGCCAGGTGGTGTGCGATGCCAGGGGGCACATAATCAATGTCTGTGCCACACACCTTGGGGGAGCACATGATGCCTTCATCTGGCACCAGTCTGCACTGTGCCACAGGTTCAAGAGTGGGAACATCCCCACTGGCCACCTAGTGGGCGAGTATGCAAACCATGCAGAAAGACATGGAGCTTGGGAGGGGCATAGTCAGAGGTGACATGGGTATTGGTCTAGATGGCCCAAGACAGGGCGACGCTGATCACCAAACTAATGTCCACCCTCTACACACAGGTGACAGTGGATACCCACTCCATCCCTGGCTGCTCACACCATACCAGTGGCCTGCGACCCCATTGCAGCATCGTTACAATGAGGCACATGCCACCACACACAATGTCATCGAGCGGGTGTTCGGGATGCTGAAGGCACGTTTCCATTGCCTGGACACATCTGGCGGTGCCCTACAGTACACCCCCTCAGAGGCCTGCGGGCTATTCCTGGCCTGTTGCATCTTGCACAACATGGCCAACAACTGTGGGATAGCCGTACAGGTTGAAGAGGGGGACAGCGATAGGGACGATGAGGACACTGGTGAAGATGGTGATGGGCAGTCCCCCCTTGGTCGAAGGGACCCCCGACTGATCCGGATGGCACAGCTGCACTGGGACACCATCACAGATGAGCACTTCAACCAATCCAGATAAGTCATGGGGCCATGTGCAACCACCAGTGGCAAGGGCACAACCCACAAACACACATGGACAAACCCCAGGGGTGCATGTCATTAAGGGAATTGGCCGAGCATGGAACCGCAGACGCCGTCAGGGATGGGCAAGGTCTCACATGGTACGCAGTCTCACACACACACACACACCTCACAAGACATACACAAAGGGTAGTAGGCATGCCGACCCCAACCGCCACCTCTAGCCACACACATGTCCACAGACCACCACGCCCAGTGCCTGTCATTGTGCGTGTGTCAGACGCTGGGCACCATTGCACAGTGGTGGACAGTGCAATACAGGCATCATTATGCACATGCCACAGTGGACAGCAGCTGGGAGGGTGTGCAGATGGAACATGTGTGTGCATGCAGGGCCGGATACCCCACCCATGCATTACACGTTGAACAACACAATGCACACAGGGCAGCATCAGACAGTAGCCGTGGTGGGAGACAGGTCAGTCATACGCCACAGTGCCACGGCCACCAAGGATGCATGGGCAGCCCCGCTGAGACCCGCCAGCAGTGACAGGCTGACCAATGGCCTCATGGGGTGGCACCGACGGTCCCCAAGGGGTTCCGCAGCATGAACACAACCGTGCTCGCGCAGGGGTCTGCAGCACACCAAACATGCCTGCACCAGGCGTGCTCGGGATGCCCACAGCTGAACCCGCTGTCGACAAGGAGGGTGTCGCACGACGCCAGGAATGGGGGGTGGACATTGCACTGCGCTGTGTCTGCGACACATTGGCAACTAACTGTGTGCCCATTGTGGCCACGACAGCTGTGATTGCCTGTGTCTGCCTGTCAATGGCAGCGGTCACATCCTCCCGCATCCGGTTCATCCCTGCCAGGAGCAGAGCAGTGTCTCTGCTGCACCGCTCCTCTGCCTGGTGCACAGCCGCACTGAGTGCATCCACCGCTGTCACAAGCTGCACCTGCTGATTGACTGATTCTTGGAGTATGCGGGTGTGCTCTTCTAAGAGGTCATCTGCCTGATCGGCATGCTGTCCTTCACAGTGTTCGTGGCCCTGATGGGCAGCACCCTTTGAGGGTGGGCACTGCACACCAGGGCCAGGCCTGGGCATGTCCACAGGCGGTGCACTGACACCGCCCCCTGACACTGTACCCCCATGGCCATTGGCCGACTGCTGACACTGCCCTTCCGGCTGCCACTCTCCAGGGCTCAATGGTGCCGCCGCAGTGGCCACAACAGCCCCACTATCCTGGACACACACACCAGTGCTGCCCCGCTGGTGCAGACAGGCACAGGCTGGGACTGTGATGTCACGCAGGCCTCCATGGTGGCACCACCCACAGCCATGCCCGTGATGTCACCTGCTGTGTGGCCATCCTGCGGCCCACACATATCACTGTCCATAAAGTGAGCTCCATCATCATCAGTGACGGATCCAGCACCAGCCCAAGTCTCAGCATGCTGGCATCCATGGACACTGGCATGCTGGGACACAGGCAGGGCCTCCTCCGCACCTGCTCCACCAACATCAGTCTGGACGTCCAGGCGGGCCCACTGTTGCCCTGACCCTCATATGCCTGTGGAGGTGGACAGGCCCTCCTCTATGTCCATGGTACCACCCTCAGTGGACAAGCCCACCACCGCTGACACATGTAGATGCTCAGGAGCTGTAAGAGAACACAGTAGCATTAATGTATCTGCCCTACCCTGTCCCCCCCATTGACAGACCAAGACCTACCATGCAGTGAGGGGCTACCACCCATCTGGAATATCCATCACCTGGAACACCCTTGATGGCACAACGCCACATGCTGCCAGCAACCTGCTCTTCTTGTGGGGTCAGGCATTGCACGTCCAGCTGTCCCCCACCGGTCGCAGACCTTGCTGCCCTGATGGCAGCCACCTTGTCCTTAATCCTCCGCCTGTCCGTGCCCATCTTCTTTTTGCACTCCTGCATGGACCTGTGGTGGCTGCCATGCAGGTTGATGGCATGCGCCACCTCTTCCCATGCAGCAGCAAGGGTCTGTGGTGTTCCCCGCCGTCCGCTGAGCAGCAGCTCCTGGTCAAGGTAGGCCTCAAACAGGGCATCTGTTTCTGCCTTTGTGAAGTTAGGCCTCCTCTTCCTCCCACATCTCTGTTCCTCTTCCTCCACCTCACAATCGCTCATTATTCATCCTGTGAGAATGACAGGTGTTACCTGTGACTGTGCAGTCCCATGCATATCCCACACACCACAGTCCACAATCCCAAACAGCATGCAATTCACCACAATAGACTGCAATAACTGACTATGGCCAGTGCAGCCCAATGTCACATTTTTATAGTGCAATGCATGCAAATGAGGCGAGGCGCAATTTTAAGTGGATGCAAATGCAGGTAATCTGCAGCATTGAATGGCTGATTAGCTGATTTGCATATGCCGGCTGAATATCGCGCTGTTGCTCTTTGCACAATTGTGTTGAACGTACTCAGGCAAGGGAGAATTTCTGTGACATGCGCAGTACACACCAAACTGCGCATGCCCGGGGTGATGACGTAGATGCCTGCCACGCTGCTGACGTGCTGTGCATGGGAGGCAATGCAGGGCACGGCCACCATTGTGCCAGTGGCGCTACTGCGCTGTTCACATATATGGTGCTTTGGCACTGGGGTGCCGTAGGTGCACTGGGGCCACAGCATGGTAGGCCACTACAGCAGGTGGCACACAGGCACCCAATCGCACTACACGCATTGAGTACCAATCGCGCTGTGACGGTCTGTGCGCGAGAGACCCTTGACCCTGTGCCCCACCTTTGCCCCCTAGGCACCATGCATCCGATTGGGTGTACCACTATCACGCTGTTCGGTGACAGTGTGATAGGGAATGGAAACACTGAATCACACAGCATCTACACATGGCAGACCATGCTAACGAGTGCCATTTTGACTCCAACCAGCTTTAGAGATGGCATGGAGGAGGGCTGCTGTTTGGAGCCAGGTGGAGCTGGCCAATTTGGTGGCCATAGTAGAGCCCCATGCTGGAGCACTTTATGGAGATGCATCCTGGACAGGGCCAGGAGTGCAGTATGGGAGGAGGTGGTGGTGGTGCTGGAGGAGGCCATGGGAATCGGGAGCACGGCCGAGCAGTGTCACCACCGATACGGGGACCTCCAGCGCAGGGACCCGGACAGGCTTGCCTGCCTGCAGGCACATGCCAGGAGGGGCACAGTGCCACAGCCAGGTAGGTGCCCCATCCATACACTGTTAATGTTCATATGGGTTTCACATTTGCATGTGTCCGGCACATGGGGGCCATCCAGTCTTGGCCGTGGTGGTGGTATCGGGGTGGGGGGGTGGATGGGTATGGCTGTGTGGGATTGCACACACACAGGGTTGGGGGGACTTTGCTACCAGATTGTACTGATGTTCCTCTCTCCATGTTTGCACCTTAGGCCCAGAGGAGCGCCGGCGGGCGAGTGAGAGGAGGCGCCGCCAAGAGGACCAGCAGGCCAGGAGGGATGCCGGACCACAGAGGTTCAGGGACCAGCCTGATGATGGTGAATTCCTTACATCCATGATTACTATTGCATGCAGTGTAACAGGGTGGGCAGCTGGGCATGGCCACATCCATTGACACCACTGCCATGCACGCAACTTGTTACAGTCAGCACTGTCCAGTGGCACTGCATGTTTGGGAGTGCATCAATGGTGGTCCATGCATGCACCGGGTACATGGCTGCGCCACTGCCTTCGCACCGCATACTCATGTCACTGTACGGCCATAGTGGTGCTGTGAGGGACATGGGCGTTGGGTGTGTGCAGTGGTCCACATGGCTGTGGGTGCCTAGGTAGGCAGGTCTTGTGGACACAGTCACTGTGGGTGGTCACACACCATCACAGGGGCGTGGCACACGGCTGTATGCCATGCACAATGGGTGGGCTACAGGGGGCTGGACAGTCACAAGTATTGACTCTGCTCCCTTGTCCTAGGTGGACAATGCTGGATGGCCCTAGAATGGGGCATGCAGGAGCTGCTGCAGCTGGCATGGGCATCCCTGGCACTGCTGGAGAGGATGGAGTGGCATGGGGTCCGGAGGAGAAGCACCTGGAGGCGCCACAGGAGTGGAGAACCGGGAAGACAATAGGCCCTCCATGACCCCCTGACACACCTAACCCCCCTGGACCCACCCTCACACCCCTTCTTCCCTCTCCCATTTGTACAACCCTGCCCCATGCCCACCCCACCTGGTTTGTGGCCCTTCCCCCACCCTTGTATATATTTGTAAATATGTTTGAGTGTTTATATTTTTAATACATACATTTTGTTATGACAACTGTGGTGGTCTCTGATTTGCAGCGGCTACAGGTGCTCAGCTGCAGTGGTGCATGCGTTAGGGGTGGTGCAGCATGGGCATGTGTGTGTGTCAGAGGGAACCACCTATGGTGGGTGGTGGGATCAGTCACTGTCTGTGGTTTGTGTGTTGTTCTCTGTGCACTGGATGCCTGTGTGCAGTGGTCCATGGTGCATGCACTGTGTGCATGGTACCCCCGTCAGACCGTCCATGGCCTGTGCAGCTGACACCCTTGCATGTCTGTGATATGCACGGTCTGCTGGCATGTCAGTGGTAGCTGTCCATGCTGGACAACCACTGTACCCGGCACAATGCCAGGTTGCCTCCCATCACCAGTATGGTGCACATCTGGCCTCCGCTGTTGTTATCCCCCCTCCATGCTGTCACTTGTGTCTGTTGCAGGGGGATGTGCTCCACTGTCTGTCACTTGTGCTCCAGCCGCATGCTGGTGGCATACAGCTTCATGGTGCCTGCACAGGGTGGCTGGCACACCTGTGCCATGTAGAGGTGCTGGCCATGTGTACATGGCTGCTGTGGCCACATGCCAGTGGCTTCGTTGACCCACTACTGTGTCCCTGTGTCGGTGTGCCCTTGGGTATGGGTGGGTGTTTGTCCATGCACTGTGTTGCATCCTGTGTGGTGCATGCTTCCAAGCAACACTGTGTGTGTCTGTGCTGGCTGTTGCAGCCAGTGCTGGGATGGGATATGTCCTTGGGAGGGTGTGCAGGGTGCTGTACCATTGGTGGTGGGGTCCAGGGCATGCCCTGTCACATGTGGGGTACCTCGTGTGCCGACGCATGGTCAGTTTCTCAGCTGTACCTCGGGGGGGACATGCAGGGTGGCACTGTGTATGTAGTTGTTGCATCACTGTCTGCTGCCACCCACTGCAGGGTGCACATAGTGGGGCTGCCTTGCATGGCTCCATGGTGCACAGGGTTGCATTGTCACAGTGGGGGTGGTGGCATGCATGGGGTGTCCTGCACTGTTGGGCGCTACTCCTGGGCAGGGTGTATGGGGATCATGGTGCAGGGTGTGCTCTGCATTGGTGGGATGGTGTGGCATGGGGTGGTCAGCCCTCCTTGTGTGCCGGTCACAGCTTGCCAGGGGTGCTGTTGGCACCATGCTAGCTGTAGTTGGTTGCTGGTATCCATGGGCTGGTGGTTATTCCAGCTCTCCACCAGTTGTGCAGTGCATGGGGTGTGGGGGGTGATGTCTGTTCTGCTGTGTGCTCCTCTGCCCATCTGTGGCATGGGTGGTGGTCCCCTGCATCCTGTCCCTGCGCATCCCTGGTTGTGCTGTTGCACTGCTGCCCTGCTGCATGGGGCATCCCTGGTTGCACTATGGCGCATCTGAAATGCGCAACTGCACACCCCTGGTTGCGCTATTGCGAAGGTAGCACGATATTCAGTCATGTGCAGCAGGCACATCTTGACCTGTGCAGTTTTTGAATAGCATGCTTCTTGCGCATGGGCTCAGTGGACTTGTGCTTGCTCCTGCTGTTGTGCACTTTTTGGGCACAGTTTGAATATCCGGGCCACTATTTTATTGGCTAGGGGATATATTTTATTTAGATTTCTCCTTGAGCGCTGTCATTTCTATGCCTAGTAAGATTACATATATTTAATTTGAGTTTATATTCATTGCTCAAAGAACAAAATTACTGTATAGTCACTGCTGATCCTGGGTAAATTATTGGGTATTTTCAGCATACTAAGTTACACAGGCAATGAATAGTGTGCTATACATTAAGCTTCAGATTTAATACCTTCATGCTCAGACTGCAGTTATAAGATTTATTCACCTGGGAAGGAAAAGATCATTGTGTGGGCCTGAGCTCCAGGCAGTTACCCAGAACGTGATTCTGCTCAGTTCCTCATGATTAGTTTAGGCTTTTGTAAAATAAAAGCTGAATAGCCAATACTGCACCAGTAACTAATTATCATCTCAATCATCCCTACTTTAGGATATGCAGTCAGAGAAAGACAGGTGACTGTGGGAACTTCAGGCTGCTACCATGTGAGTCTGACAGCTCAGTGGTAGAGCACAGCATCGTATTCCAAGGGCCACAGCTTGATTTCCAGTTAGGTCACATTATTTTTCTCAATTCAGTTTGTGTTTCTGTTTTTTTTTTGTTTAGTTGATAACTTTATTGAGATTTTGCATAAAGCACAATAAGTGAAAACTTCATATACATACTTCAGCAAGAGGTGTAGTATATAATCATGAGCATGCACTGATCCAGATAACAATCTTTAAAAAGTACTGGTGGTATCCCGTAGGGAGGAAATACCATATGTGTCCATGAAAAACACATTAAGTTGACATAGTTCAGCTACAATGCCATCAAGGTACACATGACCACAAGACAAATGAAATAAAGAATGGAAGTACAGGTAACATTAGCTTTCTAGGATAAAAAAAGGTCATGCACACTTTACCAGAAGGTTTCTTTAGCATAGATAGTGATGCACCAATACCGCCTCAAACTGACAAATTACATGCCCCCAGACCTTCCTATTAACATGCACCAAGTAAAAAAACATATTAGAACTGTGAAGTACAGGGGTACTGTACGTAACAGTACAGGAACAAATGGCTACAGCATGCCGGGAATCACCTCAAGTCTTTATTGTCAGAAAACTGTTTAATGATCTCAGAAAAAACTGGCAGACCCTAAACACAGGCCTTACTGAACAACAAGCCCAGATTAGATGCAGCCCTGCTCTCCAATCTTGCCTCCCAAGACAATCTCTGCTCCACACGATGCACTCAACAGGAACAGGTCAGGCATAAAATTTGAAAAAGAAAAGACAAGAAAAAATACAGGATATTTGAACATTACGCACTCAGTGTTATCACCCTTTACTACTGTAGAAGTCCCACACATTGAGATCTCTAAGGGAAGAGGATGGGTGTCCAATGATTCTGTGTCATTATGTCGGGAAAGTACCTTTTGGTTTAGAAGTTTCCCTACTCTGTTGAAATAAACCTCATGTCCGAAGCTTGATGTTCCACTCCCAATTTGTCCAACAGCTTGGAGGCATCCCAGAGATTGCTGAAAAGGTCCATTTTCCCCCACCTCCATATGTAGTCTCACTGATAGCAAATTGGAAAATGGGATTTTGAACACTTTGAGTGTACATTTTGCCCCTTCTGAGTCTTTTTGTCTGCATGGAGTGGAAAAGGGCAATCAAGGAACAAGTTCACAATAGCTTCTCACATATAGAGGTCTTGTAGCCTTTAGTATGATGCCAGGACCTGATCCTTCAGGATTGCATTGAACAGTATAATAAGCTCTGTGCACAGCTGGTATGATTGTGTCATTGCCCTCCCTGACTTCATCAGTTAGGCTGTCTCTCTACAAATCCAGCTGGTGGAGGATTGTTCCACTGTACAGCCCTGGGCAGCCAGTCCTCAATAAATTGTGCAATAAATACATTGTTCCATTGACATCCCAACTAATCTTAAAATTTTTCACATGGACAGCAATCTTGGCCATATCCAACTGTTTTCTTTTTTTTTAAGAAGGCCATCTCTGTGATCAGACAGTTGTGGTCGTGCCTAAGACTTTTACTACAGTACATGCAATGCCACTATAGTTGCCTTATCAGAGAATACCACAACGGAGTACTCTTCTTGTTGCATGCGCAAGGTAAAGTATTCAAATGCTTCTTGATTGCTTGCATCAACAGGCTCATAACCTGGATGGAATCTGTAATATCAGCGATATTATTACAAGGGGCCTGATCTTCCACCAGCACCTCTGGCCTGCCAGACCCTCTCACTCCCTGTTTCAGTTTAAAGCGGTTTGTAGATGCCAGTTGTTGGTTGCAGGGCTTCCCCATGCTGCTCTCTCCATTACTGTAATCCTGCAATTCAATTTGATAAAGTTTTAAAAGTTTCTATAGTAAAAAACACATATATTCATATACATATATATATATATATATAAATTCATTGCAAAAAACTTTGTTATTGCATCAGTTAGGGTTAAAGTGACAAAAGTGGGGAAATGAGATGTCAGGGTTGAGCCCCTAACCCCCCACCCCCCATCCTCCACATACCGACAGATGCCGGGGTGTGCCAGGGGGTCATCAGACCTAACTCTCACCCCATTCTCCTTTAGAGTAACATGTCAACCATTTTTGCACATGGAATTGGGTGAGAGTTGGTCCTGACGACTCCATGGCACACCATAGCATCTGTCTGTCTGTCTGTGGAGGATGAGGAGGTGGGGAGTGGGGTTAGGGGCTCAACCCTAACATCTCATTCCCCCACTTGTATTGCTTTAACCCTAATTGATGCATTAACAAAGTTTTTTGCAATGAATATATATATATATATATTCATCACAAAAAAACTATGTTAATGCATCAGTTGGGTTTTTATTTAACTGTAAAAAGCTGGGAAATTTAATGTTAGGGTTATCAACCCTACCACCCCATCCTCCACACACCAACAGGTGTTGGGGTGTGCCTTGGGGTCATCGGCCCTAACTCTTACCCCATTCCATGTGTAAACAAGATAAGATGGTACAGTACAGGAGAATGGGGTGAAAGTTAGGTCAAACGACTACAAGGCACACCCCAACGCCTGTTGGTGCATGGAGGATGTGGGAGTGGTAGGGTTGATAACCCTAACATTAAACTTCCCAGCTTTTTATGGCTTAATAAAAACCCTAACTGATGCATTAATGTAGTTTTTTTTGCAATGAATTTCCCTTCTTTTTGAAAAAGTGTAATGTAACTTGTATGTGGTTGTTTTCAAGATAACTGCGCCGAAAGGTGCCGCAAGTGCCACAATTCAATGCACGCACGTATATGGGGTATTTTCAGGATTTTTTTTCACCCAGTTTTCAACATGATTTTTTGGGCACCCCACCTCATGAACAATGTCACTGTCATTTTGTTACTCTGTCCCGAAAGTTGAGTTTGCACAACAAACCCGCCATTCTGCGCCACAGGTGCAAAATCATGTTTTGGCAGGATGTGAAAAATGACAGATGTATACTGTTCATGAGTAGGTGTGAAAAAAGGGTAATGTTGATAATCAGGAGTGATATAATATGAAAAATTGGCAAAGTAATGCGCGCACATAGAAACTGCACAACGCACGCTCGCAACGTGATAATTTATGGGAATTTTTTATCAGATTTTCAACATGGGCTTTTTGAGAAATCTCCTCATGAACACTGGCACTGTGATTTTATTAATCCACCCAAAAAGTTGTTTTCGCACAACAACAGCACCACTCTGCGCCACGGGTGTGAAAACACATTTCAGGCAGAATGTGAGCAATGACAGCTGTATGGTTCATGAGGAGGTATGACAAAATGGCAATGCTGAAAATCTGGAATCAAAATATCAAAAACTGGCGAAGTTGCAAGCGTGCATAGAAACTGCACAACGCACGCTTGTAACATGGACGTCATTTGGATTTTTTGCACCAAATTTTCAACATGGGCTTTTTGGGACCTCCCCTCATGAACGCTGGTACTGTCATTTTGTTAATTGGTCCCGACAGGTGATTCCGCGCAGTGACTGCAAAATCACCTTTCGGGACCGAGTAAAAAGATGACAGTGACATTGTCCGTGAGGAGGGGTCCCAAAAACCCCACACTGAAAATTTGATGCAAAAATCTCAAAAAATGGTCGAGATATTAACATAAGTTGAAACAGCATACCTTTGATTCTTCAGTTTACAGTTCAGCTTTGAAGAGTGCAGATGTGTCCTGGTCCTGAGAAGATTGATGCTCCTGACCTTTAAAGGTAAGGGGGAGGTGTGGGGAGGTGGATGCTCAGTGGGAAGGTGAGGATGGGGGAGGGGGAATTGTGAGATAATGAGGGACTGTTTTTTTTTTCAGGTTTAAAAAACAAAGACATCGGGGGGACAGTTTTCTGTATTTACAGGTATCTTTACAATGATATGTATTTGTGCACACTGAGGTGGGCTCCCAGTGTGCCATATTAGTGTGTGGGGGGTGCATCCATGCTGACATGGGGACTGGGCACCCCGTGTCAACAATTATAAAGGACAGGGGGAGGAGGGCATCATCTGACACCAGGAGTGGGAATCCCGATGTCGGAGCAGTACTCCCCATACTGGGGGGGGGGTCCATAGTGCTGACATGGGGATTGGGCACCCCATGTCACCAAAATGTGTTTGTTTAATCATTTATTCTATTTTTGGATCATGACCTAAGATCCTAGGTCATATCTCATGCATACAAACTAGGATCCTAGGTCGTATGACGCGAATGCGAAGTAGGACTTAACTGATTAAACAAACACATTTTAGGGTCATATTTCATCGGGTAAACTGCAGAATGCTCCAAAGGGGGTCCCAATAAGTAAGCTATAGGTGAGCAGTACTCCACATACTGGGGGGGGGGGCTGTAGTGCTGACATGGGGACCGGGCACCCCATGTAAGCAAAAAGTGTTTATTTCATCATTTATCCTATTTTTGGCTTATGACCTAGGATCCTAGGTCATATTACGCAAATATGAAGTATGGTTGAAATGATTAAATAAACACATTTTAGGAGCATAATTCATTAGGTAAAGTGCAGAATGCACCAAAAGGGGTCCCAATAAGCAAGCTACATGTGTTGGTTCCTCCCCAGCATATCATTTTGGGAGGTTTCCAAATCTGGATTTCAGGCAAACTGAAAACAAGATGGTGGCCATCCGAAAGTGGAATTTTCTCATACAATGCAGGATTCCTCTTTTGTATCAACCAGCTATCTTGAAGTGCCTACTGAGCATGCTCAGGAATGATTTTTTTAAATTTTTAAATTGCAATAACTTAAAAAACTACTTATTCTTTTTACACCAGACTAGCAAAAGGCACATCTGTGGGTTAGTCCCTTTGTACCCTACAAATTACATGCCAAACAACCAAACCATCTGGGCTGTAGGCAAGTTCAAAGAAAAACCCAGCAAAGTCAATGCATAAAAACATGTTTGTTCACCTCTCTATAACTCAGAGACTGCACATCCAACCAGAACAAAACTTGCCAGATCAAGAGATCTGCCCCACAGGACGGTGCATACCAAATTTCATGTAAATCTGTTCAACGGTCCCAAAATTATTAAAATGCATAATTTTGAGTTTAACATTGAAGTGCCTACTCAACCTTAACTATAGGGGTGCGACTGCGCCCCTATAGATATATATATATACAGTATAGGTAGCTTGATGCAGGAGCTCTCCAGAAACATGTTTTCTTAGCCCAATGGCTAGCCACACCCCCACAGTTTGTGTTTCAATTAATTACAAAGCAGTGGCTACCCTTACAGAAATATAGGTGTGCTGTGTACATGCAGAATGCACACCACATGCTTAACTGTGTAATGTTTGCATGCGGTTCGCATACACAAAGTGAGCCTATGCAAACCAGGTCTAAAAAGCAAATCAGGTTCGCATGCTGCAAGCTTGACATGTGCACAGCAGGTAAGCTGGTGTGAACATCATTTAAACATCACATTAGGTTCACATGCTTGCCATGTGTACTGCAGCTAAACTGGTGCAAATCTCATCTAAAAACACATCAGTTTCTATTTCTTATACTACTGCTAGCAATTAGAGTGATTAAAATACATTTTTATTTGAATTCCCATAAAAATTAGGTATACTCTTTAATTCTGTTCCGTTTGCAGTTGTTTAATGGCTTTTGATTGTTGTCATTAAATTGCCATTAATTTGTAAAGTATTGTTTGTTTCCTGCATTAAATGCCTAGGATATAGCCATTTAACATCCCCCATTCCAGATGTATGAAAAGGGGCCTCTGTGTTATGAAGCTTATGCTTTTTGTTTTGTACCATACAAATCCCTTATGCATATTTAGTGCTACAAATGTGTTTCTCCATTACTATTTTATTTCACTTACTGTCCCTTTGTCATTCTGTATTGAGCATATACTCTATGGCCATGCTCAGCACTCTTTGTGCTGAGTAGGGTCTTGAAAGCATGCACCATACCTCATATTTTGTCAATGAAATGAGGGACATGGACACTCAAAATAAGGGACAATGAGGGACACCAACCCACATGATGATCAGAACGCATCATGAAACATGGAGATACAGTACCTCAGAACACAGTGGAAACCATTGCATTAGCACCTGAGAATGAATTTCTACCATTAAGCAGGGGTGCCATTTAGGTAGGGCAGAGGGAGGCAGTTGCCCCTCTACATATTTGTGCCTAGATTGTTCTTATGGTGTGGCAATAATGGCTTTAAATTTGGATTGAATCTTTTGCACAATAAGTGCCCACCTGGCCTGTGTGTGCTCACGCTGCAGGTACTCTCCAGACTCGACTGTGTCTGTATTGTGTTGTCCACTCTGTCCACCTATTAGTGGCGGCACAATAACATGTGATGTGGATGAGCTCCAGCCAAGAAAGAAAACATGAGCTTTGCAAGTGCAACAGTGTCTTTCCTGTCACAGAGTAGACAGACTTCACACTACAGCTTGGAGGAGTCACTGAGCACTGAACTCTCAATAGCAGTGTTGTGGCAGCATATTTTTGTTGTTCTATCCTTAGTGAGTCTCCGTCTGCCCTGGTGGCTGAAGGGGCAGAGGGTGAGCTAGAAGCTAACTCAAGACTAGGCTACCTACTTACTCTACCAGGTTTGCCTTGCAAAAAAAAAAAAAAAAAGCACAGATCCACACAGCAGCAAGCTAGGCTTAGCAGCAGTGGTGTTGGTGGCCTTCATATGCCTTGATCAGTGCAGTGCAGCAGCAGCCAACAAGAAGCAAGAAGCAAGGAACCCAGGTTGGGTGGGTTTGCATGGTGAGGTGACTGGGTCACAGACCACACTGGGGACCTGTGATGGTCAGTTCTGGCATCCAGCTTCTTGCGGAAGGAGAGAAGGAGAGCAGACTGAAAACTGGGCTGGTAGCACACTTTGCCAGGCTACAGGTTCTGGTGATATGGCTGGGTAAGTAAAAGGTAAATATTTTTTTTTTACATGGGGATTGGGGAAGGAGGAAGAACTGAAATATTGATGTGTTTTTCACATTTCTTCACCTTTGGGTGGCTTCATGACACATAGGGCCTGGGTATTGAATGAAATGGAGTTGGGGAGAAAAATTGGGACAGAGTTCTTTTTTTGGGGGGTGGGCAGAACTTCAGCCAGGAAAAACATTGGTTAGTAATTGGGTGAGTTTAATCCCAAATCTGATGCACTGCTCCAGAGTATATACAGATGAATCTTAAACGTTTGAATTTTTCCTGATTTGCAAATCACTTTTCAGTCAAATCGAATAAGTTGTACCTTTTAGAGATGTTACAGTCATTCTAGGGCTGTCCCTTGCATTCACAGACAGTTGAGAGGTATGGTATGCACAGACTATTGAAGCCCCACTATAGTCAGGTTTATGGCCCCTTCCCCCAGTAAAGCTGACCTCCACATCCCCACGTTCAGGCACATTATGACAAAGGGCAAAGGAGACTCTAGGAGTGTGCACCATTGAAATGAATGGGGGCATTTTTTAATTACTATTTTACATTATTGATGGAGAGTTGGAGATTAATGAAGGCCATCTCTCGACTAACAAGGACCTTGTTAGTAGAACAGTGGCCTTCATTATTCTCCAACTCACCATCATAATGTATAAAATAGTAATAAAAATAATTCCATTAATTTCAAGGGGTTATGGCTCAGCACTCTGACCCATGGACATCATCTCTTAAAGACTCCTGCTTCTGGCTCCCTAGTACTCAAGTAAGAGACTGTTTACTTAAATCTATACTTGGTGGGTTGTCTGTAGCAGCATGGCCATACCCACTATAGTGTGTGTGCTTGGGGGGGGGACTGGCCATGTGGGTGTGTGTGTGTCGAGTTATTGCTAGTTTTGTGTTTGGCACCTTAAAGTCTGTTTGCATGGACACATTCAAACCTATGGAGAGAAAATAGTAGGAGTACAGGCCAGAAAGAAGTAATTAAGCAGTTTTGTGGGAAGTTTGTGTATTGGGAGTGGGAAAAACCACATGTGTTTCCATTGATATGTGTGCTACAGTTCAACTGTGAAAATGAGATGAGGTAGAGAAGAAAACTGAAAAGCATAACAGTGGCTACAAGCATGCCACTTGCGTGCAGATGTATTCAGATACAGTATGTATTGAAGTACAAGCGAGCCATATGTGTGCAGACAGAATGGCTTAGTGGTTAAAGGCACTGAAGTGCAAGCCAGAAGACTTGGAGGCATGAAGACCTGGGTTTGAATTTCATCAACCCCCACTTGTGTATGGTGTGATCCTGAGCAAGTCACTTAACGTTTACGTGTGCAGTTATCAGTGACCACTTGCTTTTTTGCACGCATGCCACATTCATGCAGTCTTTCCCAATTTAACATAAAAATCATGGTTTCTGCACTTGCTTGATGCATGCATGCCATATGCATGCAGTTGGTTCCAATTTAACATTTAAATCATACTTGCAGCACGCATATCACTTGGGTAGTTTTATGTGTGCAGCATAAAAACATTTCATATAATTATTTGTGCATAGAGAATCAGCAAATTTTAAATCCACCGCAAAAAGTGAGCCTTGAGGCGCCGGCGTCCACGAACACTGAAGTGGACCATATAAAATGCTCGCCCGTTGATTTATTATTACCACTTTGCATTGCCATTATACCTTAACATGAAGTAAGGTGAAGTGAGAAGAAAATAGGGACATCACATGGCTTGCAGTACTGTAAGTCACATGCTTTAGCCAGGCAGGAAGGAAGTGAGTCACAGAAGCAGTGTCATTTTCTCCTTTGCATTTGTAGAGGGAGAAAGCATTTGTGAGAGGAGAGGAGTTACTGCTTGCCTTTCATTGCTTTTCAGTGCCAGAACAAAACAAACAGCTTTTTTAAAAGTTATTTCTTTATTTAGTTTTTGTATTGTATTGGTGTTTTTTTTTTGTTAGTGAATTTTTTTGTATAAGCTTTGTTTTGTTTTGTGTGTATGAGACTGACTGTGTGTGTGTGTGTGTGTGTCCACTGTCTGTGTGTATGTGTCAGCCCGTGGACTTCAGGAGGATGGACGGTCACGTAGGAGAAGGCAAGCTGCTGGCCCATGGGCGTGGTAGGAGGGGAGGAGTGCAGATCCGTAGGGGGCAGGGCGGTCGTGTGATGTTGGACTGCTCCCAACTCCTGGCCAGTGTTACTTCCCCCGTTGAAGCAACAGGAGCAGCAGCAACAGCACCAGTGCCACCGGTGGCTGCTGCACATCCACCTTCTCCACCACTACCACCACTACCACCACCACCACCACCACAAGCAGCAGCTGTTGAGGCTCCAGCAGCACCCCCTCCACCATCACCACAGCCACAGAAGGTGGCCCCGGAAATTGTAGGTGGTGGTGGGACTCATGCCCAATGTGTGAGGACTGTGTCTGGTCCCCCCGCAACTCCCCAGTGTGGGAGTTTTTTAACTGTGTGGGGGGAGACAGCACAGTGGTAGAGTGCCATGTGTGTGGTGTGCTGGTGCACCGTGGCCCTCCTGGGACACATTTGGGAACTAGTGGCCAGTGCACCCACATGCTGAACCACCACAGGGCAGAGTGGCAGGCTGCCACAGAAGAGGCTAGGTGTCCATCTGCTGGCCCTTCTGTGGCAGTGGCCGAGGGCGCTGTTGGGGTGGGAGATGTGCCTCGCAGTCACCGCCACAGCAGGAGGAGGAGGGCTACTAGAGCAGCTGCTCCACCACCACCACCACCACTGCCACTACAGCCACCAGCACCACCCTGTCCACCACTAGCCCACTACCTGGATTGCCCGCTGCAGTGGACCCCACCACAGTCCCTGCAACCCAGTCTGACATCAGCCTGGTGTGGGCAGCGCTCGAGGAAAATAATGAGCAGTTCAGTGCTTTGGAGCAGCAGGTTAACGGAGTGGAAGCACAGCAGCAGCAAATACTTTCAATGCTGCACCTGCTGCTGGACCACCATGGCATCCCATGGCCATAGTAAGTGAGTGGATTGTTTTCTGCCCCCCACCTCAACCCGACCCCACCCCAGTACTGTGTTGTACTGTTTTTGTGTGTTTTTGGTTTATTGTTTAATCACACACATTTTCCCTTCTAGGGGAATCTTTCTTGCACCACATAGTGCAATACATTTTTGTGAAAACCACCCGTAATTTCATTACAGTGTGTCACATGATGGAGGAATTCCCGTTCTGAAAATCTGCCCACATTTTGCCTCCCTTCTCAGCAACATTAGGACGTGATGGCAGGGAGAGCACATGTGCGTGCTCCTTACAGTGAATATCCAATTGTTTGGTAGGGTCTGAATGTTTCTTTATGTTATAATGGTCAGTTTGTGGTGAAATGTGTGGCCACGTTTCCAGTAAGAAAAGCCTTGCTAGTGGAAACATCCCACATTTCACCACAAAGTGAACTTTATAACATAAGTAAAAATTGGGATAGCTGCTGGACATTCACTATAGTGGAGCATGCACCTGCGCTCCCTACTGACATTGCTAGTGCTGAGAAAGGGTGGCAGAATTTGGGTGGCTTTTCTGATCGGTAATTCCTCTGTCACGTGACTCACTGTAATGAAATTATGAGTGGTTTTCACAGAAATATATTGCACTCTGTGGAGCAAGAAATATTCCAGTGGTAGTAATGCCCCCACATATTAGTTTATGTGCATCACCATAACTATGTAACTATGTAATGAAACTCCACCTCTCAGCAAGTCACACTCTATGCAGATGATGCGGTGATTCTTGCCTCTCATCATGACCCAAGACACCTGCAACAAACCCTTCAACATGGCATCACCTCTGTTGAAAGCTGGTTCAAAGAACATAAGTTAATCCTTAACCAGAAAAAAACAAAGACCATGATTTTCACCAGCCACCAAAACAAGCATAGCCACCAACAACTCTCCTTAACCACCTGCCTTGGGGACTCCTGGAGCAGGTTGAGCTCCTCAGATACCTAGAATCATCTAGACCCACACTGTCCTTTGGAACCCATATAACCAATGTCGCTAAAACTGTGAATACTAGACTGGGCTAACTCTACCGGCTTCATCGGCACCTGACTAAAGAGGCCCTCTTTGCCGCAGTTCAAAGCTCCATCATCTCCCAGATTGACTATGGTCTTGTCATCTATGGCACTGCCACCACCACTGCACTCAGAAGGATTGCTACCACCCTAAACAAGGCCTGTCGACTCATCTCAGGGGCCAAACGGCTCACTCACACCTGTGACCTCTACTCACAAGCTAACTGGCTTCAACTTGATAATAGAATTCAGTACCAAACCTGCATGGTTGCTAAGAAATTACAGTTGGGAACTGCTCCTCCTGGGGTCTGTTCACTCCTTCAAATGAAAACCAGCTCCAGAACTACTTGGGGATCAAAGCCACAACTTTTCCATATCCCTCGCTGCCGGACAGCCATTGGCCAGCGTTCATTCACCTACAGGGCACCCACTTGGTTTAACGTTCTTGCCAATGATACTGTCAATACCACTGGGCTAGGGGCCTTCAAATCCAGGCTCCGAAACACCCTGGTCAACTTCAAGCATCTGCGACTGTCATGGATAATGTCTGTGCAACACCTCTCCCCTACTGCTCTCCCATATCTAAGCTCCTTACATAATGCACTTGCCCTAGTTTGGCCTCTGCCCCATCTGCTCTCCAACACCTGACAATGCCACCTTCCTGGCTGCTTCACCAACCCCCCCATATCCTTACCTACCCCCCACCAATCCAATCTTCTCAATTTTCTTACCTCCCCCTTGCCCCTCCCTTTTCTTCTGTCACCACCCTTCCCCTCCCTGTCCTCTTCCTTTCCACTTTACCCTCTCCCTGTCTGTTTGAAATTTAATTTTGATATCCTTTACCCTTATTTGTGAAACAATTTTGTCTATTGTCATGTGTTGCCAATGTCTTGATGTGGAACCTTTGTAAAAAGAGCCCTGGGCTCAAAGGTAATTGTAATCATAGAATTGAAATACATAAATAAATTAATGTGGTGAATGTCTGTAAAGCAGCAGTGCAACAATCTGTTGATAACTCTGACCTATAGTTTTAATGCTATGTTACAACTTCCTTTACTTACATCCTGACTGACTGACTGGAATGATACAAGAATTTACAGTAGTTGAGTCTGCCGTACTACCTTTTTTAATGTGTGAAATAATGAAAGGAGCATTCCTTTTAAATTGGTGCTGACCAGGTCTTTGTCATTGTTTTCCTCTGCTTTTCTCCATCGCATCAAGTAGTTGTTATATATCACTTTTATTGTTAATTAACATTTATGCATCAGGCAGTGTTTTATGACACCACGGAACAACAGTTATTGAAAAGCAGCTGCAAATAAATACAAACCTGGTCCAAACAATATTGGAAGACGTGCTCATTTTTTCTTATACATGAAATAAAGTAGTCAAGTAAGTAAAGCAGACATAAATTGTGAAAAGAATCATATCATTCAAGTCATGACTCGGAGGTAAGTATTGGTGGCTGTGGCAATGTAAACTAGCATAAAAAAGTACAGTTCAGAACTGTGAGAACATTCCTGCAATGCTGCTTTAATTGTGAAAATGTCAGTATGGCATCATGAGCTCACAGCAACAATCACAGAACACACAAAAGTGGCACAGAGTCCCCAGATTTTTCTTCCCAGCCCAAAATGCATCCTGCTTGTGTGCAGAAAATTGACAAGTGGTAACGAAGTGAAATGGGATTGTTTCAGCACATACAAAGTCCCCCAGAATTAATGTTGCACTCAGTCATGTGCGCATTGGTGGCAACAGAGTCCCCAGATTTTTTCTGCAGGCCCAAAATGCATCCTCCTTGTGTGCAGAAAATTGACAAGTGGTTACACAGTGAAATGCGACTGTTTCAGCACATACAAACTCCTCCAGAATTAATGGCACACTCAAACATGCGCACTGTGGTGGCACAGAGTCCCCAGATTTTTTCTGCCAGCCCCAAATGCATCCTCCTTGTGTGCAGAAAATTAACAGGTGGTTACGAAGTGAAATGGGATTGTTTCAGCACATACAAAGTCTCCCAGAATTAATGGCACACTCAGTCATGCACACAAAAGTGGCACAGAGTCCCCAGATTGTTTCTGACAGCACAAAATGCATCTGCTTTGTGTCCAGAAAATTGACAAGTGATAATGAAGTGAAATGGGATTGTTTCAGCACATGCAAAGTACCCCATAATTTATTGCACAGTCACTCATGCGTGCAGTGCCACAGAATAAAATGATGACCGTGAGCAAACTGTTGCTGGTCCAATGTGTGCTGCAATTCGAGCAAATGCAATGTGATCATCTCAACTGGATGGAAGGGTGCCCTTTGTCTGTACACTAATAGTAGCCTTGGTGAGTTGATATATATATAGATATATAGTTCTGCATTTTGTAGGTGGGAGGGTTGACATGGACATGTACTCATGGTATTGTTCTGTATCACAGGTCACAGATACTGTTGGTGTGCACATTCCAGTGCTCGATTAGAACTTTTTGCATAGCAATTTGGAATGGATAACTGTCAAGCACATGAAGGTAAGTATTTTTTGGGGGGGGTGGTTGGAAGCATATTTGCAGGTTTGTCTGTAATGGTTTCTTATTTTCTTACTTCTTCACAGATTTCATCTGCATCCTTCTTGAGTCTGGTTGTTAGTGATGGTCATGGTCATCTAATGAAACAACTTCTGTGTGTTGCATGTGCGGCCAAGCCCAGGGGGAGGGGGCTGATGTTGAAGAAATTGTTTGGATAAGGCCACTTTGTCAGAACAACAAAGCATCTGGAAGTTTCCTAAAAAAAGAAATGAATGACTTCTTACAACTTAATTGTTATGTGTCCCTCCCTGGTTCTCAAATCTCAATCCCTAAAGTCAAGTTACATTTCAAAGCCACATCTTGTCAACTAACACAACCTGTGTGCAATATTTGCTGCAGTCTTTACAAAACAATGAAACGGATGAAATAAAATCTTCAAACTTACCAGAATGGATTTCACATGGATATTACATTGCTTTCTCTCTGTTCGGTATAGCTACAGTACCATTCCCAATGAGTTTTAGCAATGCAGCCTTTTTTGTTAACCTATAAAAGAAACAAAAGAAGTGTACTGTATGTGTTTTACCATTGTGGCTCTGAAAAGCAAAAGAAAACAAAACATACAACTAAAGCAAGTGAAGCAATATAACAAACATGAGTACAAATACTCACTTTATGGTTTAAATATTAAGAAGCTTTCTGTCTCTGGCTGATGGATGTGGAGGTCTGGACAGACTCATGGTGGCAGTGGTGGAAGTGCATAACATGAGTCCCGGTGGTGGTGGTCTGGGGCGGCAGACAGACTCATGGTGGCATTGGATAACATCAGTCCTGGAGGTGGTGGTCCAGGAGGGTACAAAGACTCATGGTGGCAGTGGCTAACATCAGTCCCAGTGGTGGTGGTCTGAGGGGCAGATAGACTAATGGTGGCAGTGGATAACATTAGTCCCAGTGGTGGTTGTCTGGGGGGGCAGACATACTCATGGTGGAAGTGGATAACATCAGTCCCAGTGGTGGTGGTCCAGGGGGGAAGACAGACTCATGGTGGCAGTGGATAACATCAGTCCCAGTGGTGGTGGTCCGGGCTGGCAGACAGACTCACGGTGGCACTAGTGGCAGTGGATAACATCAGTCCTGGTGGTGGTGGTCTGGGGCAACAGACAGACTCATGGTGGCACTAGTGGCAGTGGATAACATCAGTCCCGGTGGTGGTGGTCTGGGGCAGCAGACAGACTCATGGTGTCAGTGGTGGCAGTGGCTAACATCAGCCCTGGTGGTGGTGGGCCGGGAGGGTAGAAAGACTCTTGGTGGCAGTGGCTAACATCAGTCACGGTGGCGGTGGTGGTCAAGGGGGCAGATAGACTCATGGTGGTAGTGGTGGCAGTGGATAACATCACTCCCAGCGGTGGTGATCGGTGGGGGCAGACAGACACATGGAGGAAGTGGATAACATCAGTCTCAGTGGCGGTGGTCAAGGGGGAAGACAGACTCATGGTGGCAGTGGATAACATCAGTCCCAGTGGTGGTGGTCCGGGAGGGTAGACAGATTCATGGTGGCAGTGGCTAACATCAGTCCTGGTGGTGGTAGTACAGGGGGTAGATAGACTCATGGTGACAGAGATGGCAGGGGATAATATCAGTCCCAGTGGTGGTAGTTGGGGGGACAGACAGACTCATGGTGGAAGTGGATAACATCAGTCCTGGTGGTGGTGGTCCGGGGGGCAGAAAGACTCATGGTGGCAGTGGTGGCAGTGGATAACATCAGCCCCAGCGGTGGTAGTCGGTGGGGGCAGACAGACCCATGAAGGAAATGGATAACATCAGTACCAGCGGTGGTAGTCGGAGGGGGCAGACAGACCCATGGAGGAAGTGGATAACATCATTCCCAGTGGTAGTAGTTGGTGGGGGCACACAGACCATGGAGGAAGCAGATTACATCAGTCCCAGTGGCGGTGGTCAAGGGGGGGCAGACAGACTCATGGTGGCAGTGGATAACATCAGTCCCGGTGGTGGTGGTCTGGGAGGGTAGACAGATTCATGGTGGCAGTGGCTAACATCAGTCCCGGTGGTGGTGGTGGTACAGGGGGCAGATAGACTCATGGTGGCAGTGATGGCAGTGGATAATATCAGTCCCAGTGGTGGTAGTCGGGAGGACAGACAGACTCATGGTGGAAGTGCATAACATCAGTCCCAGTGGTGGTGGTCCGGGGGGCAGATAGACTCATGGAGGCAGTGGTGGCAGTGGATAACATCAGTCCCAGTGGTGGTAGTCGGTGGGGGCAGCCAGACCCATGAAGGAAGTGGATAACATCAGTCCCAGTGGTGGTGGTCCGGGGGGGCAGACAGACTAATGGTGGCAGTGGATAAAATCATTCCTGCTGGTGGTGGTCCAGGAGGGTAGACAGATTCATGGTGGAAGTGGCTAACATCAGTCCCGGTGGTGGTGGAACGGGGGGAAGATAGATTCATGGTGGCAGTGGTGGCAGTGGAAAACATCAGTCCCAGTGGTGGTAGTCGGTGGGGGCAGACAGAACCATGGAGGAAGTGGATAACATCAGTCCCAGTAGTGGTGGTCCGGGGGGCAGACAGACTCATGGTGGGAGAGGATAACATCAGTCCTGGTGGTGGTGGTCCGGGAGGGTAGACAGATTCAAGGTGGCAGTGGCTAACATCGGTCCCAGTAGTGGTGGTACAGGGGGAAGATAGACTCGTGATAGCAGTGGATAATATCAGTCCCAATGGTGGTAGTCAGGGGGACAAACAGACTCATGGTGGAAGTGGAAAACATCAGTCCTAGTGGTGGTGGTCCGGGGGGGCAGACAGACTCTAGGTGACAGTGGATAACATCAGTCCCAGTGGTGATGGTCTGGGGGGAAAATCAGACTCATGGTGGCAGTGGATAACATCAGTCCCAGCGGTGGTGGTGCAGGGGGTCAAACAGACTCATGGTGGCAGGCTGGTGGCAGTGGATGCAGTCAGTCCTGGTGGTGAGTGCGCAGAGGCAGACAGACTCATGGTGGCAGTGGATAAGATCAGTCCGGGTGGTGGTGGTCTGGGAGCAGACAAAACTCATGGTGGCAATGGATAACATCAATTCCAGGTGGTGGGAGATCCTGGAGGCAGACAGACTCATGGTGGCAGTAGATAACATCAGTCCAGTGGAGGTGGTCCGGGAGGCAGACAGACTCATGGTGGCAGTGGATAACATCAGTCCGGGTGGTGGTGGTCTGGGGGGCAGACAGATTCATGGTGGAAGTGGATAACATCAGTCCTGGTGGTGGTGGTCTGGGGGCAGACAGACTCAAGGTGGCAGTGGATAACATCAGTCCCAGTGGTGGTGGTCCAGGGGGGCAGACAGAGTAATGGTGGTGGTGGATAACATCAGTCTCAGTGATGGTGGTCCGGGATGGCAGACAGACTCATGGTGGCACTAGTGGCAGTGGATAACATCACTCCTGGTGGTGGTGGACTGGGGCAGCAGACAGACCCATGGTGGCAGTGGTGGCAGTGGATAACATCAGTCCCAGTGGTGGTGGTCCAGGGGCAGATAGACTCATGGTGGTAGTGGTGGCAGTGGATAACATCAGTCCAAGAGGTGGTAGTCGCTGGGGGCAGACGGACACATGGAGGAAGTGGATAACATCAGTCCCAGTGGTGGTGGTGGTCCGGGGGCAGACAGACCCATGGTGGCAGTGGATAACACCAGTCCTGGGTGTGTGGTGGTCAGAGGCAGATGATTGGCAGGTGGCAGTGGCTAACATCAGTCCCAGTGGTGGTAGAAACAGGGGGCAAACAGACTTATGGTGGAAGTGATGGCTGATGGACAATATCGGTCAGTGGTGGTAGTAGAGGGGGACAGACAGACTCACGTGGAAGTGGATAACATCAGTCCCGGTGGTGGAGGTCCAGTGGGCAGATATGAACTCATGGTGGCAGTGGATAAGATCGGTCCAGTGGTGAGCGGTGAGTAGGGCAGACAGACCCATGGAAGGAAGTGGATAGCATCGGTCAGTGGAGGTGATGGGACAGACAGACTCATGGTGAAAGTGGATAACATCAGTCCTAGTGGTGGTGGTCTGGGGGGGCAGACAGACTCTTGGTGACAGTGGATAACATCAGTCCCAGTGGTGGTGGTCCGGGGGGGCAGACAAACTCATGGTGGCAGTGGATAAAATCAGTCCGGGTGGTGGTGGTCCAGGACTGTAGACCGATTCCTGGTGGCAGTGGCTAACATCAGTCCAGGTGGTGGTGGAACAGGGGGCAGATAGATTCAAGGTGGCAGTGGTGGCAGTGGATAACATCAGTCCCAGTGGTGGTAGTCGGTGGGGGCAGACAGACCCATGGAGGAAGTGGATAACAACAGTCCCAGTGGTGGTGGTCAGGGGGGCAGATAGACTCATGGTGGTGGTGGATAACATCTGTCCCAGTGGTGGTGGTCCTGGGTGGCAGACAGACTCATGGTGGCACTAGTGGCAGTGGATAACATCAGTCCTGGTGGTGGTGGTCTGGGGCGGCAGACAGGCCCATGGTGGCAGTGGTGGCAGTGGATAACATGAGTCCCAGTGGTGGTGGTCGGGGGCAGCAGACAGACTCATGATGGTAGTGGTGGCAGTGGCTAACATCAGTCCCAGTGGAGGTGGTCCAAGGGGGCAGTTAGACTCAGGGTGGTAGTGGTGGCAGTGGATAACATCATTCCCAGCGGTGGTAGTCCCTGGGGGCAGACGGACACATGGAGGAAGTGGATAACATCAGTCCCAGTGGTGGAGGTCCGGGGGGGCAGACAGACTCATGGTGGCAGTGGATAACATCAGTCCAGGTGGTGGTGGCCTAGGAGGGTAGACAGATTCATGGTGGCAGTGGCTAACATCAGTCCCGGTGGTGGTAGTACAGGGGCCAAACAGACTCATGGTGGAAGAGATGGCAGTGGATAATATCAGTCCCAGCGGTGGTAGTCGGGGGGGACAGACAGACTCATGGTGGAAGTGGATAACATCAGTCCCGGTGGTGGTGGTCCGGTGGGCAGATAGACTCATGGTGGCAGTGGATAACATCAGTCCCAGTGGTGGTAGTCGATGGGGGCAGACAGACCCATGAAGGAAGTGGATAACATCAGTCCCAGTGGTGGTAGTATGAGGGACAGACAGACTCATGGTGAAAGTGGATAACATCAGTCCTAGTGGTGGTGGTCCAGGGGGGCAGATAGACTCTTGGTGACAGTGGATAACATCAGTCCCAGTGGTGGTGGTCTGGGGAAAAACAGACTCATGGTGGCAGTGGATAACATCAGTCATAGCAGTGGTGGCTCGGGGGTCAAACAGACTCATGGTGGCAGTGGTGGCAGTGGACAACATTAGTCCTGGTGGTAGTGGTCCGGGGGGGCAGACAGACTCATGCTGGCAGTAGATAACATCAGTCCTGGTGGTGGTGGTCCAGAGGGTAGAAAGACTCATGGTGGCAGTGGATAACATCAGTCCCAGTGGTGGTGGTCCGGGGGTGCAGACAGACTCAAGTGGCAGTGGATAACATCAGTCCTGGTGGAGGTTGTCTGGGCGACAGACAGACTCATGGTGGCAGTGGATAACATCAGTCCCAGTAGTGGTAGTCCGGGGGGGTAGAATGACTCATACTGGCAGTGGATAACATCAGTCCCGATGGTGGTGGTCCGGGGGGCAGACAGACTCATAGTGGCAGTGGATAACATCAGTCCTGGTGGTGGTGGTGGTCTGGGGGGCAGACAGACTCATGGTGGAAGTGGATAACATCAGCCCCGGTGGTGGTGGTCTGGGGGCAGACAGACTCATGGTGGCAGTGGATAACAACAGACCCAGTGGTGGTGGTCCAGGGGGGCAGACAGAGTCATGGTCGCGGTGGATAACATCAGTCCCAGTGGTGGGGCTCCGGGGTGGCAGACAGACTCATGGTGGCAACAGTGGCAGTGGATAACATCACTTCTGGTGGTGGTGGTCTGGGGCAGCAGACAGACTCATGGTGGCAGAAGAGGCAGTGGATAACATGAGTTCCAGTGGTGGTGGTCTGGGGCAGCAGACAGACTCATGGTGGCAGTGGTGGCAGAGGCTAACATCAGCCCTGGTGGTGGTGGTCTGGGAGGGTAGACAGACTCATGGTGGCAGTGGCTAACATCAGTCCCGGTGGTGGTGGTCCAGGGGGCAGATAGACTCATGGTGGTAGTAGTGGCAGTGGATAAAATCAGTCCCAGCGGTGGTAGTCGCTGGGGGCAGACAGACCCATGAAGGTAGTGGAAAACATCAATCACAGTGGTGGTGGTCCGGGGGTGGCAGACAAACTCATGGTGGCAGTCGATAACATCAGTCCCGGTGGTGGTGGTCTGGGAGGGTAGACAGATTCATGGTGGCAGTGGCTAACTTCAGTCCCGGTGGTGGTGGTGCAGGGGGCAAACAGACTCATGGTGGTAGTGATGGCAGTGGATAATATCAGTCCCAGTGGTGGTAGTCGGGGGGGACAGACAGACTCATGGAGGAAGTGGATAACATCAGTCCCGGTGGCGGTGGTCCGGGGGGCAGACAGACTCATGGTGGCAGTGGATAACATCAGTCCCAGCGGTAGTGGTGAAGGGGGTCAAACAGACTCATGGTGGCAGTGGTGGCAGTGGATAAGATCAGTCCTGGTGGTGGTGGTCCGGGGAGGCGGACAGACTCATGGTGGCAGTGGATAACATCAGTCCCGGTGGTGGTGGTCCGGGGAAGCAGACAAACTCATGGTGGCGTGGATAACATGGAAGTACGTGGACCACTAGTCCTGGAGGCAGACAGACTCATGGTGGCGGTAGATAACATCAGTCCCAATAGTGGTGGTCCGGGGGGGTAGAAAGACTTGTGATGGCAGTGGCTAACATCAGCCCAGTGGTCGTGGTCCAGGGGGCAGACCGACTCTTGATGGCAGTGGCAGCAGTGGATAATATCAGTCCCGGTGGTGGTGGTCTGGGGGGGCAGACAGACACATGGTGGCAGTGGATAACATCAGTACTGGTGGTGGTGGTCTGGGGGGGCAGACAGACTCATGGTGGAAATGGATAACATCAGACCTGGTGGTGGTGGTCTGGGGGCAGACAGACTCATGGTGGCAGTGGATAACATCAGTCCCAGTGGTGGTGGTCCAGGGGCGCAGATAGAGTCATGGTGGTGGTGGATAACATCAGTCCCAGTGGTGGTGGTCCGGGGTGGCAGACAGACTCATGGTGGCACAAGTGGCAGTGGATAACATGTGTCCTAGTGGTGGGCCTGGGGCAGACACAGACTGATGGTAGTGAGTGGCAGTGGCTAACATCAGTCCCGTGGAGGTGGTCAAGGGCAGATGGAGCACATATGGTGGTAGTGGTGGCAGTGGATAACATCAGTCCCAGCGGTGGTAGTCCGCTGGGAGCAGACAGACACATGGAGGAAGTGGATAACATTAGTCCCAGTGGTGGAGGTCCGGGGTGGGCAGAAAGACTCATGGCAGTGGACAACATCCAGATTCATAGTGGCAGTGGCTAACTATCAGTACGGTGGTGGTGGTTCAGGGCAGATAGACTCATGGTGGCAGTGATGGCAGTAAGATAATATGAGTCCCAGTGGTGGTGAGTGGGGGACAGACCAGACTCATGGTGGAGTGGATAACATCAGTCCCGGTGGTGGTGGTCCGGGGGGCAGATAGACTCATGGTGGCAGTGGTGAGAGTGGCTAACATCATTCCTGGTGATGGTGGTACAGGGGGCAGGAAGACTCATGGTATCAGTGATGGCAGTGGATAATATCAGTCACAGTGGTGGTAGTCAGGGGGACAGATAGACTCATGGTGGAAGTGGATAACATCAGTCCTAGTGGTGGTGGTCCGGGTTGGGCAGACAGACTCTTGGTGACAGTGGATAACATCAGTCCCAGTGGTGGTCCTGGGGGGAAGACAGACTCATGGTGACAGTGGATAACATCAGTCCCGGTGGTGGTGGTCCGGGGAGACAGAAAGACTCAATTGGCCAGTGGATAACATCAGTCAGGAGGTGGTGGTGGTTGAGATTGAGCAGACTCATGGTGGCGGTGGTGGCAGTGGATAACATCAATCCCGGTGGTGGTGGTCGGGGCAGACAGACTCTTAGTGGCAGTGGCTAACATCAGTCCTAGTGGTGGTGGTCCCGGAGGGTAGACAGACTTATGGTGGCAGTGGCTAACATCAGTCCCGGTGGTGGTGATTCAGGGGGCAAATAGATGCATGGTGGTAGTGGTGGCAGTGGATAACATCAGTCCCAGCGGTGGTAGTCGGTGGGGGCAGACAGACCGATGGAGGAAGTCGATAACATCAGTCCCAGTAGTGGTGGTCCGGGGGGGCAGACAGACTCATGGTGGCAGTGGATAACATCAGTCCCGGTGGTGGTGGTCCAGGAGGGTAGACAAATTCATGGTGGCAGTGGCTAACATCGGTCCTGGTGGTGGTGGTACAGGGGGCAGATAGACTCATGGTGACAGTGGATAACATCAGTCCCGGTGGTGGTGGTCCGGGGGGTCAGACAGACTCATGGTGGCAGAAGATAACATCAGTCCCAGTGGTGGTGGTCCGGGGGGGCAGACAGACTCATGGTGACAGTGGTGGCAGTGGACAACATCAGTCCCAGTGGTGTGGTCTCAGGGGAAGACAGACTCAATGGTGGCAGTGGATAACATCAGTCCCAGTGGTGGTGTGGTCATGGGGGCAGACAGACTCTTAGTGGCAGTGGCTAACATTAGTTCTAGTGGTAGGTCGTCCAGGAGGATGGACAGGACTCATGGTGTGGCAGTGGCTAACATCAGTCCTCGTGATGGTGGTTCAGGGGCAATCGATGCGCATGGTGGTAAGTGGTGGCAGTGGATAACATCAGTCCCAAGCGGTGGTAGTCAGTGGGGAGTAGACAGAAACGATGGAGGAAGTGGATAACATCAGTCCAGTGGTGGCTGGTCGTTGAACTCATGGTGGCGGTGGCTAGCATCAGCCCCGGTGGAGGTGCTCTAGGTGGCAGACAGACTGATGTTGGCAGTGGATAACATCAGTCCCAGTGGTGGTGGTCCGGGGGGCAGACAGATTCATGTTTGGCAGTGGCTAACATCAGTCCCGGTGGTGGTAGTACAGGGGGCAGATAGACTCATGGTGGAAGTGGATAACATCAGTCCTAGTGGTGGTGGTCTGGGGGGGGCAGACAGACTCTTGGTGACAGTGGATAACATCAGTCCTAGTGGTGGTCCAGGGGGGAAGACAGACTCATGGTGGCAGTGGATAACATCAGTCCCAGTGGTGGTGGTTCGGGGAGTCAAACAGACTCATTGTGGCAGTGGATAACATCAGTCCCGGTGGTGGTGGTCCTGGGGGCAGACAGACTCATGGTGGCAGTGGATAACATCAGTCCCAGTGGTGGTGGTCCGGGGGGCCAGACAGACTCATGGTGGCAGTGGATAACGTCAGTCCAAGTGGTGGTGGTACAGGGGGGCAGACAGAGTCATGGTGGCAGTGGATAACATCAGTCCCAGTGGTGGTGGTCCGGGGTGGCAGACAGACTCATGGTGGCACTAGTGGCAGTGGATAACATCAGTCCCGGTGGTGGTGGTCTGGGGCCGCAGACAGACTCATGGTGGCAGTGGTGGCAGTGGATAACATGAGCCCTGGTGGTGGTGGTCTGGGGCAGCAGACAGGCTCATGGTGGCAGTGGTGGCAGTGGCTAACATCAGTCCTGGTGGTGGTGGTCCGGGAGGGTAGACAGACTCATGGTGGCAGTGGCTAACATCAGTCCTGGTGGTGGAGGTTCAGGGGGCAGACAGACTCATGGTGGTAGTGGAGGAAGTGGATAACATCAGTCCCAGTGGTGGTGGTCGGGGGGGGTAGACAGTCTCATGGTGGCAGTGGATAACATCAGTCCCGGTGGTGGTGGTCTGGGAGGGTAGACTGATTCATGGTGGCAGTGGCTAACATCAGTCCCGGTGGTGGTGGTACAGGGGGCAAATAGACTCATGGTGGCAGTGATGGCAGTGGATAATATCAGTCCCAGTGGTGGTAGTCTGGGGGGACAGACAGACTCATGGTGGAAGTGGATAACATTAGTCCCGGTGGTGGTCATCCGGGGAGCAGATAGACTCATGGTGGCAGTGGATAACATCAGTCCCAGCGGTGCTAGTCGGTGGGGGCAGACAGTCCCATGAAGGAAGTGGATAACATCAGTCCCAGTGGTGGTGGTCCGGGTGGGCAGACAGACTCATGGTGGCAGTGATAACATCAGTCCTGGTTGTGGTGGTACTGGAAGGTAGACAGATTCATGGTGGCAGTGGCTAACATCAGTCCCGGTGGTCGTGGTACAGGGGGCAGATAGACTCATGGTGGCAGTGATGGCAGTGGATAATATCAGTCCCAGTGGTGGTAATCACGGCGACAGACAGACTCATGCTGGAAGTGAATAACATCAGTCCCAGTGGTGGTGGTCCGGGGGGGCAGACAGACTCTTGGTGACAGTGGATAACATCAGTCCCGGTGGTGGTGATCCGGGGGGGCAGACAGACTCATGGTGACAGTGGTGGCAGTGGATAAGATCAGTCCCGGTGGTGGTGGTCCAAGGGGGCAGACAGAGTCATGGTGGTGGTGGATAACATCAGTCCCAGTGGTGGTGGTCTGGGGGGGCAGACAGACTCATGGTGGCAGTGGATAACATCAGTCCCGGTGGTGGTGGTCTGGGGGGCAGACAGACTCATGGTGGCAGTGGATAACATCAGTCCCAGTGGTGGTGGTCCAGGGGGGCAGACAGAGTCATGGTGGCGGTGGATAACATCATCCCAGTGGTGGTGGTCTGGGGCGGCAGACAGACTCATGGTGGCAGTGGCTAACATCAGTCCTAGTGGTGGTAGTCCGGGAGGGCAGACAGACTCATGGTGGCAGTGGATAACATCAATCCAAGTGGTGGTGGTACAGGGGGGCAGACAGAGTCATGGTGGCAGTGGATAACATCAGTCCCAGTGGTGGTGGTCCGGGGTGGCAGATAGACTCATGGTGGCACTAGTGGCAGTGGATAACATCAGTCCCTGTGGTGGTGGTCTGGGGCAGCAGACAGACTCATGGTGGCAGTGGTGGCAGTATATAACATGAGTCCCGGTGGTGGTGGTCTGGGGCAGCAGACAGGCTCATGGTGGCAGTGGTGGCAGTGGCTAACATCAGTCCTGGTGGTGGTGGTCCGGGAGGGTAGACAGACTCATGGTGGCAGTGGCTAACATCAGTCCCGGTGGTGGAGGTCCGGGGCAGACAGACTCATGGTAGTAGTGGTGGCAGTGGATAAAATCAGTCCCAGCGGTGGTAGTCGCTGGGAGCAGACAGACCCATGGAGGAAGTGGATAACATCCGTCCCAGTGGTGGTGGTCCGGGGGGCAGACAGTCTCATGGTGGCAGTGGCTAACATCAGTCCCGGTGGTGGTGGTACAGGGGGCAAATAGACTCATGGTGGCAGTGATGGCAGTGGATATCAGTCCCAGTCGTGGTAGTCGGGGGGGGACAGACAGACTCATGGTGGAATTGGATAACATTAGTCCCGATGGTGGTCGTCCGGGGAGCAGATAGACTCATGGTGGCAGTGGTGGCAGTGGATAACATCAGTCCCAGCGCTGGTAGTCGGTGGGGGCAGACAGTCCCATGAAGGAAGTGGATAACATCAGTCCCAGTGGTGGTGGTCCGGGTGGGCAGACAGACTCATGGTGGCAGTGATAACATCAGTCCTGGATGTGGTGGTACTGGAGGGCGGACAGATTCATGGTGGCAGTGGCTAACATCAGTCCCGGTGGTGGTGGTACAGGGGGCAGATAGACTCATGGTGGCAGTGATGGCAGTGGATAATATCAGTCCCAGTGGTGGTAATCGGGCGACAGACAGACTCATGGTGGAAGTGAATAACATCAGTCCCAGTGGTGGTGGTCCGGGGGGGGCAGACAGACTCTTGGTGACAGTGGATAACATCAGTCCCAGTGGTGGTGGTCTGGGGACAGACAGACTCATGGTGACAGTGGTGGCAGTGGATAACATCAGTCCCGGTGGTGGTGGTCCAGGGGGCAGACAGAGTCATGGTGGCGACAACATCAGTCCAAGTGGTGGTGGTCTGGGGGGGCAGACAGACTCATGGTGGCAGTGGATAACATCAGTCCCGGTGGTGGTGGTCTGGGGGGGCAAACAGACTCATGGTGGCAGTGGATAACATCAGTCCCAGTGGTGGTGGTCCAAGGGGGCAGACAGAGTCATGGTGGCGGTGGATAACATCAGTTCCAGTGGTGGTGGTCCAGGGTGACAGACAGACTCATGGTGGCACTAGTTGCAGTGGATAACATGAATCCCAGTGGTGGTGGTCTGGGGCGGCAGACAGACTCATGGTGGCAGTGGCTAACATCAGTCCTGGTGGTGGTGGTCCAGGGGGCAGATAGACTCAGGGTGGTAGTGGTGGCAGTGGATAACAATAGTCCCAGCGGTGGTAGTGGGTTGGGGCAGACAGACCGATGGAGGAAGAGGATAACATCAGTCCCAGTGGTGGTGGTGGTCCAGGGGGGCAGACAGACTCATGGTGGCAGTGGATAACATCAGTCCCGGTGGTGGTGGTCCGGGAGGGTAGACAGATTCATGGTGGCAGTAGCTAACATCAGTCCCGGTGGTGGTGGTACAGGGGGCAGATAGACTCATGGTGGCAGTGATGGCAGTGGATAATATCAGTCCCAGTGGTGGTAGTCTGGGGGACGGACAGACTCTTGGTGGAAGTTGATAACATCAGTCCCGGTGGTGGTGGTCCGGGGGCAGATAGACTCATGGTGGCAGTGGTGGCAGTGGATAACAATAGTCCCAGCGGTGGTAGTGGGTGGGGGCAGACAGACCGATGGAGGAAGAGGATAACATCAGTCCCAGTGGTGGTGGTCCGGGGGGGGCAGACAGACTCATTGTGGCAGTGGATAACGTCAGTCCCGGTGGTGGTGGTCCGGGAGGGTAGACAGATTCATGGTGGCAGTGGCTAACATCAGTCCCGGTGGTGGTGGAACAGGGGGCAGATAGACTCATGGTGGCAGTGATGGCAGTGGATAATATCAGTCCCAGTGGTGGTAGTCGGGGGAACGGACAGACTCATGGTGGAAGTTGATAACATCAGTCCCGTTGGTGGTGGTCCAGGGGGCAGATAGACTCATGGTGGCAGTGGTGGCAGTGGATAACATCAGTCCCAGTGGTGGTAGTCGGTGGCAGACAGACCCATGGAGGAAGTGGATAACATCAGTCCCAGTGGTGGTGGTCGGGTGGGCAGACAGACTCATGGTGGCAGTGGATAACATCAATCCCGGTGGTGGTGGTCCAGGAGGGTAGACAGATTCATGGTGACAGTGGCTAACGTCAGTCCCAGTGGTGGTGGTACAGGGGGCAGATAGACTCATGGTGGCAGTGATGGCAGTAGATAATATCAGTCCCAGTGGTGGTAGTCGGGGGGGCAGACAGACTCATGGTGGAAGTGGATAACATCAGTCCCTGTGGTGGTGGTCTGGGGGGGCAGACAGACTCTTGGTGACAGTGGATAACTTCAGTCATGTTGCTGGTGGTCCTGGGGGTCAGACAGACTCATGGTGGCAGTGGATAACATCAGTCCCAGTGGTAGTGGTTTGGGGGGTCAAACAGACTCATGGTGGCAGTGGATAACATCAGTCCCGGTGGTGGTGGCCCGGGGGGGCAGACAGACTCATGGTTTCAGTGGATAACATCAGTCCCGGTGGTGGTGGTCCAGGAGGGTAGACAGATTCATGGTGGCAGTGGCTAACATCAGTCCCGGTGGTGGTGGTGGTACAGGGGGCAGATAGACTCATGGTGGCATTGATGGCAGTAGATAATATCAGTCCCAGTGGCAGTAGTTGGGAGGGCAGAGAGACTCATGGTGGAAGTGGATAACATCAGTCCCGGTGGTGGTGGTTTGAGGGGGCAGACAGACTCTTGGTGACAGTGGATAACATCAGTCCCAGTGGTGGTGGTCCAGGGGGTCAGACAGACTCATGGTGGCAGTGGATAACATCAGTCCCTGTGGTAGTGGTTCGGGGGGTCAAACAGACTCATTTTGGCAGTGGATAACATCAGTCCCGGTGGTGGTGGTGCGGGGGGGCAGACAGACTCATGGTGGCAGTGGATAACATCAGTCCCAGTGGTGGTGGTTCAGGGGGTCAAACAGACTCATGGTGGCAGTGGATAACATCAGTCCCAGTGGTGGTGGCCCGTGGGGCAGACAGACTCATGGTGGCAGTGGATAACATCAGTCCCGGTGGTGGTGGTCCTGGAGGGGCAGATAGTCTCATGGTGGCAGTGGTGGCAGTGGATAACATCAGTCCCAGTGGTGGTGGTCTTGGGCGTAGATAGACTCATGGTGGCAGTGGCTAACATCACTCCCGGTGGTGGTGGTCCAGGTGGCAGACAGACTCATTGTCGCAGTGGATAGCATCAGTCCCAGTGGTGGTGGTCCAGGGGGTAGACAGACTCATGGTGGCAGTGGCTAACATCAGTCCCAGTGTTGGTGGTCCAGGGGGCAGACAGACTCATCGTGGCAGTGGTGGCAGTGGATAACATCAGTCCCAGTTGTGGTAGTCTGGGGGGGCAGACAGACTCATGGTGGCAGTGGCTAACATCAGTCCCGGTGGTGGTGGTGGTTCTGGGGGGTCAGACAGACTCATGGTGGCAGTGGTTGCAGTGGATAACATCAGTCCCGGTGATGGTGGCCCGGGGGGGCAGACAGACTCATGGTTTCAGTGGATAACATCAGTCCCGGTGGTGGTGGTCCAGTGGGGCACACCACCTTTTAAAAACTTCAGTTAAGCTGCCAACATTAACCACATCATCATCCTCATAAAGAAAACTGCCCTCACAGTCATCGATGTCCGAAGTCTGACCACTGGGAAATTCTTTCACCATTTTGTCGTTATCTACATCAGTGGTGGGCTGTTTAAGGCAGCCACTGCCAGTGTCACCAGGATGCTCCATTTCCACATCAGCAGGACCACCATGACTAGGCCAGGGTACGAATACTGAGGTTGCAGTCTCTGCTGATATGTGTCTCTCATTCATTTTAATGAATGTTAGCAATCTATCATTTGCAAGAGACAGGTTTGTCCGATGATCCCTGACTAACCATCAGGGCCAGGATAAATGGTTCAGATAAGAGAGGGTTAAAGGGGACACCTATTCAGAGGGGGTTTGAGTTAAGTGGGCAAAATAGCAAGGGAGGCAGAAAGGGGAGGGTGACAAGGGGGTCTCAATAAGGCAGGAAGACTCCCATGAAATTGCGATCATGAATAAAGTGGGGAGGGGGGCTGAGAGGGCATAGTGGAGGTAACCATAAGGATGATGGCGGTGTTAAGGTTCTGTTACTGGGAGACTCGATGATTAAGGGTATCCATTGGGAGGACAGGGGGATGGATGCCATAGCCAGGTGAAGGTAGTGAGTATCTCTGGGCTGACAGTGCACAGAGCAAAGTTCATGGTGTATGAAATGGTTAGGATTGTGGAGGAAACCGATTTCTGGGCATTTGGGAACTAATGATCGAGGGGAAATAGCATTATGGAAACTAGCAGGTTCCAAGAACTTGCCAGAGTCTGTCGGGATAATGGATGCAACATTTTCGGAGATATTGCCAGTACCAAAGGCCTCAGTGGGAAAAATGAAGCTCACAGAGGTTAATGACTGGCTCAGGAAGTGGGGTGAAGAGAATGGGTTGGGGGTGTAAGGGAACTGGAATGGAGTTTGGGAGGATAAGGGACTATATGCCAAGGACAGGTTTCATCTTGCCCCATTAGGGAAGGAAGTCCTTAAACAGGGGATGGCTGACTACATACAAGAAAGGTGGGGTTTAAACTTGTAAGGGGGGGAAGGGATAAGGAGGGGCTGACCAGAAGCCTCCCCTCCAGATGAGGAGTAGCTTCAAGCCCAAGGGGAGGGGAAACAGACTGGAGGTGGAGGTTTCAGGAGGAGCAGGGGAGGATGGAAGTATAAGGAATCTGGGTAGGGTTCTACAAAAGGATCAGGATAAGGGTGGGGTTAGTGTTAGTAAATGCCAGGAGCTTGGGAAACAAGTTGCCAGAGTTCCAGGCCATGCTGTTCGAGGGGGTGGATGTGGCGGCAGTCACGAAACGTAGCCAACAAAACCATGACTGGGACCTAAATGTACGGGGTACACTATGCTTGGGAAGGATAGAAAGGAGGGCAGAGGGGTGGAGTGGCTATGTTCATTAGAGATGACATAGAAATTCTATGGTAGAAGAGGCAGAGGGAAACATGGAGGCCTTATGGGTCACCTTCACGATCCCCAGCAGGAGATAAGGTCAAGCTGGGAGTAGCATATAGGCCCCCCGGGATGAGTGATGTTCTAGAGGATGGTTTGCTGGACAACATCATTGCCCAGTGTGGTCCAAAAGGGGAAGGAGTGGTGTTGATGGGGGACCTTAATATGCCAGGTACAAACTGGGGAACCATGTCCTCTAAGGTGGCCAAGGAGCAGAGGCTGCTGGATGGCTTCCAGGATGTGTTCTTACACAGCATGTGATGGAGCCCACAAGGAGGGGGCATGTCCTGATGTGGTTCTGGCAGATGGGGATCTGGTAGGGACATGGTTGTACAGGACCCCTGACTGGGAGTGACCACAATACTGTCTGGTTTCAAATAAGCATTGGGGGATGGGGGTGAGATCTAGGACACTGGCAGTGGACTTCAGGGGGCAGACTTTATGGGCATGGAAATATTCTCAAGGATCACTTGAAGGGATTACCTCAACAACAAGTGTGGAAAGGAGATGGGAGGTCATAAAACGGGGACTTCATGGAGGCAGTCAGGATCTGTGCTAAGTTGAAACGTGGGAGACAAGGTCACATAAACCATGCTGGTGGTCCAGTGAGGTCCAGGTAGCAGTCAGAGAAAAGAGGCGACTACAAAATATATAAAACAACAAGAGGGGATAGGGATAAGGAAATGTACCAGCTTGCATCTAGAAAAGTCACCCGTATGGTGAGGGAGCTAAGTCCAGTAAAGAGCAACGGCTGGCACAGGGGATACATGGAGGGAAAAGGGTTCTTCCGTACATTGGGAGCGGAGAAAAACTAAGGCAATCTCAGCAGATTGAGATCAGAAGGAGGTGGGTGGAAGAGGCGAGGACCAGGCAGAGGTATTTACTAGTACTTTGCCTCTGTGTTCACTAGGGAGGGATGGGATATCTACAAAGCAAGGCACAAAGGGATAGAAGCGGCGGGGTGGGATCAGGGGCAACAGAAATGGAGCAAAGGGAGGAAAGGTACCCCAGGGTGTCACATCTGGATAAGGATAAAAAGACCAGTAAGGTGGAGGGACGGATGATGCCATCCCCACAAAGGGTGTGGTTGCCCTCAAGGCCTAAAGAAAGACAAATCTCCTGGGCGGATGGCATTCATCGAGAGTACTATGGAATTGGCGGACATACTGGCTGCACCTGGCGGAGCTTTTCAACAGGTCACTTGAGACAGGGAGGGTACCTAGGGATTGGCGAGACATGTGGTACCAATCCATAAAGGGGGTCGAAGGAAGTACCAGGAACTATAGACCCATCAGTTTAACCTCGGTGGTGGAAAATTAATGGAGAGTATACTAAAGGAACGATTGGGGGTTTACTTGGAGGAGGTGGAGGTCTGGATAGTCGGCAGCATGGGTTTGTGCCAGGTAGATCATGTCAAACCAACCTTGTGAGTTCTATGAATGGGTAACATCAGAACTGGACAGAGGTAAGCCTGTGGATGTATTATTCTTGGACTTCAGCAGGCGTTTGACTCTGTCCCCACAATGGTCTGGTGGAGAAACTGATGGGGTTAGAGTAGGCCTTTGATGGTCAGATGGATTGAAAACTGGATAGCTGGACGCACTCAGAGAGTAGTGGTCTGTGGGAGCCTCTGAACCCTACAGAGGTTGGTAGTGGGGTACCACAGGGCTCGGGTCCTGGGTCCAATCCTGTTTAATGCATACATATCAGACATCAGGGATGGTATAGGGTGTGAAATGAGTCTCTTCGCGGATGACTCCAAGATGGGAGCAGTAGTTGAGGAGAAGAGGGAGGTTGGCCCTGCAAGGACCTGGACACCCTGGAAAGCTAGGCTCACATGATTAAATTTCAATATCAGCAAGTGCAAGGTGTTGCATCTTGGTCGGGGAAACCTAAGCACAGGTACACCCTGGGAGGGGAGGTGCTGGAAGCCTCAACAGGGAAAAAGACCTAGGGGTCATGGTGGATACATGTATGAATAACACTGAGCAGTGCAGGAGAGCAGCTAGCAAGGCAAACAGGATGTTGGGATGCATCGCAAGGGGGATCACCTCTAGGAGCAAGGAAGTGATTCTGCCGCTGTACAATGGACTGGTTAGACCACACCTTGAGTACTGTGTACAGTACTGGAGACCACACTTGAAGAGGGACATACAGCTCCTGGAGAGGGTACAGAGGAGGGCAACAAAGATGATACGAGGGCTAGGGGATTTGACTTACGAGGACAGACTTGAGGAGCTCTGCCTGTTTTCATTGGAGGAGAGGAGAGACAGGGAGACATGATTGAGGTCTTCAAGTACCACAAGGGAATAAATAGGGTAAACATGGAGGGGATCTTTAGACTAAAGCAGGGAGGCATCACCAGAGGGCATGGTTTGAAGTTGGAAGGTGGAAGGGTGAGGGGGGAAAAGAGGAGGAGGTTTTTCACTGAGAGGGTGGTGGACCCTTGGAATGCTCTGCCTGGTGAGCTGGTTCAGAGATCCACAGTGGAGAGCTTTAAGAGAGGGTGGGACAGACACAGAAAGTGGATGTATCAGATGATGGCCTGTCCTGGGGGGTGGGGATGGATGATAGGGGTTTCTGGAGCACAAGGGATGGGAGGGTCTTGGCACCCAACTAAGGATCTAGGTTCGAGCAGACTTGATAGACCATAAGGCCTAATCTGCTGGCAAATAGTATGTTAGTATGTTAGTATTGCATCTGCTGAGCTGAATACCCTCTCAACACTTACACTCGAGGGTGGGCATGTGAGCTACGTCAGTGCCACTGCAGTCAGCGCAGGATCTTCAGTTATTGTCAGATGCCTATTTTCAGACAAATATGACTCAACCATTCTCTGTGCCTCACTAAGTCCAATTGTTGATGCATCATCCTGTTCTCCCGAATCATTTATTTCACAAATACCCACTTGGGACAAAGCCTCCCAAAGTGGGTTGATGCCAACCACTTTGGATGACAGACCACCTGGAACTGCAGTCCCCTTCCCCTTGCAGGATATGCTTGATGGCCCTCCAGGTACACCTTCAGCCGGATTATGCTGCTGAGGTTTGCTGACCTTGGCACGTGACTTCTGTGCCCCATGAACCAAGCGCACCAGTTAACCACTGATATTTTTTACCTGTTCAGGCCCACCCTCCAGTACTGATGCAATTCCACATTTGTATTGTGGGTCCAGCATTGTTGCTATGGCAAAGTTGTCACAATGCTGAATGCTCATAACGTGACGATTCTGGTCGAATACTGTCAGCATGTGTTGCAGCAACATACTGCTACCACCGTCTCCGGCAACATCAAGGCTACGCTGTTCATTCACCAATATCTGCCTCAGCAGATGATGGTGAATGATGGAATCACTTCTGAAGGAAAGAATTGTCGAGTATCTAGAGGCCAGAGGGGCATAGGACCCTAGGCAGCATGGATTCACAGCGGGAAGGTCATGCCAGACAAATCTGATAGATTTCTTTGACTGGGTGACCAAAGTAGTAGATCAGGGAGGGGCTGTGGACATGGCCTACCTAGACTTTAGCAAGGCATTTGACACAGTCCCACACAAAAGATTAATATACAAGTTAGCCAGCCTGGGAGTGGGTCCCAAGATGACAGCCTGGGTAAAGAATTGGCTGGAGAATAGGACACAGAGAGTAATAGTAAATGGAGTCCACTCAGAAGAAAGGAGGGTTACTAGTGGGGTACCGCAGGTTCAGTATTAGACCGGTCCTCTTCAATGTCTTTATAAGTGACATTATGGAAGGACTGAAGGAAAAGTATGTCTCTTTGCAGATGACACTAAGATCTGCAACAGAGTTGATGCACAGGGTGGGGTGGAAAGGATGAGAAGGGACTTGGCAAGGTTAGAGGAATGGTCAAATGTATGGCAGCTACATTCAATGCTAAGAAGTGCAAGGTAATGCACCTGGGAAACAAAACCCAGGGAAGAGTACACAATGGGGGTGAGATACTAACAACAACAAAATGGAAAGGGACCTGGGGTAGTCATATCAGATGACCTAAAGGTGGGCAAGCAATGTGAGAGGGGCAGCAAGGAGGGCTGGGGGTTACTGGGATGCATAGGAGAGGCATCACCAGTAGAAAACAGGAAGTTAGTATCCTCTGTACAGACAGCTGGTGAGACCCCATCTGGAGTACTGTGTGCAGTTCTGGAGACCCAATCTCTGCAAAGACATAGACAGGATGGAAGCTGTCCAGAGGAGGGCAACTAAAATGGTGCAGGGTCTGCACCGGAAGACATATGAAGAGAGACTTAAGGAGCTTAATATGTATAGCCTCAAGGAAAGGAGGGAGAGGTGTGCAAGAACAAGACGGCACAATTTGAAGATAGAGGGGGGTTGCTCAGAGGTAATTTAAGGAAGTATTTTTTCACAGAGAGGGTTGTGGATGCATGGAATGGCCTTCCGGAGGAGGTTGTGGAGTTAAAATCAGTGGTGTAATTCAAGCATGCATGGGACAGTCATAAGGCAATTCTGGGGGGGGGGGTAAGAAGAAGCAGGCTGCTGGTTAACTAGGATCTGCAGCTTATCCAGTAGGTAGGGAAATGGGCAGACTGGGTGGGCCAAGCGGTCCTTATCTGCCGTCAAATTCTATTTTTCTATGTTAGCACCCGCCGAAGTGGAATTGATTGGCTAATGGAGGCAAACTCGCCACTCACTGCCTGTGTGGCATGTTCAACAGGCCACAAAATTGTTATTACAGAGTCCATGAGGTGCCACTGTTCAGTCGTCATAGACATGGAGGCCCTGGAACAGTCACAGCTAGTGTGCATAACAAGATATTCTGAGATGGCTTTGTATTGTTATACAACCTCTCTGCCATGTATAACGTGGAGTTCCATTGGGGGACAACTTCCAGCTTCAAGCGGTGCTGAGGCAGGCTGTTTTGTATCTGCAACTGCCGCAGTTGGTCACGGGCCTTCCCAGATCTTGAAAAGTGAGAGCAGGTATGTCATGCAATGGTCAGCATTTCCTTTATATCAGGGTGCTGCAGAAACTCCTGAACCATAAGATTTAAACAGTGGACCATGCATGGAACACAAAAAAAACCACCATTCGTGATGCATTTCATCGCATTTGACCCATTGTCACTTGCTATGAACCCAGCTGTCAGGGACAGAGGGTTTAGCCATCTGTCAATTTCAGTCAATACCATGTCCAACATGTTCTCACCAGTGTGTGTGAACAGGTCACACTGCGCATAGCAATTGTTGCATGCTGTCAGATTCCAGGAAGATTGTTACCGCGACAATCCACCTTACTGCACTGATTATTCACACTACCAACATCACAAACAACCCCTGGCAACTGCACCCAGTGTGCAGTTATACACAGATATGAACTCCCCGCTGTTTGGCCACGTGTCCACATATCCATACTTAAATGGATTAATGGAGAGGAGGAATGTTAAAGGGCATGTCTTACTGAGTCGGACACAATGCGGAACAACTCGGGGACAGCACGGGTAGAAAAGTATGCCCTGGATGGGACTTTCCATTTTGGACAGGCATATACAGCAAACCACCGGAACTCAGAATTCTCCACAGAGGAGAAGGTCAAAAGATCAATTGACAGCATTTCTGCTAAAGCAGTATTAAGTTCATGTGACACTGTATGATTTGGTGGGTACTTCAGCTTCTGCGCAAAAACACTGTAACGTGGGCTGACAAACATTTTACACGTGGTGTGTTGATCACAAATGGTTGTGGTCTATGATGAATGGCACTGGCAGGGCATGGAGTGTGGACATTTGATGAAAACGGTTGCACAGATGATGATGACAAACCCAGAAATGGTATTTTGCCAGATTTGCCAACCGGGATTGATGTACTACTTGCACTAGACATACTGCATTCACCACCACCACCACCACAAAAAGTGCTACTCTCACCAGCACTGGACAACATTTCAAAGTCATTATGATCCTCCACCTCATCATGCCTGTAGTAATCCTCTGCTCTTATTACCACACTACTGCACATGTTTAATTTCCTACTGGGCTTAACAGTCATGGAAGGGGATAACATGCTGGCTATGGTTGCCGGTGATGCGGGTGAATGCCCCACTGTGGTATTAGCTGCATTAGCTGTGGCACAACAACAACAAAAAAAAGCTGCCAGCTTGTGCTGGGTCCACAGTGCCAAGTGCCTATTCTTAAGATGCGTATGCTGTCCTCCTGTGCCCATATGGCTCCCTTTTTTACCTCGACTCACACGCACATGGCAAACCTGGCAGATTACAACTGAATCATCATTTGCATCTTGAACAAAAAAATCCCAAACAAGGGAGTGTGATGTTCTGCTTTTAACATGTCCATGATGATGTGGCTTATTTCAGTCCATTATTTTAAGCACTGAAGTGGGGGGGGGCATGTGATGTTTCGGGCACTGCACACCTGGACTGTAACTGAACACCACAACTACCTATCATATTGATTACTGGGTCATCATCATCATCAACTAAAACCAGTAGATCACAAGTTTTTACAGGGGGGGGGGATTCCTGCAAACAGACTCAGACACAGCCACTTTTAATTTCTTTTTCTCCGGTTCCCAACTGGGGTCAATTACATCATCATCATATTCATCAACGTCACACACATCCACATCTTCTGCTTGGATACTAGCATGTGGACTGTATGTTGCAACAACAACAACAGCAACATCATTATCATCATCATCACATTCATCATCAGCATCTACACCACCATCACCTGATATTTTTTCACCACACTGTGAATCACTGCATGGAAAATGCTTGACATTAAGTGCCACGGTGGACAGAATATCACATTGTATGCTGTCGTTGACATAATTATCAGAATCCTCAGGTTCAGTTACTGGGATGTTACTGGGAAGTATGACATCATCTATGCTGCCACTCACTTGCACTGCTTCACACTCAATATTTTTGGAAACGGTACACTGGTTGGAATTAGAACTTGACGCAACAATACTAATACTACCTTCACCACCACTAACACCAGTAACACTAACACCACCGTCTGGGAAAATATCATCTCCTCCAACTATGAGTGAAGCTACTAATTGGGCTGTAAAAAACATTGCAGGAGAAATACCTTTCCTCACATCAGCAATGCACTTCTGCATCTGCGTACTACTACCACACCCACAGACCATCTTACTGCCAACATTGCCATAGCGAGAAACAGCTTTGCTTGCATGTCTCTTTGCAGGCATTTTGGGGGATCAACCACAAATATTATAACCAAATTCATTTTTTGATACATTCACTCTCTGATTGGAGGGACGCTGGCTGGATGTGAAGCCAAATAAACAACTGTTGCTTCAGCAACAGATAAGAGACTACTCTGAGACTGTCATGGAATTAAAACAACTTCAGCAACCAGTGGTGCTGATGAGGTCACAAAAACAATCCAAACTGGTAAAAAATACCTTTTGAACGTAGGGTGGGGGGGAGCACTGAATACAGACAGTGCTGATTTTTACGGCACTACAGGCAGCAAAACTAAGAACAGATACCACGATCGCAGTACAAAATCAGGCAGCTGCAGTGGATAGCAGGTTCACACTGCTGCGCTTGCAATTACACTCATCTGTGGCACAATAAAAGGTGTATTATTTGATGCATGCAACACTGCACACACACTCACACACAGAACAGTCTGTGTACAATGCTCAACGAGGAATGCGCCGCAAATGCAAAAGTTCAGTACTATGCCACGTTACGTACTGTAAATTTGTAATTTAAACAACCTGAACTTATGAACTGCTGCACCACATCCACACAACAAACAAAAAAGAACATTTCTACTATTACTGACAATATTACTATGTGTACATTAATACAGTCAGTTATATAACAAAAATATAACCAAAAAACAAAGAAATCACTATTTCTCCAACTTGAATCAACCTATACCACAGATATGCCCCTCTCCCAAAGCACACTTTCACTGTCTTTCACCACACACACTCAATGTTGTAAGTTAACATTCAAAATCCCCACAAAAACAAAAACGCTCAATGATATGAGCACATGAGGGTTTCCTACAATCGATGAACTAAAGTAGTATCCCCAAAAAACAAGCAAAAATGCTTTTTGAATAGCTTTTACAAGATTCCTATCACAGACAGCACTGTCTCCTACTCCTTCCTACTCATACTACCCTGAACTGAGGCTGTGCAGATCAATATAGAGCCCATGTGACCTGAAATCCCATGAATCACTGCAAAATTCACCTTTGGAGCTCAAAAACAAGGCGAAGTGAGGCGAAGTGCACTGCCCGCAATGCACTTTGCCTTAAAATTGGCAGAGTAGTGGCCTGGGGAGGCGGAGTAACAGAAGTCATTGTTTCTAATGGACTTGTGTTCCTCATTATAACATGAAGTACCCCGCTTCGCCATGGAGCACCTCGCGGAAACCGCTTCTTTTGCTCCGCGGAATCGCTATGATTGAGCCCACTTCGCTTCACCACTATTTCTGTAAGGGTAACGCTGCAATAGCATCTTATTACCATCTGAATTGTTCCCAGTTGTAGGATATGCAATTAGAGAAAGAATGTGACAGGAACCCTTGATGCTGCCAAGTGAGCCTGGTAGCTCAGTAGTAGAGTACCTAGATGGTATTCGGTGGGACTGGGATTAATTCACATTTAGATCACATTATTTCTTTCTTATGACAATTTGTGTTATCCACAATATAATATTTAAAACTAAATGACAAGTATAGCGTGCTGACTAATTTTCCTATAATCTTATTCAAAATTAACCTCTCTGTGCTTACCTAATGTCTGCTGTCAACTGTTGATGGACTGTGCTTTGCGATCAAGTACTTATGAAAGCTAAAAAGAGGCTATATAAAACAAACTATTTGATTTTCTTGTATGCTGCAATGTAAATAGGAATGATATAGTGTATGTGTAAGTACATGCTGAACCCTAGAATCTCTCTAAAAACGAATAGCCTACTTGGCGGAGCAAAATAGTCTCAAAGATCACATTGTACACATGAATAGCTTGTTGTCATGTTGGGCCAGAAAACCATTCTCAAATATTTGTAAAATACATTGTGATTGCATGGGAATTAAGGCTTAGAATGCAATGCATATTGCAACAGCAGAGTCATTTTTAGTGCATTACAAATCTCACACACTAAGTCACAAGCTTCAGTCGACAGCTACTGTTACAGCCTGCTAAAAGAAGGCAGTAACCTGGGCTATGACCCTCGTAGACTTGGGAGGGGGGTCAGCAGGTTTGGTCAACAGAGAGTTGGAAGAGCATGCAGCCACATGTGTAGGGGTAGGGGGTTCTAAAAGAGACTACTTGAAGCTTCAGTGTGTGTGGGATGAGGCTGCTGCTAGATACCAGGGAAAGCATTTTGCTACATTATAGCATCAATAACATATGCCGGGTATATGTCACAATGCTATATTACCTCGTATCTATGCACACTGACAGTTGTGTTAGCAGGTGCTAGCCCTCATAGGCATACTAATACCTGGATTAGTGATTTGTACTGAATTGCACTTGCATGGGAGATGCAGCTCCATAAGGTGCATGCCAGGCATTGAGCAACACATCTGTGGGTGGCAGGACACAAGCAGGTGGGATGTTGGGTTGGTCAAGGTAGGGTCAGGGCCAGCTTGGAGGCCTGCACAAGAAGATAATTAAAACTTAATTTTAATAGGTTTAGTCTCTTGGGAAAGTGATAAAAACAGCCCCATTATGCAGGTGGCAATGACTGAGGCTGGAATTGAGCCTCGATCTGGCTCCACTCATTGATGTGCTGCCTTATTTCAGCTTTCTGTTCTATTTTTCAAAGGCCTAAGGGATTGAAAGGCCTAAGGGACTGATGGTGTCACATTAACTATCATATGTAATGGCTTCCCCTATGGTCCAGCGGCAGAACATCGTACTGCTGTGCAGGTGTTCCGAGTTCGGGACCAAGCTCAGGCCATTAGGTCAAGAGGCAGGCCAGGCTGGGGAAACTGCTATGTGGCATTGTGCTACAGTTAGGGAGGGTTGATGGCAAACACAGCAGCAACCCTTGTAGCTTGGGCAGGGAGCTTGCCCCTGCCTTAGGGTCTGCAGTGTGTGTGTACAAAGCCACTGGATGGCTGCGCTCACCCTGGAGGAGGAGGAGGTGGGAGGCGGCAAAAAGAGCAGAAAAACCTCTGGTCATCTAAATGATAGCTTGGGCCTCTGGGACTTCCCATAGCCCTATTGCAGTGCTCCCAGAGTGATTTTCCTGTGTTTTCCTGTTGATTACATTATTTCCTATGGAAGCATAATTGATCTGTTTTCCTGTATAACCAATGCAAGTCTGTGGGATGAATCTCCCTGTATATGGCTCCAAATTACTGACAAATACAGGAATCCCTGCAGATTTGGGAGCCCAGCTATTGCTTGCCTGCACTAGATTCTAGTCCACATAGTGGACTGCCTCAGGAGAGGACATCCCGGGATGAGGGAAAGCCATGGGGGTTACAGGTGGGTTACCTAGACCTTCAGGGGTGAGAGGACATAGGCCAGGATAGAGTACCTCCCTGAGATCAGGGTATATCCCTGAAATGATATTTAAAACAAGAATAGACAAGCAAATTCACAACGGATTGCTACCAAAATATTAACTTAGCAGTGGGGGTGGTCCCGATGAATTGTCCTGGTCTACTTCTGCCTTGAAATCCAGAGTAATCCCTGAGTAATGATGTAAGGAACTGAAGAGAAAAACCTATATAGAAATAAAACTATCATGTGTTAAGACCACCATCTGACCTTACTACAGTACTTAACATCATCTAAAAAGATGAAATACCGTAGGTCCAGAGAGAGCACATAATGCTCAGTTCTTTTGCAATCAATCTGAATATTTAGACCTCTGAAATTCTAAATGGATTAACTCTATTATGTTGGTCTAACAGGTGATCTCATCATTATCATGTTTGAGTCTCTGTTTCTCTGTTGGTGTCAGTAGGTAATTTTGCTGACATTTATTGACCTGCACAATGCTGCTGATCCTCTAACTGGGGAGACAGATACTGATGAGCTGCAAATCACTCATTAGAGGAGCACTGTAATTTAAATAATCTTCTAGACATTTGAAAAAGGGCAGAATCCATAAACCTAAGAAATTAACAGTTTGTGCCATGCAGGCATACGATGCTGAAGACTTAAAAAGTGCTGATGTAAACTATTAAAGACTGCATCAATTCAATGAAAGGATTTCCAGAATGTTACACCATGGTATATACTATGTACTATGTGTACTGTCAGTTGTATATAAACACAAGTTAGATTGTTTAAGAAGACAGATGGTGTATGTAGGCATGCTGATATCCAAGAGAAAATAGTTTTCCAGATACCATTAAACTTATAATCATTTGAAAAAAATGCATTAAAACACAAGGAGGCAGGCTTTCTTTTGCCGTTAATCTATTTTAGCCCCCAGCACAGCCTAATCCTCCACTGCCCCCCTCCTCCAGCCCCATCGCCGGCATCGAAGTACTCACCTTACCCAATCGTTCTCCACAGCTTACTCCCCATGGTGAGGTGTCAACAGGGAGCTCCCCACTGCAAAAGGACCAGATCTGGAATACTTCTCCCACAGCTTACCACCCATGGTGGGGTCCGATGGCAGGGGACACCAGCCGACAGTACAGATCCGATGTGGGAGAGGGGTCCTGCAGTCCGGGGTGGAGTCTATGGAGAGTTGGTTTCATCCATGCTGCGACCGACCTATATTATCTAATTATTCATGGAGGGATGAACATGCAATGCCATCCAGATGCCCCACCCACACTACCGTGAGTGGAACATTGATGACCACCAACCCTCCAAACTCTATTATACCGGTGCTGGCTGCTGATCCCCAAGCCTCCGCTATGGGCCAGACAGGTTCCAGGACCTGCAGCCCTCCCACCCCAGAGGAGAACAGCCATCCTCTGAATGCTCAATCCCTCTCTCCCCAGCCAGCCCCCAGTGAACCAAGTCCGTCACTGAACTCAGGTTGCTGGCATAGCAGCAGGTGAGGCAAAATGGGTACCTCTCCCCCCTATGCCACTGGGCCAGCTTAGATGCAGGGTTTTGAAAAGGACAAACATGTACGTTAATTTTTTTTTTTTAATTTTTTATCCAGGATAGACCAATATAGGGCAATATTTGCCACACCAGATGACCTTCTCTGCCCTGTCAAACCTTCTAAAACCTACCTCTCCAAACTACTTCCTGCCTTCCGTCTTCACCCCATCTGTGCAAACCAGGAACACCTTAACAACTGCACGATTTGGAATTCTAAAGAGGCTATGGGGTGAACCACCCCTCAGGCATGATGCCCAGATTAAGAAGTGCAGCCTCAGACAGAGGTAATCAGACCACTTCATTAGAGCCACTGCCATGAAATTACTGTTTGCTGACTACAAGCACAGCAAATTATGGCAGTCATGGGTCACAGATCCAAAGCTATCTTAAGAAGATATTGGAGCTCTTCCACTGAGGACAGGTGGAAGTGGAGTGGAATCCTGGCACACAGTGCAACAAAATACCACAAAATGGAGCCTGCAAGTGAGAAACACAAACCAGAGCTTGAAAATGAATGCAGCAGCATGATCAGTGCCGAAGAAAGCAACTCAGAAAATGCAACAGCACCACCTTCTGGAGAATAGGTGAGTCTAGAAAGCATGCCTTTCCAGCTCTTCAACCTTGCTTTCCATTGCAAGGTACAATTCATTAATTTCAATAAGTAAACAAACAATTTCAACACAAAGTAGAGTGTTTGTTGTTTTCTTTGTCATTTTGGCCACCCTAAAATAGAGTGCATCATGTGGTTCTCTACACTTTTTTTGTTTTGCCCTATACTAACAGTTTAGAACAAATGATCTCTTAAATATATCTTAATTTGTAACTGTTAATCACTTGCATGTGTCTTTGTTCTGTTCTCTTGCAATGCATGTTAACATATTGGTATCAGTCTGCTGTGAAATGGCGTTTTAGACCGTGCCCCTTCTCCACCTATCACCGGGTTCAGAATCCTGACTCTCCTCCCTAATTCTGCCCACTGTCCACTTTTCTCCTTCTTTTCTCTTTGAAGTCCTTGCCCAGTCAACAGGCAGGAAAATGAAGCTGCAAGATTTCTTGTATATTCCTAAATCTTCCTTCTTGAAACCATACCCCTGCTTCCTGTTCCATATATGTGCTACTGTTTACTTCTTTCATATAGTATGTGCAGAAGTTTAATGATTTATTTCTCAGTGAGGGGCAGAAATGTTGGACAACTTATGTAATTTATACACCCACGATGCAGTGCTTGCAACTCATGGAATTAATGTTTTCTCATATGTGGTAAAAAGCAAGTAAAACATAAGCTCTAACACGTTCCTACAGTCGATGATCACTTTAGGTAAGGTGCTGTGTTACTCTGCTTACCTGTGTCTTGAACACTAAGAATTATAGTGTTTTGGTCATTATAACATAAATAAACAACGCTACATACATATACTCTAGGCAGCAGTGTATTGAAATTTGTTTGTAAAACATTTAAAATTTGTATCAGACTGAACTGTGAGACAGTTTTTCCAGGCATACCCATTCTTCACCCAGCTCCTGAATACAGACAGCTGGATTTTTAAAGGGTAGTGCACGACTTGCATCCAGCCCTGCACCATGGGACTTCGGTCCTGGCAGTGTGCTGAACCCTTCATCACAACTGCGCCCAATTTTACTTTCTCAGGCACAGCTGCAGCAGTTTCCATGGTTTACGGCAGCTTGCGCCATGTATCTGGTTCAAGCTCCATAAAACTGCCCACAGGATTGCTGCATGTCAGACAAAAAAATGTTGGTCTAACTTGTGGTAAATACCAGCACAGGATAGAAAATCCTGTTAAATTGCCACAAGCCTCATGCACCCTATCGTCGCACACCGGGGTTTGTGGCACTCTAAAGCTTTGGAAAATCCGGCCCAGAGTTTCTTTCTTAATTCTACTTTCTCTGTCTTTTCCCTTTGAAGTCCTTGCCTTATCACAAGGCTGGAAAATGCAAAATAGAGGGTTTTCTTGTGCAGTTTCTAAGTTCTGCATGAAACCTTGTTCCTGCTTTCAGTTCGGGTTCTGTGCTGCTGCCCATTGCTTTCAACTCACTTTGTCTCACAGTGAACACATGGAACAGCACTCTTCGCTACTTTACATTTGCAGCTCAGCTGCACTTCCTCCTTAAACCTCTCCTTGATCTCTTCCATCCCCCCATTTAACACATGATCTGTTCCTCCCTACTTACTCCCTGTTCCTCCCCGATCTCTGACTCCCCTCCCATAATATGCTGCCATGGTCCATACACAGTTGTTGCTCTGCAGCAATTTCTTTCTCGCCCACTCTACAATTTATGCCTCCACTCCCAAAATGCCACCATTCCCTATAATTCACATTTACCTGCAGCTTGCCACTTGCTGTGCCCCCTCCCACTCTACGATCTTTGCTCTCCACAATGTCACCCATTCCCAGTAGGATACATTATCCGCTGTTTGCCACTTGATCTGTATACCTCCTCTCACTGACCTCTGCTCCCCACCAAATTGCTGCCATTTTCCATATACATTACTGCTCTGCCCCACTTGCTCTCCCCCCATCTCTGCCCGTGAAAATGCTGACATTCACTGCCATTCACGTTAGCCACTCTGTGGTACTCGCTGTCTATTCCTCCTTGATATCCATCCCTCCAAATGCTAGCATTGTCTCTACACATTAGCTGATCTGCGGCACTTGCCCTTTCCCACCCACCCTCAAATGTCTTACTACTCCTGGTACTTCATATTGCCTATTATATGATATTTGCTTTCTAGTCTTTCACTCCCAGAACCTCCCCCCAATATACTGTTATTCTCCATATACATGACATGCTGTACAGCTCTATCCCTGTCATGGTGAGTGAGAGGGTGAAGAGGGAACTAAATATTCCTCACTGGCATGAGTGTTACCTCAAGCAGGTGTTATGGTGAGGGGACACTATAGGTTCCTAGGTGGGTGGATGGAGACACCCCATAAGGAGAGGCAAGAGTTGTACACAGAGGTCCAAGAAAGCAAAGACTTTTATTCAGCAGGGAGGATGACACTGTCACAAAGGCAAATATCAACAATAAAAACAAAAGGAGAAATAGGCAGAATAATAGCTTTCTATGAAATGAATAAATAAGTGAACATTTGACACTTAAATCTAAAATGTGCACCTTGGCCTAAACACTTCTCTACGGTAAATAACTACCAGGTCGACAACTACTGCTAAGAGCTCTTAGATAACTATAAGACACTGCAGTGCTACAATTGGCATAAGAATCTAGTCCAGTTTAGAGTCCACTTTTGTTGTGAGTAAATCTGGCATGAAGACTTCAGGTGGAGGAAAGGGGTACTTGGTCGAATGAAGAAACTGGGTCGAAATCTGAAAATGCTTTAGTGAGAAACCTACAGAAGGCCACTGGGACTTAAGAGAGGACTGGTAAACAGACCATGAGTTCATTGACAAAAACCCGCTCTCTTGGGTTGCATGGACAAAGAACGCAATCAGAGCAATGGGGTAGATCCTTCAGTATGATCCCTTCCTGGAGCTGCTGGAAACAGTAACGCAAAAGAAGATTCTTCAGCATGCATTCTCCAACGGCTGCCGGCAAGGCCGGTTCCAGGATGTACTGGGCCCCCACGAAGTGCCCCCGCCCCTGGCAAGTTAGTCTACTGCTGCATACTCAGCACAGGCAAGCTTCCATGGAGAGACTCAAGAGAGAACTTAATTTAAAATCAATCATCGAGTTGAGCTGCAGTTTGCTAAACACCAGGTTGTAATTAAAGTTAGTTCCCCCCTGCTGCCTGCCCACTGAATGTTCTGTGCCCAGCCTGTTGCTAGGACTAAAGTTAACTAGGCTTGTAGGAGGTTGTCTGCGCCAGGCCCAACACTGACCCGGCATCTCTTATGCTCTCCCCCACCACCAGGCCGGCTGCTGGGACCCCTACCTCTGCTTCCCTTTCTCAAAATCCTCCCCACCCCAAATTTGCCAGTTGCCACTTTGCCAGCAGTTGAACTGTTCAACTGTCTGCCCTCTGCTGAACTGTACCACGGCCTGCCCGCCCACCAACTGAACTCAGGCACTCAGTCAGCACTTGAAACAAACTTCATTCAACTGCAACAAGTTACATGTCTAATAATGATTCATTCATTTGTGGTAACTTACTTGTTCACTCAATTCAAGTAATTTTTCACAATTCAAAGCACCACAGTGCTGCAAGCAGCTGCTGGCCTGGCGCTGCCGCCAATGCAGTTTAAGGCTGACTGACTCCGAGCTAAGAGAGAAACCGCCACCACCGCTGCATACGACCACTACCTCCACTCACTTAGTCTGCACACTGACTCTCGTGAGATCATTGGAGTAAGGGTACTGGGTCATGCAAGCACGGTTTAGCTCCTCCTGCTACTCACCAGGCAGCCTATCTGCAGCAATCAGGAGAGAGATATAGTGACAGTGACTGTGGTGATTGGTTGTGGGAGCAGTAAACATCCACCCACTGTGTCAGCCAGGGTCGGGAAGAGGGGAGGGAGCACTGGAGAAGGAGCAGCGAGCAATGCATGCATGCGAACTGCAGGACTGCGGAGGAGGAGGGCCCAGGGACAGGGGATGGTGAAGCTGCTGTGGAGTATCCAGAGAGCCAGCCAGCATGGAGAGGAGGAGGAGGAGCTACCCACTGCTGAGGTGGAGCAACAAGCACAATGGCAGCCAACACCAGTCCAGAAGCAGAGGTAGGAGGAGGAAACAAGGAGCAGAGGAGGAGCTGAGCTGAGGTAGAAGTTTTTTTTAAATGACTGAGGCCCCAGGGGATTTAAATGGCTCACAGAGAGCAGTGGCAGCCTTGGAGTCACTTGACTCAGCCCACAGCCATGGAGCCCAGGGCCGGGGAGGTGGTAGCGTTTCCATTTTTACTGACCCCGGCGGCACCGCGCAATTAAATAAATATTAAAAAAAATTAAAAATGAAAATTTTGACTTCAGGGGTCATGGGCCGCCCTGGCAGTCTGGGCCCTGGTGCAGTGGCGTCCCTTGCCCCCCCCCCCATTGCTGGCCCTGGCTGTTGGTACAAGAAACACAGAAGAGAAGATTTCAGCACAAAATTCTTCAGCAAGAGCCCTCCGCTGGGGCAAAATGAGCTGAAGAGGCTGCTTCTGCACAAGCCTTCCAGTGGGCTGCCAGGACAGGAAACACGGAAGAGATGACTTCAGCACAAGTCTTCCAGTGGGTCGCCAGGACAAGACAAGCTGAAGATACACAAAAAAGAACTGAAGGTGCAACCTGAAGAATGCAGGTCTTTTAATAGAGTTCCACGAAGAAGGTCTTTGGACATAGAAACATAGAAACATAGAACATAGAAGTTGATGGCAGATAAGGACCGCAAGGCCCATCCAGTCTGCCCATTTCTTTTTCTACCTTATAAATGTACCATCGGCCTTTGCTCTGTCAGTGACCTATCTATTCATAGTCATTTGTATTGCTCCCTTATGCCTATCCCATGCCTGTTTGAAACCCTGCACTGTATTCATAGCCACCACTTCTTGTGGTAAGCCATTCCATGCATCTACCACCCTTTCTGTGAAAAAGAATTCTCACATTCCCCTTAATCGCCTCCTCTAATCTCATGCTGTGTCCTCTTGTCCTGCTATTTTTCTTATATTTAAACATGTTAGACTCTTTCACCTTGTTTATGCCCTTAAGGTGTTTAAATGTCTCGATCATATCACCTCTCTCCTCCTTTGCTCAAGGGTATACATATTGAGCTCCGTTAATCTGTCCTTATATGTCTTCTGATGCAGTCCCTGCACCATTTTGGTTGCCCTTCTCTGGACTGCCTCAATTTGGTTAATGTCCTTGTGAAGGTGTGGCCTCCAATACTGCACGCAGTACTCCAGATGGGGCCTAACCAATGTCTTGTACAGAGGGATTATTACCTCCTCTACGACTTGTGATACCCCTACTAATACACCCTAACACCCCCTAGCCTTACCTACTGCTTTAGAGGTCTGCTTGATGATTTTAGGTCATCAGTGATGATGATGCCCAAGTCTCTTTCTTCCTTTGTGACTGCAGCAACTCCTCCCAGCCTATAAGTGGCTTCAGGGTTTCTCTTCCCTATGTGCATGATTTTGCACTTCTTTGCATTAAACCCAGTTGCCACTCTTCTGACCATTCTGCTAGTTTATCCAGATCTCTTCTCATTCTGCCCACCCCATCTGGATCATCTACTCTGTTGCAGATCTTGGTGTCATCTGCAAACAGACAAGCCTTACCCTCTAGTCCATCTCTGAGGTCACTAATGAAGATGTTGAATAGGACTGGCCCCAGGACTGATCCCTGAGGTACCCCACTTGTGACTTGCATCTCTTCTGACTGTATACCATTTACCACCACTCTCTGTTTTCTGCCAGTCAACCAGTTTGCCACCCAGTTGACCAACTTCTGACCCACGAGCCTACCTAGCTTATTTATCAATCTTCTATGTGGAACAGTGTCAAAGCTTTGCTGAAGTCAAGGTAAGCGACATCAACACTGCTCCCCTTGGTCCACCACTCTGGTTACCCAGTCAAAGAAATCTATGAGATTAGTTTGACAGGACCTTCCTTTGTAAACCCATGCTGTCTTGGATCCTGTGCCCTATGGATTCCAGGTGTTGCACTATCCTTTCCTTAAGGAGTGCTCCATAATCTTGCCCACTACTGAGGTAAGACTGACCGTCTGTAGTTCCCCGCCTCCTCCCTGCTACCACTCTTGTGGGTGGGATCACATGAGCCTTTCTCCAGTCTTCTGGGACCTCTCCTGTGCTCAGAGACTCACTAAACAATTCTGCTAATGGCTCTGCTAGTTCCTCCTTTAGCTCCTTAAGTACCCTGGGATGTATGCCATCAGGTCCCATTGCCTTATCCACCCTGAGCTTAGCAAGCTCTTGTAGGACCCTTTCTTTTATGAGGGAGTAGTGCTCACCTCCTCCCCTGTGTCCATGATGCTGAGCTGTGGGCCCTGCCCTACCTTCTCTTCAGTAAATACTGAGCAAAAGTATCTATTTAGGATAGATGCCTTACAGGTCCTCCTCCTCACATGCTCCCTTTCTCCATTAAGCTTAGCAATACCCTCTGGACTTTCTCCTTTCACTAATGTATCTATAGAAAGTCTTGTCACCTTCTTTTACTGTTCGTGCTAGTGTTTCCTCAGTTTGGGACTTTGCCTGCCTTACTGCCTTACCTGCTTCCCTTAGGGCAGTTTGGTATGCCTCCTATCTTCATCCCGCTGTGTTTCCTTATATTTTCTGAAGGCCAGCCTTTTGGCTCTGACCTTTCTGCTACTATATTTGAGAACCAAAGTGGTTTCCTTCTTCTTTTGCACTTCCTTTTCTGTCTAACACAATGGGATGTTGCTTCAAGTATTGTATCCTTAATGCTTGCCCACTTTGCCTGTACCTCCTCACCTGTGTTTCTTTTTGCCAGGGCTAGCTTAACTCTGTGCCATCTTATCAAAGTCAGCTCCTCTGAAGTCCCATATTTTTGCCTTGGAATGGGATGATTTAGATGTAGTAGCCAAATTGAACCATACCATGTGATGGTCACTGGCCCAGGTGACCTTCTACCTGAGATCTGTGATCCCTTCTTTGTTAGTCAGTACTAGATCTAGGATAGCCCTGTCTCTTGTGGGTTGCTGTACCAGTTGTTTGAGGCCCTCCCCTGCAGGGAATCCACTATGAGTCTAGTTCTGGCAGATGTTCCTGCTGGTATTGACCAATCTGTATCTGGCATGTTGAAGTCTCCCATTATCAGAACCTCCCTTTAGCTGTCATGTTTTGTATATCTTCTAACAGTAATGTGTCTATGTCCTCCTCTGGTCTGGGGCCTGTAGACAACCCCAGTTCTTATGGCTGTCCCATTACCTGTTTCCAGGGTGACCCACAGTTCTTCTGGCTCCTTATGTGTATTCTGAATTTCTGTAGCTTTGATATTTTCATTAACATACAGGGCCACCCTCCCCTTTTTGCACCTCGGTCTCTCTTCTGAACAATACATATCCAGGTACTGAAGTCTCCCAAGTGTGGTTACTGGTAAACCACGTCTCACTAATTGCTACTATGTCCAGTTTAGCCTCTGACATTATTGCCTGCAGGTCTGGGATCTTATTTCCCAGGCTGTGAGCATTTGTGTACATGATTTTCCATTGGCCAGATTTTGGTGTGTAGTTGTTGGGAAGTTTGGCATTACCCTGTGCATCGTATGGGGAGACAAACCTTTTTCTTACCTGGTGATGTAAATGAATGGCAAACACGCTGAATTCCTGTTTGACCACTAGCTGAGGGGAGGGGTGTTCTTCCCATTCGAAGATGGGTGCTGCACCCTCCCCATTTGCTAGTTTAAATATTCTGCAAAGACGTCAAACTTCTGCCCCAATGCACTGACTCCCTCTTTAGTCAGATGCAGTCCATCAAATTTAAAGAACTTTCGCTCCCAGAACTGTTGCCAGTTCCCTACAAATCTGTGTCCTTTTTCCTGGCACCAGTCCTTGAGCCACGTGTTTAGCTCCCCTATCTCCCCTTCTCTGACCTTCCGTCCATCTGCTCCCTTCTCCCAGACTGGCAGGATCTCAGAGAAGGAGATGCCAGATGAAATAGATGATAGTTTGTCACCCAGCCTAGTCAGGTGTTCCTTGGTCTCCACAACTGACCGGCTGGCGAGATCATTAGTCCCTATGTGTACTAGGACATCAATGTTTTCTCCTGCTTTGTGAACAATTTTAGCAATGCGGTCAGTGTCTCTCCATGCTGATGTACCTGGGAGACATCTGACCATCACCCCTGGCTGGAGATGGGTATCAACTCCCCGAATCATGGAGTCTCCTATGATCAGAAGTTTTTTGGATTTCCTTTCTGCTTGTTTAGTTTTGGTTCCTGATTTGGGTGAGTATTGTTGTGCTAGCTCCTGTGTTGCAGTGTCCTGCTCTGCAGTGTCTTCTGCCTCTTTATTTGATTTCAGAGATAGAGGCAGATACCTGTTTGTAGTGTTTATATGGTTTTGGAGGTAATGTGTTGAGAGCAGAGAGTGATGGGGCACCTGATTTGCTCCTCCTAACCACCTGCCAACCTCCTGGACCAACTACCTCTCAGTCGGTCGAGGTTTTTCTGTTGGATGCTGGGGAAATGGTGGTTCTTATAATGTATTTCCTCTTCAATATGAAATTTGAGGCGTGCAATCTCTGCCCATGCTGCCCGGAGCTGAGACCTAAGATCTCAAAGGCCCAGCATGTAGGACAGTGTCCTAAATCCTGTAAGACTGTCCTTCTGAAAATTGTTCCACAGTACCTGCAGTTAATGAAATCCATTCCAAATAAGTTGCTGGGTTTGTAACCTAGTCAGAGTAATTAGAAGGAAAAAATGCAAGTAATGGTTTAATTGTGCTTTGTTTAACTTGTTATAACAAGTTAAATTACTAGTGCCCTGTAAATGAGATCACTTTGTGGAGGCCCCACTGATCCGCCCTTCCTGTTCTGCCACAGGAAATGTTACAACTGTGGTACCCTATAAAAGGAGTGTAGTGTGGGTGGTTAGGGATGGGGTGGGTGTGGCTTCCCCTGCCAAAAAGAAGAACCACGGACGAAAGAACAAGGAGGTAAGAGCAGAAACAATCAGTCAACAACAAATGCAGTAACCCTGAAAGCTTATCCTAATGTTAGATAAAACTGTAAAACCTGTAAAGCACCACCTGTAATAATTTCAGAGAAGATATACCCTGTAAGAAACACTTTGCTCCAGAGAAAAATAAAGCAGTAACAGAAGATAATACCTTGCAAAAGACAATTTGAATCAGAAGATTACAGCAGTAATCTGTTAGCACACACCTGTAGGCACACCTTGTAATAATGCAGAAGAAGGTATACCAGCAACAACAATTTGAATCAGAAGAAAATAAAGCAATGAAATGTTAGCAACAAACAGTAGCAATCCCTGTGAGTAAAAAATAAAAACACCACCACACAGTAAATCTGTTAGCCAAACTAAGTCTTAATCCTTCTCCCTTGCTCTGGTAAGATTCTCTACTCTGCCTTTCAAGCAGTCTTAGAAGGAAAGAGCTCAGGTGAAGCTTGGTGCCTTGGCCAGCAAACCAAGTCTTCTACCTCCAAGATATCAACTAACCTGACTTTTTAACCCTTCTTTTTGTTGGAAATTACTGACAGTTTGCCAGCTCCACCCCACATACACACCTAATCCTTTGGAAGAGCTGTGGAGGAAAAGCAATTAGCTCCTTCCAATGTGAGAAGGAGACTGAAACACCTCTGAGACAACAAACCTTTCAACAAACAAGAATAAAATAAAACCAGTGTCAAACAGTAATTTTGCTTAGCCCAATGATAAAAGTCACAAAAATGTAAGCTCCACCTGTAATACAGTAATTTCAGAGAAGATATACCCTGTAAGAAACACTTTGCTCCAGAGAAAATAAAGCAGTAACAGAAGATATACCTTGCAAAAGACAATTTGAATCAGAAGATTACAGCAGTAATCTGTTACACCTGTAGGCACACCTTGTAATAATGCAGAAGAAGGTATACCAGCAACAACAATTTGAATCAGAAAAAAATAAAGCAATGAAATGTTAGCAACAAACAGTAGCAATCCCTGTGAGTAAAAATAAAAACACCACCACACAGTAAATCTGCTTAGCCAAACTAAGTCTTAATCCTTCTCCCTTGCTCTGGTAAGTTTTTCTACTCTGCCTTTCAAGCAGTCTTAGAAGGAAAGAGCTCAGGTGAAGCTAGGTGCCTTGGCCAGCAAACCAAGTCTTCTACCTCAAGATATCAACTAACCTGACTTTTAACCCTTCTTTCTGTTGGAAATTACTGACAGTTTGCCAGCTCCACCCCACATACACACCTAATCCTTTGGAAGAGCTGTGGGAGGAAAGCAATTAGCTCCTTCAATGTGAGAAGGAGACTGAAACACCTCTGAGACAACAAACCTTTCAACAAACAAGAATAAAATAAAACCAGTGTCAAACAGTAATTTTGCTTAGCCCAATGATAAAAAGTCACAAAATGTAAGCTCCACCTGTAATACAGTAATTTCAGAAGATATACCCTGTAAGAAACACTTTGCTCCAGAGAAAAATAAAGCAGTAACAGAAGATATACCTTGCAAAAGACAATTTGAATCAGAAGATTACAGCAGTAATCTGTTAGCACACACTGTAGGCACACCTTGTAATAATGCAGAAGAAGGTATACCAGCAACAACAATTTGAATCAGAGAAAAATAAAGCAATGAAATGTTAGCAACAAACAGTAGCAATCCCTGTGAGTAAAAAATAAAAACACCACCACACAGTAAATCTGCTTAGCCAAACTAAGTCTTAATCCTTCTCCCTTGCTCTGGTAAGTTTTTCTACTCTGCCTTTCAAGCAGTCTTAGAAGGAAAGAGCTCAGGTGAAGCTAGGTGCCTTGGCCAGCAAACCAAGTCTTCTACCTCAGTCCAAGAGTCTGGTTTTTGAATGGTAATATCACATGGTACCTGAAAGAAAAGCAAAATACCAAATTGGATGATGAATCTTCTGGGAGCTGAATGGAACAGTCCCTTACTAGTGAGCTGGTATGACTTCTGTGCTTACTGAATACCTTAACAGGGTAGGGATGTAGCTGAAGCATGTTAGTAGATGGGCCTGTCCTAGCTGATGGCTACACTAACTAGGTGGTACCAGTGTGTCGAGATCCATAGATGAGGTGTACATGCAGGAAATATACACATTCAGCAGACTCAGGAGCTCAGTGGTGAGATGATTCTGAACCAGGTGGTTGAGGCAACTTGATGATTCTCTTGAATGAGAACTTTGAGACCGAGTTACACAGTCAGAACAGTTGGTAACAGTTCAAGGCTAAATCCCAGTTTCAGGAGACCAACTGCACAGTTCAGGCCAAAATGCCAGTAGCAGAAGGCAATAAACCCAGTCTTGGAAAATGCCAGTAGAAGTGGGCAAATAATAGGTTTGGCACAAACGACAGTATCGGAGGGTAATTAACACAGTCTTGATGCAAACCAACACAGTTTGTGGCAAATAGCACAGTTCAGGGCAAATGGCACAGATTGTGACAAATAGCAAAGTTAAGGACACATAATGCAGTTCATGGCAAATAACACAGTTCAGAGCAAATAAAACTTTTTGGGACAAATAACACTGTTCTAGGGCAAACACTATGGTTCAGGGCAAATAACACTGTTCAGGGGCACGTAGCACAGTTAAGTAGTCCATTTACAATATCAGAAGCATTGTCACTTTAAACCCCTTGATACCAGCCCCAAACTGGAATCTTTACATCTTGTTGCCTTTTTATGGGCTTGCTAGCCCACTCCAGCTCTCTGCCTCCTTCATGTGTGGTCTACAGGTGGGAAGTATTGGCAAGCCACATCACACCAGTGCAACGTTGGTCGCCAGCACAGCAGCTTCTCTATTGACTTGCTAGCCCTTTTAGCCCTTATTCAGTTGGGTAGCTTGGGCTACCTTAACTGTAACCTGGAGCTTTACCCTGCTCCTGCTCCTACTGGTACCTTTATGTTCTTAGATACAGGACCAGCCTGCTCTTTACTCCATTTTCAGGAGCCCATTTTGCATGCAGAGCTGCCCCTGTCCTTTGCTCCCTTGCTGGAGCCTATTCAAAAATATTTTAAAAAATCCACCTGTGGGCAGTCCCTTATTGCTGGGGCCTTGCCATGACCCCTAACAGCTGTGGTCATCCCTTGCGACACCATCTGGTGTTAGGGCAACTCTTTGTTTTTTAATTTAATAATGAATTCTGGTGGACAGCTCAATAGTGCTGCCACCAACTTACCACCCCGGCCCGGGGTGATGACAGGATCACTGGGAGGCTGGGAGGCGCTAGCAGAGGGAGGGACTGCAGGTGGACCTCCTGGGCTGCAGAGAGGGAACGGAGTCATTGGAATAGAATTAAACTTTTAAATATAAAAAAAAAAAACAAAAGGGGCTAAACAGAGCCCATACCATGGCTGACGACTATTGCTCCCACTTACACTACAGGACCCAACCAACATGGAAGCTCGCTGCACAGAGGGAACAGAGTCAGCAGACCTGCTTCAACCACCAGGTAAGGCTTTTTGGTCACCACTGCACTCCCAATCACTCCTGTCTCAGTCAACCTCACAGTACAACTCCCACACAAAAGGGGTTTCTTTCTGAAATGTTTGGAGTTCAAACGCTAGGACCCAGGCCCGATCTCTACAGTCATAATTTTTTTAAAGTCATTCCCATGCACTGGGCAAGGACAGCAGTCCCAGTGCATGGCTTGCCCTCACTCGTACTGCCTGCTATTGGATCGAGTAGGGTTCTAAAAGAGAGCAGACAGCCAGAGAAATGAATGAAAACTGCTTTTTTATGTTTGCCATGCCTGTGTGCATGCAGCAAACATTTTGTTATAATAGTTAGGTTTTGAAACAAAACCCACATTTGTGCACCAAAATGTAAATTTGAACCACAGCACTAAGCTCAAAAGCTCAGAATCCACTGCCTGTGAGCCAGTCTCAATGCGAGCCACCAGAGGAGTGGCAGGGGTCTGAGGGCAGAGACTCTGCTTCAATTAGCCCTCCCCCTGTAACAAAACCTTCTAAAAATCTTTTTGAATAACCTTAAAAACCTTTTAAGAATAAAATTCTCAGGAGACTTGCTCCTGAAGTGCACCATCAGAACAGAGGTTTTTTTCTGCTGAATTCAGAGACCTCTGCCTGAAACAAAGCCCACATTTGGGCTCCAGAATTTAAATTTGAACCACAGCACTGAGCTCAAAAGCTCAGAATCCACTGGCTGTGAGCCAGTCTGAATGGGGGCCACCAGAGGAGCGATGAGGGACTGAGAACAGAGACTCTGCTTCAATTAGCCCTCCCCTGCAACAGAACCTTCTAAAAATCCTTTTGAATAACTTCAAAACACTTTTAACTCATTCAGTCCTCAGGAGCTGTCTGTGAGTTCCACCCCTTGTGCCCTGTATACCTTTAACACTGCATCCTGGAGCTTTCAGAGCAAAATCAAGCCAAAATGAGCTTGCCACAAACAAATGCGAATAGCTCATGAACCATAGGTGCTACACACAAAGTATGAGTGGCAAAATTGTTCCGCACTAAATCTCCGTTCTAATGGTACTATGCACTTAATTATAACCAATTCAGTTTTTTTAACATTTGAAATAGCAGAAACATTTTCTATCAATAAAAATGGCAATTTAAACCATTTTTAGTGTGTTAATGTGACATATCAACACCAAATTAAACATCCATACAGTATATACTGTTACCAGAGTAATTTTGTACTCAAAAGCAAATTTTGTTATATACAACATAGATTTTTTTACCCATTTTCTTCAAGGTGGTTAGGTGAGGCTTGATTCAGAGTTGTCAGGCATACAGGCCATACCATAAACAAATGTAAATAACTCCTAAAGTATACGTGATACATAGTGTCAGTGTCAAACTTGTTCAGTGGTAAATTATCTTTCTAACGGTCCTATGCTGTCAACTCTACTCCCTACGTCTTTTTATTTATAGTAGCTGACATTCCAAAAAAGGGTTGTTTTCTCAGGTAAACGAAGCCAGGTCAAAACATTTTTGTGGGAAATATGTACCTGACCAACACCATACCAAAGTTCAGTGCTAAATTACATTTCTAATGATATTATGTACCTAATTATAATCAATGTGTTTGATAATCTATCTGCAATATTCATAAGTGTTCTTTTGCGTACAAACTAAGGTTGCATATCAACACAAACTTCACTATCCTGACCTGACCCCCAAAAAACATTCAGTATACTAATCTGGTACTAAACACCAATCCTTATGATATATAGCGTGTGTTTCGATCCTTTTTAGCCAGCCATAAAAACCACTCTAGCAATGTATGCAAACACCTGCTGAACTCTAACAAATACCCACCAAGTACAAAGAAAGTCACAGTATCAAAACACTAATAACCACAATGAACACGTGCAACACGGCAGCAGCACAAATATGGTCAGGTGCACGGCGGCACAATGTCACGCAATACTCTCCTGTATCGATAATGAGCACTGTTGCCCACTTTGTGAGCATACCAACATGTACAACCATGTGCATGGCGGCACCCACGGCATTCTGGCATGGCAGCCACAAGTTGTAGCATTTAGAATACAGAAGGTCAACAACATTACTAACATCACAATTTTTTTTTTTTCAGATGGCGTTCCATAATGATCTGCACTGAAGAAATTACAACATTCTTACCATATTGGATTGTTGCACATCCTCGAACGTCATGCCTCTGTCATATGTACTTCTGTAAATACCTCATTTCCAACCTCTGTTTATTGCGTCATTCTGTAAATAAAGTAGTTCCACCCTGTCTTGTTAGATTCCTTCAGTAAAAGACAAAGCTCCAACCTCTCATCTGTTGTGTGTGTCGTATTTTTATAAATTCCCATGTCGGGGGGATCAAGTGATGCAGTCCACCAGGTAGCAGCCTTCCAACTCAGCTCCAGCCCTCTGACCCACAAAACTTTCAAAACTATCGAAATACCTAACTGTTCCCCATCTAAATCGAGTCTCATGCACTTAAGAAAGGTTTGGATCAGAATATTGAGCATACTTTCTTACATGGAGACAATGTCGAAGAAAAATCCTTCCAAACATACTCCTCCAGCTACGCCGGAAAAGGCCTCGAAAAAAGCCAGGGCCTCTGGTGGTGAAGATGGTCTGACACCCAGAGCCACTACGGAGGAGCAGCAGCCTCTCACCCTGCAACGATTCTTACAAGAGTTTGCTCCTCTCAAAGAAAACATGAATACAATAGCATCAGAAATTAAAAGCCTTACCCAAGCGGTGGAAGATCTACATCAAAGAACATCGGATACCGAAGTCAGAATTAGCTTGGTGGAAAAAAGAACTGAGAAAGTGGAGCCCGAGATTGTTGCGATTCGCCAGAAGCTTGCAAAAATGGAGATGAAGATAGAAGACCTAGAGGGCCGCAGTCGTAGAAACAATGCGGTCCTCACAGGTCTCCTCAAAAACGCTGAAGGACCCGATGCCGTGGGATTCATCCAGAAGTTAATTGAAAAATTAGCCGGGCCGTCGCCCTTCGGCCCGACTTACACTATCGAAAGCATGCACACAGGGCTTGCCCCAAATCACCAACTGGTGCCCCTCCTCGCCCACTGATCTTCAAATTTTTAAACTTTCTAGAGTGGCAACATCTATTTGCAAAGATAAAAGAGCTACAAGAAGTGCGCTGGGAAGGCGCAAAAATCAGAGTTGCTCAGGACTTACCAGCATCGGTTAGGCAAAGGAGAGCCCTGTTCCACCCCATGGTGTCCAAGCTAATTGCTGCCAGTGTGAAGTTCCGGATCAGCTACCCAGCGAAATTGGGGGTTCTGATTTCTGGATCTTGGGTATCTTTTGAAGACCCAGACACCGCTATTAAAGGGCTTAAAAGTGCTTTCCCCGACCTGTTTAAAGAGGTTTGAGAGCTCTAGGGAAAAGTGACTTTAGCTACAAGGGTCATTAAAGGATCGTTGACCACCCGGAAAGATTTTCTTTTCCCTCTGTGTGTGAGTTCCTTTTAGCAATCTTTGAAGTTGCATTATGGCTCAACAGGAGAGAACAATGTTGATGTTATAGTTCTAGTTGCAATTACCTTATAATCATTATGGCATTAGTGAAGAGTTTCCTTGAAACCAGCTCTCCATAACGTCTCACTGAAACGCTGCTCTTATTCTGGGCTTATCTTACTGGCTCTCGGTTGCCGTGTCTATCATATCCCTGCGATGTCCGCCACTAGAGGGCACACGAAGCCTAGTAATCTCTGAAAGCAGTTTCTGCCAATAGCTCACTGGCATCACGGTGGCTTACTGCAAAATTTGGAAAGTCAAGCTTCATTTTATGGATCGTCGGGGTAGACCACAGCTGACCTTTCACCCCAAAGATGATAATCCCCAAATTCAGCGGTGACGGATAAACCTTTTGTTCGCGGAGTTGGAGAGCATTTAATCTTAACTCTTCTTTCTCAATCTGCTTCAATTGTCTGTTAATGTTATGGCACTGGTGTTTGGAATGACTTAATTGACCACTAGTTTAAAAGACACAGCAAAGACTCCTGTTTAAATCATTTTTATAAGCAGGGCAACTATAACTGATAGCCTTCAGGTTTACTGGAGCCGAGTTTGATTATTAGCGAACGAGACTGAGTCGGATTTGATATGTATAAAGGAGACAATATACGCTCCTAATATTTTGATTTTATGCACCTTTTTTTTTTTCTTCTTTATTTTGTGAAAGTAAGCTGTCGCTCCGTAGGCTACATCAGGTTATAGGAAGCTATGATACTGTCCTATATGACAACAGTTAATCGGATAATTTTGTTCACATTCCATCAAGTTACGATCACAGTGACAGCTGATCAACGCGCATTTAACAAAGCAAAGTAGTTATAGCGAGTGGATCGGGTTTTGAACAGTGTGTTTTAGTTAGTATATTCTATTATACTCCCACCCCATTGGCTAGCTCACTCCAAGATGTCAATAACATTTTGGGTCAATGGGGTAGCAGATGGGTGCGGAGGGCTGGGGAGGTGGGCATAGCAGGGTGCTCTGTTGATCGCTGTCCGTAGTAATGAGGGAGGGGGCAGGGAGTTTATTCTGATGTTGATTTCAATACACCTGTCTGCCAAATGGTTGATTTTTGGGAGGGGAGGGTGGAGGGTCGGACCAGGTTTCTCTGGATCAATCCATTGATTTAGTGCCCAGAATAGAGTCTGTTGGTAGAATGCCCAGAATACTTACACAAGGTCAGATCTAATTCATGATGAGTAATTTAACTTTTTCTTCGTGGAATGTAAGAGGAATCAGGCAGAAAATCAAACAATACCAAGTGCGTAAGCACCTGCAACTGTTGAGGTCTGATGTCACTTTTATACAAGAATCTCATCTGCTGATTTCAGAAGAATCAAAGATGAGAAGGCAACAAATAGGACAAATATTTGCAGCTGAAGGTAGCAGGCAGAGTTGTGGGGCTATGATCCTGATAAGAAACAGTGTCCCATTTGTACCAAGCAACATAATTAGGGATACAAAATCACACATGCCCCCACAATGCAAAGCATCATAGGCTGCATATGCAAATCACCACAGAATGTTACGCTGTACGAATGTTATAATTAGGGATGCCCATGGGAGGTATGTATTCGTCCAAGGAAGAATATACACCTTGGAGGTATTACTGGGTAGCATATACGGACCAAATTCTGACTCTCCTGAGTTCTTTGTAGAACTCATTAATAAACTGACCCTTTTTTTCACAACCCCAATGATTTTGGGTGAGGATCTAAACTTAGTTTTTGACTCGAGTATAGATCGCACAGGAAATAAACCCAGAGGTCTATCCTCAGCACAAAGGGCCCAAAGAGACTTATGGGACAAGGTGGGACTATGCGATGTGTGGCGTACACTACACCCTGTGGACAGAGGTTATACATTCACCTCCCCAGTTCACAAGACATCCTCCAGGATCGATTACATCATGATCTCGTATTGTTTGGTATCCGGGGTTGTAGATTCAGCCATACACCCAGGACCACCATCAGATCACTCATTAGTCACGTGTCAACTCTCCTTGGCAGTTATCCCAAAAGGGGAAGGCCTTTGGAAAATCAATAACCAACTTCTAAAAGACCCAACCATACTGGAATACATCAATGAGCATATCTCACAATTCATGTCTGTTAATTCTAATTCTACGGGTAAACCCGACATGGAATGGGGTGCCCTTAAAGCTTATCTCAGGGATCTGTTAATTGGGGTGGCATCAAGGAGGAAAAAATTAAGGGAGCTAGAGCTAACGCAGCTCCTTAGCCAGATCAGAGGCATAGGAAAGAATTTGTCTCCTCACACACCAGAGCAAACTCTGTTGGACCTGGTTAAACTTGAAGACTCCTACTCTGAGCTTCTTAGAGAGAAGACAGAGTTCTTGATTCTGAAATCGAAAGCAATATATGCTGATCAGGGGGAGAAAGCAGGTCATCTTTTGGCTGCTTGAGTCAAACAACAAGACTCGGTCAGATTCATTGCTTCTATTTGGTCCCATAATGGTTCACTAGTGATCAATCCAAAAGAAACTGCATCAGAATTCCAAAAGTTTTTCCAATCTCTATACTCTCCGATGGTGAACACCCCCTCTTGTAAGGATCTGGATCATTACCTAGCTGAATCTCATCTGCCCTCTCTCACAGAAGCGCAACAAGCTATTTTATATGCTCCTTTAACCGAAGTGGAGATTTTAAGAGTTATAGATAGCCTCCCCAATGACAAATCCCCGGGACCTGATGGGTTCTCCTCCAATTTTTACAAAGCATTCACAAAGAATCTTGCCCCTTTGCTTCTCCCTATGTTCCAGCAGATCCTAGCCGGTAAGAGTACAGATAGTACATTGTTTGAAGTGCTAATCGTACTTCTGCCAAAGCCCGGTAAAGCTCCAGAAGATATGGCAAGTTACAGGCCGATATCACTACTTAATCAGGATATTAAAATTCTGAGTAAACTGTTAGCAGATTGCTTAAGCACAGTTCTTTCGGATTTAATAGGAGTGGAGCAGGTGGGCTTCATGAAGGGTAGGTCGGCTGGTGACCATATTCGAACCCTAGCACGTTTTCTCGGCATCCAGAGATGCAGACTATCCAGCGGCCTTGGTTTCTCTGGATGCCAAGAAAGCATTTGATAGAGTAAACTGGAACTGTCTTTTCCGGACGTTACATGCTTTTGGTTTTCCTCTAGAATTCCAAAACTGGATACAGGCCCTCTATAAATCTCCAACGGCCAAAGTTTTATGTAATGAGTGTAGCTACGACCAGTTTCCCGTGCTCTCAGGCACTAGGCAAGGATGTCCCCTATCCCCACTTCTTTTTAATTTATATCTAGAACCTGTTATTTGAAGACTGGTTGCTAATCCCAAGATACAAGGTATAATGGTACAGGGTGTCAAAACCAAGGTGTCGGCCTATGCAGACGACCTACTGCTTCATACCTCGTATCCCGGAAAGGCTATCCCACATCTTTTGGAGACTATCAAAGAGTATAGTATGCTTTCTAATTATAAATTAAATGTGGGGAAAACGGTGGTTTTCCCTCTCAACCAAAGAGTGATGAGGTATGAGATTTGCGCATCAGGCCTGTCATGGGAAAGGAAGTCATTGAAATATTTAGGTATCACCTTTTCACGAAGCACTGCTGTCTTGCAAAAATACAATCTAGACTCCCTACTAAATATTATTACCCAAGATTTAAATAGATGGTCCCTTCTCCCATTGACTATTTGGGGCAGAGTTAGCCTTATCAAAATGAATGTTTTTCCGTGGCTGTTCTACCCACTCAATCTCCTGAATATTTGGTTACCCCAATCATGGTTCAAGAAAGTGCACAATATTTTTTCCAATTTTATTTGGGACGGTAAAGGTCACCGGTTGGCCTTTTACAAGTTAGCGGCCCTGAAGCCCAAAGGGGGCCTCCGGGTACCACATGTTGGCCTTTATTATTATTGGGCCAGCCATGCGAGTAAATACTTGAGGTGGCTCACCCCAAGTGGTCCTGGAAAATCTGGGGAATACAAACCCATCTGGATCAAAATAGAATCTGCACAAATCCGAAACCACAACCTTTCTCCTGCAGCTCTGCTTTTTGTGCAACCCAAGAGCCTCCCAAAACCGTTGCACACGTCACCTATCGCCGTATCTACGAGGGTTCACTCCCAGTTCTGTTCTTCTATTAAATATAATCACTGCTCGGACTTGGAGCAACCTCTGATGGGCAATCCCAATATTAGATTAGATGGGAAAGTTCTCTCCCCCTTGTGGATCCCACAACTCAAAGAAGCCAAGCTCACCTATTTTTGGAAGGAAACAGAGCAGAAATGGTTTTCATCTACTGAAATTCTAGAAAAGTTAGGGATTCCGGCCTCTAATATTTTTAAAATATTCCAACTGCTGCATATCTTGGTGAAAACTATTGGGGTAAATGCCCAGATGCTAGGAATTCCCCCCTTCTGGGAGGATTTGGTTCAAATAGTGGGCCTCCCTCATGCGGTTTCCAAGATTTTTGAAGCTCTATACAACAAAGTTTATCCCGGGCCTTACGGACCTACTGATCATTGGACAATGCTTCTTCAGGAGACACCTATTAACTGGGAGAAGCTCTGGCAAGGATGCCACAAATTTATTAGCAAGATAGGCTCCGACTTATGCAGTTTCAAATCTTGCATAACTTCTACTACACCCCTCATAAGATAGCCAAGTTTGACAATGCCTCCTCTGCCATTTGTTCGAGGTGCGCCCAGGGTGAGGGCAACCTAGTGCACATTTTCTGGCACTGTTCTAAAATAGCCCTCCTATGGTCACAAATCAAGCAAAGAGCAGACCCCTTGTTGGGACTTGATGAATTGTTTACAGTTGAAATCTGCCTTTTAGGAAATTACTCAGAAATCCCGGTAAGCATACGCAATTATCATATAGCTCTTATATCTATGTCAGTCAAAAAACTGGTGCTCAGACACTGGAAGGATAGTGAAGCAATATCATATGTCGAATGGTTGAAGGAATTATTGGTCAATATCAGAATGGAAAAGATGACTGCCAGTTTGCACAACAGATTGAGCAAATTTAATAAAATCTGGGCCCCGCTTTTAACGTTATACTCTCTGCAAATGCCATAAACACAATGAACCTCTGAGAATAGAGGCCTTTTGTAAACCAAGACTCTGGACAATCTAACCTGGGATGGGCGAGGGGTAATGGGGGGATGGTAAGACAATGTGGGGGGGTTCTCATTATGGGGTAGGATAATTTTTTCAATGCACCTAGGGGCGGGTGGAGGGAAAGGGATATTTTTTTCTTTTTCTTCTTTTCTTTAGATATGCTGAAAGTACATGTTTGCATTCTGTGTACCGTGACTATGATGTACTGCATGTTGGAAACTTTAATAAACATTAAATTACAAAAAAATAAATTCCCATGTCCATGTCTCCTCTGCTTGACCATCCTCTGCTGTTCCTGCTCCCCTAGGTGTCACAGGCCGCATTGTGTCTCGATTGCAGTCACAACATGCTTCACTTGGTGGTCTTCTGCTCTTCCATCTCCCACATGCATGACTTGGCTTCAAAAGAAACAGTGCATCCAATGTGGCGGGCAAATGAAAATAAAAAAAATACTGAGCTAAAACCTCCTCTCCACGTAAACAGAAGGAGGTACTGGAGGAAAGAAAAACAGGCACACCAGATTTGTCATGTGTCACTTTGTATATCTGAAGTTTTTTCTCTTATCCCTCTTGATCAGAGTTGTCTAGTTTGCTAACTTCTTCCAGCAGCAGTTCACACTCTGGCAGCTGACACATCGTCATCAGTATTCCACCATACCACATCATCATTGTGATCTCACCACTGAAAATGCTGCCCGTGGATCCGCCGAGTGGCTGAGTCACTGTGTCACTATGCTCACACATGATGTAGTGGGTGGCCAATCACAGATAGTCTGCTGCCTGGCTGAGAGCTGCTACACTCGTCACACATTACATCCGGTGACAGAAAATCCAAATTGACCAAAGGGAGGAGAAACTTTCTCAGATATAACAAGGTAGCGGTTGACTGCCAAAGTAATGCCACATTTCAGACCTCCATTAGCTCTTTCGTTTGTCCTTCTTGGTCTTGTGTGTGAAACAACCCCCCCCAACGCCAATTCTGTCCTGTTCTCTGCATGCAATCTCTCCTTCTCCACTCAGTTCTTTGCTTTTCTTGATAGACACCATGCTCCCAATCCTTTCCTGCCTTTATGTTCAACCCGTCCCCTGTCTTTCCCTCACCAGACCTCTTTTAGCTCAGTATTTTGCATTTTCATTCTGCACAGCCCCTGCAACGACAGGCATGGCACTGTTTTTTTTTTTTTGGTTTGTGTTTGTATTTTTTGAGCTCCTGAATACCGATGGGACAAACCCAGTCACACCCAATACTCATGACAACCCGCTTTCGCCAGTATACATCTTTCTTTCTTTCTTTTTCTTTCTTTCTTTCTTTCTTTCTTTCTTTCTTTCTTTCTATCAATCCGTAACCACCCACCCTTACTCTCACATAACCCCACCACACCACTCTGTTCTGCCATTGCTTTTACCATTTGTTCCCCCCTCACTCATGAGACTTCTTTTAGTGCAGTGTTTTTGTTTTTTCAATGGGGAAGCAAATTCAATGACTGGCATGTCACTGTGTTCTCTTGTCTCCAGTACGCACAATAATTTATTGGTTTATGGTCATCACGCAAGTCATCCTCATTTGTCCTGTCAGCCTCTTCTCATGCCACTTCCAACATGGCATCAGTTCACCTGTAGTTGTGGTACTCCGGAAAGCAGTCAATGCAGAGGTGGACGTTGCAAGTTCAACATATGAACCCTGGCTCAGCACGCCTCTTCTTCAGTGCACAGTTTCTGCACCTAGCCTTCTTTGCTTTCAGCTGATAGTGAAGTCCATCACAACTCGGGTCCTGCTTGAGTCCTGCAACTGTGGCATTCCGTTTCCTGTTGTTGTACCCTGCTAGCAACTGTTCCGAGAGAAGAATGCGAAAATCGAGCTGTGTGTGCTTGTTCACCTTTCCTTTCTTTGACCGCTGCACATGGTTCATACTCTCTCGATAGAGGGGTAAAGGCATTGGCCTGTGCCATGTCCCACAGGAACCAAAAGAGGTATAGCCACCACTTCTTTGACCTTCCTGTGCTGGGGTACTGCACATGAAGCTGATCTGCGATGTCCACTCCATTCATATGCATGTTGTACTGTTGCAGCACAGTCGGACATGGAATAGAGGCAAGAGTCCCATCTCTCTGTCTCTGGGACACAGATGTTGATGGCAATGTTGGGTCATGGTTTGTTGACAGAAGGAAAACAGGACTGTTGTCCTTCCAAGCAGTGGTGACAAGTGTTCCATTCTGAAGGTGTTCATAATGGTCTCTATCTTTCCTCTGCATTGCAACTTTATTGAATTGCTTTGGCCATCTCGTCCTGTTTGTTCGCACTGTGCCACATGAGTACAGGCCATCTGTTAGAAGTTCCTTTGCCAAGCACACGGAAGTGAAGTAATTGTCATAGTACACATGGTACTTTTTGCCACGCAGATCTGTTGTCAAGTCTTTTACTACCCTTTCACCAAGGCCCATTTCAACTGCTCCAGAAACCTTTCCTGTGTACACCTGAAAGTCAGAGATGAAACCATTATGGACATCTGCTAGAACCCACACCTTGATCCCATAACGCTGTGGCTTGTTTGGCATGTGCTGCCGGAATGACAGACGTCCTCTGTATCCAACCATAGCCTCATCAACAGACACTTCACGGTGAAGATGGTACTGCTCCTTGCATGCTGCATGAACTTCATCCAGCACTGGACGAACATTATGCAGTTTGTCATGGTTTGGGGATCCTCTGGGTGCATTCTGTGAGTTGTCATTGGCATGAAAATACTGGTGAATTTTCTCATAACGCTCTTGAGTCATGACTTGTGCAATCAGAAAATGTCCATAAGGATGATTCTTCCCCCAGTACATGCGGTAGTATGGCACCTTTACCACAGACATGTATATCCAAATCCCAAGAAAGGCTTTTATGTCACCTGCTGTTACTGGACTCCATCGCGTGTCCACCTTCTGCGCCTCCACCTGCTTCTGTTCACTGTATCGATTGGTCTCCTCTGCAAGCAGTTCATACACTGACAGAGGAAACATCAGGTTCATAAAGTCCAGTTCTTTCTTCTCCTCACTCAGTAGTGTCATGGGCCCTACAGGCTCCTTGAAACCATCTATGTGCACAGTCTGCAATCGACTATCCCAAACGTCATTGTGATAATCATCAAGACTCGTAGCTGGGTCTTCAGCATCCATATCATTGGTTGGAAGTAAGGCACGCTGCAGTGTGGATAAAGGACGATCATCTTCGTTGTCACTAAAGTGCCTGTCACGCCGTAGAGTTGTGAGTAGCTTCTCAACTTCCTCCCTCTTGGTTGACTGCAGCTTCTGCCGTAGAGTAGCAAGTGGCTGATTATCATCATCATCATCTTCAGCATCTTCAGCATCATCAGCATCTTCAGCACCAGCATCGTCGCTAGCAGTAGACTTCCTTTGGCTCACTAGCATTGCTAGAGGTCTCTCATCCTCGTCACTCTCAGTCGAGTGCCGTTGCTGTCTTTACATCGAGTGAGTTTGCTTATCCTGTTCCTTCATAGTGGACTGCCTCTGGCTCCATAGCGTTGCAAGTGGGACATTGTCATCTTCACTGAAGTCACTGTCATGATCCATTGGCATTAACTCAACTTGTATATCAGAATCATCGAATCCCATGAACTCCTCGTCACTGTCACTGCAGCTGTCGAAAAGGCCATTGTCTATGAGTATAACCATTTCTGCTTTGTCAGTTCTCTGTAGTGGTACACTTTGTGCGGTGTCTCAAGGTGCTCTGGGTCTCACGCCGTCTCACATCGCTCTGGGTCTCATGTCGCTCTGGGTTTCACGTCGCTCTGGGTCTCATGTCGCTCTGGGTTTCACGTCGCTCTGGGTCTCACGCCGTCTCAAGTCGCTCTGGGTCTCACGCCACCTCACGTTGCTCTGGGTCTCACAATGCCTCGCCCCTACATGTGGTCTTCTCAAGTTGTTCTGTTGTGTGTCTAGAACAGAAACACAACCATACATTTGTACTGAAGACAACAGCTGCACGGCACATTAACTTCTGAACCAACTACAGTATATGCATAAAAAATAATGAACACTCTGCCAAGGGAATGTAAACCTTTTCGTGGCAGGAAAAGTAGATGCTATCTGATTGCAGACACCAACATACACAACTACTAAACAAAACATACACACAACACCCATTACGAGACCACTGAGAAGTACATACAGCACAATACAAACAGAAACAAATGAGCGGCTGTATCCACTGTCCCTATATTAGCGCTTAGTCTATAAAACATAAAAATTAAAAATGTACCGCCCACTCCATACCTGGAATGGTAACTCCAGGTGCAGATTTTGCAGTTCCCGTCGTGATGGTGGAGTTGTTTCAGTTGCCTTACTTAGTGGCTGTGGGTTCACACCCCACTACGACATCAAGCACATTAGCAAAATAAACTTTTTCGGGCATGCACAGCTCCGACATGCCCCTGCCATGCCTGACACCACGGACACACAGCATTACAGCAAAACAGATATTCCCAGCTGCTGGGGGTTCAGACCCCACACTTAAGACACCAAGCCTAGAAAGAGAACCATTGATTTTGGCCATCTTTAGGTCCACCCCCACCCTCCCGTCCACAGCACCAGAGCAGCACAGCAGAGCAAGGACTGTTTTGTGTATGATGGTGCCAGGTATCAGCGGCGGAGGGAGCACTGGACACCAGGCAATGGTTTCCGTATTTTTGCACCTGATATCGGAGAGTATGGGGAGCACCCGGACACTGGAGAATGCTTTTGTTTTTTCTGGGGCTGGCCATGGGAGGGGGGGAACATGTCCAACTCTCTAATACCCAGCACCAGTATACAGAAAGCATTCATTGGCATTGCGGGGTTCCCTCCTTTCCCATCCGATACCCCACACAGAAATACTGACAAAAATAAACCTGTCCTCCAGTGGTACCTCCCCACCCAACCATAGCTGGCACCATGATAGCAAAACCCTTCCCTGGCATCTGAAGGTCCCCCCTCCCACCCTCTGGCAGAAAATTTAAAAATTCCCAGCAGCTGGGGTTCCACAGAAACCAGCAAAACCCTGCCCTGGCACATGAAGATTCGCCCTCTGGCAAACATATGGAAGTCTTATCTTGTATACACCTTTATCCTGGAGAGGGTTCTGGAAGCTGGAAGGTCAACAGCTCCTCTATAGTGGAGATGCAGGAATGAAAACTGCAGACAGCAAAAAACCAAAAATCAGAGTGGCAAGAGTGGGTTGTGGGTCACAAATGAAACAGAACTTTGGGGGAGGTGGCATGCAGTAAAGGGTCTGGAAAGACCAACAGCAAAAAGGAGCAGGACCAGTGGCTGGTACAGTCAACCGTTCTGACAACAGCATGTCCTGAAGAATGCGTCCCTCCACCTATGACCATAGCAGACTGCAGGGACCCACCCGATGCTACAGACTGGAAAAAAAACAGCCTTGCTGTATTTGACTTTCTTCTGGAATAGTAAATGGGGGTGGGGGTGCACAGACACACACTCACAAAATGTCTGAAAGTATTGTTTGCTTCAAAAGCATACCGGGCCAACTGACCTTACTGGTGGTAGAACCCAGGAAGCGTGTTTGCTTCTACACCACCACCCCTCCATAGCTACACATCGGGGGCGGCTCGTGCAATCAGTCGCCATTTGTCTCAGCGCTTCCACAGTTGGCAGGTGTTTCAGTTCAGCACTGATCATTTCAGGGCTTTCAAATGTGCGGTGATGAACATTCGCAAAACGCATATGTAATGTTTTGTATATGTGTATGGGGGTATGGTTTGGAGGCATGCTTGTGTCTCCACAGGTTTTTCAATTGCACTTGACATTACAGTGGTTTTTAACTAAACACCATACCAAACTATATTTGCCTTAGTTTGCATAATGCTCTAACCGTGTGATGTGTGACTGGTAGAGGGAAGTTGAAAATTAACATCACAGCTACAGGGCTCATGCTGATACAGGAATCATGGTGAAAGAACTGTGTCAGCACTGAAAAAGTTCTGTGAGCGAAACCTGCACACACAACATAGTCTCAAACCCTAACCTTTAGCAATAATTGTAATGACACTTTATACTGCTTCCACCATGTTGATCCTTATTTTACAAGCATCCCTAAGGTGTGTGCAAGTAAAGTCACCACAGCTTCTGAATATCTTCCATCATGATCACATTCATGGCTTATATACTGTTCGGTACGGTGTGTGGTCAAAATAAGTAGTACAAATCAAGTACAATCGAGACAAAAGGTAAAGACAAGCATGCCCCCCTCCCACACACACACACACACACACACACACACACACCACATTACAAATGATATGCGAACACAGAATGTGCAGCAGTTGGATATTATAGAGATTAGTTAGGCTATCTGTAACTTTGTTGTCTGCTCCCAATACCTATATCACAAAAACCACTAAAGCACTTGAAGTTAGAGGCCATAAAACACATAACACATAATCAGAAAGCCATGTAAAAAAAAATATGAATACACAGGGACAGTGTCCATCTATGTGTAAAACCCAACGCATTCATAACAGACTTTCTAACAGCAGATTACAATACTGCACTGCCAATGTAAATGCTAATAGCAGAGTAGCATGTGATAACCATTTCCATGAAAAAGTCGAATGGCATGTAACTGCTGAACTGTCAGCTGAAGTGGTAGTAGGGAGATAACTTTGGGGGCAACCGGCAGACAAGAGGACCACATCAGGAGGACGGAGGAGCTTAGAGCACAGTGTACAGTCTGTGAGGGTAGCAAGACAGGTGGCAGATTACGGGGGGGGGTGGGGTTGACAGTCGACTGCCAAAGGGGGTGACGTGGAGTGCAGCAATGTGTTAGATAGCCAAAGTGCCACAGAAGGAAAAGCCAGTGCACTGCAGCCTCTTGAACACAATGAGCCACAGCACAACGCCACAAGGGGAGAGAACGTCCACAACATAACGCCACAAGGGGAGAGAATGTTGGGGGGGGCAACCGGCAGACAAGAGGACCACATCAGGAGGGCAGGGGAGCTTAGAGCACAGTGTAGGCCCATTCGCTGATGCACTGATGCACAGAACAATGCTCTCCCAAGCTTAGTGTACAGTGTTGGGTCCATGAGGCAGCAGGACAGGCAGCGGATTACCAATAGGGCCCGACTCCATTCACTGATGCACAGATGCACTAAATGCTCTCCCAATGCTCTCCCAATGCGAGCAGTGACCCAGAATAACAATGTGCCATGGAGATGGGGGGGTAGGGCCACAATACTCACCGCCACAAGGGCACTTGCTGCAGACAGTCCACCGCAAGCAGGAGTAAACTAAAGGCATAATAAACTCACTACTAATGCTATGCAAAAAAAAAAAACAACGGCACAAGCGAGAGAGAGAGAGATGAGAGGACTTCCACCTCCCAACCTCAGTCACAAACTCCTTGGCGACACGGTTCTCTCTCGTTCAAAAGGCACAGAATGGTAAAAAATAACAAAACTCAACACCGCAGTAAAGAAATGTGTGCTCTGCACATTGACTTAAATAATTACCTGTAAAGCAGTGTAGATAATGCTTTTTTACGCCAACCGCCATGCAGACCAACGCTCTGTTACAACCCCTTACAAATGGAGGCTCCCAACGTGATTTTCTCCGGTTTTTCAAATGGGAGCCACCAGTTTGCCAGCCAATCAACAGAGGGCTTACATGTGCAGTACATGTAGAGATACATAAATAAGTCCTCCAGTGATTGGCTGGGTAAATATTAATGATTAAAATGCTGATGTCCCCAGATGTGCTCAGGCCTGGGAGGCAGTAAATGGAGAACGTCTGGAGTCGCTATTGACCTGAGGCACAATTAGTTCAGACGCCCTCTACAGATGTTTCTCAGCATGAATGAGTTAAGAATAAAATCCTCAGGAGACCTGCTCTTGAAGTGCAGCATCGGAATGGAGGTTTTTTTTCTGCTGAGTTCAGGGGCCTCTGCCTGAAACAAAGTCCACATTTGGGTGCCAAAATTTTAATATGAACTGCAACATTGAGCTCAAAAGCTCAGAATCTACTGGCTGTGAACCAGTCTCAATGGGAGTCACCAGAGGAGTGACAGGGGTCTGAGGGCAGAGACTCTGCTTCAATTAGCCTGAAACTTGCTCCTGAAGTGCACCATCGGAATGGAGGTTTTTGACCCACTCTCCCGCCACTGCCTTGTTAACCTTTTAAATGCGCAGTGAAAATCACGGTAATTTTTTATTTTTTTTTTATTTTATTTTATTGAAATCTAAGATTACAAATACCTTTGAGCAGGAACTGCTCGTTTACAAAGGTTCCACATCGAAGGAATGGGGGGCATACATACATACAAAGGTCAACATAATAATACATAGTTACACAATATAAAGAAGTAAGAGACTGGGCTTAGGAAATTCCAGTAATTCAAAATGTGCCAAATGTTAGGTAGCATGACATACCAGCCAAGGGAAATCTTAGAAATAAGCACTGCAGGTGAGAGGGAAGGGGGTATGCAGGCAGGAAGGCCATTGTCGGAGGGTAGAGGGTGAGGGTAAGAGCTCTAAAGGGGAGGGATAAAAGTCAGGAAATGCCCACGGGGGAGGAAAGGGAAAGGGGGCAAGGGGGTAGGTAGGTAGAAGGGGGCAAGGCCAGGAGAGGTAGCTGTCAAGACTGAAGTGAAGGGCAGTGAGCGGTGGGCCCCTGATTAGGCGAGGCAGTCACAACGACTAGTTGAAATGAGATGAAGTTGAGTTGTCTCTGTGAGGGCCAAGAGCAGCAGCAGAGTTTCTTTGTTGAGAGTATTGTACCATCAAAGCTCTGTGGGCAAAGGCCTCTGGCCCAAGGTAGTCCGGCATCTGGGACAAGGTAGGTTAGTTGTTGTGAATTTCTAGTTCACTGGGTGCTGTGGTGGTCAATGAGGAGCTTTTCAATTCCCGGGGGCATGACCCCGAGGAGGACTTTTTTGGCTAAGAGGCAGGTTTGATACTGTATCCAGCTGATGAGAGGAAGCCGTCCTTCCTGAGTGTGCAGGTCACAAGTGTGTGTAAGTCGGTCAGCCCCAGTTAGCAGCCTGCATGCTTTGTTGAGTCAACTGTAATTCTGCAGAGGGCAGAAGCAGAGGCAGAGCCATAAATTGCAGCCCATAATCGATGATGGAGGTGACAGAGCTGTTGATAGCCAACCGGAGAGTGTCAGGATTCATGCAGTGTTTGTGCCTGTAGAGCAGGCCTATACGGATGTTGGTGGCTTTGGCGACAGAATCTATGTGCCGATGGTAGGAGAGTGAGCTGTCCAACGTGACACCCAGGTATTTAAATTCAGGAACGTGTTCAAGTAAGGTCCCTGTCTGGTTTAGGATGGTGAGGTTATGGGATTTGTACTTGTTCCTGGTGTTGTAGAAGGTTATAACCTTTGATTTGCTGTAATTCATGACCAGTTTGTGTGACTTGAACCATTCTTCGATGCGCATGAATTCAAGCTGTAATTGTTTCTCGAGGAGCTCTGCGTTTTGGTGGTAGGTGAACATGACTGTGTCGTCAGCGTAGAGCAGTAATTTCTGGTGGCAGACACTGGGAAGGTTGTTGAGGAAGAGGCTGAAGAGTAGTGGCCCCAGGATGGACCCTTGTGGGACCCCTGAAAGGACTGGCTTTTCTTCCGAGGTGACACCAGCCATCCTAAGCCACTGGACCCTCTCCCCAAGGTAGCTTGAAAACCAGAGCAGTGCTTCGTTGGAGAGCCTAATGTTTGATAATTGCTTGAGTAGGAGTGGGTGGTTCACAGTATCAAAGGCTTTCATAATGTCAATGAATACTGCCCCTACACAGTTTCCTTGATCGAGCATGGTATGGATGAAGCCCATGGATTCTAATAGTGCAGTGGTGGTACTGTGCCCTTTTCGGAAACCATGTTGCTCAGGACACTGGATGTCATATTTTTCCAGGTACTTGACTAGCTGGTCTGAGGCGATGTGCTCCAGGGCCTTAGACAATGGAGGGAGGATGGAGATAGGTCTGTAGTTGGAGTGCAGTGATTTGTCTCCACTTTTATGTACTGGTGTGATGGTCACCTGTTTCCAGTGAGATGGGAATTCATAGGCTGGACTTACGAGGAGGAGGAGAGGAGCCTGTTATCTCCCCTGACATTCATGTGGTATGTACTCTGAGTGCTTAAATCTCTCCTGCTTAACAGATGTAAGGAACTTCTTCTGTAATGCCTATATAAGTTGAATTAATGACTGTTCTTTATTTAGAGCAAAATAACTTACTGTGCAGTCCTTTCATATGGTCATATTGAATGGTGTAGCCTAGAAGGAATTTACTGTACATTCCTTTCATATTGAATGGTATAGCCTAGAAAGAATTTGAGATTGTTATTATTATTATATATTTATTTGCAATTTCATAAGTATAAGTGTGCTTGGTCATTCTAATTTATACCCCTAGCTATAGCTGGAATGCAATTACTGTACATGACTAGTGAGCTATAAGGAGCTCTTGGAAGGGTACACGTTCTGATACTAAGGCATGCCCATTTTAAGCATAGTATATGAGGTAGGTGAATACAAACGGAGGCTTCTACCAGATTTGCAATGTACCAGGCAGTCAGGCAGTGTGCTGTGTTGCATGGTTTTGTGCTACACCCATTTTAGTGAAGTAGGTGTTCTTATACAAGCATAGGCTACTGCTAGCATTGCAAAGTACCAAACAGTCAGTTAGTTTATTATACTGTGTTGTTTTGTGCTGCATAAACATAGGTGTGCGCAGCACTGGATGAATAGTTATTATAAAGGGCCAGTTATTTGTACACAATTTGCAAAAATTCAGTGAAGAGCCATACTGTATAAGCAGCCGATAGCGTTTACCTGAAAGAAGCCTACAGTCAACTTGTATCCTTTTATGGTACATTGTTTGACTATTGTCTGACTGGCCATAAGAGGCTGATCACTAGAAATGACCACCCCACAATGGCCATCATGGGGATACTAGGGATACTTCTTATGCTTTGCACATGGCTGCCAACTCACTACAGCAGCACCACCACCTGGTCGACAAATACCCCTCTATACATTACTCCACTGCCCCTTCCACCATGGGTTGCTTCCCTAAATGTGTATTACATGTATCCAATTCATTGTTACCCCAACCACTATGCCTATGGGCCCCTAGCATCCTATGGACATCCTGTGTTAAGCTAAGGGTTACCAAACTATGTGCCTCTAGCATCCAAAAAAACCTCACCTGAGATGCCACATTGCCATAGGGGAAAAGGGTGTGTGCAGACAGATTATATTGCTCCTCTTAATCTGCTTGGGCAATGTTGAGGTAAACCCTGGACCGGAAGGCACACCTACAGTATGTCCCCCACAGAATTCACATCAGTCAAAGGCCTAAAATTTCTTATATTGAATGTGCACAGCCTGCTAAGTGAAATAGATGATGTTAAAGCCTGGATAGCTCACACAAGACCAGATATACTTATGATTACAGAAACGTGGTTAAACACATTAGTGCCTTCTTCTGCAGTAATCATACCATCTTATAGCCTATTCCACTTAGACAGGGATAGCAGAGGAGGCGGGTGGCATGCTACATCAAGGAAAATTATGCAGCATCCACCACCAGCTCGCAAACAGTGGCCAATGAATTTGAATGCCTGGAAATTAAGCTTGCATTATCTAAGCAGGAAACAATTTACCTAATAGGATGCTATAGGCCACCTAGAGGAGGCACTCAGCTGCTGGCCCACTTATCCCAGCTAAATAACAGCCACCTAAATGAGATTTTGATATTGTGGGACTTCAACTTTGACTGGCTCAGCCCAAAATCTGACAACTTGAAGAATCTTTGTGACAAGGCAGGACATACACAGGTCACCAATGAACCTATGAGACTTATCGTAAGAACACAGCAAATGCTTCTTTACTGGACCTAATAATCATGAACAGACCTCACAAAATAATTGTCTCAACCATGTTCCATAATCACATAAGAGGTAGAAGACTAGGTTTGTTGGCAAAGGCACCTAACTTCATCTGAGCTCTTTTCTTCTAGGTTCATGTAAGAACAGAGCAAGGAAAAAGATCAAGGCTTCTTTTGGCTAGGCAGATTTACTGTGTGTTGTTATTTTCTTTTGTGCTCACAGGGTTTGTTACTGTTTTTTTTGTTTATATTTTACTGCTCTACTGTTCTCTGATTCAGATTGCTGTTGTAGGGTATACTTTCTACTGCTTTATTACAGGGTGTGCCTGCAGGTTTATTACTGTTTTGTGCTTACAGATTACTGCAGTAATCTTCTCTAATTCAAATTGTTTTTTGCAAGGTATATCTTCTGTTACTGGTTTATTTTTCTCCGTAGCAAAGTGTTTTTTGCAGGGTATATCTTCTGTGAAATTGTTACGGGTGGTGCTTACATTTTTGTGACTTTTTTATCTATCATTAGGCTAAGCAAAATTACTGTTTGTTACTATTTTATTTTTTTGCTGAAAGGTTTTTGGTTTGGTCTCAAAGGTGTTGCAGTCTCCTTCTCGGATTGGAGAAGCTAATTGCTTTCCTCCCACAGCTGTTCCAGGTGATTAAGAGTGTAATTGGGGGGTGGAGCTGACAACGTCTTAGTAACTTCCAACAGAAGGAAGAGTTAACAGGTCAGGTTAGCTAGTATTTTTGAGGTGGAAGACTAGATTTGCTGGCAAAGGCACCTAGATCCACCTGAGCTCTTTTCTTCTAGGTTTGCTTGTAAGGATGGAGCAAGGAACATTATCTGAGCAAGGAAAAAGATTAAGGCTTCTTTTGGCTAGGCAGATTTACTGTGTGTTACTATTTTCTTTTGTGCTCACAGGATTTGTTACTGTTTTTTGCTTACATTTTACTGTTCTCTGATTGAAATTGTTGTTGCAGGGCATACTTTCTTTTTTTTAGTTGTTTAACCAGGTATAGCACACTAAGCTGAAAGCTTTTTTACAGGAGCAACCTGGGAGCACAAGGAGGTTAAGTGACTTGCTCAGGGTCACACAGTATGCAAGTGGAAGCTGTGGGATTCAAACCCAGGTCTAGTCTGCTGGATGTCACCAGATTTGCAGCTCAGAGCCTTAGACCACTGCACTATTTTTGCTGCATTATTACAGGGAGTGCCTACGAGTTTGTTACTGCTTTGTGCTTACATATTACTGCTGTAATCTTCTCTGATTCAAATTGTTTTTTGCAAGGTATATCTTCTGTTACTGCTTTATTTTTCTGTGTAGCAAAGTTTTTTTTTTGCAGGGCATATCTTCTGTGAAATTATTACAGGTGGTGCTTACAGGTTTTACAGTTCTACCTCTTATTAGGCTATGCTTTCAGGGCTACTGCATTTGTTGTTGGTTGAATGTTTGTGCTCTTACCTCCTTGTTTCTTTCATCTGTGGTTCTTCTTTTTTGGCAGGGGAAGGGCACAACCACCCACCCCCATTCCCAACCACCCCATGCTACACTCCTTTGATAGAGTAGCACAGTCGTGACATTTCCTGTAGCAAAGCAGGAAGGGGAGGCTCAGAGGGGTATCCACACAGTGACCTCACTTACAGGGGCACAAGTAATTTAACTTGTTATAACAAGTTATACAAAAACAAACAAACAAAAAAAAAGCAAACATTTGCTTTCATTTTCCTCCTTTTAATTACTCAGACCAGGTTATAAACCCGGCAACTCAACTGGAATGAATATTATTAACTGCAGGTACTGCAGGACACTTTTCCAAAGGGCAGTTATACAGGATTTTGGATGCTGTCCTACATGCTGGACCACTGGAACTCTAAGGACTGAGCTCCAGGCAGCATGGGCAGAGATTGCATGCCTCAAATCACATATTCAGGAGGAAATATATTATAAGAACCACTCGCCATTTCCCCAACATCCAACTGAAGCACCTTGACCGTAGAGGGTAGTTGGTCCGGGAGGCTGGCAGGTGGTTAGTAGGGGCAAATCTGGTGTCCCATCACTCAATGCCCTCCAATGTATCACCTCCACAAACCATATAACAAACTACAAACAGGTATCTGCCTCTATCTCCAAAATCAAACAAAGGGGCAGAGGACACTGCAGAGTAGGGCACTGAAGCACAGGAGCTAGTGCAACAAAACTCACCCAAAACAGGGACCAAAGCAAAAAAAGCAAAAAGGAAATGCAAAACATTTCTGATCATAAGAAACTCCATGATTTGGGGAGTTGATACCTACCTCCATCCAGGAGTAAAGCCCTCAGCTCATGATCAAACAGAAGTTCCACATGTTTGTAGTTCATTTGCATCACCAGGTAAGGAAAAAAGTCCAGCTCCCCATATGATGCACATAGGGAATGCCGGACCTCGCCCAACAACTAACGCACTGAAATCTGGCCAATGGAAAATCATGTACACAAATGGCCACAGTCTGGGAAATAAGATCCCAGACCTTCAGGCATCAATGACAGAGGCTAAACTGGACATAGTAGCCATTAGTGAGACATGGTTCACCAGTAACCATGCTTGGGAGACTTCAGTACCTGACTATGTACTGTTCAGAAGAGACCGAGGTGCAGAAAGTGGGAGAGAGTGGCCCTTTATGTGAATGAAAATATCAAAGGCAGAGAAATTCAGAATTCACATAAGGAGCCAGAAGAACTGTGGGTTACCCTGGAAACAGGAAATGGGACAACCATATGAACTGAGGTTGTCTACAGACCTCCAGACCGGGGGAGCACATAGACACATTACTGTCAGAAGACATACAAAACATGACAGCTAAAGGGGAGGTTCTGATAATGGGAGACTTCAACATGCCAGATACAGATTGGTCAATACCTGCAGCAACATCTGCCAGAACTAGACACATAGTGGATTCCCTGCAGGGGGAGGGCCTCAAACAACTGGTACAATGACCCACAAGAGACAGGGCTAGCCTAGATCTAGTACTGACTAATGGGGAAAGGATAGCAGATTTCCAGGTAGAATGTGACCTGGGGTCCCATGACCATCACATGGTATGGTTCAGTTTGGCCACTAAAACTAAATCATCCCATTCCAAGGCAAAAACATGGGACTTCAGAAGAGTTGACTTTGATAAGATAGCCAACACAGTTAAACTAGCCCTTGCAAGAAGAAATACAGGTGAGGGGGTACTGGCAAGTGAGCAAGCATTAAGGATGCAATAATTGAAGCAACATCCCATTGTATTAGAGAGAAAAGCAAGAGCAAAAGGAGAAAAACACTTTGGTTCTCAAAAACAGTAGCAGAAGAGGTCAGAGCCAAAAGGCTGGCCTTCAGGAAATATAAGGGAACACAGCAGGATGAAGATAGGGAGGCATATCAAATGTCCCTTAGGGAAGCAGGGAAGGCAGTAAGGCAGGCAAAGGTCCAAATCGAGGAAACACTATCATGAACAGTAAAAGAAGGGGACAAGACTATCTATGGATACATTAGTAAAAGGGAAAGTCCAAAGGGGGTGCTGCTAAGATCAAAGGGCATAAGGAGGAGTGTGTGAGAAGGACCAAGGAAAAGCATCTATCCTAAATAGATACTTCTGCTCAGTGTTTACTGAGGAGAAGGTGGGGCACAGCCCACAGCTCAGCACCATGGACACAGGGGGGAGGGAGGTATGCACAAGTCCCTTCACAAATGAAAGGGTCCTACAAGAGCTCGCTAAGCTCAGGGTGGACAAGGCAATAGGACCTGATGGCATACATCCCAGGGTACTAAAGGAGCTAAGGGTGGAACTAGCAGAGCCATTAGTAGAACTGTTTAGTGAGTCTCTGAGCACAGGAGAGGTCCCAGAAAACTGGAGAAGGGCTCATGTGATCCACTCCACATGAGTGGTAGCTGAGAGGAGGCAGGGAACTACAGGCCAGCCAGTCTTACCTCAGTAGTGGCCAAGATTATGGAGGCACTCCTTAAGGAAAGGATAGTGCAATACCTGGAATCCACAGGTGCACAGGATCCAAGACAGCGTGGTTTTACAACAGGAAGGTCCTGTCAAACAAATCTCATAGATTTCTTTGACTGGGTAACCACAGTGGTGGACCAAGGGGGTGCAGTTGATGTCACCTACCTTGACTTCAGCAAAGTTTTCAATACTGTTCCACACAGAAGATTGATTAATAAGTTTGGTAGGCTCAGGATGGGTCAGAAGTTGGTCAACTTGGTGGCAAACTGGTTGGTGGGCAGAAAACAGAGAGCGATGGTAAATGGTGTACAGTCAGAAGAGATGCAAGTCACAAGTGGCGTATCTCAGGGATCAGTCCTTGGGCCAGTCCTCTTCAATATCTTCATCAGTGACATTGCAGATGGACTGGAGGGTAAGGTTTGTCTGTTTGCAGAGGACACCAAGATCTGCAACAGCATAGATGATCCAGATGGGGTGAGCAGAATGAGAAGTGATCTGGATAAACTGGCAAAATGGTTGGAAGAGTGGCAACTGGGGTTTAACACAAAGAAGTACAAAATCATGCACATAGGGAAGAGAAACCCTGAAGCCACCTATAGGTTGGGAGAGGAGTTGCTTGGGCATCATCATCACAGATGTCCTGAAATCATTCAAACAGACCACTAAAGCAGTAGGTAAGGTTAGAGGGATGTTGGGGTGTATTAGTAGTGGTATCACAAGTCGTAAGAGGGAGGTAATAATCCCTCTTTACAAGATACTGGTTAGGCCCCATCTCGAGTACTGCATACAGTACTGGAGGCTGCACCTGCAAAAGGAAATTAACAAAATTGAGGCAGTCCAGAGAAGGGCAACCAGGGACTGCATCAGAAAACATATGAGGACAGATTAACGGACCTCAATATGTATACCCTAGAGCAAAGGAGGAAGAGAGGGGATATGATCAAAACATTCAAACATCTTAAGGGCATTAACAAGGTGAAAGAGTCTAGCATGTTTCAATACAAGAAAAAAAACAGGATAAGAGGACACAGCATAAGATTAGAAGGAGGAAGATTAAAGGACAATGTGAGGAAGTTCTTTTTCACAGAAAAGGTGGTGAATGCATGGAAAGGCCTACCTCAGGAAGTGGTGGATATGAATACAGTGTAGGGCTTCAAACAGGCATGGGATAGGCATAAGACAGCAATACAGATGAGTATGAATAGGTAGGCCATTGACAGAGTAAAGGCCTATGGCACATTCATAAGGTAGAAAAAATGGGTAGACTGAATGGATCTTGAGGTCCTTCTCTGCCATCAACTTCTATGTTTATATGCTTCTATGACATAAGTGACCACAACATTGTGGTGTGTGTCAGAGGCTTCAAATCTCTGCAACCTAAAACAAAAATATATATATATATATATATACAAAAGGCACCGTAATAGATTTCATCCTTCAGAATTCACAAATGATCTAGCCAACATTAGATGGCAAAATTTATATCTGGCACCTATGATCCACTTAGCACTGGAAACATTCAAATACAATGTCCTTAAGGTGATAAATAAGCGTGCACCATTACAAAAAAGAAGAGTCAAGAAAATCCCCTTCCCGGTTCAACAAAGAGCTTAAAGAAGCACTTAAGGATAGAGATAGATGCTGGGCCAGGGCTAGACGGACCAAATCAGAGGAAGACTAGAACATCTTCAGAAGAAAAAGGAATGCCTGCACTAAAGCAATCAGGGACACAAATGTGAAATACTACTGCAAATCATTGGAGGACAACAAAAAGGATGCCTACCAGTTCTGGAACTTAGTGAAATCACTAGAGGGGGTCTCATCTTCTCCCTCTCTCCCACTAAAAATTGTCATCAACGATAAGGAAATAGCTGACAAACAACTCATAATAGAAGCAATGAACAGCCATTTTGCAGCAGATAGAGCAGCTTACGACAACTCCACAGCTGCTAACTACCCAGTACAGTCCATGACCCCAGACCATTCTCACAATACCTTCACCTTCCAGCCAGTATCCTATAAACTAGTTGAGGATTTCCTACTGGGGATAGCCATCAAGAAAAGTGCAGGAGCTGACGGGCTCGAACCAGCCTACCTAAAAGCAGGATACAGACAACTTACAGCCCCATTACTGCATCCCTTCAACTTGTTCCTAAGCAGCAGTGAACTACCAACAAGCTGGAAATCGGCCCACATCCTCCCCCTTCACAAGTCAGGCAATGCAAGTCTGCTAAACAACTGTAGACCAATTTCAATCCTGCCAATACTCGCTAAGATGTTGGAAAAACAATCAAATAAGCAAATTCCTTGAAAGCACGAATACCTTGTCACCTCACCTGTTGGGTTTTAGACCCAATCATAATACCACAACAGCACTGACCAAGGTCATCTGCGATTGGTTGTGTGCCATAGACCATAAGCAATCTGTGGGCACCATCTTCCTTCATCTAAGCAACGCATTCAACACTGTTGATCATGCCATACTGTTGGGTAGCCTACCTGCTTTGGGTGCAGAACTATTTATCCGGATGTCTACAACAAGTCAAAGTGGAAGGACTACAATCAACAAATGCCTCGATATCCAAAGGAGTCCCCCAGGGATCAGTACTTGGGCCACTGTTCTTCACAATTTATACCAACAACCTGAGAGCCACAATGTCAAAAACACAAAGCTAAATTTCTATGCTGCTGACACGGTGCTTTACACGTCAGGCCCAAATATGCCTTCAACACACTTGGATTGACAGGCAGCTTTCAATGAGCTACAAAACAACCACTTCCTATCCAAACTGCTACTCAATGCCAACAAAACCAAAGTAATGTGGTTTTCAGGTTTAAGAGTGAAACATATAGTATACCCACCCATCAACATATTGCTCGGAGAACAACTCGAAGTAGTGGCTAAATACAAATACCTAGGGGTATGCATCAATAGCAAGTTATCCTTTTGTGGATCATATAGATGCAGTCTACAAAAAGCTGAGAATAAGGCTTGGCTTCTACTTCAGGAATCAACACTGTTTCCCCTCAGATGTCAGAACATGCCTTGTACAGGCAACTTTTATGCCTATCATAGACTATGCGGACATTATATATAGTCATTGCACAGCCAATTGCCTGAACAAACTTAACATGCTATATCACAGGCCCTTGAGATTCATCATAATGCTACCGCCATTAACATACCACTGCAATCTGTACAAAGCAGTTGTGCGGACCTCTCTGGCTAAACATAGGCTGCATAACCTGTACATATGATCTCATTAGGTTATATCAAATGACCTACCAAGCTACATACTAGATCTCTACAAAAGGTCCAAATGCTCTTATGCTTTAAGAAAGAGCAATATCCTTTTACTAGATATACCCCCGCATTCGAAACTCTACGGTGCATCTGCCATTAGCACCATTGTACCGGCTGCCTGGAACAAGCTACAGAAAACACTTAAACTTAGATCCTTGTTGGGAGAAATTTTTTCAAGTCCCTCCTTGAAAGCAATTATCTTGTTTAGGTATCATCACTCCATCCATGTGATATGCTACTGATAGGACACTTAAACTCAATACCAATCATATAGTTCATTAACTAATGCAATTATAGTAAACGGCCAATCAGCAAGTACTTTGCAACAAATCTTATCAATTCTTAATGAAGTAAGTTGATTATTGTTATCACCAAATGTGCAATGATTTTGAGCTTGCTCCTGCATTTAGGGGCTTGTGGTACTGCATTTGTGGGGCATGTATGTGTGACTGGTGACATTTTTCCCTGCATTCTTCTTCACTATATCTCTACATATATAATGCTATATGTATGACACTTGTGTACATTTCCTGTATTTGTATTTGTAACCCTGTTTGATGTAATTTTAACTGTCCTACCCGGGACCTCCTTAAAAATGAGCTTGCTCAACGGTGCTTTTTTCCTGGTAAAATAAATGAATTGAAATTGAAAGACGTGACACTGTCCTCCAATGCAGAGCAGTGTTAAAGGGATGCAACCAATCATCAGGCAGGGTAAGCATGGCACAGTTTCAGCTTACAGGGCTGAGACATTCTCTAGTTGAAAAGGAAAAACTGACCCAATCATGGGTCAGCTCTTTCCTTTGATGTACGTAGGCCAGCAGACACAGTTAATCTTTAATGAGACCTAGGAATTTCAGATATCCAGGAACAGTCCTGAGCTGTTCACTGACTCCATGTGTGGAGGGGGGAGAGAGAGAAAGAGAGAGAGAGAGAGAGAGAGACATTACTTTGAAAAATGGGCACTGCATTTCCTGCACCTGATTGGTGGATAGGTTTTCAGCTGTGTCCTTATCAGGACATAACTTTGCAACAGGCACTATTTGTGCCAAGCAGAATGCACCACACATTAAACTCAATGCGCACCATTGCTCTCCCAGTACAGCTCCTCAGCTAGCCCACAGCAGCTGCACCATGAGAGCGGTGGCACGAACAGAGAAACCACCAAAGTACCACACAGTGTATCCAAGGCCCCCTTCCTACACAAACCCTGAACTTGTAATTTTTGTAAGTAAAGTCTGACCTCAATTTCAGTGGTTAAACACAACTGCATTGAAGAGAGCAGAAGCGTGAGCCGCAGCTTTCAAATGCCACTACAGATCCACTCCTCAGTTACCAATCCAGCTTTCCCACTTTTGATCTGTATTTTGTAGATAGGGAGATCAGGATAGGATGTTTCAATTATCTGATAAGGCTGTGGATCCCACTTGAGAGACAACCTGTGATACTTTTGGGTCCGTTTCAGTATCACTCTCTCTCCGACTTAAAATGGGGTTTCGCTAGTTTTTGCGTCATATGCTGCTTTCTACTTCTGTCACGCTTGATCCATGTGCTTGCCCATGACTTGTCCAGTTTCCTACATTCTGTGGTAATCTTCCTGTACCCAGTCCATGATTGGCTGCTTAGCTGAGGATTCTTTCAGATGAGTTATCTAACACTAAATCCATTGGGAGTCTACCATGGTGACCAAACATGAGATACTACGGGGTACAACCAGTAGAGCAGTGGACTGTATTGTGATATAGGTAAGTAAGTTCAGGAGGAAGGGTGTGCCAGTATGGTCACTGGTGCTCTGGTAGGACTCTCAATATTCCAATTAATGTTTGATTCATTCTCTTACAAAGCCCATTGGACTGAGGGTGGTAGGCGGTATTCTTTATTTTCTGTCTCCTGTGGAGGATACAAAGTTCTCGAAATAGCTGAAATTTAAATGAGGTAACAAGAAAGTAATCAAAAACAGTGAGGTAAATGCTCAGTGATTTAGGCTCTGTACACATTAGGCTAGTTAAAATGTTTTGAGGTGTTTAAAACGTTTTAACTATCACAAACACGGCTCCTGTCTGCATTAAGACATGGTTGTTTACCATGTTAAGAAACCATGCTAAAACTCTGAAACAACCTAATCTTAAAACCATTGTGAAGAATGGTTCAGATGGAGAAATTGTGTTCCCTGGTAATGCAGATGGGTGACTGTAGAGTGTTCTGTGACTCTGCCATCTTGCACAATTCGGAATTGTGCTGTAGTCGTGGGTAACCAGGTTTAAGTCTATCACTGAATGCTGATGTGGAAGGGAGTTGGCTCTGGAATAACCGTGTTAAAACATGATTGAAGAGAGATGTGGACAGGCTGCTTTGATGAGTTCAAAAAAGTTTTTAAAAATTAACCACAGCACACTTTGGTAATGAGTACAGGGCCTTAATGTGCCACCAACAGACAGAACAGTACACAAAATTCCCCAGCACTTTGAACCCCTATGGGTTCTTCCTTAGCATGAATGGTTTGAGGGATCCACACATGCCATTATTAAAGTGCAGTCTTAAGGAGACAAATACCATAGTAAAGTGCATCAAGTGAAATATACAAATAAATTGTTACCAAAATATAAATATAAAGTTCATTAAATAGCTACAAGATGCAGGCTGGTACATCAGGAATAACATTTTGTTAATTTAATTACATTATAACTTAGTTGAGTTTATCAAGTTGAAAAAACTATTTAAATCCATTGGTAGTTTCTTGGATGACCAAAGGAACCTGAAGACTAAGGATCACAGATGAACTGTTTATTCTGAAAAAGGTGACATAAACAAAAATTGCAGGAGGAGATGGAACACTTAGGAATGAGACTGAAAACCAGAGGAGGAAAACCAGGCAAGACTGCAGTGGAGGTAAGCACAAAAACAGGACAAACAAAACAAGCAGAACAGAAGCATCACAATTTATGCAGGAAAGAGAAGTAATTAATTTATCAAACATTAAGTTGTCCTCCCCTGCATAGCTCTGTATTGTCACATGGTTTACATTTCGTTCCTGATCCCAGTATTGATCGATTCAACATCCAGGTTGATATTGAAAAGACTTTTTGTAAGCTGAGACTTAAGAAGTTCATTTTACATAAAGAAAAGATGGGCAGACAAGCTACAACATTAGTGCCAACAATTGGGAGTACAAGCCAAGCAAACGTAAATGACTCTATGACTGTTTGCTCTGTGCCTCACCACCATTTGCTCCTGCAGTTCCTTCTCAAGTGGATTTGATTCGAAGGGCCTCCCCTGCACCTTCAGCATTGGCCACATCTCTGGATATTGAAACTACTATTAAAGTGGATTTATTACCAGACAGCTGGGACCCTGAGTGGGCCCTTGATCACTTTTACTATTGCAATATCAAATGGAATCGTAATGAGTTTAAGCCAACTTCACACCAGTTTTGTATGTCTACCCTCATCTTGATCCAGTAGAAACATCTACGGATGCTGGTTTCCATTTTCTTATGCCCAAAATGTCCCAATTTATTATGATAGGCTTCTAGAACTACTGGTGCACTTCCTCACAGAACAACAATTTGAGTGATCTCACAGTGGGTATTTGGGTTTTGACTGTTTCTTATTAGCTGAGCATTTTTTGTGTCCCCACAATTTAACTATTTTCGGGTTAGAGTCCTTTCATTCTTCTGGGGCAAGACTTTGTCCTTGCTTTATTAAATCTTTGATTTTCTGAATGATCAGACTTTGGTTCTGAATTTGCACCCACAGATCTCCTTGCTGTGCTAAACTGTTGGTGACTTCTGGTTCAGGTTTGGAAATGTTATCTGGATGTACAAACATACAAAAATTGCCAGCAGAAACAGGCCATAGTGGTCTATCAAGTCTGCTCAGGTGTGCAGCTCAGTCTATTTTAGTGAAGCTGCCCCCCTGCCTCCCCTTTCTCCCTGGAGTTATCCACCCTACCATCTTTTCCCTCTCCCCTTCCTCCCTCAAGGTGTAACCTTCCATTTTACTCTGTCCCAACCCTTTTAAATCTTCCCACCATTTTCAATGATACCACCTCCTCCGGCAGTTCATTCCACTTTGACAACACCCTTTCAGTGAAAAAGTGCCTCCTCATTTCCTTTTTAAATCTACCCTCCTCTAGTTTCAGAATGTGCCCCCTTGTGGTCCCCTTTTTCAAATTGAAAATGCCCTCCATTCCAACCTTGTCTATACCTTTAATGCACTTGAAGGTCTCTATCATGTCTCCGCTTTCCCTCCTGTCCTCCAGGAAATACATATTGAGCTCCCATTATCTCTCATCATATGGTTTGTCCCCCATGCTCTGGATAATCTTGGTCACCCTGCGCTGTACCCCCTCCAGTAGTCTGATGTCCTTCTTCAAATAAAGGCACCAGAACTGCACACAGTACTAAGTGTGGCCTTACCAATGACCTGTATAATGGCAGAATGACTTCCTCCCTCCCTCCTGAAGGTGATTCTTCTGGTGACACATCCCAGCATTTTATTTGCTTTGGCTGCCACTTTACAGCACTGTTCAGATTGTTTTATGTCCCCCAGGACTATCACCCCTATATCCTTTTCCTCCTTTGAGCTGGACACCCTAACATTCCCCAGCCAGTAGTTGGCTCTAGGGTTCTTAGCACCCAGGTGCATATCCTTGCACTTCTTGGCATTACGAACATATGAAACTTGCCAGTAGAAACAGGCCTCATGGTCTATCAAATCTGCTCGAATGCACAGCTAGCACCCCTATACTGCAGCTGCCCCACCCCAAAGCCCCCGTTTTACCCTCAAAAACTGCTCAGCGTTGTTTACCCAGCCCCTCCTTGCCCTGTCTCATGGTCTTCTGAAACTGCCCACCATCCTGCATGCCACCACCTCCTCTGGTACAGCATTCCATTTCAACACCACCCTCAGTGAAACCCAACTGCCAGATGCCAGAATAGTTCTCACGCCTAGCCAGATCCTCCCTAAGCTCCTGTCTCCCTTCCTCTGCCTCCATTTTCCCACAGAGCTTGGTATCGTCCACAGATAGGCAGGTTTTGCGTTTGACCCCATCCACTATTTCACCAATATAGAGATGTTGAATAACACCGGTCTGACTACTGAGCCCTGTGGACCCCACTGGTTACAGGTCTAGGCTTGGAAAGTTTCCCCCACCATCACCTTCTGGTTCCTGTCCTGTATCCAGTTCTTTACTCGCCCCAGCAGCCTGCCACCAACTCCCAAGTTACTCAGTTTACTGAGCCATCTTCCACGTGACATGGAGTTGAAAGCCTTACTGAAGTCCAGGCACAGGACATCCACTGCCTCGCCCTTGTCCAACGATGTTGTGAAACAGTTGATGAAGCCTATCATGTTGGTCTGGCAGGATCTTCCCATGACAAACCCATGCTGCCTATCGTCCTGGAGACCATTTATCTCCAGAATGTTCACCAGTCTTTCTTTTAGAATGGTTTCCATTAACTTGCCTGCAATGGAGGTTAGGCTGATTGGCCTGTAATTACTAGGTTTATCCCTGGGGCCACTTTTGCGGAGTGGCACCACATGTACCATTCTCCAGTCCCAAGGCATGCACCCTGTTTCCAGCAAGTTGTTAAAAAGGTCCACCAGGGGGATAGCCAGGACCTCCGCCAGTTCCCTCAGGACTCTCAAGTGAATACCATCCAGGTCAGGTGCATTGTCCACCTGAAGGGCCCTAAGACCCTTAAAAACCCCATCTACCTTGATCTCCCCATCTGTTTTGTCCCCCCCTCCAATCTTACTCCTAATTTTCCTTGCACCATTCAGTAGGTTCAACCTTTTCCCTAGTGAAGACAGAGCTGAAGTACTCATTCGGTGCTTCCGCCTGATCCTATTTTCTGCCCATCCCCCTACCCTCTTAATCCGGACAATCTCATCCTTAACACTTCTACACTCCCTTAGATATCAGAAAAGGTCCTTTTCCTCTTCCCTGATCCCCTGTGCTAGCCTTATTTCTCTAGCAGCTTTAGCTGCCCTGCCCACACTCCCTGCCTCTCGGGATTTCCCCAAGTATACCTCCCTATCCTCCTCCTCTTTCCTAGTATGTTTCTTCTGAAAGGCCACTCTCTTCTCCCTCACTTATGCTGACACATCCTTGTTGAACCAGCTTGGTCTCTTGGTCTTGGAATCCTTACTCTGGGTCTTGGAGCATGTGGTTGTGGCCTCAATCAGACCAATTTTAATGATGGACCATTTCTGTTCCGTATCCATCTCCAGCCTGATTTTCATAAGGTGCACTACTAGGATATCATATCACTCATCACGACAAAGTCCGCCCCCTTGGAGTCCACCACTCTGCCTTTGTCCTGGTTGTTTCCTTGCCTATATTGAGGCAGAACTACATCATACAGTGATCATTGCCCTCAAAGGGGTACTCCACTGTTATTACCTGCACATGTTCTCCATCTGACAGCACCAGGTCCAGTATGGCACCCTCTCTGGTTGGATCTGTGACACCCTCTACCAGGAAATACTCCTGGAAAGCTTCCAGGAGGATCTGTTCCCTGGAACAGGAAGTAGTTGGGGTACTCCAGTCTACTCCAGGCAGGTTGAAGTCACCTGTTATGATGATGTTTCCTCTACTACTTAGCTTTCTGATCTGGTCCCCCAGCTCCCTGTCCAACTCCATCTCCTGTGAGGGTGATCTGTACACCACCCCCCACTTGAACCCATCTCCCTTTGGTGTTCTGGAGCTGTACCCATAAGGCTTCTGGTCTTCTGTCCAGCCCTCCTCCTCCTCCTCCTCCCTGGTGCACATTATCCCTTCCTTTATGAATAAGGTCACCCACCCTCTATTCTTCCGGTACAAACTGTACCCTGGGATCACAAGGTCCCAGTCACAATATTGGGTTGCCCATGTTACTATAATGGCCGCTATGTCCCCCTTCCCCTCTGCCATTGGGAGATCTGCTGTCTTGTTTGCAAGACTCCTTGCATTCAAGGACACAACCTTCCAGCATGACCCCTATAGCTCTTTGTTCCCTTTTGACCCTCTACTTCCCTTACCCTCCTGTGTTCCTTCTTTCCCCCTCTTGTTACTCTTCCCTTCCTTCTGATGACTAACTAGGGGGATGCCTGATGGCCCCCCTCTCCTGGTGACACTGAGTGAAGCACACTGTATTGTCCACCCACTCCCCAACTTCAGTTTAAATTAAGTTTAGCTACTATTAATCCCTCCAATTTATCTTTCTGGACCCAGTTGCCATCTTTACTTAAATGCAACCTGTCTGGTGCATATAGGTCTTTATTCTCCCACTTCCTACCCCACTCTCCCACCAGTCCATACCAATTTGTCTTGCACCACCCCCAACCATGTGTTGAATTCCTCAATCCTCTGTTCCTAACAGTACTTGCCCTTGGGACTGGATGCACCTCAGAGAATGATACTGAACTTCCTGCCTCTCTGCAGATCCTTCCTACCTTTTTAAACCTCTCCTGCACCACCCCCACCTCACACCCTGCAAGGTCATTGCTAACCAGGTGCACCTCAGTGTGAAGTTTCTCCCAGTCCCGCCCCATACACTTAGGTATAAATGATTCCACCCTCCCTGCCATCATGTCTGGCATGCCTTTCTCCTACCCACAGCTATTCTTTGCACTCTTACTTCCCCATCTCACACATTTCAGTATTGAATCTCCCAGGACAGCGACCCTCTCTCCCTGCCCCTGTGTCTCCTTCTGCCTACCCTTTAGTACTCCACCCAGAGTCCCTTCTCCTCCCTTAAGTCCAGCTACCCCTTCCCCCTGCCTAACCCCTGTGATGCCTCCCCCATTGCATCCCCTGCCTTCCTCCCATGAGTCACCCCTTCCAGAGTCACCCTCTCCTCCCCCATATATATCCCCATTATTTCCCCCTTGGTTCTTCTACTTGCCACTGCTCTGTCCTGGTCTTTGACCTCCCCCCTTCCCCTCTTTCTTTTAAATTTGCCAATATTGTGAATCTGTTTGAGGAAGCCACCCCCTTTTTAGGACTAACTTCGGAAATCCCTCCTTGTTCCCTTCTACACCCTCCTTGCTCTGAAACTATTCCCCCTTGTTCCTACTCTTCACCTTCTGGCAGTTCCCCACCCCTCTTCCCTGTGGTCCTTGCGGTGAAGATATCCCTGGACCCTACACAATCTGCTCAGATTCTATCCTAGCTCTACAAACCTACTGTGTTGTCTGGAGGTGACAACCTCTGATTCTTCCACCCTTGAACCCCCCCCAACCCTGCATCTCCTCCCCTTCCCAGTTCCCATCTTGCTTGTTGTTTGTTTGTTGATTGGTTGAATTTTGTTGACCCGGTAAGCCCACTTGGCCTAGAAGTCCCTTTTTCAGAGGTAACTGGGGGGGGGGAGATACAGATGGTAAGCAACTGAAATTGAACCAGATTAAGCTGTTGGTGGTATTTTTAGTGAATGAGGGAAATTTGGCCCGGACACCAGGGAAATTCCCCTTCTCTTTTCGAAAAAGTGCCATGGGATCTTTAACATCCACCTGAACTACCACCCATCCAGGCAGATGGGACCTCAGCTTAACGCCTCATCCGAAAGACGGCCCCTTTGAAATGCAGCACCCCTCTCATACTGCACTACAGTGTCAGTACTGGGATATTAACCCAAGTGCCAGATGTGGGAATTGAACCCACAGCCCTCTGATCTCCCGGCCTCAGAGGCGAGTATGCTACCTACTGAGCCACTGAAGGAAGTAAGCCATCTTAGCTGCTATATCTCATCCCTAAGTTGCCCAAGCTGCCTACACCCTTGACATCCCTCTGCTCTCCACATTGTAGCTGGACAGATGGCATCCCCACAGCCAATACAGCGGACCACCCTCCATACCCCCCATGCCCTGCTTCTGACATCCCTACCCCACCTCCATTTTTCCCTGATACCCTGCTGACTGCTCCAGTTTCTTGGATTCCACATCCTCCCAGATTAGCTTATTTTACCCTTCTTGCAATATCCCTGAGTACTGCATGTCTAGCTTCCTCCCTTTGAATTATCCACTCACCCCCTTGTGCCCTACTCCAGTGTTGCCTGTGTCCTGCAGTCCTCCCTGCAGACACTCTGCAGACATCACTTTGTGAGACACTATACTTCTGCTTGGTGGCACTCACGGTTTGGGATCACTCTATGAGGGGTTGCTTGGCCCTCTGGAAAATAATTATCCTCCACAGCCACCTGATTGGTCGGCGTGTACCTTGTGGTCCCCAGCATCCTCCGATAGCCCCTCCCTCACCCTCCCTGTACTGACATCCTCCCTCCTCCATTACCCACACAGCAACACTTTAATCATTAAAAAAAAAAAACTTTGCCACAGCAGTGAATGAAAAAGAAATCCCCCACACACTTCCCTCTACCTCTCCCACCTGCCTGCTTCTCTGCTCAGCGACAGACTACTGAGGCAGGACTACAATGATGGCACGGTTAAATACCACCCTCTATAGTTGTCTGATTGGCTGGCATGTACCTTGTGGTCCCTGGACAGAATAGACAACAAGCATACACCACCTCGTTAGGCACCTGGAGGAAGGGCAGCATTTCTACATTCTCTGTGCACATATCAGTTTCTGGTTTGGTCTGGTTAGGTATTCTGTACAGAACACCAGCATTTGCATTTGTTTTTTCTGATCAGTATTGGATAGCGAAATTGTAATTCGCTAGTCTTGATGCCCATCGCTGTTCCAGAGTTTCCAGTCTTGCCGTATTTAGATGTGACAAAGGTTATTAACAGTGAAGACCATGAAGGAGATATTAGCCAGGTAGTGATGAAACTTTTCAGTGACAGCCCATACCAACACCAGAAACTGTAATTTGAAGGAGCTGTAGTGTTCATCATTATGTTCTGAGCCTCTCAGGCCACAACTTGCATAGGTTATGATCCATTCCACTCCATCATGTTCCTGAGCCAACACTGCTCCCAAGCCTTACACTACACCCGGAAGGATTCTGCATAATCTGGACATGTTAAAATTGGTGCTTCAGTCAATATCCATCTCAGTTTATCAAATGCCTCTTGTTGGGTTGCAGTCCATTTCACAGGGCAGTTCTTTGGCATGCATCCCTCAGTTGACCCTTTAAGCAGTTCATGTAGCAGGGAAGCTAACTTGACAAAGCCTTTTATGAATCTCCAGTATTACCCTACAAAACATAAGAAGTTCCGAACATCCCATATGGTTGCTGGAACTGGCCACTCTTGCACAACTTTAATTTTCTTTGGATCCGGGGACACGCCTTTAGAAGACACAGCACTATATGTCCCAGATAATTCACCTGTGATTTCAAGTGGTTGCATTTGGAAGACCTGAACTTGAGGCCATATCTGGCCAGTTGCACAAAAACTTTAAGTGCTGCAGGTGCTCCTAATGAGTTTTTGAATAGATATTAACATCATCCAGGTATAGTAGGAAGATGTCAAAATTTTGGCTTCCTAAGACATGTTCAACTACTCTTTGAAAACAGTCCCAGGGTCATTACAGAGTCCAAAAGATATCCTAGTAAATTCAAACAGACCCATAAGCAAAATAAATGCAGTTTTCTCTTGGTCTTCTGTGGCGATTGTGACTTGCCATTACCCCCTGGTTAGACTGAGCATTGAGAAGATGGAGCAGATTTGAGTGCAGTCAAAGAGTCTTCTATGCATGGGAGAGGGTAAGCATCCTTGTGGGTGATGTTTAATTTGCAATAATCAACAGAGAACCTCATTTTGCCTTCCTTCTTCCTTACTAGCACAATAGTAGCAGCATAGGGGGTACTTTCCTGAATCACCTATGCCTCATTCATTTCTCTCAACATATCCTTGACAGGCTGGTACACGGCCAGTGGAGTAGGATGGAATCACTCTCATATAGCTGAATTCTGTCCAGTAGGTATATAGTGCTGCACAGAATGAACTTCCCCAAAATCTAGCGGGTGCTTTCTGAATGCTTCCCAGTGCCTTTCCACCACTTTTAAAACATCTTGTTGCTCTGTGGTCTCAGGTGTGCCTAGGTTGATTTTGCCCATCCAACTCTATTTGCCAGTTTGCTCAAGGTTTCCCACTACTTCTGTCAACACAGCTTGCTGGACCACTGTTGTACTCACTTTGTAATTGGCTTCTATGACATCTTGCAGATGAATCGTGAAAAGTCTGGCAATCAACTGACAGCAGTGCAACTGCACAAGGTAGTCTCCATAGTTTAACACATGGACAGGGATCCATCTCTTGGTTACAGTGGCAACACTCTGTGCCATGATTACTGAGTCTTCCTTCCTGCTCTGATACGACTCCAATAAGGCATCATAATCCTGACCATGAGGACCTTCTTTCACCTTACACCATAAAGTTGTTTTTGCTCCAGGTTTTAGGACTACCAACTTAGCATCAGTCACTCGGCCTTTGCCAATTTCACCATCAGGATTCGCAAAGCACTGGTGACTCTGTAAGAGGTTTATAGTCTGTTGTTGCACATTCTTGTCAGATGGCAGCTACTGCTTAGCTTTGTTCCTCAATACATTTATTTTATTTTATTATTTATTTATTTATTAAGATCTCGAATTAAACCTTTGAGTACAGGCTCATTACATAGGTTCCACATCAGGAAGTACCAATGTTAATACATGAACAAGATCTTTGAAACAGTTCCGTAGGACGTTCATTCCCAGGATGAGAGGTGGCAAATTATTGCTGCCCTTATCAATAATGATAATGCCTTGGCATGCACAGGTCATCTCTTGCAATTGGATATTCACTTCCCTGTACCACAGCAGGTAAGCGGCCTCAACTTCATTGCTGGCTATTAGTTTGATCCAGAACTTGGAAGATGGTTGGAGACTCTTGAGTGACCAGTATTTATAGAAGTATCATCCCTGCATGGTGGTGACCTGGGATCCTGTGTCAAGAAGAGCCAGGAGTTCATTGCCTTCAACCTTTACCATCACAATCAGACACTTGCCAACAAAGTAGGATAATTCTATTGGACCTGGCAGACCTGATCTGACACTCTCCAAGAATTAGTCTGCATTTCTGAAGACTCCCTGTTTAATGCCACAGCATTGGATGAAGTCTGTTGACACTGTTTCTCCACACGTCCGCTGATGCCACATCTCCAACATATTGGCCTCCCCTGGATATCAGATAGATCAGTGAGGAATGACTCACTTCTCTTCTTCTCAGATGTGGAGCTGAGTCATTATGCCCTCTCCATCTCTTGATCCTATTGCTAGGCAGCTCCCTTCTCCAACCCTCCTTGAGGTTTTGCACTTCTTGACAGACCTCTGTCATTTTCCAGATGAGCACTGCAATTTGCTCAGTTATGTCTGAATTCAGATTCTAGTTAGTCGTTCTGTAGGGTGCTTGGGTCTGGTCTGAGTGTAGGCCATGTCAGGGTCAGTGATGTAACCAGGATAGCCACATGATGACCTCCCTCCAGAAGTAGGTTCTATATGAGGCAATCTTCCAGAATGAGGCTCCTGCCACCATGAGTCTTCCTGTGCTGGGTATGTCATGGGGTATCCCGACCATGCCACACTCTGGGTCACCACCAATTACTGATATGCAACCATCTCTTCTCCTGATCTTCCTGATCCCAGTCTCTTGATATCCTTCTCTTTGAAATCCAAGAGGTTAGCACTGGGGTCTTGTAGGTTGCAACACCCATAACTCTCTTCTCAGGGTCTCACTACCCTTCGATAAATCTCTCTGTAAGGACACGGTGGGGATCCTGGACTTCTCTTGGATCAACCCTCTCTATGGTCCATGATGTCTCCTGCAGGCTTAGTACATATTCTGTTAGTGTCACGTGGGGCTCCTCAGTGTGGGAAAGCAATTTTATTTTCAGCTTGGAAACTGCATGGGTGTCAAATGTATGTTGCATTCGATGTCAGATCTGGTCAACCTAGATCTTTTCCCTCTCTGACCAGGAGGAATCTTCATGATGGGCTACTCCCCCTAGCTGTTCAATTAACTTTCTAGTGCTCTGGAATATGGTATAACCATAACATGGCTTGCATTTTTGCCCAGAATTCCCTCAAGCTGCTGGTTCTGCAACTGCTGGGATTTCCTGTACACCGCAGGAGCCATGGCACTCCCAAAGTAATAAAGCATTATCAAGGGTGAAGGCTGCATATGGCCAAGATTTCCTTCTTCCACTCCTCCATACAAATTACTGCTGTTTTCCAGTCCAAACGATATCTTCCTTGGTCTTCTCCAGCTTTGGACTCCTTGTTCAAAAACCTTGCTCACTGCGCCAAGTTTCTTCCTTTTGTGTCATGGTGAGTTGGGTGGTGAAGAGGGAACTAAATCTTCCTCACTGACATGAGTGTCACCTCAAGCAGGTGTTATGGTGAGGGGACACTACAGGTTCCTAGGTGGGTGGATGGAGGCACTTCACAAGGAGAGGCAGGAGTCATACAAAGAGGTCCAATGAAGCAAGGACTTTTATTCAGCAGAGAGGATGACATGGTCACAGAGGCAAATATCAACAAAGAAGAAATATGCAGAATAGTAACTTTCTGAAAAATGAATAGCAAGCAAGCAAACAAGCAAAGAAACTTTATTTTTAAAAAAACATCCCCGAAGGCGCTAGGCACTGAACAATAACACACATCACTTATAAAATATCAACAGCACATAATATATATGACAACACTGAATTACATAGAAACATATGAATAAGCCAGCAGAAGAAGGCCATTTGGTCTATCTAGTCTGCTCATATAGTAGTGAATTTTTATTTGTCTATTCTGCTCATATAGTAGTGAGTTTTTATTCATGGAATAGTGCAATATGAATTGTATAGGGCTCATGTTGTAGTAAACATTAGCTATGTGTTTAGTGAAATGCATACAGATTTTGGTGGTGGCCTTATTCACTAAAATTAATGATGAACTAGTGTAGGATAGCCATCATGGCAGAGATTTGAACAAATAAGTATGTTTAAAGAAAATGTTTTTCTGTGTGATATGAGACACACCATTGATGTATACATCAGGTATTTTAAACTGAAAAATTGTTAAAAAGCAGCTTTTGGGGTTTATTTAATTATACCTGTATTCTTCTGTAGTGTGTAAAATGATTTATAGGGAGCATATGGAGCATTAGGTACAGTGCTCCTTTAAATAAGGTGTGGGTATATAAGAAATGGCATGCTACTGGCTTAGACATCTTGAAAAAGCGTCAGTGTGACGTGAAACATACGTCAATGTTTCACAGTGTGTGAGGGGGTGCTTACTCTGTATTTTACTTAATAACATTTTTTGTATCGATTGCTGTATTTATGCAATGACTCTTCTGTTTGGAGGGTAGTCAAGAGTTTTCGGTTGATTTATTATCCACAGCTTGAGCTACTGTCCCTGCCCCCCATCCACACTCCTCCCATCCTCCTCCCTACCCAAGCCATGATCCTTACCTTCCCCCTATGCCTATCCCTGACTCTCTTGAATCTTCAATGAGACCACCTCTTCTGGCAGTGCATTCCAAGTGTCCACACCCTTTCTATGAAGAAGTGCTTCCTGACCTCCCTCCTAAATCTCCCCCCTCCAGCTTAAGACTGTGCCCCCTCATGTAATGCTTGCCACTCAGCTTAAAGAACCATCCTTATCCACCTTAATTATCTCTTTCAAGTACTTGAAGGTCCCAGTCATGTCTCCTCTCTCTCTCTCTCTCTCTCTCTGTCTGTCTCTCTCCTTTTCTCCAGGGAGTACATGTTCAGTGTCCTCAACCTCTCCTGGAATGCCTTACCCTGCTGACCTGCTATCATCTTTGTAGCCCTCCTCTGGACATTCTCCAGCAGGTTAATGTCCTTTTTGAGGTGTGGGCACCAGTACTGAACTCCATACTCTAGAAAAAACCTCACCAGTGACATGTACAAGGGTAGCATAACCTCCTTTCTCCTACTGCTGATCTCCCCGGCTATGCGTCTCAGCATTTTGTTTGCCCTTGCTGCTGCTTTCTTGCACTGTGTAGAGTGCTTCACATCACTAGTGACCATCACTCCCAGGTACTTCTTATCCTCTGATGCATATATTTGGACTCCACCCAGGTAGTACTTCATGTAACCCGGACACCATGTCCCAATGGGCTACTACGCCTGCCTGTGGCCCACAATACAGGTTGGGGGGCCTGGTTCTGGTTTGGATGTCAATAGTGGCTCAGTACCAACAGTAGAACTATTTGCATGGTGCTTCCACCCAGAGTAGCTTTTAAGTGGGTCTGATGACAAACTAGTACAACCCTCTGGGATGCTGTACCTACCCACTGCCCCAACCAGTGGTCCCACAATGGATTCCCATGAAACGGTTTACCTTGCATTCAGTAGTACAATTAGAGGTGAGCGCTAATAATATGCTCATGGTGACCACACTTACCAACAGGGTTCTTATCTCAGAGTGGCTCAATTGGTAGCACATCCGCCTCTGGATCAAAAGGTTGTGGGTTCTCATCCCACACCAGGATTGAACTTGCACCTAAAACACTGGCATCTGAGTGCAGTATTAGGGGGGTGCCGTACTGCTGGGGTGTGCTGTCCTTCGGATGAGGCGTTAAACCGAGGTCCTTCTACCCATCCTGGTGTTGTCCTGGTGGGTGTCCAAGTGGAAGTAAAAGTATCCAGGACACTCTTTGCAAAGAGTAGGGGACATTCCCGGTGTCCTGGCCAACATTCCCCTTCCCATAAACCAGTTCATGCAATTATCCAGGCTATTTGTGGGTGTTGATGTGTGATATGGCTGCCACTACACATTCAGACACTTCACTACCAGTCTAGCATTGCTTGTAAAACACTTTGAGATACACTGTGTATGAATAGCACTATATAAATGCTGATTCTTCTTCTTCTTCTTCTATTCACCTCGGGTACCTGTAAGGAATAGTTAACAGCAATAACAGTACACTTTATAGTTAGACAGTAACCTGGCACTCTGTAATAATATGCTCATGGGCAGTGTTAACATTACAATAAATCTCATTTATAAGGGGAATAAACACTGGGCTGTAGAGGATGCAAATTAAAGTTGATTAGCTGTTTCATTTGGATTTGACAAAGCATTCAATCAACAATTAGCCATCCATACGGACAATCCCAGTTATCCTCACTGGGTACGAAGACTATAACAGTTGCAGGCCTGGCACATTGAAGCTGGTTGGCCGGCATTGGAAGTCCACTCCCAGCTGTGTGCACAGCTGTTGCCAAAGCAAGGTGCAGAGAAAGGGTTGCGTACCCCAGACTGCCAGTAAAAAATCCACAATAACTCTACACTCTAAATGTACAAATGAAGAGAGCAGTCATTTCTTGATTCAAAGCTTAGTTAATATTTATTTAACAATAAGGCTGCCCTCAGTAGCATTTGTATAGTTGTGGAATAGTGTCTTCCACGACCAGTAAGTCTGGTCATGTAGGACACTATTCCACAGCTATACAAACACTACGGAGAGCAGCCTTATTGTTAAATAAATATTAACTGAGCTTTGAATCAAGAAACATCTGCTCTCTTTATTTGCACAGTTAGAGCGCAGTTATTTTGGATTTTTTACTGGCCAGCATTGGAGCCCTTAAACAAATAAATTTTAATTTAATTCTTTTAACCTTTTTGGTAGAATCCGAAGCAGAAACTTTTAAACAGCAAACAATTGTAATCTCCAGGCCCGATGGCCTGCACAATAGTTAAACAGCAAGTGGGCAATCTGCAGAACAAACAAGCTTGGCAAAACAACTTTGAACTTGGTTGCAGGGACAGGCCCTGAATTTTATTCACAATACTGTGGCTTCTCAAGCTGGACAAGTTGCCAGGCTGAAGAGCACTGGCATGGGATTCGATCTGCTGACTCTCAGCTGCAGGCTGCAATCTTCTGTCCTTCTGGGTCTGGACCAGCATGCTGGGACCAGGGCTAACACGACTTACCCCCCGCATCCAGGCTTCTCTCCCAAGAGTGGTCACAACCCATGCTGAGCATTGCTGTGGGAGCTGACTACCCAGTCTAGTCTTCAGGTGGTTAAAATTAGAATTCACAGTACATCAGCAGTCTCTTGAGCCTCTTGGGATGCTGGCTCTGCATAAATAGTTCAGTCTCTGACATCATTTCAAATAAGTCACGCAGCTGACCCACTTTGCAGGTGGAAGTCTCTGGTAGTAAACTGGCACAATTATCTTCCAGTCTTCTCCTTTGGCTATTAGGCAGGAGACAACTCTGCATCAACAGGCTTTAAATCCAAACAGCAATCTCTGAGGCAGAATTTATTACTTTGCAGCAATTCAGCTTTGCAATTCAGCTTCTTCTTCTACACACAGCCTCTGAAGCAGTTCGGCAGAATTAACATTCTTGCCAAACTTCACACTCCCTTTTTGCTTGGAAACTGGAGGGAAGTATGTAACCCCTAGGTGGCACTATTCCAAAGGTTACTACCCCTGTCTGTATTCCTAAGCACAGGTTGAGGGGGCCTGGATTCGGTATTAAGGTGCCTCCACCTAGAGTAACACTATTGGGGAGTGCCTGTCTAGCCTGTTATAGCCCTCTGGGAAGCTACAACCATCCACTAACCCTCCTAGTGGCTTGGAACCCATAACAGCAATAGTTACCACACAGTTAGTATATAGTAGTAATAATATGCACACACCCTTCACACTTACTACCAGGGTTGGACCTTCAACAATTCCCCTGGAGACCCCCTGTAAAATAAGGTTAGCAAGACAACCGCACAATCTCAGTACTGTAACCCAACTAATAAAATGCGCAATAGCCAGGTTAAACATGAAACAAGAAAATCAGATTTATTCAGCGGACGTGAACAAGGAAGGGGCATGAATTTAGTTAAATGATTTGTATTCTGATTTGAATTGAGGTTTTGGCATGCACTTCTCAGTCCCAATAATACAGTCATATAGTGCTGGGTACCCAGGATGGAAAACTGGCTGGCCAGAGGCATTGTCAAGGGTGGCCGGCATTGCAGCTGATGTTGGGGCCCTTGATGGATAGAAAAAGCAGTTAGCATGCACAACAATAAAATGATTAATTGTAATTGTGGCTGGTTGACCCAGTCTCCTGAAACCCAAGAATTTGGAAAAGGAATTGGATGGTACCACAGATAATTACATGACTTGTTGCAGGGAGTTACCCTAAGTGTACTCACACTACTAGTTTGCTGGATACGATGTACTGGCAAAATGAAGACCTGAGGCTGTAAGCTGATGCACATGGGGAAGCGGGGCAGACACGACTCACTTCCACTTCATGACCTTTCCCTGAAGGTGGCCGCAACCTGTGATAGCTTTTGGTGCAGGGGCTGGATCCCTAAAGCTGGTCACTCGCTGATGACACTGAGGTTGGCACACAACAGATGGCATGGGCCAATTTGAACAAAGGCCCAAGGCTGGGTCGCCACTCTTGGCAAAGTTCAGGGTAATTTCTGGTGACCTTCTCAGCTGGCAAGCTGCTCGAACTACACATACATGTGGTCTCCTTTCTGGCAGTCAGGAGTCCCTGGGCAAGAGACGTTGATCTACATAAACATTCAACACACTTAGCAGAAACAGCATTTAAGTCTCTACATTTCAGTTCAGTTTCAGGCTGGTACACAATTTCAGTCAATTCACTGAGCAAAACCTCCAAAACTGCAGGCAGGCAGTTCCTGGCAATTAATCTTCACTTTTCAACCACCAGTAACGCACACAGAAGCAACTAGGTCTCTTGCAGGCCTGAATCTCCGAAGAGCCTGCTTGGTAGTTCGAGCTGGAGTCTTGACTCTCAACACAGGCCTGCCCTGAACTGCAGGCTGCTTTCTGCAGTCCCCTTCAGTCTGGTCTCCCTGCAGAACTAACTGGAATTCAAACTGTCCCTCTTAAATAAAGGCTGAAATCCTTGGAATCTGATTGACTGTTCAGGCTGCCTAGCACAGTTGTAGTCTCTTAACTGGCTGCAATTTAGGCACCCAAACTTTGGCCCAGTAAGTCTCCCATAAGCCTACATTATACTCCCAGAAGTCTCTGGACAAAATCCCAGTTCATGACTGGCTGAAACACTCCCAAAATGGTGACTGCATTACACAATACTGTCCCAGTTATGCTGCCCACCTCGCTGCCCCAATTCTTCATATCTTCAATCTCTCCATTACATCTGCTACTGTGCCGTCCTGCTGAAAATCAGCACACATCCTCCCTCTGTTCAAATCTGGTGACCCGTGCAATGTAAATAACCACAGGCCTATCTCCATCTTGCCAATCCTTTCTAAAGTTTTTGAAAAACTGATCCACAATCAGTTAAAATCTCATTTGGAAACCTTCTCTCTCATTAACCCAGCTCAGTCTGGCTTCCGGGCAAATCACAGCACAATCTCTGCTTTAGCAAAAGTAACCAATGACTGGATTTCTGCTATAGATGCAAAGAAGGTAACTGGAGCAGTCTTTTTGGATCTTAGCAAAGCTTTTGATACTGTTGATCACAAGCTATTAGTCAATTGCATTGCTAATGTGGGCACGACGCACCATACTACCCAGTGGTTCTCTAGTTACCTAACTGGGAGATCCCAGAAAGTAAAAGCAGATGGCTTTTTCTCTGCTTCCTTGCCAATTGTTAGAGGTGTCCCCCAAGGATCCATCCTAGGCCCTATCTTGTTTTCATTATACATTAATGATCTTGATTCCAATATATCCGCGTCCAATCTGCATTTCTTCGCGGATGACACTGTGCTGTATACTTCTGGCTCAACGCTATCCAAAGTTAAAAAAGTGCTTCAAGCGGACTTTGCCCAACTTGAACATAATTTAATAAAGGCAAAGCTTCTGCTTAATGCAAAGAAGAGCAAAGCTATGATATTCTCTCGTAGTGCCGCCATAGGTATCTCCAATACCCAGCTCAAAGACTTTATTGTTTCCACGTTAAACAAAGCACTGCAAGTGGTCACTAAATTCAAATATCTGGACATCTGGATCGACAACAAACTCTCCTTCAATGACCATATCGAGGACGTCTCCAGAAGGCTTAAAGCCAACTTAGGTTTCTTCTTTAGAAATAGGCCCCTCTTCCCCCTTGAAACTCGAATTAAGCTTGTCCAGGCCACTTTTCTCCCCCTTCTTGACTATGGCGATGTAATCTACTCCTCTACTACTCTCTCAAACCTAAGTAAATTGGACATCCTTTATCACCGTGTGTTACGGTTCATTACTAACTCCCTGTACCGTTCGCACCACTGTGACCTATATGCAGCGGTTGGATGGACATCTCTCACTACTAGACGCCTGCTCCATGCTGGCCTATGGATCCTTAAGCTGCTCCTGCACAAACTACCGAGCTATCTTTCATCTCTCATTAGTATTTCGTATAGTGCATACTCGTTAAGGAAATCTGATTACATTCTGCTTGACATACCTAGGACACGGACCTCCTTTGGTAAATGTGCTATTGCACATGCCCTTCCATCTATTTGGAACCAATTACAAACCATGCTGAAACTAACTAGTACAGTTTCAATTAACTTCTATAAAGTGCTAAGTTCAGCCAAGATAAAAGATATCTGCAACTGTCATTAAGCCCCTTCTTATCCCTATGTGTGCTATGCTCATTTCGTGTAAGATCTTAATTGCCTTGTGTATGTTAACTACTTATTGTTGCACTATCATTTAATCCAAGACACTATTTCATTCTCCGGCTCCTGACTTATATCTGCTACATTTGCTGCAGCAATCTCATTCCTGCTTTCCTTCCCCTGCCTACTCCTGGCTCCGTCTACATATATACTACTCCGCTCACCCTACCAAGCCATGAATACCCCTACCCTATATTTTCTGTTGCTGATCAATTTGCTAAAATGTATGTATTGCAAATACCAGTTACCATGTCATCAATCGTTAGTATACTATCTAGAAATGTACATCTCTTGTACCACTTGTTTGCTTACCACCTATTGTCATCCGATGTGGTGTCCTTGTATGTAATATCTGCTTGTATTATATGATCAAATTCATTCATGTATATTATTGTTTATCAATTATTTATTTATGTATGTTCGTTATAAGTGTACATGTCACAGGACCTCCTTGTGAATGAGCTTGCTCAATGGAGTTTTCCTGCAATAAACTTGAACTTGAACTTATGCAGTTCCACAAGTTTCACAGTCTGCTGCATCCAGGTTAAACATTGCATTATATTCTTCCCACACTGATAGCCCCAACATTTCTTTTTTCAATAAACCCACACTTATTAAAACATTGCCCATACCTTCACTGTCAATGCCACTGTTATACTGTCCCCTTAGGTGGCAGTCAGCAACTTACGAATATTAATTAGGCTCATGAATAAGTATGAGCCCTTCGATCTTGCCTCTCGCTCAAATTCAATTTACAAATTTCTGAGGGGCTTCTGCACCACTTTGTCAAGGTCACCAGCCCATTCTTGGCAGGCCAGGATACTGGGACCACTAAAAGACTCCCCGTATTGACCACAAACCAAGCAGTCAGCACATGAATGCACTGCATGCACATGCATGGTCACCAGTGGCAACAGAAACATGCTGGTGACTCGCAGTTACAAATGTTGGCCCAAACTGGGCTCAAATAACAAATATGGCACTGTGGGGAAAGATGGGGAAGCAAGGGGTACCAGAGGAGTTCAGGAAAAGAGGGAACTCTTGGGAGGATGCCAGCAGCAGCAGCGGGAGGATACCGGGAGAATGGGCAATAAAGATAAGCCCCCAAGGGGGTTACAAGTAGTCTACAGATTCATTGTGGAGAGGTAAGCAGGTCTCTCCACTTTCTCCCCAGAGCAAGAGTCTGAGCTTCTGCTCTCTCTCTGGAAGCTCCCTGAGAACTGCCCAGTTCAACTATCCTCCCTTAGCTGAAGGAAACCCAATTTTGTAATCCAATTGGTGGAGGAAGCTGTCAGTCACAGTTCTGGCATCCTGATTGGCCAAAATGGGAACCAAGAATTCAGTTCCTTATTTCTCCTAGCGGCTATAGCAGAAGGACTCCAACTAGGACCCTTTGAGTTCCAACTGGCTGAAGACGAGGTCAAAGTGACAAACATGGCTGCTGGATAGCAGGTAAGTAAACAGCCCAAACTTTAAAGTCCATTTTATATAGAAACAGCTTAGTTTCCGAAATAAACATTTACAGCATTTGATAAAGCTCCTCTGCACTATTAAGCGACTGCAGAGTGGAGTTGCAAGGAGTGCTGTCTGGCTGGTCACGTGCTCCGGAATCTTGGACCCAGCCCAGGCTATATACAATATCTACAGGGACTAAGCTTCTTAAAGCTATAGTGTGACAGAATTGATTTGCACATTCACACAGGAACTATTGACACAGCATTACAAGGATTTACACTTTCATCACTGGATATTAGCCCAGGTTCAGAGGCAGATCACAGGACTGGAACATGTGCAGGTGGAGGGCTATGGCTGTGCCCAAGGAGACATTGCAAGGTAAGCTCCATCATTTTGGGGGGGTACACTCTCCCTTGCCTAGGAAAATTTGGTGTCCACGTCAAGTCTATAGGAAAACTGGCAGTCATTAATAATAACATTTTACTATGTACAAAGTCTAGTTAGGCATTCAATAAATATCTACACATTGATGCCAGAATAGATGTTAGAAAGGCCTTACATTCTTCAATAGCAATTGTCATGACATTTAGAATACAGATACACGTTAAAGTCTAATGTAGATACAGGTTAAATAGCACAGGTTACCACCACTTTTCATATTATCCCCCTTTTTTACATTTATTGCCCCTTTTTTTCTAGGTGGAGGTTTCTCTTTTAGTGGAGGCAGTGAAAACAAGTCTTGGCAGTGAATTGGGTGCAACATATACTTCTTTGTGCACAACATTCATAGGAAGATCAACAGGATTGCCAGGCATGTCATACATGAGCTTCAACAAGGGTTTTACAGTTCTTTCAGAATGACGTGGCAAATCTGACATTGGCACTTGCACTTCTCCTTCAGCATTCAGGGGCGCTAATCCCAGTTCATTGTCCACCAATGAAACAGCTTCTGTAGAAATGGGTACCACTGTACTTTCTTGATTTTCACCATGTCTTTCTGGCTTTTTCTCTTGATAGATAGATAGATAGATAGATAGATAGATAGATAGATAGATAGATATTTTATTTATATAACACCCATCTCCAAAGACTCTGGGTGCTGTACAATGTGACACATATAACATATATCATACAATTCTAAAACTAAGTACAACAATATATAAAGTATAACTAAAACAACAGTTTAACTAACCATAACAGAATATACTATTTATATAAAACCTCTTTCAGTTAAAAACTTGATTAAATAAATATGATTTGAGGCTCTTCTTAAAGGCTTCCACCGTGGAAGCCTCCCTAAGAGATCCAGGCAGGGAGTTCCACAGAGTAGGCACAACGGCTGCAAATGCCCGATCACCAGAATGCCACAGCCTAACCCTGGGAACTCCAAGGAGGCCACCCCCGGCAGAAAGGAGAGCCCAGGTCGGGCGGTACAGCACAAGGAGCTCTTGCAGAGAGACTGGGCCCCTGAAGTGCAGGGATTTATAGGTTAACAGCCTTATCTTGAAGACAACCCTCCACTGAACTGGCAGCCAGTGCAGTTCACATAGCACTGGGGTGATATGTTCACATCTCTTCACCCCTAGCAACAATCTTGCTGCCACATTCTGCACCAGCTGCAGTCTGCGAAGGTTGCCTCCAGATATCTCTAGGTACAGGGCATTGCAGTAGTCTAACCTGGAAGTGACAAAAGCATGTACCAGTGTGGGCAGGTCATCAGGCGGGATTAGGGCTTGAATTTGGGCAATATTCCTGAGATGGTAAAACCCGGTTCTCACCACAGCTGACACCTGTGCTTCAAGTGTCAGGCCACCATCCAGGATTACACCCAAATTCTTCAGCTGCCTAGAGAGGTCCAAAGGCACAACCCCCAACACAAGTTCAGGGGTAATGTCCTACCCCGCCCATCCCAATGACCCGACTTCACTACCAGTACCTCAGTCTTGTCTGCGTTTAGTTTAAGCCAGTTGTGAACCATCCATGTCTAGATTTCCTCAAGGCAACTGTTAAATACAGAGTCTGACACCTGGCTATTGGGAGCACAGGACAGATAGAGCTGTGTATCATCTGCATAGCAGTGAAAACCCAGCCCATACTGCCTGATAATGTCCCCCAGTGGCAGCGTATACACCATGCACAACAGAGGTGATAAAACTGACACCTGCAGAATGCCACAGCCCAGAGGCTTTAGGTTTGATGAGAAAATTCCCATGGTCACCCTCTGTACTCTGCCTGTCAGGTATGACCTAAACCAGTTGATGACATTTCCGGACAGGCCACACCAAAACCGCAGTTGGTCAAGTAACAGCTCATGGTCCATGGTGTCAAATGCCACAGAGAGGTCTAGGAGGACCAAGATGATACAGTCCCTTCTATCCCTCACCATCAGGAGGTCATTAAGCACCCTCACCAGGGCTGTCTCTGTACTATGCCCTGCTCAGAACCCAGGATGGAAAGGCACATAGGCGGAGGAAGTAGCGAGATGTCTCTCCAGCTGAATGGCCACCACCTTTTCTACAACCTTCCCTAAAAATAGGAGGCTTGAAACAGGTCTGTAATTGCTGAGGCAGTCTGGGTCGAAAGATGTACAGGGGTCTAACCCAAGCCTCTTTGAAAGCTAAAGGAAAGATCCCACTCCCTAAAGAACTCCAGAATACCCCAGCAATCACAGGACCAATCAGGTCCAAACATTCTGCCAAAAGGTGAGTTGGACCTGGATCTAAATCACAGTAGATTGACCTCAGCTTAGAGATTATCTCTACTACCTTCCCAACCCCGATCAGCTCAAACTCATCCCACACAGGAGGAGTGCTCCGATTCAACTCTGGCCAGACCCTGCAGCCCTTTTGAGAGACGTTCAATGAGACCTCAGCCCTGATGGAGGACACCTTGTCATTGAAAAACAGAGCCAGCTCCTCACACCTTACGCTCAAACTTACCCCTCCAGCATGCAGACAGGCAGGATGTAAAAGCCTGTCCACTGTGTGGAAGAGCTGAGCTGGTCTGTTTCTCACTGTAGCAATATCTCCAGAAAGAAATTCTGCCTTTCTAAGAGAGATTGCCCCCTGCTAGTCCACATAATGTGTCCTCGGGGCCAATTTGTCCTCCACCAAACCAGATCTCCTACAACACCTCTCTATCCTCTGACCCCAAGTCTTTAAACCTCGGAGATTCTCATCATACCAGGGAGATCTCTGATGAGTAGACAGGGGTCAAACATGTAAGGGTGCGATTGAGTCAAAGGCCACACCAACCACCCCATTATAGGCCACTACTGCCTCCTCTGACCCAATCGCACAAGCTGCCCCAACACCCAATAGGTCCAGCACCACCAAAAGGTCCTCTGTGAAAAAAACCCTTAAAGACTGGTACTGAACCATCCCCATAGGGGCAGGACCATCTGAAGGGTCCTAAACGTGAACCTCACGGTGCTATGATCCAACCAAACCACTGGACCAACACTAAGGTCCATAATATCCAATTCAGAAGAGAAAACCAGATCCAATGTATGGCCGCCCAAGTGCGTCACTGACATCACCTTTTGTGTCAAGCCCAGTGCCCCCATGCTCTCAAGATGATCTCTACCAAATTCTGTCAGCCCCCCATCTACCCAGGCATTGAAATCCCCAGGATCAACCACCTGGGGGACTCCAATACCAGGCCTGCGATGAGCTCCTCAATCTCCTGCAAAAAATCCCCATCGCTACCTGGGGAGCAATAGAGCAATCGCTTTCAGGCTCTTTAAGCTCATCTTCATCATTAAGATGTACATCAACAAATTCCAAATCATCCAATACACACCTTTCAGGTTCAAGATGACCAGTGCTGACACTTTGGTGAAACAAAATATTTAGTCCATCTAGTTCACTTCCACTGCCTGATTCACTTGGATCAACACTGGGTGCAACACTTGGTTCGACACTTGGTTCAACACTGGGTTCATTTATCTCCACAGGACAAAGGGTTTCACTGATTTCAGAAATTAGGCTGGCTGCATCACTATTTGGTGGTTCAGGCACAACACATAGATTAGAGCCACTATTATGCAATACGTTTTCTGGGGTATTGCACTGAAAAGAGGGAGAAAACCCTTGAAACAATCTCAGAAGTTCAGGAGTTGGATAATACACAGCACAGAACTCTTCATCATCACTTTCAGACTCAGTCCCATCAAAATTATTCGCATTACTCACAGAAATAGTAGGCTGAGTAGCAGGGACTTGTTGATTCTGGGTGCTTACTCACCTGGTAAAGGTGATTGTGTTGGTTGGCATCCATGGCACTCCAGACATTACCTCATGGGTTTTAGCCCACCTGATAGGCTAGTGATGCACATGACCCCAGAATCAAATTTCTAGTATATCCAGGTCCCAGAAACCTCTGCTCTCCAGTTCGAATCTTCCATAGCTGAAATCAAGGTTAGTAAAGTACGAGAAGATAAAAACAGACAATGCAAGGAAGACCAAACAATGATGGTGTGAAACACGAGAAGAAAAACTGATGCTGGCTACGACGTAGTCTTAGTGGCCCATAGGCCGAGTTTTATTATCCCTAATATTTACAATCTACTCTCGGTCCCGGAGGGACCGACCGTGAGCTGTCACTGTAACTCATCCCCTCATAAGCCCGCTGACGGATAAACAGACTTTCAGTCCCGGTCACTCTGAGCACTCTGAAAGGAGGACCTTGGAGTGCCATGGATGCCAACCAACACAATCACCTTTACCGGGTGAGTAAACACCCATTGTGATTGGTTGGGCATCCATGACACTCCAGACATTACCTCATGGGTAGATAAGAAGCAGTATAGTACCCAAGGGAGGGAACAGAGTGGTCTAAGAGTGAGAGGATGAAGATGCCACTAGAAGAATCTGTGTGGTGAACGTGGGCCGTACGGCATTCAAATGTTCGAGTCTGTAGTGTCTGGTGAATGTGTGGAGGGAGCTCCATGTGGCCGCCCTACATATGTCCTCTGAGGACACATTGGCTCTTTCCATCCAGGAAGTGGCGACTGCCCTGGTGGAATGAGCCTTGATACCCTGAGGGGGTGTCATTTGTTTTGCTACGTAAGCATTATGAACGGTTCTCCTTAGCCACTCAGCAATAGTGGACTTGGAGGTGGCTCTGCCTTGCCTTTGTCCCTTAGCGACGACGAAAAATCTTTCTGTTTTATGTATGGGTCGTGTTCTGGCTAAGTAGATGGAGAGGGTGGATCTGACATCTAGGTGATGTGGCACCTCCCGGGTGTCCTGCTGTGTCTTCGCCAGGAGAGTGGGCAGTTCAATGGGCTGCTCCCTGTGGAAGGCAGTGGGCACTTTGGGCTGGAAAGCTGGAACAGTTCGCAAGCGGACCCTTTGAGGAGTGAAGACGGTGTAGGGTTCTGCACACGATAAAGCCCCTAGTTCTCCAAGCCATCTGGCCGAGCAGATGGCCACCAAAAAACATGTCTTGAGGCTGACCCAGCACAGATCCGCCTCGTGAAGAGGCTCGTAGGGTGCCAAGCTGCGGGAATCGAGGACTAGTGGGAGATCCCAAGGTGCGATGGTTGGTCGTATTTTTGGTCGGAGGATCTCTACCACTTTTAAGAAACGTAGGGCGTCGGGGTGGGCTCCAGGGTTGTACCCCCCGATGGGCCTGGTGGCCGCCTCTATAGCTGACAGTTGCACTCTGAGAGAAGAGTGGGTGAGGCCCTTGTCCACTCCCTGTTGGAGAAATAGCAGGATGGTAGCCAAGTCAGTCTGCTCAGGTACCTTACCCCTTTCTAAACACCACTTTGAGAGTATAGACCATTGTCTACCGTAGGTGGAAGTGGTGGAAATCTGCCTGGACTGTAGTATGGTGCTAATGATGGTGTCATGGTATCCTGCCTCCCTTAGTCTCTTCCTTTCAGGAGCCAGGGCGTGAGCTTCAGTGTCCGCAGGGTCAGGTGGACTACTGGGCCCTGCGAGAGCATGTCTGCTGGGTGGGGTAACTTGAAGCTGGCTAGAGACATCTCGCGAACTGCGACGAACCATGTCCTGCATGGCCAGTAGGGGGCCACCAGAATGACGGTGCAACACGATGCCCATATCTTGGCTAGTACCTGTGGAATTAGGGGGAGAGGTGGAAAGACATATGCATGCTTCTGACACCATGTTTGGGATAGGGCGTCGGTTCCCTGGGAGTGACTCTCCCTGAAACGCGAGTAGTAGTCCCTGACCTGAGCATTCTCCCATGTCGCCATGAGATCTATGGTTATGGGTCCCCATGTCATTTGGATCATTTCAAAAAAAGATCGGGGTGCAACCGCCATTCTCCTGGGTGCACCTGTTGTCTGCTGAGCCAATCCGTGCGTATGTTTAGCTTTCCTGCCAGGTGAACTGTGCCTAGATGGCTGAGGTTGGATTGGGCCCAATTGAGGACTGACGTAGCCTCCCTCAGCATGGCTCTGCTCCTGGTCCTGCCCTGTTTGGTGATGTAGGCAATGTGATCCAATTGTCGGAGCGGATCAGGACTGACTGGCTGCTTACCAGGTGCTTGAATGCTTTGAGTGCATGGAATACCGCCCTCATCTCCAGGACGTTGATGGAGAGTTTCGACTCCACTGGAGACCATAGGCCCTGGGCCATTGCATCTCCCAGGCACACTCCCCAACCAGAAAGGCTCACGTCCGTCTCTATTGTGGCCATGTATGAGGCCTCTAGGGGAACTCCCTTGGTCAGGTTTGATTCCACCATCCACCATGTTAATGAGAGTCTCACTGATGGTGGTAGTGGTACAGTGACCTGTAGGTTGTGTTCATTCGGTGCTCCCCAATTCAGAACATATGTTTGAAGCAGTCGCATGTGCCACCTGGCCCAGGGTACGAGGTCTATGCATGATGCCATGCATCCCAACAACTGGGCTATCCTTCCCATGGTTGTCTGGAGGTGGGCTTTCATTTGACGGGCCAGGGTTATCAAGTTGTGGACCCTCGAGGAGGATGGTTTTGCCCATCCTTGGGCCGAGTTGATCAGTGCTCCCAGATGCTCAATCTGCTGTGTGGGAACGAAATGACTCTTTTCCCGATTGACCACCCAGCCGTGCTCTTCGAGTGCCTGTAGGGAGGTTGCTGTGTGCTGTAGTGCCCGATCCTTGGACCGAGCTCGGATGAGCCAGTCGTCCAGGTAGGGTATGATGTCCAGTCCCTGTTCCCTGAGTCTGGCCACCAGGACTATGGAGACCTTGGTGAACACTCTCGGAGCAGAAGTGAGGCCGAACGGCAAGACCTGATACTGGAAGTGGTGGCCCAGGATGTGAAATCGGAGGAATTGCCTGTGTCTCTGAATGATAGGGATGTGAAGATATGCATCCTTTAAATCTATGGACGTCAGGTAGTCGCCTACCCGGAGACTGCACAGAGTTGATCATATGGTCTCCATTTTAAATCTGTGGGACACTACATGATGGTTGAGGTGCTTTAAGTCCAGGATGGGACGGAGTTCCCCTGACTTCTTGGGCACAAGGAAGAATATAGAGTAGACCCCTAGGTTCTGTTCGTATACCGGGACAGGTTGGATGGCCCTGTTCTGAATCAGCTCTGACAAGATGCGCTGGACCTGATGAGGAGACATCTTCCTTTTGGCTATGGGGGAGGATATGAATCTGTGGGGGATATGGGGTTGAGATAGCTGTATGGAGTACCCCCTTGTGACCACCTCTCGGACCCACCTGTCCGTGGTTATGCTGAACCAGTGGTGTGCGAATAAGGCCAGCCTTTGTCCTACCAGAGGATAGGGGCCCTGGCCTTGAAGAGTCATGGGATCGTAGTCACTGTTGCTTTCCCCTATAGCTTCTACCTCATCCCCCGGATTTTTAGCCCGGGCTCTGAAGGAGGATGATTGATAGATCTGAGGGTATGGGCTATGGAAACTGTGTGATGTACCCCTGCCTCGAAAGGAGCTACTTTGTTGTGCCGTGTCCCTGTGAGGTTGGTACAGTCTGTTCCCTCCTCCAAAACCTCTGCCTCGATGAGGAGAGGTAGTTGTACCTGGTTTTACTCTTAAGGATGTCTTTACCCTCCTCCTTTTGTTTTAGATAATCCTGCAGCCCCTCCCCAAACACATACTTCCCCCTTGTGGCAGGTTTTGCAACAGAGTCTTAGATTCATCGTTGGCATCCCACAGTTTCAGCCACAATGCCCTCCAGGCACGGTTGGTGAAGGCCGTGGCCCTGGCGTGGAGGCGCAAGGTGTCTACTGCCATGTCTGCTAGGTATTTTGCTGTGTCTAAAGTACATTCTAACAGTTCTGCCTCCCAGGACTTTGGGTTGGCCTGTTCCTGAAGTTCTTTGAGCCAACGGATCTGTGCCCACGCGCCATGTAGATGGCAGTAGTGGCTGCTTCCGCAGAGGTGCCCTCGATCTCGAACGCCTTTTTGAGCATGTCCTCTACTTTCTTGTCCGTAGGATCTTTGAGGGCAATTGTCCCGCATGGTAACACTGTTTTCTTGCTGAGAGCCACCACCTGAGGGTCGATGGTGGGGGCCTTGCACCAAGTATCAGATTTCTCCCCTTGAACCAGGTACATTCTGTCCAGGTTCTTTCTGTTTGGCATTCTGCCCAGTTCCGTGGATTGCCACTCTTTATTGAAGACATCCTCAATAGCTGGGCATACTGGGAATGTCTCTGGGTTTGACACTTTCAGTTGTATCATGGGGTCAAGTTTCGACTCGGGTTTACTCTCCTCCATGTCGAACCCCATGGTGGCCTTGATAATCTTCATAAGCCCTGGGACCATGTCAAAGGAGCACAACTTTGAAGTGAGAGATGGTGTCAATGGAAGCTCCATATCCTCTTCGCCCGATTCTACCCCATCCTCTTCCTCTGGAGTGTCCTTATCCTCCTTAGCGTCCTCGCAGGGAATCTCTAGAAGGGTGTCCTCGTGGTTCGGGTACTCCTCCGGTTGCCCCCCTGCCTTGTCAGGTTCCCGGACTCATTGGTTTGACTCTGTGCTGAGTGAGGGATTCCAGCTTTTCCATTATTTTGAGCATGAAGTTCTGCTGGCTTTCCATCATGGCGACCGTGGCCTGTTGGTTTTGGATTAGGAGAGTGCCTGGGTCCATCCACGTGGAGTTGCTGGGTCCCAGATTGCTGGGTCCCATGGGTGGGGTTTGCTCCATGGAAGAGTCGTCGTCGTCGAGTAGACAGGCTGTGCAGAGGGGTCCCGGGATTTGGGGTAGGAAGGTGGCGCTGCAAGAGAAACACTTCTTTGCCTTTACCATCTGTGGAGAGAAGAAAGTAGGCCTTAGATTGGAGCTGGTGTTCGATGCCCTGTGGGTGGCCTTTTTGGCCCCCTATACATCTAGGAGGAGGCGACCGATGCCTGGTTCGTATCCCGCTATCTCTTTACATGCAGGTTGCGGGGGCGCTGTGTGAAGGACCCCACAAACATGGGATACGGTGGGTCTCAAACGGTCTGGGGATCAGAGGAGAACCAGGCACACATGGCTCGCTATGGGAGGGAGCCATGGTGCAGCTGAGTCGGAGGTTCAGGGAGGGCAGGACCTGAACTCTCGGGTCACTGTGGGAGGGACCCGAGGTCAAGGGGAGACAAAGAAAAACTCAGTTTATTTCTTGATGGGGGCCCCAACTGGAGAGTTGCTGTGGGAGGGACCCTACGGTGGCAGGGTAGAACCCTGATGTTGCTGTCCCAGGGTAGGAATGAGGCCAGCGTATAAAAGGGAGAGTTGTGACCTGGGAGGGTGGGGGGTCCAAGCCTCCCCGCGGACTCGTGTGAGGGGAAGGAGACTGTGGTGCTGCCTCTGAGGAGCCTTGGAACTTAACAGGCCCTTTGGAAAAAAAGGGGGCCCTTCCAAATTTTACAGATCCTGGCGAAGCGATTGCCCAGGTCTCCACGCTCCTCCGGTACTGGAGTCGCTGGCGATGGAGGAGAGTGTGGTAAGAGAGTGCCCCAGGGAGTGGCTGTCTTACATTGTGGAGGCAGCATCTAGATGCGCTGTCAGGTGAAAAAATTCCTGTGCACTCCCTGGCGTGGTAGCCTTAACATCCCCCCCCCACCAGCGAGGCCTCAAGCGCGAGGGTGGACAGAGTGCCTGCCCAGAAAACGGAGGAAGCCGTGGTAGCCTAGAAGGAGAGAGGCCAACCATGTCCAGCACTGGGAGAGAAGAGGGGCAGAGAAGCATGTGGAGGCAGTAGGCCATAACGCCTACAAGTCATAGAGCGCGCTTTAGGCGCGTGGGGGAAGGAGGTTGGACCGTGCCCGGGGCCTACACAGAGGTCTGCGCAGCCCAGGAGAGAGGAGGCTTTGTCAGGCCTCTGGGAGGGTGTTTCCAATGCCGGAATGAGAGGCGAGGCAGAGGGAGGACTGGAAGGGGGGCAGGGAATCCACGTGGTCGACGTGAGGTTCCAATGGCTCCCGTATGCCCGGTGGCCATACTTCAAGTCTCTCTCTACAAACAGCACTAGCGAGGTAGCCAAAACAGTGAATCTAGCACATAACTGAACCAGAAAAAAATAATCCCTAGCGGGAATGGACCTTTACTTAAACAACGCGCCACATGAAGAACACAAAGCATTCCTTCTAAAAACAACAAACTAACGCGGCTTTGCGACATCATATTATACCAGAAAAATTTGCATTCTAACAGGAATGCAGGCCAACAAAAAACAGTGAGCTTGGCTAAATAAAGCTCATTAATGTAATCTACGTCAGCAATTCTTTTTGGGAGGGATATAAACAAAAGGAGGCTGCAGCCTAAATTTAAGTGACCTTAGTTCTTTTACCTCTTTTAGCAAAATAGTCCCAAACTGGGTAGCAGGATTAACACATCATTTGCTTTCTTTCCTGAAAAGCTCTAGAATAAACCAAATATCATTATAAGCTCAAAGGCCTACCTTTGTAGAGTAGACAGGGATTCCTGGTGTGCTTGTTGCCTGATCAGATGCGCGATTCGAAACTGGAGAGCAGGGGTTTCTGGGACCTGGATATACTAGAAATTTGATCCTGGGGTCATGTGCATCACTAGCCTATCAGGTGGGCTAAAACCCATGAGGTAATGTCTGGAGTGCCATGGATGCCCAACCAATCACAATGTGGCTTATTTCTTGTAACAGACCTAGTCACAGGGCATTGAGGAGTTTCAGTCTCTTGAACCTCATTTAACACTATTTGCCCAAGTGGTAACAAGTAATTTCGATAAATAGACTTTACAGCATGAGTGTCCCCCTCTGGTCGCACTTTGTACACTGGTAGCCCATCAAGTTTAGCTATCACCACATAAGGGGCATGGCACTATCGATCAGCAATTTTATGTTTGCCTTGTAGCCCAAGACTGTGCATTAGTACACAGTCCCCAGGCTGAAGTTCTTTAGCCTTAATTCATTTGTCATGGCGGAACTTGTTCTCTTGATTCCTTTTAGAAGCTGTAGTAGTTGCAAGTTGGTAAGCATGATTCAACTGTCCTTTTAGTTTCTTTACGTACTGCAGATAATTTTCAGGCCTTGTGCCATCAGGAGAAACACCAAAACATATGTCAACAGGTAGACGTGCTTTTCTTGCAAACAAGGGACTATAAGGAGAAAAAACAGTAGCGTCATTCTTTGCACAATTATAGGCATGGACCAGTGCACTGACCTGTTGGCTCCACCTGCTCTTGTCTCTGGGATCAAGGGTGCCCAGCATATCCAACAAAGTGCAGTTAAATCTCTCCAGTTGTGGGTCACCCTGAGGATGATATGGAGTGGTCCTGGATTTTCTGACACCCCAGAGAGATAACAGTTCTTTGATTAATCTAGAAACATAGAAACATAGAAGGACCACAAGGACCATCCAGTCTGCCCATTTCTTTTTCTGCCTTATGAATATGCCATCGGTCTTTGCTCTGTCAATGGTCTATCTATTCATACTCATATGTATTGCTACCCTATGCCTATCCCGTACCTGTTTGAAGCCCTGCACTGTAGTCATATCCACCACTTCCTGAGGTAGGCCATTCCATGCATCCACCACCCTTTCTGTGAAAAAGAACTTCCTCACATTACCCCTTAATCTTCCTCCTTCTAATCTTATGTTGTGTCCTCTTATCCTGCTATTTTTCTTATATTGAAACATGTTAGACTCTCACCTTGTTAATGCCCTTAAGGTGTTTCAATGTTTCAAACACATCACCTCTCTCCCTCCCTTACTCTAGGGTATACATATTGAGGTCCGTTAATCTGTCCTCATATGTCTCCTGATGCAGTCCCTGCAACATTTTGGTTGCCCATCTCTGGACTGCTTCAATTTGGTTAATGTCCTTGTGAAGTTGTGGCTTCCAGTACTGCATGCAGTACTCCAGATGGGGCCTAACCAGTGTCTTGTAAAGAGGGATTATTACTTCACTCTTCTGACTTGTGATACCCCTACTAATACACCCCAACATCCCTCTAGCCTTACCTACTGCTTTAGTGGTCTGCTTAGATGATTTCAGGTCATTGGTGATGACGACTCTCAAGTCTCTTTCTTTCCTTGTTACTGCCAGCAATACCAGCCTATGGGTGGCTTCAGGGTTTCTCTTCCCTATGTGCATGATCTTGCACTTCTTTGCATTAAATGCCAGTTGCCACTCTTCCGACCATTTTGCTAGTTTATCCAGATCTCTTCTCATTCTGTCCACCCCATCTGGATCATCTACTCTGTTGCAGATCTTGGTGTCATCTGCAAACAGACAGACCTTATCCTCTAGTCCATCTACAATGTCACTGATGAAGATATTGAAGAGGACTGGCCCAAGGACTGATCCCTGAGGTAACCCATTTGTGACTTGCATGTCTTCTGACTGTATACCATTTACCACCACTCTCTGTTTTCTGCCCGTCAACCAGTTTGCCACCCAGTTGACCAATGTCTGACCCACCCTGAGCCTACCCAGCTTATTAATCAATCTTCTATGTAGAACAGTATCTAAAGCTTTGCTGAAGTCAAGGTAGGCAACATCAACTGCTCCCCCTTGGTCCACCACTCTGGTTAGCCAGTTAAAGAAATCTATGAGATTAGTTTGACAGGACCTTCTTTTTGTAAACCCCTGCTGTCTTGGATTCTGTGCTGCTATGGATTCCAGGTGTTGCACTATCCTTCCCTTAAGGAGTGCCTCTATAATCTTGCCCACTACTGAGGTAAGACTGACTGGTCTGTAGCTCCCTGCCTCCTCCCTGCTACCACTCTTGTGGAGCGGGATCACATGAGCCCTTCTCCAGTCTTCTGGGACCTCTACTGTGCACAGAGACTCACTAAATAGTTCTGATAATGGCTCTGCTAGTTCCACCCTTAGCTCCTTTAGTACCCTGGAATGTATGCCATCAGGTCCCATTGCCTTGTCCACCCTGAGCTTATTGAGCTCTTGTAGGAGCCTTTCTTTTGTGAAGGGACTAGTGCACACCTCCCTCCCCCCGAGTCCATGTTGCTGAGCTGTGGACCCTGCCCTACCTTCTCTTCAGTAAATACTGAGCAGAAGTATCTGTTTAGGATAGATGCTTTTACATGGTCCTCCTCCTCACACACACCCTTATCTCCTTTGATCTTAGCAATACCCCCTCTGGACTTTCTCCTTTCACTAATGTATCTATAGAAAGTCTGTCACCTTCTTTTACAGTTCGTGCTAGTGTTTCCTCGGTTTCGGCCTTTGCCTGCTTTACTGCATTCCCTGCTTCCCTTAGGGAAGTTTGGTGTGCCTCCCTATCTTCATCCTGCTGCGTTCCCTTACATGTCCTGAAGGCCAGTCTTTTGGCTCTGACCTTTTCTGCTACTGTTTTTGAGAACCAAAGTGGTTTCCTTCCTTCTTCTTTTGCACGTCCTTTTCTCTCTAACACAATGGGATGTTGCTTCAAGTATTGCATCTTTAATGTTTGCCCACTTTGCCTGTACCCCCTCACCTGTATTTCTTTTTGCCAGGGCTAGCTTAACTCTGTTGGCCATCTTATCAAAGTCAGCTCCTCTGAAGTCCCATATTTTTGCCTTGGAATGGGATGATTTGGTTCTAGTGGCCAAACTGAACCATACCATGTGATGGTCACTGCCGCCCCAGGTCACCTTCTTCCTGGGGATCTATAATCCTTTCCCTGTTAGTCAGTACTAGATCTAAGATAGCCCTGTCTCTTGTGGGTTGCTGTACCAGTTGTTTGAGGCCCTCCCCCTGCATGGAATCCACCATGTGTCTAGTTCTGGCAGATGTTCCTGCTGGTATTGACCAATCTGTATCTGACATGTTGAAGTCTCCCATTATCAGAAACTCCCCTTTAGCTGTCATGTTGTGTATATCTTCTAACAGTAATGTGTCTATGTCCTCCCCTGGTCTGGAGGCCTGTACAAAACCCCAGTTCATATGGCTGTCCTATTTCCTGTTTCCAGGGTGACCCACAGTTCTTCTGGCTCCTTATGTGTATTCTGAATTTCTGTAGCTTTGATATTTTCATTGACATAAAGGGCCACTCCACCCCCCCCCTTTTTGTGCCTCAGTCTCTTCTGTACAGTACATAGCCAGATACTGAATTCTCCCAAGTGTGGTTACTTGTAAACCATGTCTCACTAATGGCTACTATTTCCAGTTTAGCCTCTGTCATTATTGCCTGCAGGTCTGGGATCCTGTTTCCCAGACTGTGAGCATTTGTGTACACGATTTTCCATTGGCCAGATTTCGATGTGTTAGTTGTTGGGTGAGGTCTGGCATTTCCCCTGTGTGTTATATGGGGAGCCAGACCTTTTTCCTTACCTGGTGATGCAAATGAACTACAAACATGCTGAACTCCTATTTGACCACTAGCTGGAGGGGGATGTTCTTTCCATTCAATATACGGGGTGCTGCACCCCTCTCCCCATTTGCTAGTTTAAATTTTCAGCAAAGACGTCAAACTTCAGCCCCAATGCACTGACTCCCTCCTTAGTCAGATGCAGTCCATCAAATTTAAAGAACTTTCACTCCCAAAACTGTTGCTAGTTCCCCTACAAATTTGTGTTGTTTTTCCTGGCACCAACCCTTGAGCCACATGTTTAGCTCCCCTATCTCCCCTTCTCTGACCTTCTGTCCATCTGCCCTCCTCTCCCAGACTGGCAGGATCTCAGAGAAGGAGATGCCAGGTGAAATGGATGATAGTTTGTCACTCAGCCTGGTCAGGTGTTCCTTGGTCTCCACAACTGACTGGCTGGTGAGATCATTAGTCCCTATGTATACCAGGATGTCAATGTTTTCTCCTGCTTCCTGAACAATTTTAACAATGCAGTCAGTTTCTCTCCATGCTGAGGTTCCTGGGAGACATCTGACCATTACCTCTGGCTGGAGATACGCATCAACTCCCTGAATTATGAAGTCTCCTATGATCAGAAGTTTTTTGGATTTCTTTTTTGCTTTTTTTATTTTGGTTCCTGCTTTGGGTGAGTTTGTTTGTGCTAGCTCCTGTGTTTTAGTGTCCTGCTCTGCAGTGTCCTCTGCCCCTTTGTTTCATTTTGGAGATAGAGGCAGATACCTGTTTGTAGTTTTTATATGGTTTGTGGAGGTGATATGTTGGAGAGCACCGAGTGATGGGGCACCTGATTTGCCCCTCCTAACCACCTGCCAACCTCCTGGACCAACTACCCTCTGTGGTTGAGGTGCTTCTATTGGATGTTGGGGAAATGGCGGGCAGTTCTTATAATGTATTTCCTCTTGAATATACAATTTGAGGTGTGCAGTCTCTGCCCATGCTGCCTGGAGCTGAGCCCTTAGATCTCCAATGGCCCAGCATGTAGGACAGTGTCCTAAATCCTATAAAACTGCCCTTCTGAAAAGTGTTTTGCAGTACCTGCAGTTAATGATATCCATTCCAGATAAGTTGCTGGGTTTGTAACCTGGTCAGAGTAATTAGAAGGAAGAAAATTAAAGCAAAAGTTTGATTTTGTGTTTTGTTTGTTTGTTTTGTATAACTTATTATAACAAGTTAAATTACCAATGGCCCTGTAAATGAGGTCACTGTGCGGATACCTCTCTGATCTGCCCCTTCCTGCTTTGTTACAGAAAATGTCATGACTATGCTACCCTATAAAAGGAATGTAGTGTGGGGTGGTTGGAGAGGGGGGTGGGGGGCTGGGCCCTTCCCCTGCCGAAAAAGAAGAACCACGGATGGAAGAAACAAGGAGGTAAGAGCAGAAACAATCAGCCAGCAACAAATGCAGTAGTCCTGAAAGCGTATCCTAATGATAGATAAAACTGTAAAACCTGTAATAATTTCACAGAAGATATACCCTGTAAGAAACACTGTGCTACAGAGAAAAATAAAGCAGTAACAGAAGATATATCTTGCAAAAGACAATTTGAATGAGAAGAGTACAGCAGTAATCTTTAAGCACACACCTGTAGGCACACCCTGTAATAATGCAGCAGAAGTTATACCTATCAACAACAATTTGAATCAGAGAAAAATAAAGCACTAAAATGTTAGCAATAAACAGTAACAATCCCTGTGAGTACAAAATAAAAATAACAACACACAATAAATATGCCAAGCGAAAAGAAGCCTTAATCCTTATCCTTGCTCTGGTAAGATTCTTTGCTCTGTCCTTTCAAGCAACCTAGAAGAAAAGAGCTCAGGTGAAGCTAGGTGCCTTGGCCAGCAAACCTAGTCTTCCACCTCCAAGATATCAACTAACCTGACCTTTTAATCCTTCACTCTGTTGGAAGTTACTGACAGTTTGTCAGCTGCACTCCCCAGATACACACCTCATTCACTGGAAGAGCTGTGAGAGGAGAGCAATTAGCTCCTTCAATGTGAGAAGGAGCCTGCAACACCTCTGTGACAAACAAAAAAAACTTCCAGCAAAATAAATAAATAAATAAATAAAATAGTGGCAAACAGTACTTTTGCTTAGCCTAATGATAAAAAGTAAAAAAAAATGTAAGCACCACCTGTAATAATTTCACAGAAGATATACCCTGTAAGAAACACTTTGCTGCACAGAAAAATAAAGCAGTAACAGAAGATATACCTTGCAAAAGACAATTTGAATTAGAAGATTAGAGTAGTAATCTGTAAGCACACACCTGTAAGCACACCCTGTTTAATGCAGCAGAAGGTATACCCAGCAGCAACAATTTGAATCAGAGAAAAATAAAGCAATAAAATGTTAGCAACAAGCAGTAACAATCCCTGTGAGTACAAAATAAAAATAACAACACACAGTAAATCTGCCAAGCCAAAATAAGCCTTAATCCTTATCCTTGCTCTGGTAAGATTCTTTGCTCTGTCCTTTCAAGCAACCTAGAAGAACCTTGCAAAGCATCATGGGCTGCATATGCAAATCACCACAGAATGTTATGCTGGTCCAACTTTAAGCAGAATTGCATGGTGCCGAAAGGCCTCTCACACAGTTTGCAAAGGGTGCTAACAGAAGAGATAGACACGTGTTTCGTCCTACCAGGACTCATCAGTATGCCTCATCTGTTTGACACCCCAGTGGAATGGACCAGCTACCCCTAAGGCAGTGTGCCTGGAGGCCTTTTGGCACCATGCAATTCTGCTTAAAGCTGGACCAGCATAACATTCTGTGGTGATTTGCATATGCAGCCCATGATGCTTTGCATTGTGGGGGCATGTGTGATTTTGTATTTTCTTGAAACTTGGCTTCCCAGCCAAATGCCCTTTGGGGTAACCCTTGCCTCAGTGTTTGCACACAGAGGTTCTTTGTCTTCTAGAAGAACCTTGGCCAGCAAACCTAGTCTGCTTTCAAAATCACAGCCCTGGTCAGAGTGAATGCATTTAGGTGCCCCATAATGCACAAAGAACTTTTCCACCAACACTTTTGCAACTATGGATGCTTTCTGGTCCTTGGTGGGATAGGCGTGGGTGTATTGGGTAAAATGATCAGTCACTAGTAGGGTATTTGAAATATTCTTAGAATCTGGCTCCAGGCTATGAAACTCTATACAAACAAGTTCCATTGGTTCACTTGTTATAATATTTACCAAAGGAGCTGCTCTTTGTGGCTGGGCCTTTCTCTGTATGCACTGACTACACGACTTATAGTATTGTTCAACATCTTTTGCCATCCTAGGCCAATAAAAGCTTGACCGGACCAAATCTAGGGTTCTTTCGCTGCCTAAATATCCCATATCATTGTATAAGACTTTTAGTACAATTATTCTGAATTTGGCTGGCAATACCAGTTGTAGCTTGACAGGCCCTCCCAGGCTATCAGTTATTTCTCGGTATAGCAATTGTTCATGCAGCTTGAGTTTAGGCCATTCTCTAAGTAGTAAGCTATCAGTAGTCAGTGGGTTGCAACTGAGAGGCATTACCTCCTTTCTTTAAGACAGGAATAACTTCTTTTAATAAAGGGTCAAAACTTTTTTCTCACTGTAAATCTGCTTTGGTCAGTTGAGGCAAAGAACTCAGATCTAGGGCAGCTAGGTTGCAATAAACTGTTGGCACACAGGTATCAGGTGGTCCAAGGCAATTCACCAGGTGACAGGTATTTTCTACAGGCGAGGACCCAGCCTCATCAAACTTTTGGCACAAAGCTTTCATTGATTATTCAGGAATATGCACCCACTTTAGATCAGAGACAGGCTGATGGATGGGTAAGGGTCTCTGCATCAGTATGGTTCAAACCTGGGAGATTTTCTACTGCATAGTTATATGTAGACAAAGCTGAAGGCCATCTGTGTCCTGTGGCATCTAGTTTAGCTGAAGTCTGGACATATGTTAATGGGTTATTGTCAGTTTCAACAAAGATCTTGACTCCATACCAGTATTCATGAAATTGCTCCACTATTGCCACTTAAGTGCTAAGAATTCAAGTTTGTGAATGATTTATTTTCTGATGGAGACAAACTTCTGCTGGTGGAGGCAACTGGGTGCATCCACTCAGGGTATTCTTGATAGAGCAGAGCCCCTAAGTCACTTAGGCTGGTGTCTGTGTGAAGCACATATGGTTTAGATGGGTCAACATATGCCAAAACAGGAGCATGGGTCAGCTGACAGATAATCTCTTCAAAGGCAGGATCACTTTCGGCAGACCATCTATGGCTGAAAAGTTCATGAGGTCTGAAATACTGTAAGTCTTAGCAGTCTCTTTATCAGTGCTTCGTTTAAACCTTTTGTGAGTGATAGGATACCCTTGAGTCAGGTTCACCAGAGGGCACACTACTTGAGTATACTCTTTAATAAATCTGCGGTAGTAGTCACAAAATCCCAGAAACTTCTGTAGTTCTTTAAGACTATTGGGCTTAGGCCAGTCAATTATAGCCTCTACTTTACTAGGGTCAGTCTGGATGCCTTGTGAAGATACAGTATGACCCACGTACTTTAAAGAACTTTGAAAGAATTGACATTTGTCTATTGACAGCTTAAGGTCGAATTCTTCCAGACAGTCGAGCACTTTAAAGAGGTGAGCTTCATGCTCCTCTAGTGTTCTGCCAAAGACAATGATGTCATCAAGGTAAACAGGGCATTCAAAGAAATTCATGTATCCAACTGCTCATTCCATAAGTCTTTGTAAGGTTGCAGGAGCTTTTGATATTCCTTGAGGCATGCAAAGAAACTCATAAAACCCCAATGGGCAAATAAAAGCAGTTTTCTCCTTATCTTCAGGGGACATTGGGATTTGATAGAACCCACTGCAAAAATCTAGAACAGAAAACCACTTGTTCCCATTCAAGCAGTCCACAGCATCTTGTACAGTATATGAGGCATAATGTACTAGTCTGGAATGGTTCTTTTATTTAGTGCTCTGTAGTCGACACACATCCTTAATGTTCCATTTTTCTTCTGTACAACCATGTTTGGAGAAGTATAAAGGCTTTGAGACTCTTTAAATATTTCTGCAGCCAGCATCTCTTGCAGATGATGCCTCACATCATCTATATCAGCAGGTGCTAATCTTCTGGACCTCTAACAGAATGGGCACTCATCATATAGTCAGATGTGATGCTCAGCACCTGTAACACATCCTACATCCCACTCTTTAAGAAAGAAAATGTTAGTTCTTTCGGCCAGCCTCTGGCTGATTTGGGCTCTCCAGCCATCTGGAATGTGTGAATCTCCAAAATAAAGTATATCTGCAGATACTCACCATCTTCTTCTTTCTGCTTTCCAGAAGGCTGTACAGCAGTGTTAGCACAATAAACCTTGGTAAGGGTACATCTTCTAGAGACTTTAACGTCAGTCAGTAACATTTTGTACTTGAATCATCACTTGCTGGACATAATCATGAGCATGTACAGGGAGTATACTAGGCTTAACCAATAACTCTTCAGGCAGTTTACCCTCGTCCAAAGCATCTAACATAAGTATTTGGTTAGTAACATCTTTCCTCAGCCAAACCATCCCACAGATGTTGCATTCTGCATTTGGAGGAAGCACAATAGTAGACCGTTCTTTTTTCCATACAACTCCTATGAGTTCATCTTTATCAGCCTCATTAGGTTGCATTTATAGCTTATAGACTTTTTTCATCAGGGCATGAATATGTAATGCTCTACCATTTCTTTTGTGCTGTCTTTCTTGACATAACTAGGCCAGATTACAGAATATGTGGGCATTGGTGCCAATCAACATTCGTATGCCATCATAAATTCCATAGGAAGGACACACCAGACTAGAGTCTCTACAGGGTCTCCCACACCAGCAACAGAAAACAGAAATGAAAGCCACACTTTAAGGTAACCAAGATAAGGATAAGCCTTGTCACTCAGTTCCCACACATGCAGGCCATCAAGAGGTTGCAATGGGTAGTGAGACAAATTCTGATCATACCAGTCTTTGAAAATTATGGTTACTTGTGAACCACTGTCTAGCACTGCTCTAGAAGGAATTCCTTCTATATGCACAGTAGTCTCCATGAAAGGGCCTACCAATTCTGACCAGTCCAGAGAGCTGTTAGCATTTTCAGAGGTTTTAACAGAAGATTTGACCACAGAAGGCTTGTAGGAGGGCTTTGCAGAAGGCTTTGCATTGTTTTGCCTGACTTGGTTGAGCAGCCTAGTAGTCACTTTTCTTAAATTATTGTGGGACTGTCATGTTCTTTTGGTATGACCATCTTCCCCACAATGGTAGCAGAAAATATGAGATCTAGGAGAGTAAGAATGAACAGCTTCCTCAACGGGTTTGGCACTAGCTGACTGGTAAGGCTTGGAGTCATCTGGCTGCTTATAGTTGCAGTCATACCTACCAGGCCTTTTCCATGGCAGAGGCTGGTTAGTGGACTTCGCAAGGTCAGTTACTAAAAATCTCAATTCTCTCATCTCTTTTAACATGTCATCAGCGGGTTCTCCACTAGGGACTTGAGCATTGGCACCTCTTACAGATGGGTGGGCTGCACTAGGTGGTACATCGGAACGTGCCTTTATACCCTTATAAAAATGGAATATATTGCAATATATTGAAAAATATGTGTTAATGTATGTCAATACACTGGGAAATACATTGTCCCAATGTAATATATTATATAATATATTATGAAATATATTTTTAAATATACTGACATAATATATTTCTAACCCATAGTATGCAAAAATATATGTCACTATATTCAGAAATGCACTGACTCAATGAAATATAGTACACATCGTATTTCAGCATATACTGAAACCATATTTTCTGCCTCATGCATTGCTTGAAAGCATGTAAATCAATTTAGTAATACATTGCTTGAAATATATTATTAGTGTATTTCAAAATAGATACTGTATTTGTTGTATGTTATGCATGTTGTTTATATATGTTACATGTATTTTTATATATGTTAAATATATTATACATGTTACATATATTTTATATGTTACATGTATTTTTTTAAATGCTTAGTTTAGTCCCATGTGTACATTTACATAACTAATTTGCATATTTCAGAAACATAGTTTATCAGCCAAAATCATGTTAATCTCTGGTTTTACAATAATTTAGAATTTACATTAGCTTACAGAATGAAAAGAAATGTACAAGTTATAAAGCAAATACATGTAGCATTACACCCTGACCTAAAAGTCCCTCTACATCTTTCAGCTATATACTGTACCACTTTTTTTCTTAACCTACTCCCCTAGCCCCATTTACATGATGATGGCCTCACTTGGTTGCAAGCTCCACCTCTCTTCCACCTCAGACAATGCCACCTACCTGTGCTAATGTAATAGTACCTTGCCCCCAGTTTTCCATTTACCTACCCCCCTACATCTTTCTGCTGCATACCACTTTTTCTTAACCCGCTCCCCTACACCAATTACCTGACGATGGCCTCACTTGGTTGAAAGTTCCACCTCTCTCCCACCTCAGATGATGCCACCTTTGACTGATCGCCCCAACACCCTCTTATCTAATCAGTCTATTTACTAATTTGATGTGTACAACTTCAAATTTTACTATTACTGACTGTGTATATGCTTCAATGTTTTTTCTCTCTTTTTTTCTCTCTCTGTAAACATTGTATTTTTGTAATGTTTATTCAACACTGGCGTGGAACCTTTGAAAATGAGTCCTTGACTCAAAGGTGTTAGTCCCAAACTGAAATAAATAAATAAATAAAATAAAAGTGAAACAAAACGGGGTGGTATAAATATCAATCTGAGCCATCAACAAGCATGACCTTGTGAGGTAAGTCCTTTGTGTAAGTATAAATGTCTAAAATGTATGTTTGAGTTAAAACTGCACTGTAAAAGAATAATTGCAATGTAAATGTCTCCATGATTATTAACACAACACCGCCCGTAGCTGACAGCTACGCTAACTAGGTGCGACAAGTACATCGAGATGCATAGATGAGGTACGCAAGCAGGGTAGATGCACTTGCAGCAGACTCAGGAGCTCAGTGGTAAAATGATTCTACGCATGGAGGTCAAGGCAACTTGATGACTCTCTTCAACATGAACTTTGAGACGGAGTCACACAGTTGGAACAGCTGGCAACAGTTCAAAGCTAAATCAGTTTCAGAAGACTAGTTGCACAGTTTGGGGTAAAATGTCAGTAGCAGAGGACAATTAACATAGTCTTGGGGCAAATGCCAGTAGCAGTGGGCAGTTAACAGTTTTGGGGCAAATTCCAGTATTGGAGGGCAATTAACACAGCCTCAGGGCAAACCAACACAGTCCATGGCAAATAGCACAGTTCAGGGCATATAGTACAGTTTGTGGCAAATAGCAAAGTTCAGGGGTACATAATGCAGTTCATGGCAAATAACACAATTCAGGGCAAATGACACAGTTCAGGGAAAATAACACTGCTTAGGGGCAAATAACACTGTTCCAGGGCAAATAACATAGTTCAGGGCAAATAACACTGTTCAGGCGCACATGGCACAGTTCAGTAATCCATCTCTAGTATCAGAAGCATTGTCACTTTAAAGCCCCCTGATGTAAACCCCAAACTGGACTCTTTACATCTTGTTGACCTTTTATGGGCTTACTAGCCCACTCCCGCTCTCGGCCTGTATGTGCGGTCCAGAGGTGGGAAGTATCAGTAAACCCCCCTCACCAATGTGACCTCAGTTGCCAATACAGTGCCCTTCTCTATGGGCTTACTGGCCCCCAGAGCCTTTATTCAGTAGTCAACTTGGGCTACCTTAACTTTAACCTGGAGCTTTGCCCTGCTCCTGCTCTTCCTAGAGCCTTTACTTTTTTATGGACAGGGCCACCCTGCCTTTTGCTCCACCTTCAGTAGCCTAGTTTGCATGCAGAGTTGCCCCTGCCCCTTGCTCCCTAGCTGGAGCCTTTTTAAATAAATAAGCCCTGGGCTGTCCCTTATTGCTTAGGCCTTGCCATGATCCCTAATGGCTGCAGCCATCCCTTGCTGTGCTGTCCAGTGCTGGAGCAACTTTTTTTTATTTAATAATCAATGTTGGCAGACAGTTCTTGCTCTATGGTGCTGCCATCAAGCCACCGCCCTGGCACTGGGTAAAGACAGGATCGCTGGGAGGCTGGGAGGTGCTAGAAGAGTGAGGAACTGTAGGCAGGTCCTCCTGGGCCGCAGAGAGGTATTGGAGTCAGCGGAGCAGAATGAAACTTTAAAATATGAAAGTAATAAAAGGGGCTAAACAGAGCCCACACTGCAGGTGCTGGCAGCTGCTCCCACTGACATTAGGGGCCACCGATCACTGGGGAACTGACCGACATGGAAGCTGGCTGAAAAGAGGAAATGGAGTCCGTGGACCAGCTTCAAGCACCAGGTGAGCTTTTTCGGTCACCACTGCACTCCCATTTGTCTGCCTCACAATACAACTCCCACACAAATCAGCTTTCTTTTTGAAATGCTCAGGGTTTGAATGCTAGAACCCCGAGCCTGAGCTACACAGCCACATTTTTTTTAAAGTCATTCCCACACACTTGGCAAGGACAACAGTCCCAGCACATGGCGTGCCCTCACTTATGTTGTCTGCTCGGGGGGAGTGGGGGTTCTAAAAGAGAGCAGGTAGCCAGGAAAATTAATGAAAATGATGCTTTTTTATTTTATGCATTGCTGCCTATTGCCTTTTCTGGTGGGAGACTCATTACTAAAGGGCCCCAGGCAAACCCCTATACCACCCATGCTACCTACGCTACTGAGTGGATACTTTTCTTTTTCTGTAGGCCCTTATACGTTGGGGCACTACACTATTCCATCTCTTACCCACCCTAACATGTTGACATTCTCCATATAATTTGCCACTCTGTGGAATTTGCTGTCTGCCCCAATCTCTGCCCTCAAACTTGTCCCTACTTCCCATCATTCATATTACATGCTGTGTAGCACTAAATCTTCTACAAGGATATCTCACTCCATTGAGCCATATCATGGAACTGTAGGCAATCAGTGTCAGGACCACCCAGAAACTTTTTGCAGGCTGGGGCCACCTACAGTATGTCAGTGTGCTGCATCAATGCCTATATAACATCATTATCCCCAGCATGCCTCAGTTCTTTCTCCTCCCATCAACTGCTCATTGGTCCACTGTTACTGAAGAATGCTATCAAACATTTACAACTATTTTGCTGTAAATAATTAGACGGGGTAAGTCACTTGAAACAGACAGGGCCTGAGCTATAGCCATGGGTTCTGCCACCCCTCAACTGTCTTACAGACACCAAGGTCGGGATCCAGTATCAGCTCGTCCTTCCCAGTTGGGGACTCACAGCCTATTCCACCGTTAGGCACTGTCCAATCGATGTCTGAGCCATTGATGCCTGCTCCAGGCTCCAGTAATATGCTAACATTTTAGCAAACAATGTCTGTGCTGTTTCAGTACATGATGATGCATTGTCAACACCTCCTACTGATCTGTCCTTTGTTGTTCCCTCAACACTTCCATATTCTGTCCCTACTTCATGGCCAGGTTCAGATGAGCAGCCGTCAAAAGGTCTTCTTTCATTGGTGCCTCAGTCCATTCCTGTTGTTGACTCCATGCCTATAATGCTGGACGTCACATCCTTGCTGATTATCTCTTCTATACTTATTACCAGTGTTGTGCAAAATTAAAATATTTTGCCTAGCAACATTTTTTGCGTAATTCCGCAATCACAAGAAATTTTTTGCCTATGCAAAACTAAATTTTGCCTGTTTTCTTGATTTTGCGTAATGGCGAAATTTCACTTACCATGACAATTTCGCTCATTGATGATCCAAATTTTGTCCTATGGCAGAATTTTGCTGGCGAAATTTTGGTACAAAGGTGAAATTTGCAATGCATTGTGGGTATATAGGTCAAAAGTCACATGTAGCTTGTTTCCAGCTCATTCTGCTGCGTTTTGAGTAGGAGAGCAGCGTGTTGTGTTGCATCAGAGCCAATAAAGCCTTTGAAAACATAGCTAAAACTTGTTTTTGAGAGCTAATTGCTGAAAAACATAAAGTTTTTACCTAGTGCTGCTGTGCTGGTAGTGCCTTGTACTAGGGAACATTTTCTAATTTTGTGAATTTTTGTATAATACATAGTTTGAATTAGGTTTACTTTTTTCAGCTGTCTTTGAAACAGTTGTATGGGGTAGGGTAGGAGTTTAAAGCAGGCTATTTCTAGCCAAGCAGATTGGTATATTTACTCACAATCGTGAGTTATATATTTACTGCTATTTCTTATTAATTTTGTTATATCTTGCAATTTATTTTCTCTGAAAAGTTTCTCTGTCCTGTTTGAGAGAGTTCCTGCCCCTTTTAGCTGTGTTATATATACCATTCCTCCGCTTTTAGTTGTGAATTGATTTTGAATTCTAAAGTTTTAAACACACAAAGCTGATCCTTTCTTTTACTTTTTTGTGGTTATTTCTGTTAGCTGGAGTGTTAACTTGTATGTTACTAAAATTGTGAAAATCAACAGTTGTAAAGTACTTCTACTCGATCACTTGAACTTGTCTATTACAGTCGCACTGCATTGTTGAATTGTTCCCCTGTATGTTATTGCTGGAGCTTGACTCTGCACACTGCGCAGTGTTCCTGTTTTAGTTAACTTACATACGTTACCATTTGTCTGTTATAGAATTGTTTATGTCTCTCTTGACGCGTGCATTATAAAACAGTATATATTAAAATAGTCATTTTCAAGAGATTTCTTGTTGATCCCTCCCATCCAGACCACTAACATATTGTTTGGTACTAATTTCCTTTGTTGCTGTTTTATGGTTGTCTCTGCCTGCATATAAAAAACAAATTGTGGTACTGAGTAACATAACACATTACAGTACTTTATTTGTCCAGAGACTGAGAGACATAGGTGATCTATATTTAAAGTGTGCCACTTGTGCCCTTTTTCCCCTGTGTGTGTTTCTTTAATTCCTTCCTGTTTGGGGAAAAAAAGTTACCTTTTTGTGTTTTACTACACTAAGTTGCCTACCATATATGGTATTAGTTCTACTGTAAGTGCTGGTACCTGTCCTAATTGTTTTTGGACTATTAAGAAAGCCAGTACTGTAGGTGTGTGACGTCATCATTCACGTGTGAGGTATTATTCACACTTTTAGTAGTAGAAATACATCCTTTCTTCAAATACTCCCAGAGAAAGACAAAGTTTTGAAGCAGCAGTCAGCAAAAATGCGTGGTAAGAAGCTGCCAAGTACAGGTGGGAAACGTGGCAGGGGGGATGAGGGAGCTAAGAAGTCTGCTGAAAAAAGTGCAATTTCAGTTCCAGTTCCCCATAGCAGTGAAAGCACAGGTATGTCTGCATCATTGTCTTCAAGTTCTGATGTGGACCCTGGTGGTGCAGCAGGAACCAATAAAGGAGTTGGTGGCCGATCTGGGTCAGGCATACCTGTGTCTTACTTTTTTAAAGCTCAGACTGTTGCAGCCATGCTAGTGGGGGATGATGACAGTGAGAAGAAGGGAGGTACTGACACCAGCACAGAAACAGTGGTCCAGGACCAGAGAAGGGTGATAATAAGTCTGTCGGTGTGACTGTCCATGTTCCTGCAGGAGTTGGTGATGATAGTGTTCAGCAAGAATCTGATAATCCTGGAGATAAGGATAGTCAGCCCCCTGAGATAGTTGTAGAGAAAGAAAAAGGTGCCATCCTCCAAGAAGACTGTAATGGGGGGGGAGGAGGAGGAGGAAGACAAGGACATCATCACTGTAGGTGGTGATGATCATGATGACTGGGATGATCCCATACGGGAGCCTGAGTTAAAAAAGGTCATGGGTGATGTAGGCCATTTACATGTACAGCTCGCGGTGGGTCAGTCTGTCACCAAGCCTATAAACACACCTCCAAGCAGTCAAGTAACCACTCCTCCCAGAAGTAGTGTTATGGAAGTCATGTTAGCAGCTGAAAAAATACACACTTCCACACTTGTTTCTGAATCATCGCAGTCCCAGAAGCATCTGAAGTCTAGAGGTCAAAAGTCTCTAGTTTGCGACTTTTATGTGCTAGATCCTGCTGATGAGATCACAGCAATATGCCAACTCTGTCAAGCCCGTGTTAGTCAGGGGAAAAAAGAGAAGCCACATAGGCACTGGTGGCCAACAAGCCCACCTGAAAAACAAGCATTCTCTGAGATGGCAGCAACACCAGAAGGATGCCAGAGCTGTTGGTAGTAAGTGGCATGTAGTAGAGCAAGAACATGAGGAGGGAGGGCAGAGTGGGTCAGTGGTGGAGGAGGAGAGTGAGCAATCCTTTGCTTTCTCTAGTAGTGGGCATAGCAGTGGCAGTCCAAGTCCCAGTCCCATGAGTCTTAAAAGTATGCCACCCCCACACCCACAAGCAACCAAAATAACTGGTTTCAAGCACTCTTCACCGCTTGGCCAAGAGTCAGTTGCTACTCCTGAAAGAAAATCATTGCTGACATAAGTACAGCATTCTGGTTGGACAGTCCCAAAGATGCAGCCCACTCTGAAGACCATCCTTGAGCGGCAGACAAAGTACCCACCCAATCATGCTGCTGCACGAGAGTTAAATGCTGCCACTGCTGAAATGCTGGCCATTGATCTGTTGCCATTCTCATTCGTAGAGAATGCTGGTTTCTGCAGGTTGATGGCCAGTGCCTGTCCCAAATGGCAAGTTCCATCGTGAACCTATTTTAGCAAGCATGCCATGCCGGAGCTGAACGGTAGAGTTGCTGATTACATTAGACATGCATTGAAGCATAGTGCATCACATTATATCCATCTTAGCATGGATATGTGGACCAGTGGACAAACAAGCTCATATCTGTGCATAACAGCACACTGGGCACAGTTGTCTGGTGCTGTACTTGATTTTGGGCCTGGCAAAACATGTGTGAAGCAGAATTGTGGTGGTAGCAACACACCTGGTATTCGGCAGCATGCAACTCTGATTATGACAAGTGTCACAGGTTCGCACATGGCTGCAAAATTGCTTAATGTTCTGCTGGATGAGATTGATGGGTGGCTACACACACAGTCACTCAGAGCAGGATTCATCGCAAGTGATAATGACTCCAATGTAGTAAAGTGCATTAGCAATGGTGTTTTTTTCAGAGTGCCCTGCCTGGCACACTGCCTTAATCTTGTTGTTCAGCAGTTTCTCAACCATGCAAACATTAAGGAAATGGTTACTGTTGCCCATTGCATCGTTGTCCACTATGCCCGTTCTGCAAAGGCCCGTCACCATCTACATGAGCTACAGCACAATAACAATCTGCCTCAGCACTGGATGAAGCTTGATGTTGTCACCAGGTGGAAATCCACACTGTACATGCTTGACCGACTGTATGAACAGTATAAGGCTGTGTCAGAATACCTGCTGCTGCACACCACCCGTGACAGTGCTGGAGTATCCATCACTCTAACAACAGAGCAGTGGCACCAAATTGATGGGCTAATCCGCATTCTCCATCCATTCGAGCATGCTACATAGGCAGTGAGTGGGGCACTGGTTGCATAAGTCAGTCCATACCTCTCATACGTGTGCTGAGGCAGACACTAGTGAATGTGTGACTCCAGACAGAGGCAAGTAGGGATCACAGCACTTGTGATCTAATGGATCACATGCTCCATATGATGGACACAAATACCCATGTATCTGGCATTTTACAATCAGCTGACTTTGCAATCACCACCATGCTGGAGCCACGGTACAACCATTGCCTGCCCTCTATAATTGAACAAGGTCATCAGAGAGTACAGAAGTTGACAGAGAACCTCATTAAATTGGTACATGCTGCACAAATGAAAAATGCATGCACTGCATCAAAAACGGGTGTTGCTACCACCACCAGCAGCTCACAGGGAACACAATCAAAGAAAATGGGCAAGGCAGAGCAGAAAACAGCAAGCAATCCCATTTGGGATGTTCTCTTTCAGGTGGGAGTGGAAGATATGGAGAAAAAGGAGGAGGAGACAAATGAGACAGCTGGACTCCAGGCAGCAGAACAAATGGTGGAGGCCTACATGGGGGACCCAAAGCACCTTGCCATTAATGATGAGCCACTGCTATACTGGAGCAGTAAAATGACTGAATGGCCAGGACCAACATCGGTTGCTGTGAAATATCTGAACTGCCCACCATCCAGTGCCACTGTGGAAAGAGTGTTTGGTGCAGCTGGGGCAGTTGTGAGTGACCAGAGGACCAATTTGTCACCCAAGAATGTGTCCATGCTAACATTCATCAAAATGAACTATGCCTTGGTGATGAGGATGATGACAATCCCTTGAGTAAGGCAGCCACTAGCAGCAAGGTGGATGAGGCAGCAATGTTGAGAGAATGCCCACCTGATGAGAACTCCAGTCTTGAAGACTATGAAGGGTGCTTCTTGGATGATGTGGAATTGGAAGTTAAAAAAGGCTGTGTTTACTCCAAGCCCCCCCCCCAAACAACAACTTTCAACTCAGTATGGTTGCTGGGGTGTGTATGTTACACCTTATTTGTAGTTATGTACCACTGGATTGATTATGGAAATAAGTTGTTATGTGCTGCAGCCTGCAGTGTGTATAAGTTTCATGTCATCACCCTTTGCCAGAACCCGTTGATTGGTCACCTCACCACCTCCACCAGTCCCCCAGGGCCACAAGCCTATATAAAGCAGCAGCAATGTAATTACTATAACTGTAAATATTTTGCAATTGGATGAGTAATGTTTTTCTTCAAAAAATATATTACTTTTCATGTTGACTATATCAACACATCATCTTACAGCAAGATATGTTGTCTTGATGTCCTTAAAAGTGCCCATGATGGCAAATTTCACACTGCCCCACCACCCCCTCTTGTCACCTGATCTGACCAGACACATCCATGCACTCCATGCGACTGAAAAAAATTTTTCTGCCACTTAGTATTGGTGACATGTACAAGAATCCTGGCTCCTAAAGAAGTGTGCAAGTAGCATATAAATGTAACATGCTAATTCAACAGTTAACACCAAGTTGAACACATTTTGAAAAATGGTGAATGGTGGCCATTAATTACAAAAGTAATCATGAAGAGGCTTAACAACTTACAACATCAAATCCCCCCAAAAAGGTTACTTCTACAGTACCAGGTTAAGGTACACCAAAGTCGCAATGGTTCTTGGGGGGCCAACTCAGGGCAGGGTGAGTGTCCTGCTGTCTTCACTTTTGAATGGATTCAAAATGTTCATGTTTACTGCAGTTATGCAATCCCCACTGAGTAGACAAGACGTTAACCCCCTCCACCTACTTATTTACTAAACACCATATCAACCATCTGTGTTCGCATATAGTTCTTCCTTGTATGTGGGTGGCAGTGGTGGTTATTCATTAATGGTAATGGTATGGACACCAGTCCAGTGGCCAACATCGCAGTTCAAGCAACACCCTTGTCTTCCAATGATACAACACAGCTCCTGCTCCTGCATGGCCTGGATTGATCATGTGTCATCAAGATACGACATACTGAAACCTCAACAGAGGAAAATGACCTAAGCAAGAGCAAAGATAAGAAAAAAATGTCGGATACTAATCAATCTGCATACCTGCATTTACCTAACAAGTTGGAAGAAGAAGCAGAGAAAAAAATGTATACTTACCATACCCCGTGATGTGATGTCATTCAACTGAGGACATTCCCCACAGGAACATGCTGTGTGGTGCACATGATTCCAATCCAGACAAGGTTTGACAAACTACAGTAGCACTAGCAGGCATTTCCCCTTCCCTATCAGCACTGCGTACCTTGACATAAGAAAAAAATAAAGAACAAATTTTGGTGATTGTTGAAAATTCCCCCCCCCATCACCCGTGAGTCTGACCGTCCACCCCCTTCCTCGCTCCAGAGAATCATAAAAAATTAAGACATGCTTACCTCAAGGACAGTGAAAGTAGAACCATCGTGCAAGGGCGCAATTAAATAAATCCCACAGACCTGGTTCAGCAGCCAGCAGCAGCAGGATGGAAAAATACTTCACTTCGCCTGAATTCTATGTTGAAAAAAGCAAAAAATAACACAACTACTATCAAGCTCAGACAACAATATGGCAGTAACAGACATACCACACGTATGAAAATTCCAATACTTGCCGTCTGCATTGGAAAATTGGGAAGATCCATACATCTGACATCTCCCTCCCTCCCTCACGGCCCGGCAAGATGCTGTCATCCACAGCACATTGAAAAATAATATAAGAGCAGTACAAGCATATTAGAACTCAAAATGCCATAATACCAACCCACCAACACACTTACCTTGCACAGGAAAAATAATGAAGACAGATACTTACGTGTTCGTCAGCAGCAGTATGGACTGTGTGAGGATAATCCACCAGGCATCAACCATCCAGAACAGTAGTTCTTGTGGCACCTTGGAAAGTAGTAGTAGTCAGAGACAGCAGCAGGCAACAAGCTACAGTGCCCCAAAATTTCATTCACTACCCCACCACCAGCCAGGCAAGTTACTACCACAGAGACAGTCAGTCAACACAACTAGACAATCAGTACAGCAGCACAGGGATAGGGAAAGGATACTTCTGCATTTCTATGTCAATCAATTGAAACACAGCAGCAGCAGCAGGAAAGAACTGAAAGTAGCAGCAGCATTTTGCAGGAGGAATTCATTTTCTCTGCATGTTGGCATCCATTTTCAGGTCCCTGAGGTGGTTGGGCACCATAAAACATCAGCTTGTAGGCACTGTTTTGCACCAGCAGCAGTGAGTTTCAGGCAGAAATATTGGGTAAACAGGCCCTAAAACAGCTACTTAATGTCTGGGTGGGGGGGAGCACCCTAAAACATAATGGCTGAGACCAGATTTCACTTCCAAATTAATGTACCATTTTTTCTGCAACCTTTCTGGACATTTACATCCTGTGCTACAGTGGCAGAAACAAGATCGGGCCTAAAGACAATTGTAAAAGTGGACCAAAGACCATTGTTTGGTCCGGGTAGTGGTGGGGCGCCATAAAACATCATGGCTGAGACCTGATTTCTCTCTCAATGTACTGTGCAATTTTTTTGGCAACATTTCTGGACATGTGGGACATGATTTGAATGTGCAGCCACACACTTAGCCCAAAAGCATTTAAACGCAGAAAACAACACATTTGGTCCGCAGGGTGGTGTGCGGTAACTGCATGTCTCACACCTGATTTCACTCTCTATGTACTGTGCAATTTTTTGGCAACATTTCTGACACGTGGGACATGATTTGAATGTGCAGTCACACACCTAGGCCCAAAAAGCATTTAAAACGTGCAAAAAACAGCACATTTGGGTCCGCAGGGTGGATGTGAGCCTGTACCTCCATGTCTCACACCTGATTTCATTCTCTTTGTACTGTGACATTTTTTTGGCATCATTTCTGGACATGTGAGACATGATTTGAATGTGCACCCACACACTTAGGCCCAAAAAGCATTTAAAACGTGCAGAAAACAGCACATATGAGTCCGCTGGGTTGGTGTGAGCCTGTAACTGCGTGTCTCACACCTGATTTCACTCTCAATGTACTATGCAATTTTTTTGAAAACATTCTGGACATGTTTTTTCGCCGGCAGCAGTGAGTTTCAGGCAGAAATATTGGGTAAACAGGCTCTAAAACAGCTACTTAATGTCTGGGTGGTGGGGGGGCACCTAAAACATAATGGCTGAGACCAGATTCCACTTCCAGTTTAATATACCATTTTTTCTGCAACATTTCTGGACATTTACTGCCTGTGCTGCAGTGACAGAAACAAGACCAGGCGAAAGACAATTGTAAATGTGGACCAAAGACCATCGTTTGGTCCGGGTTGCGGTGGAGTGCCATAAAACATCATGGCTGAGACCTGATTTCTCTCTCAATGTACTGTGCAATTTTTTTGGCAACATTTCTGGACATGTGGGACATGATTTGAATGTGCAGCCACACACTTAGGCCCAAAAAGCATTTAAAATGTGCAGAAAACAGCACATTTGGGTCTGCAAGGTGGGTGTGAGCCTGTAGCTGCATGTCTCACACCTGATTTCACTCTCTATGTACTGTGCAATTTTTTTGGCAACATTTCTGGACATGTGGGACATGATTTGAATGTGCAGTCACACACCTAGGCCCAAAAAGCATTTAAAACGTGCAAAAAACAGCACATTTGGGTCCGCAGGGTGGATGTGAGCCTGTACCTCCATGTCTCACACCTGATTTCATTCTCTTTGTACTGTGACATTTTTTTGGCATCATTTCTGGACATGTGAGACATGATTTGAATGTGCACCCACACACTTAGGCCAAAAGCATTTAAAGCGGCAGAAAACAGCACATATGAGTCCGCTGGGTTGGTGTGAGCCTGTAACGTGTCTCACACCTGATTTCACTCTCAATGTACTATGCAATTTTTTTGAAAACATTCTGGACATGTTTTTTCGCCGGCAGCAGTGAGTTTCAGGCAGAAATATTGGGTAAACAGGCTCTAAAACAGCTACTTAATGTCTGGGTGGTGGGGGGGGGGCACCCTAAAACATAATGGCTGAGACCAGATTCCACTTCCAGTTTAATATACCATTTTTTCTGCAACATTTCTGGACATTTACTGCCTGTGCTGCAGTGACAGAAACAAGACCAGGCCTAAAGACAATTGTAAATGTGGACCAAAGACCATCGTTTGGTCCGGGTGGCGGTGGAGTGCCATAAAACATCATGGCTGAGACCTGATTTCTCTCTCAATGTACTGTGCAATTTTTTTGGCAACATTTCTGGACATGTGGGACATGATTTGAATGTGCAGCCACACACTTAGGCCCAAAAAGCATTTAAAATGTGCAGAAAACAGCACATTTGGGTCTGCAAGGTGGGTGTGAGCCTGTAGCTGCATGTCTCACACCTGATTTCACTCTGAATGTACTGTGCAATTTTTTGGGAACCATTTCTGGACACATTTTGAGCTGGCAGCAGTGGGTTTCAAACAAAAATATTGGGTAAACAGGTCCCAAAACAGCTACTTAATGGGGTGCTGTGGGGGCACCCTAAAACATAATGGTTGAGACCAGATTCCACTTCCAATTTATGTACCAGTTTTTCTGAAACATTTCTGGACATCTCCTGCCTGTGCTACAGTGGCAGAAAAAAGATAGAGCCTAAAGACACTTTTAAGCATGTCTGAAACAGCATTTTAATGTCTGGCTGCTGGTGGGGCATCATTAAACATCAGGACTGACAGCACATTTCAGTCTCAGTTTGCTGTCACATTTTTTTGGAAGCATTTCATTACCTGAGAACCCTGTTTTACATGAGCAGAGCCAAGATTCACTGTCACATAGCCTTGGAAAATATGTTTGTTCAGAGTAAAGTGCTTATACTTGACATTTGTGGATAGGATAGAAGGAGCATGGAGGAAACATAAAGAAAAATGGAGTAATGTAATGGAAGATAAAGAGGACAAAAAATGTTTTTTGTTGTTTTGGGGATTTTTGGGGGAGGCATTTTTAAGACAGGTGGTGTAGAACAAGAACAGTGAAAAAAAACAAAGGAGAAGAAAAAAAAAGCACTGGCCCACCACCACAGCCACAGGCCATTCACTGTGGCTATGCACTGCCACCACCATCACCACGAAGCTCCGCCAGGAGGTCCAAGACCTTCTTCTCATCTTCCATTATTTTTTGGAGGTTCCCCCTGACCTCCTGGAGAAGCTAGTGAGGTTGTGACACACACATTGCTCCTCAGTGTGCACAGCCTCCAGGTCTGCTCTGGTGACCACCACCTGATTTGGGGGAACTGCAGGATGATCATGGTGGTGGCGTCTCTGACGGGTCCTCTGTGGTGCTGCATCACTGTCATGGATGGGGGATGCATCTGACTGATATGGAAGATGCATCCTGCTGGTGTACCTCCTCCTCCCTGCCCTGGTATGGCACCCCCGAGCCTCACTGCTGCCTCCTGCTGCTGCTGCCTCTCTCTGTTTTGTGATCCACTCTGCAGCATGGTGGTGATGCAAGTGGCTCCTCTGGCCAGAAGTCCCAAAGTGGACTCTGGTTTCCCCCTTTTAATGTTCTTCGCATACAGGGTGCAGACCACAGTGCTTGCATCATCTGCCTTGGTTCTATAAAATGCCCAAACTGGTGATCTTTGATTTGGGGGGTTGGCACAAGCTGATGTCCCGAGGGGCCCCTCCTTACCTGTACAACAATATCCTGCTGTGGCCGGGGGCTGGCAGACACAGCAGGAGCCACATCATCATCCTGAGGTGGGGGGCAATGGACTCAGAGTCTGACTGCTGGTGCTGCTGCTGGGTGGCTGTTTTAGTGTTCACAATGATCTGCTGCTGCTGGGGGGCACAGGCCAGGGCCAACTGCTCCTGCTGCTGGAGGGGGGGGGGGCTTAATTTCAAATACGCGCCTGTTGAGGTGAACACATCCTCTTCCCCTTCCACTGTCAATACCACTACTCCCAGTCCCAGTCCCTTACATCATTATAAAAAAAAAAGTTTTAATAAAAACTACTAAAGAAAAAAATGAAAAAAGGGGGAGTGAAACACACACACACATACACACACACACACACACACACTCACAAACTCACAAGATAAACAGAGAAAATAGAACACAACAGAAAGATAAACTTTTGTTAAATAATGAAATAGGGTATAAACAGAAGTTCAACATCAAAACACACACACACACTGTACACACACAACACAAACTCTCACTCTCTCACTCACAATTCACCACTATATATTTTCTCTCTCACACAGTCTCTCTCCTACTGTCTGTGTCTATCCTACTACAAACTGCAGGAAAAGACTGTAGACTCAGTAGCTTCCTGTCTGAGTACAGGCACACATATGACCTGCAGTCTGCTTCAGAGAGCAAGTCATGTGACATGCCTTTCTTCCTAAATTCACCTTAGTTAAATGCTAAGGCAAAACTTAGTGGAAGCGAAATTTACAGGTGGAATTTCACTGTATAATATGGGTGAAATTTCGCACAACTATACAGGCAAAATTTCGCACAACCATATGGGTAAAATTCTGCCCCAAGACCATAATTTCGCAAAATGTTTCTCAGGACGAAATTGGTGATTTTGCCAGAATTTCACAGGCGAAATAGAATTTCGCTGCATCTTTACTTATTGCTACACTGTATGTAACCTAAGGCTCTGTACTGTTCTCACTGTATTGTCTCTTGATGAGGAGCTTTTGTAAATGAGCCCTTGGCTCAAAGGTTTGCAATTCCGATACATCAATAAATAAATAAATTAATAAAATAAATGATGAACTGGAGTATAATTCAGAATATGTGGAAGAAGAGGAAGCGATAGAAGTAGAAGAAGAGCTTATAGATATGGTTAGATCAACCTCCATTCTCTCCTCTTGTTTTGAAGGGAGTGTAGTGAATACAGCTAGATTTCCCCCTGAAGATGCCTCACTTCGGGCCTTCCTTAAAATGGTACAGGCCAGACTGGGGTTCTAGGCTGAAGAAAAGGCCACTTCCAAGAGAAATCTTTATGAGTTCTTCAAAGCCCCCTCCTAACCAATTTGCCACCTCCCTAGTTAATTAAGTCCCTGCCCCTATGTCCTCCAACTTCCTGACCAACCTCTTATGGGGCACTGAGTCAAAGGCCTTGCTGAAATCCAAGTACAATATGGCATCAGATTAACCCTTGTCCGCTTTTCTTGTTACCCAGTCAAAGAAGTTGATCAGCTTGGTTTGACAGGATCTCCCTGCTATGAACCCATGTTGCCTCTCATCCTGGAGACCATTTGCCTCTAGTAACCTGACCAGTCTTTCCTTTATGATGATCTACATAAGTTTGCCAATAACTGAGGTCAGACTGACTGGCCTTTGGTTGCCTGGGTCTTCTCTGTGCACACTTTTGCAGAGTTGCACCACATGTGCAGTTCTCCACTCCTATGGTAGCATCACTATATCCAGTGAGTTATTGAACAGATCTGCCACTGGACCTGCCAAATCCTCTTCCAGCTCCCTCAGTACCCTCAGGTGAATACCATAATGACCCGGGGACTTATTAATTTTGAGAGTCATGTGTCCTCTTTGCAGTCTGTCTTCTGCAATCCTGTCTTCCACCTCCCCCAGCCCCCAACACCACCTCCCTTCCTCCCTTGCAGCACAGGACCATCTTTTGTTTTCATAAAGATAGAGCTGAAGTATTTATTCAATACTTCTGCCTTCTCTGTACTATTTTCCATTCCCCCTTTTCATCTTCATTAGTTCCTCCTTTTTCCCTGCTATACTGGAAAATGGCTTTATCCTCCTTCTTGATCCCTTCCACAGTTTGCAACTTCTTTCTGGCCTTGTCCATCCTACTTACCTCCTTAGCCTTTCCCAAGTATTCCACCCTAAGGGTCTTCCTTAATTTCCGGTACACGGGCACCTTCTCCCTTACTGCCTGGCCCACATCCCTAGCAAGTTAACTTGGTGTCCTGGCTTTGAAGTTCTCCCCTTCTGTCTGATAAATTCCTTAGTGTCAGCAGCTATCCTTTCTTTGATGATAGACCACTTATTCGCCATTCCCATACCTTCTTTGTGGCTAGCTAGCTGTCCCCTTAGTATTTCCCCCAAATATTTAGTATTTTCCCCTTTCTCAAATAGATCTTTCTGAAATGTAACACCATTGTCTGAGTACCTGATGCTTCTTACCCATATCTACTTTGAACCATACCATTTGGTGGTTGCTACCTCACACAGTGTAGGTGTTCCCCGAACCACGCACAGTGTGCACATGGGGACACTGATCCACAGCACAAGATAGGCATTCACAGATGTGGAACACAAGCCCAAACATTACACCATCAGAGAGGCAGCAGTGGCAGTGGTGCTTGCCTGTCACCAATGTGCTTAACCCATAGAAACCCTAAGCTGCAGATCAGATAATTACTGCAAGTGAGAGTGCACATTCATTAATTAAAATGCGGTTGGCTGAGGTGAAAAGGGTCGATTGTGCTGGCTAGCCAGCACAGGACCCATTTAGACTTTTTACAAGTACGAGGCTGACGTTGATGGAGCATGGTGGTATTGGGTGCTAAGAGTGTGAGGGGATGTGATCTTATTTATTGTTTTGCTTGGTCAGACTGCTGAGGGAAAGGGGAGGGTTGGGACTGGAATTATTATGATGTGCTGGCAGAGGAGGGTGATTGGTTGCTATTAGGGATGAGTACGTTCTTTACAATGGTAAGGGCTGGGGAGGAACAGGGAGGAACAGGTGCTCCATGGGTGGGGGAGAGGTTTTTTTTTTTTAAATGTCTTTTTTTTAAGCTTTTCTGCATGTTGATGGTGGGTGGACCACAAACTACTAAACATTTCACAGTGTGAAAAGGGTCCACCTTTGCTAGTGAACTAAAACTTCACAACAACCCTTATGTAGATGTACAGTGTGGCAGTGGTGTTGCAGGGGTCAACGGTTACACAAGTGCTGCTTAATTGATAATGTATTCACTTGTGTTTTCCCAAACAACAATGAGTATCACATCTGTACCCCAACCCTGCTGCCACAAGGAGCTGACTGCAGATGTCGCATCCACAGAAGTTCTGTATACCTATTGCAGTTCCCCCTTCCAGTTCTGAGCCAACAATATTAAAATGTTATATTTTTGGAGTGGATGTCATCTATTCATCACTTCTGTCCCTCAGACAGTTTACAGTATAGGGGTTAGATGTTGACAGTGTGAGTGTAGGTACAGTGGTATGTCATGTTGTCTGTAGGATGTTGTACCAGGTGGCATGTGTTAGATGCTTGGTCCAGTGCACCTGTGAATGTCATATGTGCTCAGTGTGCCATGCTGTGTGTCAGTGAGTGGTGCGAGACTTCAGTGGTAGAGGTCACAAAGGTTATCAGAGCACATAATTAATTGCACTTCCACCTTGCAACCACTAGGTGTGCAGGGAACTTATACAAATTTTGCACAGTACACTCCCTTCACACCTACACTGGGGCTAGCAGCACAGGCAACACTCCTACCATGCATCAGCAAGTGGCAGCAAGGTAGCTAAAACATTTACTGATTAGCTTACAAAGCCTTTTCAAGATATAACTGCATTGTCATAACAGACATAAAAAGATATAAATTAGAACATAATACATTCTTTTTCAATGATTTGCCATATTTTTTTCCTTAAAGTACGTATCACTCATGGGAAATGTGTACATTGATATGCAAGATATATATTTGCACCAAATAACTTTTTGGATATTTTTTTCTGAGGGGAGTCAAGTGAAACTGAGAGGTAAAATGCTAACCACTTTTTTTCAGTTTGTCATATCGAGGACAAAACAAGACAACATGCATTGTATCCTAAGGACAATGTAGTCTGCAGCTACAGAGAATTGACTAATACATATGCAATTTACCTTGATATCATGCTTTCAGAAGATTTGATTCATACTGTATGTCTGAAACCTAAATTTCATAATATGCATTCTTAACTGGGGGTCAATTATGTCTAGCAAAATACGGCTCCATTTTATGAGTTTGCTTCTGTAAGGCCAACCATGGGCTGAATTTTGACTTATTTAATTTCTCAAGATCTTTAGCTTTCCATAGATTATTCAGTTCTTTCGATAATTTTTTCTTATAGGCTTTACTGATAACAATTCCTCTCTCCATCTCAGAAAGCAAGTTTCCCAACTGCACTTCATTTAATAAACATAATAGGTCTGAGAACTAACCAGCTTATAGACCCCTATTTCTAAATTAACCATCTCCCTATAAGTTATTTTTGGGAGTCTGTTTTCCTCCATCCTCTCGAGCATAAGCCAGTATGTAAACATTCTTGTTCTAGCTTGAGGTTCAACTGGGGATAGCCCCAGCACTGCCATAAATGCACATAATCATATTCCAGATGGAAGCTATAGTAACCTTCTCCAAAATATTCCCATTTTACAATTGAAAATCTCCAATTTCTCCAGACCCCATATCTCTGCTCCATATGGTATCTTGGATAAGAGTTTAGCATTTTTTCCATGGATTGACGCATCTATAGCATTGCCCCCATATTGTTTATTAAACCTGAGTAGACTCAGTAAGACTTTCTCCAGATTTTACGTTACAGTCATGAAATGTTCAACCTATTCTATATTCTGTGTGAAAGCGAGACCAAGATAAGCATAACTTTTAACCTGCTAGGAAGATGTGTCTCTTTTTTAGACCCCAAATTGAACAATCTTAATTTTCACGGTATTAATTTTTAAACATGAAATATCACAAAGGTCTTGAAACAATTCGGTTTGTGACTGTGGTCCCTTCTTAGAGACAGTAATACAACATCATCTGCATGAGCCAAAGTGGGGATGCTAGTGTTGCACATTTCTAAAGCATCAGTGTTTTCATTCTGCAGAGTGGCTATAGCTCCATACAGATACTGTATATAGGGCCATATTCTGTAAGGTGCAGAGTGGCTACGCGACACGTATCTGGGGTGCATAGGCACTCCACATCCACCATGCCCACTGCACCTGATTCTCCAAAAAGGTGTGGGCTGTTATACACCGGATCTCTTGGCCCACCAGTGAGCATTGCATGGGGCAGTCTGGGGGGCATTGCAGAGGGCATGGACACACTCCACACCATTCATGAAGGTGTGGAGTGCTGGTGCCAGCTACACCAATGTGACCCAGATGTAGCTGGTACGTGCCTCCCCTGGGATGCAGCCACCTGCCGCAACAGAGATGTAGGGCCACTGAGAATCCCCCAACATGCTGCCCCAGCACTCAGGTACTACATGGGGGGCCAGGCAGCCAGCCGGGCATACACCCACCCTGATGCCACAGCCACACTGTGGCCACCTGACTAGTGTGGTGCCCCATGGGTGCAAGGGATCCAGTGATGGATGGGGTCCAGGTATCCCATTGGATGCCTACCCATGTCTGCAAAAGAGCCCCTGTGCACATGCACACTGGGGAGCAGGGCCACAGAAGGGGCCGCGTGGTGGCCAGAGGACATGAATGCAGCCACCACATATTGTTCCACAGGTGCAGAGCTTTGTGGGTGGGATAAGCACCTCTGGCACATTATTCCCACCCCTTGGAGAATCCCCCCATATTGAATAGCATTGGAGCAAGCATGCAACCCTTCTCAACCCCCTTATTTGTGCCAAATAGTTTGGCAAGTGTCCCTTCTCCTGCAAATTTTACTTGTGTCCATGTATCTGAATATAATAATTTTATTGTCATTAACCCTTTATCTACTTTAAGAGCTCCATTTACTTCCAGAAAATACCTCTTAAAAGGGAGTCAAAGGCTGATGACAGCTCTATACATACAGAAAAAACTCTCTCCTTATGAATGTTCACATCTTTGTGTAAATTATGACTTAAGACAAAACAATGATCCAAGGTGGAGTAGCCAGCTCCAAAGCCAGCTTGGAGAATTAAAAAAATGACTCCATTCTTTTAGATGGACTTGTAACCTACCAAGTAATATTTTGGAGAAAATCTGCATCATAACATCAATTACATGTATTGGGCTATATGAAGAAAGCTCAGTTTTATTCTCTTTCTTATAAATTGGGACAGTTATATTTCCTCCAAGAAGTAGGTATTTTAGTTTTTTCTGATACATGTATTAAACATATCCACTAATAATTTTACCCACCATTGCATTTTAATTTTACAGACTTCTGAAGAAATTTTGTCAAACCCAAAAGTTTTCTTATTTTTTAAGTTATCTATAACCATGACTTCTGTCTTTGTAATATCCACTAAGGAATTCTGTTCTGAACTGATAATTTCCAAATGATAAATATCAAGATGTGTATCCTATGAATAAAGTTTTAAAGTGTTTGACCCATGTTTCTGGCATAATATAAGGCTCTAAGGGCCAGATATTCAAAACTTTGTGCTGGGCAAAAACCGTTTGTGCAGGTTTAGCGCTGGATTAGTGTGGGTCTGCTATATTCAAAAGGCCAAATAGCGCGGGCAAACTGCATTAGCTGGGCAAATTATAATGTATGCAAGGCAAACTGACATGAATTCAGGCTAATGCTATATTCGATCTAGCACCGACTAAAAGATATGCCACTCTAGCGACACTTCGCCGGTGGCACACACGCCCAGAAAAGCTTGTCTTAACCCTGGGCAATCAGCTTTGTGTGACACTATGGCTTTGCACAGTGTTTGTGTGGGTTTAGCGTGGGTTTTGTGCGACCCTAACAAATAAATATGACACATAGATAAAGCCAAACATAGAGGAAGCATGCTGCTAACTGATGACATCACAATGATGCCATCATCTGCCACCAGTCCCAGCCATGCCAGGCAGTAAGTGGTGACCCTGCCGCCAGTGGACATCATGGCAGTGAGGCCATACAGCACACACCTGAGGACCACACTTCTGTGGACACCAACAGATGCCAGCACACATATGCAGCACTGTGGGCATGGAGGATGTTGAGGAGAGCATGTATGGGTGGCGAGGCTGTGCCACAGACCAGGTGTGGCCACAAGGCTGGGACACATCATGCAGTGCACATAGGCCAGTATTGGGAATACCCCAACACCAGTGTGCCTTTCAGATAATATATGCCCCCCCGCCACATACTGCACAGCTGTACAACTGCCACAGCACACAAAGCCAGAAATGTACATGTCACTGTGAGCATCCCATGCCACAGGTGCAGCATCTGTGGGTCACACAACAGCGTAACAGTAATGTCCACTGTCAGTAAACACCTGCAGGTTGGGCCTCTCACTGTGTATAGTGCAGTCATCAGCACTGCCCTACATACCATAGGTATTGCTGTCCACACATTACTGGCCCCCCGCTACTGTAGTTTCTGCTGTGCACTGTAGCATGACCTACAATGTGACAGTTGCATGCAGCACCACCACCATCTGTGCCTATGCTGTGTTGTCCCAGTACAGCTGCAGGCAGCAGCACATGTGGAAGTAGTGTTCAAAACTGTATAATATTCCCCAAGCCGTTTGCGCAGTGCTAACATGTTTGCGCGGGTTTAGCGCAGGGCTAAACAGTTAGCCCGGTGCAAACTGCATGCAAATCAGGGCATAATGAGATGCTAATCTGGATGTTTGCCCACAAACTACCCAAGTAGGCTCATTTGCATGTCACTTTTGAATATGGCAAAGTTTAGCACCGGATAAACGTGTTTGCACCGGGCTAACGGTTTAGCCCTGCGCTAAACCCGCGCAAACATGTTAGCGCTGCGCTAACAGTTCGGGGAATATTTTACAGTTTTGCACACTGTACTTTCACATACACTGCTGCCTGCAGCTGTACTGTCCATCGCGATTTGTTGGCACACACATTGGCAACATTGTTCATCTCTACCTACCTTCGCATCGCTGTGCACTGTGTTGCTGTTGTGGTTTGCACTTCCTGGTTGCCATATTCAGAGCTGTCTTATTCCAGGGCTTAGTTTGCCCTGCACTCCCAGCCCAGTTTGCCCGGCCTCATTCCCATGCTATATTCAGAAGCTGTTTGCCCCGGGCTATTCCTTTTGAATATGGCTTGTTTTGTGCTCCGGGCTAAGTTTGCCTGCCGGGCAGTGCTAATTTAGCCCCGGGGCAAAGTTTTGAATATCTGGCCCTAAGTCTCTAGAAGAGGCACTTGTGCCTTTCACTACATATTTTCAAATAAAGAGGTGAAATTATCCACAATTGCTCTAAGCATTCTATTCCAGTTTTCTTTTTGGTATACATTTTCTATGTTCATCAAGTATCAGCTTATATCTTTTCCTGCTTGTATTCAGAAAGATTTTTTTTCTTGAGTGCACTTTTTGCATCTACTAATTAAGTTATTTAAAGATATTTTTAATTTTTACACTTAACATTAAACCTTGACTTTAACCCTAGATTTATTTGTCCACTAAACATAAGGGATTGTAATTTAAGCAGATGCCTGTGACTATTTTATATTTAAGTTCTGTCTTTGTCAGATTTGCAAATTCGGTAAACAAATCTTACTATTCATATTCATTTAATATTGCAGTAATATTGTGCTCTGAACCATTATCCCTGATCGACTAGTTATTAACTATAGAATATCAACTCGCAAAATGTAATCTTCTTTTGAAGGGTTATTAGCTGCTGGACAAAAGTTACAAAGTGATAAGAGAAAATGATCATTCTCTGGTTGATCTGGGACCTCCATATTACTAATACTTGTTAAATCAGAAATAATTGGTATCCAATAGTCAATTACTGTTGCACAGTTATGTGAGAAAAGATGCACAGTTACCATCCCTATCTGAGAGAAATCTACCATTAGTTACTTCCAAGTCAAAAATCAAACTTGTCCCAGCGGCACAGTCCCGTGGCTTGTGGCAACCGTGGCTGGGCGCCAAACACACAGCGCACCTGGAGGGTTTAACACAAGCTGCGGGGTGACTGTGCACCACTCTAGTCCCCGGTGGTCTAGTGGGGGGCTCCACATGCTAGTACATGAAAAAAGTGTCAATAAATCATTTTGTGGTGGTCTAGCGGTCCCCACCCCACATGCCTCTATATGACAATATTTATTTAACTCTTTATCTACTGGTCTAGCGGTCCCTTCTCACACACACATAACATGACTGTATATGAAAAAATGTTTCAATACATCTTTACCTGGTGGTCTAGCGGTTCCACCAACCTCCCCCCCCCCAAACACATACATAGAGACACAAATGACATGACTGTATATGAAAAAAAATTTCAATGCATCTTTACCTGGTGGACTAGCAGTCCCACCCCCCACACTTAAATGACATGCCCATATATGAAAAAATGTTTCAATACATCTTTAGCTGGTAGTTTACCCCCCACACACACACATAACATGCCTGTATATGAAAAAATGCTTCAATACATCTTTTCATAGTGCTCTAGCAGTCCCCCCAGTGCACACACACACAAATGACATGCCCATATATGAAAAAATGTTTCAATATGTCTTTATCTGCTGGTCTAGCAGTCCCCCCCCCACACACACACAACATACCCATATATGAAAAAATGTTTCAGTATATCTTTACCTGGTGGTCTAGCAGGTCCCTCCCCCCACTTACACAACATTCCTGTATATGAAGAAATGTTTCAATACATCTTTACCTGGTGGTGTAGCGGTCCCACCCACCTACCCCCGCAATGTGAACATATATGAAAATGTGTATAAAACACTAATCCTGGTGGTCTAGTGGACTCCCACCTCCCCACCCTGGCAGGTAGTACCCACAAGCCTGCTCCCACCCAACCCAAACCCCAAGCCGGTGACTGGCACATCCCTCCTCTCAACACCGCGGCCTGCCACCAACTGAACTGACACTAAACGTGTACTGTACACAGGACTGCTAAACATTTTTTTAATGTTTTATTCAGATTTACACATTCAAAACATTACTAAATAAATTACTTTTCATTTTGCTAATCAATCTGTACCATGCGTTATGGCTTTTCACAGTTCGTTCGCACTTTAACGTGCAAAACTGCTAATCAATATTTTTGGCTTATTTAATACCCTGCACTATAGAGTTTTTACAGACTACTACATTAACCATAGCTACAGTAAGAAATAAAGTCCATACAGACTATAACAGGGAACATAGTTACCCCCCTCCTATTAAGCCCCAAGATGCTTAGAGCAGTCCAACAGTGTCCATATTAATGTCCATATGCCTACAATCACTGCAGTCACTTTGACTAAGTTTTAACAAAAGAAAGAAAAAGGGTTTATCTCACCCATTTACAAGGCAATCAATTAGTCCACATCTTCCTCTCAACAAGACTGATTTCAACAGGGCATCACCTCCGAAGGAGACCATCAGTTTCTTCAAAAGGTAGCGGAAACAATAACCATTCAGAGTCCAGCGGTCTCTTCACTGCCTCAGAAAATACTACTTCAGGCTGGTTTTGGTCATTGTCTGTCCAAAGGAATCCACGCTGAATATATAATGCTTGCTCCTCTTTCCTCCCAGGTCCTGTACCAAAGTAAAGGTCTTAAAAACAGTGAGTCATTCATACACATGACAAACACACATCCCTTTGGCAATTCTCTGTACTGTATCTCCTGGAGCACCATCAATGAGCTTGCAGGGCCCAGTTTGTACAATTTGCCCAGAGTGGCCCAAAACACCAAGTCATTATGATTTTCCTTGACGATGTCACAGATTCTTTCAGAGAGATATGGCTATACAAACTGAGGGTAATCTTGGTGGATCTTCCTACATATGATCCTCTCAGCTGGGCTCCAATCTGGCAGGCTGTGGATTTAAGATTGTGGGGCCTGGCCATCTGGCAACCACAGCCTCTCACGATTTCTCCTCACCTCCAGGCTACCATCTCCTGTGGTGCTGTACATTTCCTACATTCAACAGCATTTTGTAGCCAGGGTAGGCCTGTCTTTCCAAGGAGTCAAATACATAGACTCATAGTGGAATGAAATGTTCCTTACCAGTTCATTGTCACTGAGTTCCGCTGCACCATCCATGACTTTGGGGTCACTGGGTTTCTCTGGGGCAGCAACAGGGTGGCTATTGGATTCCGGTGGCATCTCTTCAAGCACAGGCAACTCTGGAGCAGCTGATTTTCAGGCTTGATGAGTGCGGATTTCCCCGCTGGTCCAAAATCATTCAGTGTCAACAGCTTCATATGGGAAGCATGGCCCCAATCTCATCCTCGGGGCACAAAGGCTGGTGCTGGAGGCGGAGCAATGGATTCTGGCTTGGCCACTCCATGGGGCATCAGGGATTTCTGGGGGCTACTAGGCCGACGGCTGGCTTCTTCCCACTTCGGCACTGCTGATGTGCCCAGATGGCCACTCATCTCCTCCCAGTCCTCAAAAGATGATTCAGTCAAGGTCACTGACATGATGGGCAGTGGGAACAGCAGCCGATCCACATTTGAGGAGGTCCTTCTTTGGCATACCATACACACTGGTAACAAAGTCAGTCCTTGACCCTCAAAGTGGCACAGCATGCATTTCATCCAAGTGGCTTTCTCGACAGTGTCCCATAGACACTGCAGCATAGCAGAAGGGATGTGACATCTGAGGCTTCTGGGGCTTTAGCTATCTTGAAACATAGGAGAAGTCCCTCGCTTTCTTCACTACAAACTGTTTCTACAAGCTATTTACATTCACAGAGCTGCCCACAATCTCTCTCACTCTCAATTCCCCACATGGCAAAATGATTCACTCTTCCCCCAAAAGATCCTCCTAGTTCAGTCAGGGTGAGCCGCCACAAGGAATTTACATAAATGGCATGTCTTGCCCGGTGAAATGCATGTACTCCAGGCCCACAGGTGCCAAACAATCCTCCAGAAGCCACAACATTTCTCACCACTGTATCTTCTTTTTTTCAGCCCAGATGCAGGCCAGAAAATCCAGCAAAGTCCCAAACCTTGCCCAAGCACCCATGCCAACAGTCCAAGCCCCCCCAAAAATACAATCCCAGATGAGCCCTCATATTTGAAAGCCCCCATCTCCAGAAGGAAACATAGAAGTAGTAGGACTAAGAACTGTACCAGTTAAAGCAGAAGGAAGCAGGGAAGGCAGTCAGAATAGCAAAGGCCCAAACCAAGGATAGTCAATAGCCAACTCAGTTAAGAAGGGGGATAAAACCTTTTATAGGTACATTAGGGAATGAAAAAGACCAAGGGAGGGATAGTGAGGCTTAATAAAGGGAGGGGGTGGGCAGAGGGTGACAGTGACAAAGCAGAGATACTGAACGAATACTTCTGCTCAGTATTCACAAAAGAATAGGAGGTGGAGGTACCTAAACCAAATGATAGAAGCACACTGGATAGGGGGGATGATACCAATCCATTCACAGAAGAAAGGGTCCTGAAAGAACTCCTAAATTTGAAGGTGAACAAAGCAATGGGGCCTGATGGGATTCACCCCAGAATTCTAAAAGAACTAAGGGGAGAACTAGTGGCACCACTGACTACTCCTTTTAACAACTCTTGTGATGAAGATGTGGTACTTGGGGACTGGAGGAGGGCAGATGTGATTCACCTTCAGAAAAGTGGGAGCAAGGCAGAGGCAGAAAACTACAAACCTGTTAGTTTGACCTCCATGGTAGGGAAAATTATGGAATCACTTCTGAAAGAAAGAATTGTTCAGTACCTAGAGGACAGTGGAGCACAGAACCCAAGGCAGCATGGATTCATAGCAGGAAGGTCATGTCAGATGACTCTAATAGATTTCTTTGACTGGGTGACCAAAGTAGTAGACCAGGGAGGGGCTGTGGACGTGGCCTACTTAGACTTTGGCAAGGCATTTGACACAGTCCCACACAAAAGATTAACAAACAAGTTGGCCAGCCTGGGAGTGGGTCCCAGGGTGGTAACCTGGGAAAAACATTGGCAAGACAACAGGATGCAGAGGGTAGAAATAAACGGAGTCCATGCTAAAAAAAGGAGGATTACTAATGGGGTACCGCAGGGTTCAGTACTGGGACCGGTCCTCTTTAATGTCTTTATAGGTGACATTGCAGAGGGACTGGAAGGAAAAGAATGCCTCTTTGCAGATGACAGAAAGATCTGTAACAGAGTTGATACACAGGGAGGGGGGTGGAAAGGATGAGAAGGGATGTGGCAAGGTTGGAGGAATGGTCAAAAGTATGGCAGCTTAGATTCAATGCAAAGAAGTACAGTAATGCACCTGAGGGAAAAAAAACAAGGAAGAGTACACAATTGGGCTGGGGGTATAACGACAACAAAATGGAAAGGGACCTGGGGAAGTCATATCAGATGACCTAAAGGTAGGCAAGCAATGTGAGAAGGCAATAAGGAGGGCTGGGGGACGACCTGGGATTCATAGGGAGAGGCATCACCAGTAGAAACAGGAAGTTGTTATCCCTCTGTACAGACAATTGGTGAGACCCCATCTAGAGTACTGCTTGCAGTTCTGGAGACCCATCTCTGCAAGGTCATAGACAGGATGGAGGCAGTCTAGAAGAGGGCAACTAAAATGGTGCAGGGTCTGCACCAGAAGCCATCCAAAAAGAGATTAAAAGAGCTTAATATGTATACCTCAAGGAAAGGAGGGAGAGGGTGGACATGATAGAAACTTTCAAGTACCTCAAGGGAATCAACAAAGTCGAAGAGGGTAGCATCTTTGAGAAAAGGAGATGAGCAAGAACAAAGGAGGCACAATCTGAAGATAGAGGGGGGATGATTCGGGCAATGTGAGGAAGTATTTTTTCATGGAGAGGGTGGTGGATGCATGGAACGGCCTTCCTGAGGAGGTCATGGGGTCAAAAACAGTGGAGGAATTTAAGAATACATGGGACAGACATAAGGCAATTCTAGTGGGAGGTAGGAGGAAGCAGGCAGTTGGTAAAACTGGGATCTGCAGCTTATCCAATAGGGAAATAGGCAGATTGTGTGGGCCAAGTGGTCCTTATCTGCCGTCAAAGTCTATCTTTCTATGTTTCTATGTCTCTAGGGGTATTCCAGATGTTATTAATGGGGAGTGGTGCCCACAGCAGCAGAAACACAGTTTGAATCAGTTTTGTTTTCTTACTAGGATGGCTGGCATTGTATGGATCCACTAGCCTCTGGGGGTGCCATCTTCTGGTGCTGGGCTGTAATAAATCTTGTGGTTAACTGGAAAACAGTCTTAATGAATAATTGAGATCTACAATAAACTTTCAAATGGGGGGATCCCGTTTAATTGATAACAACTTCATGGCACCATTTGCACAGTTTCTTTTCATCTGGACTAGGGACATCACATTTTAAGGGGTAATGGTTGAACGTGGCTGAGCAGGCCCACACCAGTACTTTCTGGGCACAGATCCTCTGGGCTAAGATGGCCACTAACAGTTCTGGGCAGCTTTACTTCAGGGCCAAGGTGACCCACTACAGGCAGCAAGACACTAGCTCTCCATCTCTCTCTCTCTCTCTCACTCTCAAGTTCAAGAAGGGATCCCAGAAGTAGCCATCTCAAATTGGAGCTACCTCTCCTCTCTCTCCTTCTCTCACAGACACTGAGCAGGACCCAGGTAGGAGACTCCCCTCATAGGCGCTGAGGCAGACATCCCCACTCACATGGCCACAACTGGGTTTGTCTTCCTCTTCCCTAGTGCCACTTCTCTCCCAAACTTGTACTTCTGCTCATGTCCCACAAGCAGTAACAGAGCTGCCACAATCAGGTTGGCATAACTGCTCCAAAACCAGCACTTGTTCTACTGTCTCTGGGCTCCATCCTCTTCACCAGGTCTCTCTCTTGCTGTGCTGACACCCACGTCTCTCTTACACGTGCACTGTCCAGTCCCCAACAGCTCTTCACTTTCTCCTCAGCATGACTTTAATTATGCACCACTGGAGGAAATGCAGAAAGGAGACACCATAACAGGGCGATCTCCTGACCCAAATTAGCGGCTGTGGCTACGTCACTCACCACAGTTTACTGCCTTGGTGTCCACAGAAACCACAGGTCTTTTTCCTGAGAGCAGACAATCCCCCCTGCTCTCTCACAGTCCTTCTGCACACTCACTCCAAATGTCAGCTCTCCTCTGGCATCAGAAAATTAGATTTTATACCCCTATGTACCTACGGTGACCTCGGACCCACAGATTCCCCATCAGTGGGGCAGAGGCATATGAATTCTTTATTTACAGGCCCAAAAAGAATCTAAATTCTGTACAACATGTATGCACCCCACGGGGTTACACAGTATGGTGTCACTACTGATATATTTGTATTGAATAACCAATCAGAGAGCAGTCCCTATTGCTCCTAAATTTAAAGTTGTTAACATCACTACAGCAGCTGCAACTTTCTTGTCAATAGTCCAAGTTCCTACAGAAACCCAAGAGTACAAAAATCTTTATACTAAATACACAAGAGAATTTCCATTTGTCCTTAATGCTAATGATGTACAGCAAAAACAACACCGTATTCTAAAATGGCTTTATATGAACTCCATCATAACTTTTAATTGTAGTAATATAAAAGGATAATAATTAAAGGTCAGAAGGCTCTATGTCAATCATCTCAGCCCTTGTTTCAGAAGTTGGTATGAATAAGTATGCTTCGTAAGCATGTACTAAGTTTAAGTGGTTCCTAACCCCCTTACAAGCCAGAGCATCCAGTGATATCCTTGGTAAGCAGGAATGTTCTAGGCTTAACATGAAGACCTGTGCTGCTCACTGTTACTACTGGTAAGCTGTTCCAAAGGTTCACTACCCTCTGAGAGAAGAAGTGCATCTGACTAGTACCCCCGAATCTACCATCGTTACTTTTTTCAGGGTTTGTTCCTGTATTCTACTGGAGGACACCAGATCAAACATCTCCATCTGATAAATCTTGTTAATACCTCTGAGTAGTTGGAAAACTGACATTGCCTCTCTCAGCCTCATTTTCACCAAATGTGTACACCATATGAAATCATTGTAAACATTATTCCCAATGTCCTGCAACACAACAGCACCACTAAGTTTAACAATACCTGGGGAGTGATTATTTTTTACACAAACTCTGCAAGCTGTGTCAGTTGCTGAAAGGATGAAGTCTTTTGCAACTTACAGATTCAATAATAAGCTTCCACTATAACCACTGTAGTGCATATTTAAGCCTAATAAAATAGACACACTGATATTTTTAAGTCTTGATGATGTAAATAGAATATATTAAAGACATTTTCTACAATTACAAAACAGACATTTCTTTATCTTGCATTTTAGTTACTGTAGAGCCACCTTTAAATGCTTGCAATTGAATCAATTGTGATTCTCAGCCAATGAGCACCATCTAGTGGTGGATCATGAGATTGTACCCAGTCTTAGTGACAAGCAGAAATCTATAGTCTTCAATACAGTACATTGGGCCCAATCTACAAAAGCAGACACAAGGCTTGCATCAAGCCTGAGTCCACCCCGGTGCTGCGCCAACCCCTTTGACGCACTGTGCATTCAATTCACAAATGTTGTGTGTCTTTGTGACACTTTACCCTGCTTACAGTGGCTTGTGCCAAACATGTGGCACAAGCCCCCTATTATGGGCAACAGCTGTAGATCAGCGAAAAGCTAGTGTAACATTGGGCCGTGGATGCACTGGCTGTGAATCCCATCCTGTGGTCAGGGACTGCCACAGACCCCATGCGTGCTGAGTTCGGCACATCCAGGGCTTTACAATCCTTTTGTAAATTAGTCCCATCAAGTTTTACATTATTGGTAAAAAAAAAGTGCTGATAGCTTTTTTCACAGCTTATGAGTACATTTGAACAGTATGGCCTCCACAGGATCTATGTCCTTTCAGTAGAAACCTAGATTTTATTTTACTTAACCTGGGCATTTGAACCCATACTCCAAAATTTGAGTTCCATGAAAAGGAAAGAGTATATAGATGCTGAAAGAAAGCAAATCCCATATATAACATTATACATTAAATAAGCCCAACAAATATGATAAGGGTGACCAAAACCATGATGCAAGGAAATAAAACATTATGGACTTTTTATAGTGTTTTATATTACTAGTTTATAAACAATTATATGCAGTAATAAGCAACAAGATATGACAGGGCATGCATTTGTATGCTGCTCTAACCCAATGCCGAGGGACACAGTGAGCCGTGACACCACAGGCGGATGCCTTCAGACCTTGTAAGTGTGGGTACATCACCAAAATGCACACCCTCAAAGTGCCTTATTGCACTTATAAAATGTGTAAACTATGAAAAATTAAAAAACTAAGATAAAATGGCAACCTATTTTTTTTTTACCTAATGCAGGTAATTACAGTTCACATGGTGTTCCACTCAGTGCAAAGCAGGTCAGCATTTCTCAGTAAGGTTAAAAGTAGAAATATCTCGTGAAAACATAAGTGTTGCTTGAAATGCAGTTTAAATCTTAAATCTGTAGCATGTGCAAATTGGCACGCTGAATGAACCGATACAGCTCACCAAACTCCAGGCAGTCTGACCTCAACAGTATGTAAACTCACGGAGACCATACTAAGGGAAAGGCTGGTGAGGTACATAGAGGAGAATGGTCTACAGGATGAAAGACAGCATGGGTTTGTGAGAGGCAGATTGTGTCAAACAAACCTGATCGAATTCTTTGATTGGGTCACGAGGGCAGTAGACAAATGCCAGCCAGTGGACATCATATACCTGAACTTTAGCAAGGCCTTCGATTCTGTATCACACAAAAGGTTGATAATGAAACTGAGGGATCTAGGGTTGGGGAATAATATGGTAAGATGGGTTGAGAACTGGTTGAGTGGGAGAACCCAGAGAGTAGTGGTTGGGGTGAGTTCTCCAGCACCAAGGAGGTCACCAGCAGGGTCCCACAGGGATCAGCGCTGTGGCCAGTGTTGTTCAATGTCTTCATAAATGACATCAGGGAATACATTAAAGGCAAAATCCCTGTTTGCGGACAAAACCAAACTCTGTGGGACAGTGGACACCAATTAGAGGATACAGGACCTAAGGGAGGACCTCACCAGACTGGAGAGATGGTCAGGAATTTGGCAACTTGGTTTCAATGCCAAAAACGGCAAAGTGATGCACATAGGCGTCAAGAACCCTAGGACAGAGTATTACATAGGAGGGGTTCAGGTAACTGCTTCTGAAGAGGAAAAGGATCTAGGGACAGTGATTACGAGTAACCTAAAACACACCTCTTAGTGTAAAAAGGCAGTGGCAAATGCTAACAGGATGCTGGGGTGTATTGCAAGGGGATTCAGAAGTAGGCAGAATGAGGTTATTTCACCATTGTACAGGTCATTGGTGAGACCATGTTTAGAATATGGTGTGAGGTACTGGCATCTTAACCTTAAGAAGTACATCAGCATGCTTGAGGGGGTCCAGAGGAGAACAACCAAGATGATTGAGGGGCTACAGGATAAGTCCTATGAGGAGAGGCTTGGAGACCTGGGGATGTATTCACTGGAAGAGAGGAGGCAGACGGGTGAGATGATAGAGACCTTCAAGTGCATGAAGGGAATTAACAGACTAAAAAGGAAGGGTTTCTTTAAAATGAGTGACAACAGCACTACTAGGGGACACAGCCTAAAATTGATGTGCAACAGATTCAGAAGGGATTTAAGGAAGCATTTCCATATTGAGAGGGTGGTTTCCACCTGAAATGTGCTGCCAAAGAAGGTGGTATTAGCAAGGACAGTGGGCGCATTCAATAGAGCCTGGAACAAGCACAAAGGGAACCCTTGGGACCAAGGAAGGGGAGAAGGGGGAGAAGGAGGGATGGTTGTGGGGGCAGGGTCATTGGCGTAAATTGTAAGGACAGACCCTACATCACTTATCGAGCAGACTCAATAGACCAGTTGGTCTTCTTCTGCTGGCTCTTTCCATATGCTTGTAGCATTTAGGGCTTCAGCTGGGGATGGATGGCAACAAGGTAACAGAAGCAGCACCAGTTCTGGTTTCAGTGAAGCAAAGTAGGGATTAGTAAAGTAAAATATTTTATTCATAAAATCCTGTGAATCAGGATTTTTTCAACTGAGCTAACAGCTCATTTACAACGAGGTCCATAGTACATATACAAAGCCACTATTTCAAATACATTATTACAAATACCTTATCAATACATTAAGTTTTATAATATAAAACACCCGTATACTGTAGGTACAATAAACCAAGTTGTTCAGACAAGTAGACAAGTGTTACACAAAAAAACATTCGGCAGCATACTCATCTGTTATACACAACCCTCATGCTACATTGTACAGCACAGTCTAGATTTAAGAGCTGTATTATCTAGCCAAATTTTTATCCCTTTCCAAATATTTTTCCCAGTTGATGTCCTTAAATTATGTGGAATACTATTCCATCCTAATATGCCCACATAATAGACAGAGTCATGCCCTATCTCTAGGTTACATCTTGGAATTTCCAAGTCCATACCCAGTGCTGATGTTAAGAAGCCTTTCTTTTCTCTACATATTAAGTGAGTGGATATATAAGTTGGGAGGGGGGGTTCCATCCTATCCTTTGTGTATAGATGCAATTATATGTTCCTGCCTTCATTCTCTCAATTTTTGTCATCCCAGGCTGACATTAGAGATGCAGCGAATTTAAATTTCACTGGTGAAGTGAATGAGAAGTTGGCACTTCGCATTGTCATTCCACTACACGGAGTGGCCAATGTGAAAGGCTCTCTTCGTGTTGTAATTATGCCTTCATGTTCTCATTCCGCCTTAACACGAAGTAAGGTGAAGTGACAACAATATAGGCAGCTCCCCCACACATCACATGGTTTACAGTACTGTAAGTCACATGCTTTAGCCAAGCAAATACTTTCACTTTCTCCTTTGCAGAGGTAAAGAGAGGAGGCAGTTTGTCTGTGTAGTAGCTAGGAGGAGCAGAGAATACAGAGATCATATAAAACCCACTCAACAGCTTTTTTCAAAGCTATATTGTTGTTTAGTGTTTTTTTTGTACTCTTTTTGTAGTTCATTTTTCTTTCTGTGATTTCTCTGTTTTTTACTTTTATAAGTTTTTATCTGTGTGTGTGTCTGACTGTGTGTGTGCCTTGGTGTGTGTGAGTGTTTTCTGTTGTTCTTGTCGACTGTTGACTCGTCGTTGCTCTGACAGAGGGAAGGAGGGAGGGAGGGCAGTCGAGTTCAAGTACTTAAGTGCTGAAATGGACCAGGGATGGGGTCAAAGTTAGCGAATGTCTGGGACAGTGTCAGGCGCAGTGGGACCGCATGGCAGCATGGTTGGCAGGGGATGAGTGCACACCCATGGGGGGTGTGGCCGGGTGCTGTTGGACCAGTCAAAAATCTCGGGTACCCCCCCCCGGAAGCAGCAGCACCACCACCACCACCACCACAAGCATCAGCACAGCATCAGTAGCTCCAGCAGCACCGCCTTCATAGCAGGATGTGCCGGAGGTTGAGCACCATCATGACCAGGCTGCTGCCAGTGCATCTGGTCCTCCCGTGCCTAGTTCTCCACCCCCCCCCCCCGGCAGCTCCCCAGTTTGGGAGTTCTTCAACTGTGTCGGGGGGACTGCAGCCTGGTATGGTGCCACATTTGTGGTGTTGAGGTGCACCATGGCCCCCCTGGGGACACACCAGGGGACTGGAGGCCAGCACACCCTTATGGTTAATCACCACAAGGTGGAGTGGCAGGCTTCCACAGAATGAGCCAGGCTCCCACCTGCTGGCACTTCTGTGGCAGTGGCAGAGGGTGCTGCTGTGCATTGCTGCAGCAAGAGGAGGGCCACAACAGCAGCTGCTTCACCACCAGCATGACGCCCACTACCACCACCAGCTGTACCACCACCAGTGGACCCCACTCTGCCTGTAACTCAGGCCGATCTTGCTGTGTTGTGGGCCGTGGTAGAAGAGAACAATGAGAGGGTGAGTGCTGTCCAGCAGCAGTTGGAGCACATAGAGCAAAACCAATTGCAGATTGTGCCAATGCTCCATCTGCTGCTGTACCAGCAGGGGATCTCACATTAGCTTTTTTTCCCCCCCGCTGTGTTATAATCCAAGTTAAGAATGTGTACCCTAGCCAGCCCGGTGGCACTGAGGGTTGAGGCACTGGACACCACACCTCTCACCAGGCCAGTGACCTGGGTTCGGAAGCAAGCCCGGGACACTAGGGGTCAGCAGGGGAAGGGAGGGACTGAGCATCCAGAGGATAGCAGCTCTCCCTCCCTGGGGTGGGGGGATTTCATGCTCCCACAGTCTAGTGTACTCTGGTTGTGCCGGGGGCTCACAGCAGTCGACAGCCAGGAAGAATGGGGATTGGCTGGGGGGCACTCCTGTGGGCATCATCACACTGGAGTGCATTGCAGTCCCCAGCCAACAGGGGGAAAATACATAGAAAATCCCCTACCACCGGGTAAGGTGACAGGACCATCAGCTGCCCCAGCCACAAGACCCACATCAGCTGCATCTCCCAACTCTCCCCTTGGGGACTCATGGGCCTCTCCTTGGGCTGCGAGAGCCCAGGGTCCTAAACCCGATGTAGAGACAGGAGTGCAGTTCAGATGGGTGGTGGAGTCATGGAGCAGAGCATGGATTCCTGAGAGATGCCCCAGTTAGGTAGGTGCATAAAGAAACTTCACAAAAAAAGAATGTGTACCCTGACATATTTCTGGTGCCTCAGGAGGAGTGCGCACCCATGGGGGGCATGGCCGGGTGCTGCTGGACTGGTCGAAAATCTTAGGTACCTTGTTTACTTTCTGTTGTGGAGTGGTTGTGGAAAATCAGGACTGAGCAATGCAAGTATAATGTGCTAAATTGCATGTGTGCAGTCAGTGTTCTTTCCTGTGTGTGGCCTGCAGGCATTGTCCAGCTTCTTGCAAACATATTGTTGCAGTGTTTATGGTATAAAGAATAAAGATAAGAATATATAATGTATATTTTATTGGTACCATCAGCAACAGCGGAACATGAAATGCAAAGTGTCCCGGAATTAATGGCTCACTCAGTCATGTGCTTAGTGCTGACACACAGTCACCAGAATTTTTGTGCATTCCCAAAATGCAACTGTCTTGTATCCAAAGAATTCTCCAGTGCTGAAAACGTGAAATGAGAGCATCAGATGAATTGCGGTGTCTCAGAATTAATGATGCACTCAGTCATGTGCGCAGTGCTGACACACAGTCACCAGAATTTTTGTGCATCCCAAAAATGCAACGGTCTTCTGTCCAGAAAATTCCCCAGTGCTGACAAAGTGAAATGGGAGTGTTACAAGAAGTGCAGCTCCTGGGGCAATTACATGTAATGCTGCTGTGTATTGACCTTACTGTGATGATGATGTGATGATGCACAGTGTCTTGCCAAACCATATGAAGAAGGGGTAACATGAATGACCATTCAGTGTACCGTCACAAATGATGACACTGAGAGAACTGTTGGTTGCTCAAAATGTGCTGCAATCAACTCAACAGGAAGGGTGACCTCTGTGTGTACACTAATAGTAGCCTTGGTGAGTTGATATATACATATACATATTTTCTTGGGGGGGGTTGACATAAATATACATGTACTCATTGTATTGTTTTCTGTCACGGGTCACACACTGTTGGTGTGCGCACTCCCGTGCTTGAGAAATTGTGGCATTGGAATTGGAAATGGAATACTCTCAAGCCAACGAAGGCAAGTGTTTTTTTTGGGGGGAGGGGGGATTATCATATTGCAAGTAGGTCTCATTAATGGTTTATTGTTTGCTTACTTCTTCACAGATTTGATCTGCATCCTTTTCTTTCCAGTAATGATGGTCATGGTCATCATTGATTCATACAACTTCTACTTGTTGCATGTCTTCCAGCCTTGGGGGTATGATGTTGAAGTTCTTTGGATAAGGCAACTATGACACAACAAAGCATCTGGAAGTTTCCTAAAAAAGAAATGAAGGACTTATTAAGACTTGATTGCAGCACTAACACATTATGTTTAAGCTGCAGCTGTTACACTACAGGTATATGGATTAACACAGATAGCAAGTTGTGAAGCCACAAGAACACCAAATCATCAGATCACAATTAAATGTAGTAACAGGCTGTAACAAATACACTGTGTCAGTGTGTCTGCATCTTAACTCAAGTTACATTTTAAAACCACATCTTGTCAAGGCACATGACCTGGGTCAAACTTTTTCAACACTAGCATGGCTGCAGCAGCAAATTTGGAATACAGTGCATGATGTGTTGGGCAAATATTTTGTGACGTACACATTACCTACTTTACAAATCATCAGTCGGATTTTTTGCACAAAAAAAGGAACAGATTAAATAAAATTGATATACTTACCAATATGGAAATGGATATCCCATAGGTTGCTGTACACAGTAATGCTGTACCATTGATACAGAACTTCAGCGAAGAAGAGTCGTTTGTTAACCTGTCAAAAAACAAAATAAGTTGGCCATATTTGTTTGACCATTGCAGCTCGGAAAAGCAACAGGGAACAAAACACACAGCTCAAGGAGGTTTAATAGCATGAAAAACATTAGTACACATACTCACTTTATAGTATTCATAGCAAGAAGCTTTGTGCCTATGGTTGATGGATGTGGTCTCCTGTTCGACTCCTTCTGCCTTGGCATGTCCAGGACATGTAATGGAAAACATCATCAGAATGGTGGTGGTGGGTATTGGTGGTCATAGCTTAGGCAAATGATGACATTCCGCTCACATTGTCCTGCATCTGGTGGTAGTTGTAGTGGCTAACAGGAGTCTTACGGTGGTGGTCCAGGGGTGCACACAAAGTCATTCCCCCTTGTGGCAGTGGCTAACAGTGGTTTCATGGTGGTGGTCCAGAGGGGCACATGGTGACTTTCACAATGGTGGCAGTGGCTAACAGCAGTCTTATGGTGGTGGTCCGGTGGGGCACACAAACTCATTCCTCTTGGTGGCAGTGGCTAACAGCAGTTTCATGGTGGTGGTCCGGGGGGGCACACAAAGTCATTACCCCTGGTGGCAGTGGCTAACAGCAGCCTTATGGTGGTGGTCTGGGGGAACACAGTGACATTCCCTATAGTGGCAGTGGCTAACAGCAGTCTTTTGGTGGTGGTACAGTGGCCAGGATATATTGTGCTCTATGTTACAAATGTGACAAGACATATGGAATTTGAGTCACTCTGAGTGGGACACTGATTTTACTTTCCGAAAAAGAAAAAATGTTCATGCAACAATTGTGACAGCCTTTTAACCACTTAAGTTAGAACATGCCAACATTAACCTCATTATCATCATCCTCATAAGGAAAGCTGCCCTCACAGTCATCTATGTCTGAATTCTGACCACTGGGAAATTCTTTCTCCGTTGTGTCATGGTCTATGTCAGTGACAGGCTGTTTCATGCTGCCACTGCCAGTGCCACCAGGATAGTCCATTTCTACATCAGCAAAACCATGACTAGGCCAGGGTACGAATACTGAGGTTGCAGTCTGAGTTGGTATGTGCCTCTCATTCATTTTTATGAATTTCAGCAAACTGACATTTGCAGGAGAGTGGTATGTATGATGATCCCGAACTATTGCACCTGCTGAGCTGAATACCCTCTCGACACTTACACTGGAGGGTGGGCATGTCAGGTACTTCAGTGCCACTGCGGTCAGCTCTGGCCATTCACCGACCTTTCCACTCCAGTATAAAAGAGGATCATCAGTTATTGACAGATGCCTGTTTTCAGACAAATATGACTCAACCATTTGCTGTGCTGCACTAACTCAAGTGGTTGATGCATCATCCTGTTCTCCGGAATCATTTATGTTACAAATCCTCACTTGGGACAAAGCTTCCCAAAGTGGGTTAGCCAGTTTTGCTGACAGACCACCTGGAACTGCAGTCCCCTTCTCCTTACAGGATATGCTTGATACTACTCCAGGTTCACCTTCAGCTTGATTATGCTGCTGAGGTTTGCTGACCTTGACACGTGACTTCTGTGCCCCATGAACCAAGCACACCAGTTGCCCACTGACATTTTTTACCTGCCCAGGCCTGCCCTCCAGTACTTCGGCAATTCCACGTTTGTATCGTGGGTCCAGCATTGTTGCTATTGCAGAGTTGTCACTATGCTGAATGCTCAACATGTGACGATTTTGGTCGAATATTGTCAGCACGTGTTTCAGGAACACACTACTAGCACTGTCTCCGGCAACATCAAGGCTATGCTGTACATTCACCAATGTCTGCCTCAGCACCTGCAGCAGTGGAATTGATTGGCTAATGGAGGTAAACGCACCACTCACTGCCTGTGCGGCATGTTCCAAAAGGCCTCAAAATTGTTATTACAGAGTCCATGAGGCACCACTGTTCAGTCATCATAGACATGGAGGCCCCAGAACTGTCACGGCTAGTGTACATGACAAGATATTCTGAGATGGCTTTGTATTGTTCGTCCAACCTCTCTGCCATGTATAAAGTGGAGTTCCAGCAGGTAACAACGTCCAGCTTCAAGCAGTGCTGCAGGAGGCAGTTTCAGATCTGCAACTGCCGAAGTTGGTCACGAGCCTTTGAAGAGCGTGAAAAGTGAGAACAGATATGGCGTGCATCTGTCAGCATTTCCTTTATATCAGGGTGCTGCAGAAACTCCTGCACCACAAGATTTAAACAGTGGGCCATGCATGGAACCCAAAGAAAGCCACCATTCATGATGCATTTAACCACATTTGACCCATTGTCACTTGCTATGAACCCAGCTCTCAGGGACAGGGGGTTCAGTCACTTGTCAGTTTCAGTCAGTACCAAGTCCAGCATGTTTTCACCAGTGTGTGAACAGGTCACGTTGCACATAGCAATCGTTGTAAGCTGTCGAATTCCTGGAATATTGCTACCATGACACTCCACCTTACTACACTGATTATTCACACTACCAACAGCACAAACAACATCCGGCACCTGCGCCCAATGTGCAGTTATACACAAATATGAACTCCTCTCTGTTTTGCCACTTGTCCATATAGCCATATATAAATGGATGAATGAAGAGGAGGAATGTTGAAGGGCGTATCTTACAGAGTTGGACACAGTACAGTACAACTTAGGGACAGCACAGGTGGAAAAGTATGTCCTGGATGGGACTTTCCATTTTGGACAGGCACGTGCTGCAAACTGCTGGAACCCAGAATTCTCCATAAAGGAGAAGGGCAAAAGATTAATTGCCAGCATTTCAGCTACAGCAGCATTAACTTCACGTAACACTGTATGATTGGGTGGGTACTTCAGCTTATCTGCAAAAACACCCTGTAACATGGGCTGACTTAAACGTTTTACATGGGGTGTGATGACAAAAAGTTCTGCTCTGCAAATGGCAGGGGGTGGAGTGTGGACGTGTGATGAAGACGGTTGCACAGGTGATGAAAAATCCACAAATAAAGCTATTTTCCCAGATTTACGAACAGGGGTTGATGTACCACTTGCACTAGACATACTGCATTCACCACCACCACCAAAACTGCTACTCTCCCCACCACTAGACAAGATTTAAAAATCATTATGCTCATCCACCTCATCATGCCTATAGTAATCCTCTGCTGTTATTTCATTACTACTGCACACATTTAATTTCCTACATGATCTTACAGTCACAGAAGGGGAATAACATGCTCATTATGGTTAATGACGAGGGTGAACGCCCCACTGTGGCATTAGCTGCCATTTTGTGCTGGGTCTACAGTACTATGTGCCTGTTCTTAAGATGTGTATGCTGTCCCACTGTGCCCAGATGGCTCCCCTTTTTACCTCACCTCACATGTGCATAGCAATCCTGGCAAACTGCAATTGACTCATCATTTGCATCTTGCACCAAAAAATCCCAAATAAGGGATTGTGATCCCCTACTTTTAACATGTCCCTGATGCTGCTTATTGGACTCTGTTTTTTAAGCCCTGAAGTAGGGGGTGTGTGCTACATGATTTTTCAGGCCGTGCACACTTGGACTACAACTGACCACCACGACTACCTATCATTATTACTGGGTCATCATCATCATCATCATCATGAACTGAAACTGGTAAATAACACATTTTTATGGGGGGGGGGGTTAATGCAAACAGACCCAGACATAGCCACCTTGAATTTCTTTTTCTCTGGTTCCCAACAGGGGTCATTGACATCATCATCATATTCATCAACATCACCCACATCCACATCTTCTGCTTGGATGCTTGGATGCTGGCATGTGGACTGCATGTTGCAACCACAGCAACTTCAGCATCATCAGATTCATCATCAACACCACCATCACCCGATATTTTTTCACCACACTGTGAAACATTGCATGGCAAATGCGTAACCTGAACCATGGTGAAAGAAATGTGACATCGTGTGTTATCATTGCCATGATGATCAGAATCCTTATGTTCAGTTACCAATGGGATGTTGCTGGGGAATATGACATCATCTACACTGTCGCTCATTGCTTTACACTCAACTATATTTTTAGACTGGTCAGAAGTGGAACTTGAGGCAGCAATACTCATACCACCAGCAACTGCACTAACACTACCAGCTGGGACAACATCATCTCCTCCAACTATGAGTGAAGCTACTGATTGGGCTGTAAAAAACATTGATGGAGAAATACCTTTCCTCACATCAGCAATGCACTTCTGCAACTTTGTACTACCATGCCCACAGACAATCTTACCACTGGCAGCAGTGCCATGGCGAGAAACAGCTTTGCTTGCACATCTCTTTGCCAGCATTTTGGGGGATCAACAAGAATATTCTAAACAAATTTAGATTTTGGAACTTTCACTCTGGACCGCTGGATGTGAAGCCAAAAAAAAACAACTGTGGCTTCAACAAGAGATACAGACGCAAAGTCACAACAAGTTCAACAACACCTTAACTAATCAGTGGTGCTCAAGTCAAAATAAAATCTGGAGAAGAATACTTTTGCTGGTTGGGGGGAGCACTGTGACTGCAGAGTACAGTAACACTGCAAAACCAGGATACCACAATGGCAGTACAAAATCACACAGGTGCAATGGATAGCAGGTTCACACTGCTGCAATTACACTGTGGCACAAAAAAAGGTGTATTATTTGATGTCACGCATCGCATACACACTCACACACATACACACACACACACACACTTTGTCTAAGCAAATTGAAAACTTCAGTAATATACAACATATTTTAAGCAACCTGAAATTATGCTCTGCTGCACCAGGTTCACAACACAGCAAAAAAATTTCAATAATTACTGAAAATATTACTGTGTGTACAGTAACACAGTTACACAAGAAAAATATAACCAAAAAAAGAAGAACTCCATATTTCTCCAACTTAAATCTACCTACACCACAGATACACCCCTCCCCCAAAGCGCACTTCCACTGTCTCTCAGTACACAGACTGAATGTTGTACATTAACATTCAAAATCTACACACAACCAATAAACACTCAATGATATGAGCAAAGGAGAGTTTCCTACAATCGATGCACTAAAGTTTGAGCAAAAAAAATTATTTAAAAAGGCTTTTCAACAGATTTTAGAGGGTTTGAATCGCAAAGAGCTCTCAGAGCAAACTATCTCCTATAACTGCCTATACACACTACCCTGAACTGAGGCTGTGCAGAACAATCTAGAGCCCATGTGACCCGCAATCCCATGAACTGCTACAAAATTCACCTTTAGAGCACACCAACAAGGCAAAGTGATGTGAAGTACAGTGCATTGATGTAAGGTACTTTGCCTTAACATTAGTGGACTAGTGGTTTGAGGAAGGCAGAATAACACAAAGGCAATGCTTTCAATAGACTTCACGTTCCTCATTATGATGTGAAGTATGCCGCTTCGCCTTGCAGAGTACTTTGCAAATTCCATATTACTCCACAAATCACTTCATGGAGCGAATTGGGGCCACTTCACCCACCACTAGCTGTTACATAGCTGGCTTTTGTGCATTAAGCGTGGGGCACCAAGGAAGAACCTGGAGAGCCGGCTGTAGCAAACGACCAGTCTCGCCAGCTTCCCCTTGGTCCCACCTATGTGCAAAATATCTCTGTAGTCAAATATTGGTGTTATCATAGAATTGACCATGCGCTTCTTTGTCTCTAATGATAGACATAAGTTTGCCCTATATAAGGCCCCCAGTCTCTTTCCCACATTTTTCATCAAGTTATCTATATGTATGTCCCATCTAAGGGTACTGTCTAGCCATACTGTAAGCCCAAATACTTATATGATTAGACCTGTTGTATTGGGGATCCCCTCAGGGTAACTATATTTAGTGATAGTTTCTCAGTCCCGTCATTAATGTGTGAAAACAACATAGTTTGTGTTTTTTAGGATTAAGCACCAATTTACTATGATAAAAGATAATTTGTAAATCAGTAGCTGCAGTATACATCAAATGGTTTTTAAGCCTGACAATACTTCAAGCTGTAATACTGATAACCACTGAACAAGAAAATAATAAATTGAAAGTGCCCTCACACACTTGGTCATATTGGCCTATGCTGTTGAAAGTTAATACTAAAACGTAGTCCATCACCAGCTGCCAAGCATCTTTTTAGCCACATATTCACTAGATGGAATGTTTATCATGGAATGCAGCAATTCAAACGTCTGAAGAATTCTACTAGCTGAATGCTCATCTCTCCTCACGCAAATGCATACAACAGAAGGCCTCACTAAAGCCAGGAATTCATTAAGCAATAAGCCAAGAGGGGGTGTGGGTTATCGGGGGATTTACCACAGCTGGAGTGGTTTGCCCATGAGGCACAGCCGAGTGGGTAAATCTAAGCCAACCATGGTAAATCCCCGATAACTAAATCCCTAGTGGTTTATTGTTATTATATATGTCATTGCTTTATTTTTATGATTTAAAAAAACAGTACTTGCTATAATGCTTAAATAAGCGACTCAGTAGTAGAGCAGTCATTGGTTTTGTTTACTTTCCCCGATGTACGGAGCTGCTGTTTTACAGTCTCTGCTTAGCAGGGAAACAAGATGGTGGCCGGAGGTCCGTGATTTTGCCATCAGATTGCTTTTTTTCCAAGATGTGGCTGGCTGGCACCTTTTGCAGTAATTATCAGAGGATTTACAATGGTGGTAGGGTGCTAGTCAGTCATTTTGATTGGTTGTTGTCTAAGGTCCATGGTATAATATTGTTTTTGTTGTAAGGCAAACAGCAAAGGTGTTCCTGGTAGGCAGGTAAGGATGGGGGAGGGTCGATGGTTGGAAAAGAAGCTCAAAAATAAAACTGTGAGTAGTGCATAATTTTTTTAAAATTTGTGTATGTGTCTAAGAAGGAAAATAACATTTAATCAATGTTTTTCTTTATTTTGAAATAGTTTTACTTTTAGGGCCTAGATGTTTCTTTTTAGTGAGTAAAGGTGGCAGCCATGTTTGTAATGGCAATCAGGAATTTTTGAAAAAGGCACTGGAAGTGCTAGTGTGTTGTGTCCTCAGTGCCAACTATTGTTTTTTACTAGTGCATTGTTATTTCAAAACCCTGACTCTGACAAGTCAGGATCCAGTACTTTCCCATCTGTCTTACAGCTGGAATAATAAGCAATATCTGTTATTATAAAATATTGATTCTAATTATCTTCCTAGTTGTGGCAGTGTTGGCACTTGTAGCATGACAACAACCACAAACAATCAATACTGCTGGACCTGGTAACAGTTTGGGCCACCTTTTTTAGGGCCACATAGAAATTCTATGCAGTCCTTCTGTGATTATGCAGAGAGAGCAGCTAGAAAATGTGTGACAGGATACCTAGACTGTTTCCTTCCACAGTTAGAACTGAAGCACATGAGGTCATCTCCATTTAACACTCTGGTGTTCCATTATGCCTTCCTCTCCCCTCCACCACTGGACTATATTCTTCGTAATAATTCATTCATTCACATTCACTCAAACTCTCCCACTTGATGAGGGGAACAAGCATGTGGTCTTAGTCAGAGTTGTCACGAGTGAAAGAGATTCATTTTGTTGATTTATGTTTACCAGGGAGAATGGATGGAGTTGGGAGATTTAACCAAACCTAATTACTTATGTAAATGAATGTAGAGAGAGAATTGCAAAAGGTCAAACAAGTATACAAATTAAATGTTTCATGTTAAAGTACAATAGTATAGATTATTTTAGTAGGTATGAATTAGTAGATAATTACTTATATGTCTTTATATGTACACTGATGGTTATAACTTATTTATGCTACAGGATTGCTCTACCCTACAGAATTATTAGTTATCTAATTGTTTAGTTTGATGCTAATGTTAAAATCAATACTGCTGCTTTATTGAAATATCTATTAGCAAATGTATGTTTTGTACTTAATTTTACTGTGTTTTTTCTTTTCTTTAAAAGGTCAATAAACTTTTTAATGGAAAAAAAAGCTTTTGTTCCCTTCCCTTCCTTTCCCACAGTCTTGACATGTGTCACAAGTGTGACAGTACTCAGCCACATCTTTATAGATACCAGGCCAATAGAAGCTTTGTATCAACCTCTACGTGGTTCATGAAGGTCAAACAAGTATAAGAACAGGACTGATACTTTTATTAAGTATGAATTAGTAGGTGATTACTTAAATGTCTTTTTATGTACACTTTGATGGGTATAACTTATTTAGGTTACACTATTGATCAACCCTTCTATAGAATTATTAGTTCTCTAACGGTTCAGTTCAATGATAGTGGTGAAATCAGTACTGCTGCTTTATTGAATATATATTAGCTAGTGTTCATATTATGTACTTAATTTTAGTCTGCTTTTTCCTGTTCTTTTCTTCTTTTTAAAAAATCAATAAACTTTTTAATGAAAAAAAGCCTTTGTCCCCTTGTTTACCCACTCTCTGACACCGTACTCAGCCACATTTTTATAGACTCCAGGTGTACTGGACCAAATTGCCTGTGACATCTTCCAAGTCTACAAGGAGCTGTGTCAGTGTGTGAGGGCCAGATTGGGATGCTTTGCAGTTCTCCTTTACACTTTTCTACACCAGCAGTGTTGTTTCCAACTTTGTTGTGCCCCAGCCGAAGACCCAGTCACATAACCACCAAAAGATTTCAATCAGCCCGGCACCGGTAAGTGAGGGGGCTACTGGGCAGGTGAAGGTGGGATAAGTGTTTTCTGGGGTGGAGACTTTCTGCATAAAAGCATGGCTGCACTAGCGGCTGCCCACACAGTGGCTGCATGCATGAGTGGTTCACGCAGGAGTGGCATGAGTCACCTGTGTGAGTCTACTGCTGGACGCTGTGGTGAGTCTGCATTTTTTATGTTATTACTGTTTTATTTATTTACCTTCTGTTACAATGATATTAATAACCGATCTAGGAGTATTTAATTTAGGTCCTTTTGTTACTGTTTTCTCTTTGATGCTGCAGTTAGTATTGTGCGGTCATTTCAGTGCAGTTATTAGAGATTATATTACTGCACACAAAGGCTTTTAGTTCTTAAAGCTTATATGTTACTCCTTAGTGGGAACATATTAGATCCTTAGGTAAATAAGATTTTATCTTTCATATTGTTTAGGCTATATTAATAGATTTTTAGTAGGCAAAGTACGTTTTATAAGAGGGTACATTTTTATACTAAATATGTCAGTTTTAATAAGTTGTTTATTGATACTACTTAACTTACGGGGCCACAATATTGTTTCCCCTTTTTATACAAACTTTGGTAATGATGATGTTTTTCCATGGGCTGAAGACGGTTTCCTTTTATACAAAGGCACTTCATGTTCCGAATCTATCAACAGAATACCTTTATTGTGGAAACTGGGACAAGAGTATTAATCACATGGGTATTTAAAATTTTTAATCAATTGTTCTTTGTCAACTAAAGTTAACCTACAGTCAGATTCTGCACTAAAGGGGAGATTAGGTTAGAGAATAAACTAAGAATAAGAAAACTTGTTCTTTTGTTGTTGTTATTGTCTGGGTCTGTCCACCCCCGTCCAGGACCTAATTCACTACAAAACAATAAGGTTGGTCACAATTATCAATGGAAAAGTAGGTCCACTCTGAAGTTAGTCCATTTGAATACTCAAAGTTTATTGACTAAGTGGACTGAATTCATAGCTTGGATAGAACAGAATAAATTTAACATAATTACTGTATCTGAAACATGGCTTAAAAAAGAAAATTAAGGATTGTGAAGTTTCACTCCCCACTATAATTTTTACAGGAAGGACAGGTCGGAAAAAGAAAAGGGGGTGATATTTGTCTCCACAAAATTACACTCTACTAAATTCTTTGCCTCTGAACCCAGTTCTGTTTGTGATTTGCTCTCAGTAGAAGTCATTACAGGACATGAAAAACATGTATTAGTTAGTTCAGTATGTGTTCCTCCGGGTAATATTTTGGTGGGTTTTGAACTTTTGTCTAGCCTTAAAAAAAAATTACTCACAGGGTAGTCACATGATGAAACACAGAAACATAGAAACATAGACTTTGATGGCAGATAAGTACCACTTAGCCCACCTAGTCTGCCCATTTCCCTACCTAGAGGATAAGCTGCAGATCCTATTTAACCAAAAGCCTATTTCTTCCTACCCCCACAAAAATTGCCTTATGTCTGTCCCATGCATTCTTGAATTCTCCCACAGTTTTAGACCCCACAACCTCCTCAGGAAGGCTGTTCCATGCATCCACCACCCTCTCAATAAACAAATACTTCCTCACATTTCCCCTGAGCCATCCCCCCCATCTTCAAATTGTGTCCCTTGTTCTTGCACATCTCTTTTTCTAAAAGATGCTACCCTCTTGGATTTTGTTGATTCCACTGAGGTACTTAAACATTTCTATTATGTCCTCCCCCCTCCTTTCCTCAAGGGTATACATATTAAGCTCCTTTAGCCTCTCCTTGTATGGCTTCTCTTGCAGACCCTGCACCATTTAAGTTGCCCTCCTCTGAACTGCCTCCATCCTGTCTATGTCCTTGTGGAGATGGGGGTCTCCAGAGCTGGACACAGTACTCCAGATGGGGTCTCACCAACTGTCTGTACAGGGGGATAACAACTTCTTGTTTTCTGCTTGTGATGCTTCTCCCTATACATCCCAGTATCCCCCAGCCCTCCCTACCACCTTCTGACATTGCTTGCCAACTTTAAGGTCATCTGATATGATTACCCCCAGGTCCCTTTCCATTTTTGTTGTTGTTACTACCTCCCCCCCCCATTGTGTAATCTTCCCCTGGGTTTTTGTTTCCCAGGTGCATTACTTTGCACTTCTTTGCATTGAATCCAAGCTGCCATTCTTCTAACCATTCCTCCAACCTTGCCAAGTCTCTTCTCATCCTTTCCACACCTCTTTGTGTATCAACCCTGTTGCAGATCTTTGTGTCATCTGCAAAGAGGCATACTTATCCTTCCAGTCCCTCTGCAATGTCACTTATAAAGACATTAAAAAGGACTGGACCCAGTACTGAACACTGCGGTACCCCACTAGTAACCCCTCTTTCTTTAGAGTGGACTCCATTTACAATTACCTTCTGTGTCCTGTTCAGTCAATGTTTTACCTAGACTACCACCCTGGGACCCACTCCAAGGCTGGTTAATTTGACTATTAATCTTTTGTGTGGGACTGTGTCAAATGCCTTGCTAAAGTCTAGGTAGGCCATGTCCACAGCCCCTCCCTGGTCTACTACTTTGGTCACCCACTAAAAGAAATCAATTAGATTCATCTGACATGACCTTCCCGCTGTGAACCCACATGCTGCCTTGGGTCCTGTGCCCCACTGGCCTCTAGGTACTCAACAATTCTTTCCTTCAGAAGTGATTCCATCACTTTCCCTACCACAAAGGTCAAACTGACAGGTCTGAAGTTTCCTGCCTCTGTCTTGCTCCCACTTTTGTGAAGGGGAATCACATCACCTTCTTCCAGTCCTCAGGTACCACACCATCTTCCCATGATTTGTTATAAAGGGTAGTCAGTGGTGTCACTAGTTCTCTACTTAATTATTTTAGAATTCTGGGGTGAATTCCATCTGGCCCCATTGCTTTGTCCACCTTCAATTTTAGAAATTCTTTCAGAACTCTTTCTTCTGTGAAAGGACTGGGATCGACTCCCCTCTCCAGAGTGCTTTTGTTAATTGGATTAGGCACCCCCACTTCCTCTTTTGTGAATACTGAACAGAAGTATTCATTCAGTGTCCCTGCTTTTTCACTGTCACTCTCTGCCCACCCACCATCCATTCTATTCAGCCTCACTATCCCTCCCTTTGTCTTTCTACACTCCCTGATATACCTATAAAAGGTTTTATCCTCCTTCTCAACTGAGTTGGCTATCTTTTCCTCAGTTTGTGCCTTTGCTATTCTGACTACTCTCCCTGCTTCCTTCTGCCTTAACTGATACAGTTCTCTGTCCTGCTCCTTCTGGGTTTCCTTATACTTCCTAAATGCTATCTTTTTCTCCCTAACATTCACTGCCACTTCTTTTGAGAGCCATAGTGGCCTTTTCTTTCATTTTGATTTGTTTATTTGTGTCACACAAAGGCTTGTTGCCTCTGTGATGGCAGTTTTGAAATTTCCCCATTGTTGCTCCACCCCTCATTCTAGCCTGTTTGCTAGTGCTTTTCTAAGGCACTCTCCCATCTTGCCAAAGTCAGCCCTCCTGAAGTCCAGAACCCTCACTTTTGTATGGCTTGACTCTGTAGCTGAGTTTATCATGAACCACACTGGTGGTCACTTGTTCCTAAATGGCTACCCACTTCTAAATCTGAGATCCTCTCACTGTCCCCATTTGAGAGTATGAGGTATAAGATTGCTCCCTCATGAGTAGGTTCCAAAACTAGCTGTCTGAGGCATGCCACCTGAAGGGTATCAAGAATGGCCCTGCTTTTGGATGTGGCTGCAGCAAAGGTGCTCCAGTTAAAATCTGGCATATTAAGGTCCCCCATCAGCAGTATCTGCCCTTTCTCTGCCATCCTAAATATGCCTTCTATCATATCCTTGCCTATTCCCTCCACCTGACATGAGGGTCGGTATACAACCCCTGTGCGGATTGTGGTGCCATTTCCAGTCTCTAAGGTGACCCACAGTGCCTCCTCTCCTCCCTGTTTACTCTTTTGTTCAGTTGCTTTTATGTCCTCCCTTACATAGAGAGCTACTCCCCCCCTTTTCTGCCCTACCTATCTCTCCTGTAGGTTGTGTACCCTGGTATGTTAACATTCCAGTCATGGTTCTCTGTGTACCATGTTTCTGTGACTGCTACGATATCCAAGCATCCCTCTTCCATCAAGGCCACCAGTTCAGGGAGCTTGTTGCCACACTACAGGCATTGATACTCATTACCCTCCATTTCTTGATGGCCTTACCCCTTTTTGCCCCATCCCTGTCCTTATTGCGTTAGTCACTTTCTCCATTTACCCCTGCACTTCTCCCTATTGACATCTCTACGTTGGTGTCTACCTCACTTAGTACCCTGATTTTTTGGGGGGGCTAGGATTTCCCTGCTCCTTTCCAGTGCCTCCCCTTGGCTGGTTTAAATGCTTGCCAATGAAGTATTTAAATCTATCACCTAGGATCCTGGTTCCCTCCTGGACAGATGCAGACCATCATGCCAGTATAGGCCTGCATCCGTCCAGGTGGACCTCCAGTCCCCAATGAAGCCAAATTCCTGAGCTCTGCACCAGTTTTTCAACCATTGATTGAATCCCATGGTGTGGAGCACCTTAGCCTCATCCATGCCATAGACAGGCAGCACCTCCGAGAAGGTTACCTGTGTGTGCTGTTTGTCTAAGGCCCCTCCATATCTCCAAAAATGCTTCTTGCACTGCTCTGATCCCTTTCTTAGCCAGGTCATTTGTCCCTAGGTGGACAATGACATCCAGCTCCCTCTCCTGTGCAGCTGCTCCTGTGATCCTGAGGATTTGCTCACTGTCCCTCCAGGCCATGGCGCCAGGCAGGCACATTACCTCCCTCTCACCTTCCTCCCCCAGTTCGACCTTCCTAACAATGGAGTCCCCCACCAGGAGTTGTTTCCTTCCCCTGTCGGGTCCCATGCCACCCTCCTGTGGGTCTCCTTTGTGGAGGTTCCCAGCATTCTCCTTGGTCTCTACTGTAGGTGCCTCCATAGAGGAACCACACTTTTCCAGAATGGCATAGAAACTGTGGAGAGGTACAACTGGAGGGATGCACCTCTGCTCCACCACCCTTACCCTCCCTGAGCCCACTGTGGTCTAACTTCTCCTCTTTCTTGGCAACCTCTGAGGCAACGGCAGTGACTCTGGTGGTCCCTGCTTGGGAGAAGAGGTCCCACAAATCCTGGCCAACTCAGCCTGAAGATGAGTAATCTCCTCCCTCAGCCCAGAGAGGTGCCTGCAGATGGGACAACACTGCATCCTCCAGAACGTCTTCCGGAAGACTGCTGCTCCACAGCCACTGTACTGCACCACTCCCATTATGTCTTTTTTCTGGCCCTCTAACTGTTGTTTGGAATACTTACACTTTCCTCTGTTTGTTTATTTTTTTTTCTTCCCCTACTTACTTACTGCCTCTGTGCCCTTTTAGCTCCTGATTTTCCTGTTCTAAGACAAGAAGTTCCTATATTTCTCAGTAGTCTCCTTACTTGCTCAGAGTCAGACCTGCAGCAGCTGGGGGAGATGGAGAGCTACTCTTGCCCTTCTAGGATGGTGAGTCTTTGGTGGCTCTGTGATCACTCACTTCCTGCTCCCAAACAGGAAGTTCCTGTTGTCAGTTAAATCCTGTGCCTATAAAAGTAAAACTGGTTTAGGGTGGGGGTGGAGGGGAGGGAAGGAGGGCAATATAGTCCCAGTAGAGAAGGTTTAGTTATACCAGTAGCTCCTTCCTCCTGGTGCTCTGTCTGTTCTCTGGCAGAAGCTATCTAGGGCAGTGCTTAAATCTGGTTTTAACCTGGCTCCTTCAAGCTAAGCCACTCCCCCTACTTTGCAAATCTTTCTATACTTAATTAATTTCACAGATAACAATTCCCTTCTGACACCTGTTACTATCTCTTTCTTACAAATCTGAACTGTACTGTGGACTCTCCCTGCACTGGTCTTCTCTTCCTTTCACATACCTCCTGTGGATTTGTCCTCGGCCCATTCATAAAGTGAAACACCATTCTTGGCAGCATCACTATCTACATCCTGCACGATTTATCCACAGTCTGCCCATGGTCCTAGGAAATGCTTCTACTCATGAGGACTCAACATTGTAATGTGCAGTGTCTGTATTGAGGACATTTATCTCCACAATTTATCTATCAACTACATGTCTACATCCAGGTGATACAACACCTTTTTTCCCCCCTTTCTGTCTTTTTCCCCACACTGGGTCAATATCACCAGCTATTGCCTATATTCTTGGATAGCACCTACTAGATTGGAGATTCTATGGACCTAAGGCTTTTAGGATCTCACTTCAATGCTGCCTTTCTGTTTCCCCTTATATGCTTATAATGCTGTAATGGTAGAGCTTGGTACAGTAGTGTTAAAGGGATACTCTCATTGAGGGGTAGGGCAGGAGGTTAGTGGTTAACTCTGCTTTCTTGGCAGTGGATCAAATATCAGAAAGGGGGGTGTTCATAACTGTTCTATGGATGCTGGGTTTGGACTGAACTTTGCCACTTATTATTACAGGGCTTCTGATAGCCCCCTGGGTTTATATGGATGTTTCTGCTAAATGTCTGGGCCTGTTTCTAGGGGTCCTGTTCCAAGTGTTGTGGGGCTGGGTACTTTTGAGTGATGGTAGGAGTTGGGGGGGCAATACTTGTTGGACACATTGGGGATGTCTCTATCTATATTTCTGGTTATAAATTTGTTCTTCTGCAAATTTGGGGGAAGGAAGGGTTATGAGGTAGTTGAAGTTGAATGTGCTAGATTTTTCTCCATTTATGACTTGGGTTGTGTTGCATGTGTTTTTGTTTGGACAGTTTATTGGGATGGGGATGGGAAGGGGTTAGGAATGCATCATGGGGGGCACAATTATTTCTTTATAAGATTACACTGTCTCTCGCAAGCCTCATTTAAAATCTTGGGATTTCAGATTGGGATTGGGGTGGGCATGCACTATTAATGCTGTTGTTCAAGAGTTTACTTTGAATTTGGATAAGATCTTGGGAAATTACCCTGTACAAGCAGAGTGTTACATCGCTTTTCATATTATTGCGATAAGCCTTACATTCTGCTCATGGAATGTAAAGGGGGCCCAATCTCCCACTAAGAGGGTCAAAATTATTTTGCATTTGCATAAATTAAATGTAGATGTTGCCTTTCTACAGGAAACGCACTTACTCCCCTCTCAGGTTCTCCAGTTTAGGAGGTCCTGGGTGGGGCAGGCACTTGGCATGGGGCTGGACTCAAATAGAGGGGGTGTTGCCACATTGGTAGCTCATAAGTACCGTTGAGACTGCTGGACTCAGTCACTTATCGCCAGGGGAGAGTTATTCTTCTAAAGGTACTTCTTGACCAGTCGGAAGTTGTGCCGGGCTCAGCTTATGGGCCAATTACCGAGGACCCCCAATTCTTCACCTCTCTGCTGACACAATTAGCCCCTTGGTCCACCTTGCCCATCCTTTTAGGCAGGGAATGGAACCTTGTGCATTGCAATGTTCTGGATAGATCCAGACTGGGTACTCACTCCCTATCACTGGCCCAACTCGCTCTTAGAGAGGTAATGGACTCCGTAGGACTTACTGATTCCTGGAAGGCATTCTTTCCCTCAATTAGGGAATACTCCTGTCACTTGATACCACACAATTCATTTTCCAGAATAGATTACTTCTTGTTGAGGACTGGGCACCTTCCTGCTGTGTTATCCTGTAACTATTTGTCCAAGGTGATCTCAGATTACCACCCTATACTTCTGCATTGGCATTTGAGACCCCCCCCCCCACACCAATAGGGATAAGGTCTGGAGGTTTAATGTTCAGTTATTAAAGTCAGAGAATTTTGTCTCCCACCTCCATACCTCCATTTCCACTTTCCTAATTAATAATTCCCCATTCATGGCTAAGCTGCATCTTCTCTGGGGAGTGCTGAAATGTACCAGATGAGGGGAGACTATTTGCCTTGCCTCTATTCAAAAGAAAATGTCCACTCAGGCTCCAACTACTCTTCTTCAGCAACTAGAATTGTCCCTCCCTCCTCAGCCAATCCCTGACAAGCTTAACCAACTGGAAATTCTCCATTCTTACTACAACACCCTGTTAAATGATAGAGCTAAACATTTTATTTTAAAATCGAAGGTCTACTACTTTGACCAGGGTGATAAGGCTGGGAAACTACTGGCACTACATCTCCAAGCCCAAGCCACAGACAGAATTGTGTCCTCGCTTTGTAATTCTGATGGATGTATAATCACTTCACCCCAAGAGATAGTATTTTGTTTTCAGAAATAATATCAAACCTTATATTCCCAGCCTCCCAGTATTTTTAATCATGACCTTTTGGAACAGTTTATACAAGGTGTTCAGCTTCCACATTTAGGGTGGCATCAGGTTACCGTTTTGCAAGTTCCCCTTACACTTGCAGAACTCAAGCTAGCTATAGATGTGCTCCCAGAAGATAAAGCACCAAATCCTGCGAGCTATTATATGGATTTCTACAAGACCTTTAAATCTCAATTAGTGCCCATTCTTCTAAATACTTATAACTATTTATACGGACATGGTTTGTCTGACCTTCCCTAACTGAGGCTATGATTGTAGTTCTCTCTATTCTCCCTAAACCAAGCAAAGACCACCTTCTTGTTTCCAACTACCAACATATCTCGCTGATTAATGTAGATCTTAAAATTCTTGCAGAAGTCCTGGCCAAATGAGTTAATAAGGTCTGGCATGTTCTTATAAGCCCAGAACAAGTTGGCTTTGTGACAGGTAGACTCTACATGGACCATCTTTGTAAACAAACCTATCTGATCTCTGTGACTGGGGACTCCAGCACTCCTGCTGCACTGGTGTCCCTGAATGCAAAGAAAGCCTTCAACAGGGTCTCATGGGATTATCTCTTTCACTTGTTGCCCAAATACAGATTTCCCCCTCAATTCATTCACTGTATTAAGGTTCTATACACACATCCCATGGCCCGTATACTCTGTAAGGGTGTACTTTTGTACCCCATTACTCTCCAACAAGGCACCAGACAAGGATGCCCGCTCTCCCCCTTCCTGTTTAATTTGTATCTTGAACCCCTCATTTAACACATTAATACCTCACCACTGATTTTTGGGATTCCTATTGGACCCACTCAATACAAATTATCTATCTACATGGATGACATACTGCTCCACATCACACATCCCCCACTTCTGTTACTGCCAGTCTCACAATCATTGAGGAATTTGGTAGGTTTTCCAATTACAAGTTGAATCTCTCCAAATCGAAAGTAATGCCCCTTAATGTTTTCACCTTACATGCTAATATTCAACACCTGGGACTCACGTGGGTCAAAGACAAACTGAAGTATCTAGGTATTTATCTTTCTTGGTCCAATACCAAAATGAAAACAGTACAATTTGGACAGGGTCCTTTGTCGCATAAAACTCAATTTAAATCACTGGGGCTTACTTCCTGTCTCCCTTTGGGAGTGAATAAGTGTGGTGAAAATGAACGTTCTCCATCACCTTTATATCCCCTTCAGATGTACAACCATTTTCTTCCGAAGGCTTGGTTCACACAGGTGCACAGAGTCATCTCCAACTTTATTTGGCTGGGTAAACCCCCTCGTAGAGCATTCTCCAAACTACAGTGCACTAAAATAAAAGAGGGTCAATCTTTTCCTTTACTATCTCTCCATTAACTATTTTTTTTTTTTTTTAATTTAGTTGTTTAGCCAGGAGTAGCACACTAAGCTGAAAGCTTTTTTACAGGAGCGACCTGGGAGCACAGGGAAGTTAAGTGACTTGCTCAGGGTCACACAGTATGCAAGGGGAAGCTGTGGGATTCAAACCCAGGTCTGGTCTGCTGGATGTCACCAGATTTGTAGCTCAGAGCCTTAAACCACTGTGCTATACTGCCTCCCAGTGTTTCGTCACTGGTTAACCCTGTCTGTGCTAGCACACATGACTGCATACTCCCCATTATGGTTACAATTAGAGAAATCATTATGTGCACCACACAATATTGACCTAGGTTCTTTGACATATGTTCCTCTTAAGCACATCCCTAAACAGCTATGAGATTTCCCCATTATGAAAACACTTTGTGTACATTCTCAGTTATGTGCCATCACTCATACTTCTCTCATACATGATGCCTCACAACCTAGACTACACAATCCCAACTTTAAGATTGGAGGACAGATTCTTGGTCCATCTTTCTGGCCTAATCAGAGGAGAATAATCATTAGTGACCTCTTAAACAACCATAAACTAGAGTCTTTCCTTGAATCCTAGTGTAAATTTGGCCTCCCCACCTCTCATTGCTTTAAATATATTCAACTTTCCCACGTGCTTCTTCATCACTTTGGGTTAGGCCCATGGGACCAAAATCTGGCTGGCCCTATCCTCCCAGTCATCTCATCCTCTCCTTCTTCCCACATTACTTCATTCTTCTACCACCACCTGTGTGACTTCCTGGCAGATATGGAAGGGCAACCTCATGACAAGTGGGACCATATCCTACCTCCTGCCCCTTCCCCCACCCGCCTCTGGTCTCAGATATGGACCCAGTTATACAAGGATGTTAAATGGGATCATTATCACCTTCTCCAGTTCCAAGTAATTCATGACTTATACTACACCCCAGTTAAGCTCCATAAAATGGGGAAGCTCCCAAATGACCTCTGCTCCTGGTGCGGAGAACAACCCGGTACCTTACTCCATACATTGTGGAACTGTAGCAAGGCCTCCCCATTCTGGTCAGCCATCAATGCCATCAATGCCAAGTTAGATCCCCTTCTCAGCCTTTCTGATGCTTTTCAGCCTGAGGTATGCATACTGGGGGAGTACAGTGATCTTCTGATTGGTAACTAGCGCAAACACATGGCTATAATTTCCTTACGTGCTAAAAAAGTGTTGTTACACCACTGGCTGGACCAACGCATCCCCACACTCACGGAATGGCTACATGAGGTACTCTTTGCTTTACAAGCTGAAAATCTTTTGGCTATTCTCTCAAAGAAATCAAGTTATTATCATAGAGTGTGGGCCCCTTTATATACACTGCCTACCCTTTAATCCATGGTTATGTCACTCAGTGTTGACAAAACTCTTATTGGTGCATGTTAATATTTGTGTATACTATTATTAGTGATGCAGATTTGGGGGGGGGTTGGATTGGGGGACGTGTGTCCCTTATCAATAACAAGAAAACAGGAGCAACATGATATGTATCCTTAATTACATTGTAAAACTAATATGCTCTTATTTCATCGTGCCTCTCTCTTGTACCTTTCTTTGAGATTGAATAAAGTATATTAAATCTGAAAAAAAAAGAACTACCCACAAATTGTGAAATGATTATAATGGGAGATTTTAATTGTGATTGGGGGGGTTGAGCAAAAAACTAACAACTATAAGGAGACCCTGATAGATTTGGGTTTGCATCAATTAATTGAAGAAGCTACCAGATATAATTATAGGACAGGGACTGAGATGATCCTTGAGTGGATTCTGGTCACTCTTCCAGATAGGATCCCATTTTCTAGGGTCCTTTTAGATAGCTTGAATGACCACTGTCCCGTCCTATGTGAATAGTCTACCAAGAAAGAGAGAAATCCCCCAAAATATATAGAATGTAGGAACTTTAAACATTTATCTTCAGAAACTATTGAGGCTGCTTTTTCTAATGCAGATCAGTTTCTGATGGAAACTAGACCCTGAAGACCCTGTCGGCAGTTAATATCGTGGGTTGCAATTTATGTAGTTGCAATTAGTTGCAATTGCACTGAATTGCAGCCCTAATTTAGTGCAGTTGTATTTGACTAAAATCAATGATTCTGTCATGGCTTCTGGGTTGGCTTGCTTCAAGGACATAGGCACTGATACGCCAAACATGCCGCAGAAAAACAGCAGGGGTAGCAAACATGCCGGGTTGTCCTCTGTCCTTCTTTGTTTGGCTTTCTGACCCTGACTTAATCCCTTTGGGCTTTGTTTCATGGGGAAGGGGGCAGAGTTAATCTGCTAAAGTTGCAATTGAATGTTTCAATTGGGTCCATGTGGTGCTGTGTTTCGGTGATTGGATGTGGTGTCAGGTTCCTGGTAAAGGGCGACATGTTTAAAAAATGCCCTAGCAATGTACTTCCTGAACAGCATTTTCAATTCAGAGCCATGTAGAAGAGAAGATGTCAGCAGACTAGGAAAGCAGGGCAATTTGAACGTGGAACAGAGCTGCTATCAATGGCAATGGGAGGGAATACTGCTGCTTTGCTTGACCGAGTCTGGGATTGTCTGGAATCTATAGACGCATCGTATACTACCGAACAGCATCTTCTGTGTGTGAGTGAGATCAGTATTTCTTCAGTGTAGTCGCTCTGTTAGGACAGTATTTGCATTGTCTTTGCTAATCTTCTTCCAATTCCGCTGCAGCAGCATTTGAAATAATCAATGTATGTACATAGGTGTCAGGACTCTCTGGATTGTTGTTGTTGTTGGGGATGGGTCTGAGTTAAGAAGTGCACAGGACAGGCTTCGTGTGTACATTTTACTAACCTGATTTTTGCTATTCACTCAAAGTTAGGGTCAGAATTCAGACAGCCTGCCAGGGGAAATTATATACCTTGGCCCAGATACTCAAAAGGGTTGATGCACCATGCACAACCCACTGATGCACCCCGGTGCGATATTTAAAAGAGAAAAGTGCGCACACAAATCCCAATGCGCCAGGGCGCACCAGTAATGTATGCAGGCACAGGTAGGGGGGGCATGCCCATGCATAAATTGCACAGCCCGATATTCAGCCTGGGCCGTGCAGAGTTATGCAGGTGCAACCCCTACCTGCGCCTGCACAAAGTTATGCAGAAAAAAAAGGAACAAGTTGAGGGCCACCCACAGGTGAGCTGCCGCATTGCAGGGTGCAACACTGCAGCTGCCACCTGTGGGTGGCCCTCGACTTGTTCCTGGCACACCTGGCGGCGCCCCCCCATGCCCCAATCGCGGGCATCAGTACCCCAAGTCCAATATCCCTGGTGGTCCAGTGGACCTTGCGCAAGTAGCCCGATCGCTGGCATAATAGTATCCCAGTAGCCCGACGTATGGCATAACTGGCACTTCTCGAGTAGCCCGGACCATGGGCATAACCATAACTCCCCCATTAGCCCAATCGTGGGCATCAGTGCCATCTAGAGTTATCAAATTTTGTGATGCCAAAAAGAGTAAACTTAGTCCCTTGCCTGATGAGCCCTTGGGACTGACCCCCAAGTAAATAGGTTTAAAGCCTCCACCACCTTCACAGCTCATTTTACAAGGAGGTCCTGGGTAGGCGAGAGTTAAAAAAATATTAAATATAATACAACAGGATGGAGAACGTACATGAAGAATGTCTGGCAGCTGGAAAAGAGGACTTGTCCTGGTTAAAGAGAACATCTGGTAAACCTTCACCTCAGGTCAGGTATTTGCACTTTGTCTCAGATGTATTTAACATCAGTGTATGTAGGTATGGGAGTCTGTCAAAGTGTTGCAGTTACTTGGGACAAGTCTGAGTGTGCAGATAACCGGAATAATGTAAAGTTTAGTCTCTTTGTTTTCTGTGCTCAAAGTTTCTTTTAGACGACCTTCCAGGGGGAAATATTAAATCCTTTTTAAGTAGCCTGTGACCAGTACAATTTAAGACCTACTAATGTTCTGTATGTTAGTCTCCAAAGCAACCACACTAACTTTGAAAGAAGATGACAGAAGACAATTCTAAACATTAATAGGTCTTAAAGTCCATTTATTTGCCACATCGTAAAGGATTTCATATTTAATGTTTTCCCTGGCAGGTTGTCTGGAAAGAAAATTTTAGTCACTATGGGCAGTTAGGAAAGATGGTGAACTGAACATTTTTTTTTTTCCTTCAACATTCCCCTTGGGTTGCAATTTGCACACATTATATCTACTTCTGTTCTAATATGGTACCGCTGATTTGTCTTGAGCTTAATTAATGTTTCAGAAAGATAATTAATTCCACCATTCCTGCATGCTATCTGCATTATATCTTGACGTTTCATATTTGGAGTATATGCCACAGACTGAGTGATGCTTGTGCCTGGGGGGGGGGTGGACAATAGTGGTGGGAGGGTAGCAGTGTGGCAGCTTGGCATACAAATATGAAATGCCTGGCTACACCCCTGGCTGGCTTGCCTGAATCTAATCTTGCTGCCTGAGTTGACAACGAGACAGTCAAACTCGATGACTCTTTTTTTTTTTTTTTATTTGTGCTGCATGGTGGATGTTCTGTGTTCACCTTCCAAGTTCAGCCAATTAATGTACACCTGGCTGCTGGGTGCCAACCCTCTGCCAATGAGCAAAGAGAGCAGAAGGAGCCAGGAATTGTGTGTGTACCAACTGTCTGGGACTTCACTGCACAAGGTGGTAAGATGCAAGATGCGAGAGTGAGTTGAGTAGCAGTGCAAGTTGAAGGAGCGAGGTGTTTCAGAGTCAGAGAGATGGAGTTTGGTGTTTGTGGTGTTGGGATTAAGTTACTTTTTCCATTCTTGTCCAGTCCACAGTGTAGGAGGTACTAGAAGGAGGACAGACTGAGGACAAGTACAGTAGGTCTGGGAGGTGAAGTGGGTTGGGGGAGGATTGTTGTCTGGCCATGAGTGATGGGAATAAGGCAATTACTGACACGCCACCAGTCGGATCAGAGGCCTCCACCTCCTCAAATGAGTGGGAGTCTGGGGGGAGAGACAGTGAGCTGAGGAGACAGAGCGAGGTCTAAAGGGACTGGAGACACTCCTCCGTGACCCACACATGATACCGAACCGGTCCAGAAGAGAAGCAAGGAGGAGAGTAAGGGGAGTGAGACTCGTTTTACTAGTCTCGGAGACAGATTAGTGAGAAGGGCCCCAGGTAAGGGTTTGGAAGACAGGGGAGACTGTGGAGGAGGGGTGGTGGTCTGCAGTCTGGACCAGATTGTTATGTGTTCGTGGAGTGCCTGGAGCAGCGATCAGGACTCAGTGGGTAATGTATGGCAGCTCAGATTCAATGCAAAGAAGTGCAAGGTAATGCACATGGGAAACAAAAACCCAGGGGAAGTGTACACAATGGGGGGTGATATACTGACAACAGTAAAAATAGAAAGGGACCTGGGGGTAATTATATCAGATGACCTAAAGGTGGGCAAGCAATGTGAGAAGGCAGTAAGGAAGGCTGGGGGGATACTGGGATGCATAGGAAGAGGCATCAATAGTAGAAAACAGGAAGTTGTTATCCCTCTGTACAGACAGTTGGTGAGACCCCATCTGGAGTACTGTGTGCAGTTCTGGAGACCCCATCTCCGCAAAGACATAGACAGAGTGGAGGCTGTCCAGAGGAGGGCAACCAAAATGGTGCAGGGTCTGCACCAGAAGACATATGAAGAAAGACTAAAGGAGCTTAATATGTATACCCTTGAGGAAAGAAGGGAGAGAGGGGACATGATAGAAACTTTCAAGTACCTCAAGGGAATTAACAAAGTCCAAGAGGGAAGCATCTTCCAGAAAAAGAGATGTGCAAGAACAAGGGGGCACAATTTGAAGATAGAGGGGGGATGGCTCAGGGTAATGTGAGGAAGTATTTTTTCACTGAGAGGGTTGTGGATGCATGGAACAGCCTCCCTGAGGAGGTCGTGGAGTCAAGAACAGTGGGGGACTTCAAGAATGCATGGGACAGGCATAAGGCAGTCCTAGTGGCAGGTAAGAGGAAGTAAGCTGTTGGTTAACTAGGATCTGCAGCTTATCTATTAGGTAGGAAAATGGGCAGACTAGGTGGGCCAAGCAGTCCTTATCTGCCGTCAAATTCTATATTTCTATGTTTCTATGTAACTCAGAGGGTGGTTAGTCAGCTCAGTGGCCTTGCCTTGCTAGGAGGTCTGGTCAGTGAAGTCAGGTGTTACCTTGATGTATGTGAGTAGAGCTGCCACATATTTGAAGTATGAGGGCGGGAGTCACTGTCGTCAATGGTTGGGCTGATGAGTGAGAGACAGAGACAGAGAGGAAGGAGGGTGGGAGGAGGGGACTGAGACTTTCGAGCAGTGGTGGAGTCGAGAAACTGGTACAGTAGTGATTGAATTGAAAATAAAAACTGTTGAAGTTCTTTTTTAATTTCTGGGAGACTGACAGTGAGTTGGAGCCATTTGTCTTTTCATATTACCTGAGCACATTCTTAAATAAATATTTTTCTCGGATTCTGTATTTTTGAACATGCAAAAGCTAGCTGGCATTGATAATATGCAGCAGACTGCAGGGCAGGCTGACATGTGTTACTTATCTCCTCTGATTCTGCACCTGTCCTGTGCTAATTTAATAACTAATATCAAATAAATTTGCATATGAGGCACATGATGGTGTTCCGAAGTTCCAAATAATATGTCTTTACCTGAACTGTTACTGCTATGATTGAACAAGCTATATTAGTTTTGCACTTAGTAGTTCGGAATTACTAAGTACAAAACTAACATAGCTCACTCAGTCATAGCAGTAACAGTTCAGGACATATTGCTTGGAAGGCTGTCATGTCTCATATACAGATTTATTTGATATTACTTATTAATTAAAGCTTTTTGGCACTGTTTGTGTGAGAAATAAATATGGAGCTTATTAAGTCACTTTAAAATTAAAACCAATATTAACTGAGTTTTCTTCTTTGCTGACCTGTATTTTATTCAGGATGCTCTGTCTTAAAACATTTTTTTCTGAAGCATTACTATACACCAGGGGTTCTCAAATGGTGAGGCCAGCCTCCCTGGGGAGGCCCCAACCTGTTCCAGGGGAGGCTCAAGCAAGTCTGAAAAAAGTACTGTATTTAAATTTTGGGTTTAATATATTTTGTGTGAAGAGATGAAGCAAACTTAAAGAGGATAATAATAGTAGGTGAATTTTATGTATTTATTTACTAATAGGTGAAAAGGGAAGGTGAATGAGCCAAGGCTCATTTCAGGTGTACCCAGGGTAGGGAGTGAATACATTTTGAAAGGTAACTGCAAAACAATCAAGAAATATACAGTGAGCAATAGTGCAAATAAATATAAACAATAAATTTATAATTAGTTGTGGTAATTGATCAATTTGTAAACTAATGGCAGAACAGCCCAAATACAAGGGTTGAGCATAGAAGTGCTAAGAGCAATAGCAGGAAGGAGCAAAATAATCCCAGAGATGTTGCTTAGGAGCAGAGAAGGAAGGGAGAGGCAAAGTATGTAGGAAGGTTATTTCATGTAGAGGAAAGAGAGGAGTAGTCTGACCCATGAAGGTACCGCAACAAGGGGTAACAATGGCTCAAGAATGAAAATAGCAGAGCAAGTAGGTTGGCATGTGGGGGTACAATAAGCCAAATAATATTTCTTTATTTGTTTTTCAGATAACACCTTGAGCACAGGAGCTCTTTTTCAAAAAAAGTTCCAAGTCAGTATAAGACAAAGAACTGAATGTGAGCCAAGTACTCAAAGTGGTTTCAATTTATTCATGGTGTACTATGCAAAGTATAGTACGTTAATTTTCTTTGAGGAGGCCCAAGATTATTTCAATTTTTGGGGGAGGCTCAAAATCTTTTCCATGGATTTGGGGAGGCTCAGTGTGACAAAGTCTGAGAACTATTGCTATACACACTTAAGGCAGCCAGGCAGTGAGGATTTCTGTCAGGCACAGGCAGCAAAACAAGCAGCAGCATTAACTAAAACAATACTATTGTTCAGCACTATTGGCACTGTAGGGCTTTATATTTTCAAAATTCAGCTGCTGTGGTGTTTTTGTTTTGTGGTTGCCAGCTGAACTGGCTGAGGGTGGGTAAGGGATAAGCCTGCTTCGTGTCATGCCTCTGTCTTGGCTTAGCTGGCTGGACAGTGAGTGAGTGGTGCTGGGGTGTACAAATTAAATTTAACAAGTGAGATTATGTTTTTTTATCATTCACAGAGTGCTTCCAGCCAGAGCGGGGATGTGTACTAACTGCAGCATCCCACACCAGTATCGCTGTCACTCACTGTACTGATGCTGTGCGCTCATTACTGTTTACATGGCTTACTTCAGGGGTGGTGGGGTGTAGCTAGCATGATCCAACCCACAGAATGGTCTAAGGCAGCATGCTGTTTACGTTGATTAAATCTGAAGATGTACTGGCGTAGTACTACTGCAGTAACAAACATCAGGGTCGAAGGCTTTTTATATGCTTGAAGCTTCCGGGGTGTATTGCAGTACTGCAACATCCCACACTGGAAGGACAAAAGGCTGGCTAATTATGTGGCTTTTTGCTTTGGGGGTGTACACCATCACGGACCCACACCCTAACGCTGTTTATGTGATTGTGACTTTGCAAGTGCACTGCTACTGCTGCAACCCACACTATGGTCTAAGCCTGTTTACATGACTTCAGTGGTGTACAGCAGGTGCAGCAGTGCATTATTCCAGCAGGATAACAGGCTGGTTATGTGGCTGTGGAGGTGTACTGCTGCAGCCCACATGGGATACAAGCTGTTTTGCTTTTTTTGTGGTTTTTGGGGTGTACAGTACATCATCAGCATCCCACACCAGGGTCTAAGGCTGTTTGTGGTTTCAGGGGTATACTGAAGCATATCCCACACCACAAGGCTTTAAGGTTGTATGTGGCTTAGGAGAGTGTACAGCAACACATTCTGACACCAGGGTCTAAGGCAGCTGTTTATGTGACTTTGGGGCCGGGTGTGTGTGAGGGGTACAAGAGAAGTAGTCTTGCAGTCCTCACAAGACAAGCAAGCAAGGCCAAACCAAAAGCACGAGAATAAAAAAATAAGTTAAGTGTTTAAAAGCAACTTATATTGTTAAAATTAAAAACATTGGAGGCACACCAGCTTTTCCAACCTACAACAAGAAATATACTATCCCTTCCCTTCTGAGTATCTTTTAATTTACAGGACTGTTGACCTCAACTCGGCATCAGCAACTAGTTAGTTCATTCATGCACTACAGTGAATGATTTAATCTATTCTGCTCCTGGGCTATGTGACTAGCATCTCCGGTGAACTTTTCAAGAGGTAATAAATAAAATTTCAACAATGGTGGAGGTTGAAAAAATTGGTTGGATTTCTTTAGTTAGTTGAAGTCACAAATTTCAAACTAGTCGGAAAAATCAGTCATAATGTGTCATAAGTCAGTCATAATTGTTTTTTCAACTGACTCCTGGGTCTAATGGAAACTATTGGTGATCCCACTAATTTATTGGATTATTTTGCCAAAATATTCCTTGCCACAATTGACAACTTAGTGCCATTAAAAAGAATTACAATTAGGGCAAATAAACATCCCTGGGTTTCTTCCGAATTGTAACACTTGATGAGATCTCAGGATAAAAGTTGTAAAGTTTATAAGAAACTTAGAGACCCCACCTCACTTCAAAATTATAACATTTTAAGAAATAGATGTAAAATAGAAATTAGGAGGGCAAAAACTCAGTATTTTTTAACTGAACAAAAACAAGTTCAGGGTAATGCTAAGAAGACTTGGAGTACTCTTAATCTCTTATTAAGGAGACAGAAGAAGCAGTCCAATAGTTCCCTGCAAAGTAGTGAAGCACTAACTAGTGATTCAGTAGTAGTTTCGGAAGTTTTAAATGATTATTGGTTGAACATAGTCTAATAACTGGGATTTTTTTAAAACTTCACTACCTTTCTCATGATGACATCCCATGGTACTTTGACTATTTAAGTAAAAGAATGCATAAAACAGTGATAGATGTACATGTTTCCACACCTAAACCAATAGTCTGTGGTGTACCTCAGGGGTAAATACTGGGGCCTCTTATATTTTCTTTATATATGAATTTGGTCCCTAGTATTTGTACCCAAACATCTATAATTAAGTATGCAGATGAAGCAGTTCTTTTTGGAATCGGCCCAAAGCCATCAGAAAAGTACAGGGTGACTTTAATCTCCTACAGAATTGGTTATTTCAGAATTATATTGTAATGAATACTAAAAAAACAAAGGTTATGGTATTTTCAAACAAACATGGAACCATGGGGTTAGATCCAGTTTTAGATCTAAAAGGGAATATAAAAGAATATGTTGATCAACTTAAATACATGGTTCTGACTCTGAATCCTCACTTAACCTTTGAAAAACAAATTAATGGTCTTAGGAAAACTATCCACCAAAGGTTGAGTGGGTTATATCGGGTGAAAACGTGTCTAACCCAGGAATCCTGGGTATTGTTGTCTCATAGTTTTTTTCTGAGTCTATTGGACTAAGGCCTTATTATTTACACTAGCACTAATAATCATTTGCTATCACAATTTAGGGTCACATATAATTCAATACTTAGATTTATGCTTGATGCCCCATATTATACCCACCATTGTTCCCTGTTTCAGCAAGTTGAATGACTGCCTTTTGAAAATAGAGTTCAGTATAACTATGGTGTTTTCATGTATAAGATTAGCTTTGGTCATTTTTCCAATCCAATCATTAGTTTATTTAATATGGGTGCCAATGGTTGTGGGACTAGATCCCAAGATAGGTATTCTTATAAACTTCTATTATGTCATAAAGCTATTGATCAGAAATATATCATTTATAGAGCCCCAACATTTTTTTATTTACTTCCAGCTGAGCTGCTAAGTTGTAAAACAATTCATGTATTTAAGAGAAGACTTGTGCTGTATTTACAACAACAACATTGTGCTTGCTACAGTGATGTGATATAAATTTGTATTATGTAGTAAGTCCATTCGTAAGCTTATGTGTTTATTGTTTTATGTATGTGATGTTACATGTATTCCTTATCTTGTCACCTGTGAAAATTGGCATTTTGCTCATCAGGCCGATAAGAATAAAAAATAAAATGAAATGAAGGCCAATAGAACTTTTGTATCAACCTTTGCTAGGTCAGCCCCCGCTGAGTATCTCTTTTCTAAGCTCCTTAGGTACTACCAGCTGTTTGCAGACCTGCTAAGCTTTGACTCCCTGGGTTGCAACCTGGGGCAGAATCTGGAGAAAATTTGGTTACAAGGCAATCTTACTTCTGTTGTTAAAGCATAAGGGTTATTCTATCAGCAAAATTACATTTTAGAAAGTGGATCCTGTCCACACATGCATCTACATGGCAAACAACTAGGGGCGGCTTACATAAATTTAGTTATGAGCAATGCAGAAGTTCATAATTCTGACCTTGCAGGACAGAGACTGGCTCATTTATTTTATTTCTAATGGATTTATTCTTTGATAACAGGGCAAGGCCCACTAGGCACAGGTGCCGGTTTTGGGGAGTGAACTGCACTTTACTGTTTGATAACTACATGAATTATGGTCATCAGCCAATCAAAGACATCAACATTCATGAACTGCTGTCAACATACACCGACTTCAGCCATCCCTGCTTCGCAGCTTGATAGACTGCTCCTATATTGCTAAGCACAGTCTTTGTTATCTTTTGCAAGTAATGTAGTGTCTTTATGCTTACAGTCTTCTTTTTTTGCTCTGCTTAACAGGTAATGAGCATTCTGTAACTTTTCTAGCTCACTGTACATCCCAGTGCCTACTGTACCATATACACCTGGTCACACCGTCAGTATTAGAAATAAGACCCTGGAGCACGGGGAGCTGTGTGTAGTGTTAAAACTGCATGCTGATCATGGTATTCTGCTCCTTCCTGCCCCCCAGCTGACAGTCTCCAATAGTAATAAAATTAAATAGTCTTTCCTCTGTGCAGGTTTCCCTGTCAGCTGTCCATGACATGGGCTTGGCAGTGTAACTGTGTCAACTATGGGAGTGAGTCGCAGGCCACCTGAACATCAGAGAGAGAGAGAGACAGACAGACAGACAGACACTGACAGCAAAATTAGGATCAGGACATTGACTGCAAGACACAGAGCAAGGCAGCCCCCCAACCCAGTAACTGAAACAGTGGAGTCCACAGGAGTGTTTGTGAGAAAGAGAGTGACATGTCAAATTGTTATTTGGTAAGTTTGCTGTTTTCCATCAGGCATAAGCTAAAGGGTAACAGCAGCATGGAAAAGTCAAAACACAGCAAACTGTGTAAGTAATTAGTAATTTTGCATTTGATGTAGGTGGATGGGAGTGTACTTCAACTCAGCACTGTCTCACCCCCACTGCTACTCTGTGTGTGTGTGTGTGTGTGTGTGTGTGTGTGTGTGTGTGTGTGTCACCCTGGGAAGTAGAGAGCACTCTCTCTCTCTCTCCGTCTATGAGCACTGCATTTCCAATGTATTGAATGTGTGTGTGTGTGTGTGTGTGTGTGTGTGTGTGTGTATGTGTGGTTGGAGGGGACAGTAAAGTAAGGGCCATTTCAAGTGCAACACAAAATATTATGTACAACAAATGTCGTAAATCCTGTCAGCACTGTATCTGTGACATTTGTATGTGCATAACAGAAATCAGATATGCATTCTTTGTTGGGGACTATTTTGCAAGGTGGCAGGATACAGTACTTTTTTCACCATTTAAACAAGGAAAACCCTCTTTATGTGGTGTTTCCCTTGGTTAAAGATAACCTATGCTATAAGTGTAATAATGCACTCCAGGGTATGGGGTTATGGGGATTTAATGCACGCCTCAGGTGCTGTGAAGACACTTGGCCTGTGGCCTCATGTCTCACGACGTACCTGAGGCATGCATTAAATCTCTTTAACCCCATGCCCTGCCATTGGTTATGCTTACAAAATATACATTTAACAGAAATGGTATGTAAGAGCCTGGTCATTCTCCTGCATCTAGGAGTACTGGATGGCATCTCATCCAGGAGAGTGCCCACTGCTTTACACCGTGATGACCAGTACTGCGGCAGCACAATTCACCTTTGCATCATGGGCAGGGGCAATGGGGATCAGTGGCACTGTAGCACCACACCCTGGGGCACCATAACAAGATATTATACATCCAAACTAGTATGTCCGTACCACAGCTGGGACTAGGCATAGTGGTATTTTATTATTTAGCTGAAAGAGGATACATAGCTCTCTGGGAATTTCTCTGTCCATTACTTTTTTCCCCAGGTGTTTTGCTCATCTTTCTCATGCCATCCAACATCATTTTGCAGCCCTATTGGCCCTGAACAGAATTTGCTTCTTTAATCACAAAAGACCAAAGATTATACGGTAGCACGATTGCAAGAAGATCTGATGCATTCAAAAATCTGAACCCTACAGCATGCATAAGCAGGAAATATGTAGGAAAGTGAAAAGAAGAATGACATGCTAGTTCAGAAAGGGAAAGGGGAAATTGTTTACCCAGAAAAGGCACACTAAGCCAAAGCTTGTTTCCAGGTGTGATCTGGAAGCTCAAGGAAGATAAGTGACTTGTTTAGGGTCACACAGTATGCAAGTGGGGGCTGTGGGATTCAAACCCAGGTTTCCAGGCTTGCAGCTCAGTGCTCTTAACCGCTACATTATATTGTCTCCTCTGTTAGCTGCAATTAAAAGCATACATTGTCAGAATGAAAGGTTAAGTTTGATAGTTGTAGACTGAAAATACAGAAACTTAATTTATGAACATATTTGGTACTCACACTGTACAGGTTATGCACTCTAAGCAGGTACCTCTGATTGGGAAGTGCAGCCAATATCTCCAAAATGTATCAAGCTATATCTTTATCGTTGTCCAGATGACTTGTTCACCATCTATAAGGTAGATGGTGTAGGTTAAGATGCTTTAAAACTGATGAGGTAGTCTTTACAGTCCTGTACAAAATACTTTACTTGTGTATTGATCTGGATCTCAACACCAGGTCCTAACACATCTGTATAATTTTCAGTACCTCTAAGTGTCATGCATATGACAAATAAAGGGTAGCACTACAAAGAACGTAGTCAGTATAACAGCTCTGTGCTCTAGTAGTAGATTGCCTTTCTCAATAGTCAGTTTATTCCTAATGTGAAAGAGTGGTATCAAGCTTCAGTTATTTAGGATGCTGTTTAAATATTTTTTCTTGTTGGCTGCTAATGCACTGTTTCTTTTTTTTTGCATTCTTTATTTATCGCCCCCTACGCCCGACCGGCCTCTCCTTCAGGCCTTCTGCCAAGGACTACCCCCTGCTACCTCCATTCCGAACCCACCCCCGATGCCAGCTTCCCCGGATCCCAGATCGCAGCCAACCAGGGTAGACCGACATATCCCTTCGTCAGACGGGTCCCCTCCTTCCGGAGGGAAATTGCCTTCAGGCATTCTTAGTCTCGGCCCTGGTGCTGCTGGGATCTGGATTTCCCTGGCTCTTCGAGGGGTTCCATGGAGGCGGGGGATCCAGGTGGCCATCATCCGGTCGCTCGGATGCCATTTTCCGCTTTTTCTATTTTCTCCCTGACATGCTGCTTCTTGTAGTGCCCCCGGTTTCCACTGGGGCCGCTACAGAGTGAGGCATGCCCCTAACCCACCCCCGGGGAGGAGAGCAGTCCTTAGGATGCTCGATCCTCTCCCATCCCCTGCTGATCCCCAGCGACCCGAGTCCGTTCCTGAACCCGGATCGCCAGCGTGGGTTGAGGTAAGGTGCCCGCGCCTCAGCCCTCTACACCACTGGGCCGGCCTAATGCACTGTTTCAATCTGTACAAAGCACTGAGGCTAGACCAAATGAGGACAGTATACTGTTGACATGTTTCAAGAAAGCCTGGGATGGGTACAAACATACTCAGATATTTATTTATTTAGTTATATATTTGACATATTTGTGTAACCTGGGTGCCATATATCCATGGGCTACCACCCCTGCCTGATTACCACAATTCAGGTTGAGGGGTCTGGGCTCTGTTTTGATGACTGGGGAGTTCTTTCCCAAGACAAAGTAGCACAGTGCCTCCACCCAGAGTAAGACAGAATAGGCCAAATGTATGCGTAGTACAGCCCCTGAATGCTGTACCTCCCCACCTTCCCTTCCAGTCACCCCACATGTGGAATACCCTAAACAGTGGCAATACTTTATTTTACATGCAGTTATTGACTATAGCTAATAATATGATCACAGGCAGTTTTAACCAACAATAATGAAATATTTATTAACTGGGGAAAGGGAAGTGGGGATGCAAAGATAAATGGCAGTGTGATACAAGAGCAATAAACTATTTATTAAAAGAGTAGGTACAAGGGATAAATAAAACGAAGAACAAATGCAATTTGAATGGTTTGGTTTGCTAGGCAATAACACCCAATACAGTGCCCACCACCCACCAGCATTTACAATAGTACAGTATCTGCTTTTCAAATCCCACCTGTACTAGACCTGGGCCCCACACAACGGGTACCGCTTTTCCCCAGTCAATTGAATGGGAGCTCCCTTCTATCTTCACTAGGTACCCAGTCATTGAAATGGTGCAGGCCCGAGGATGTTGCTGCTGGTTGGCCATCATTGGTTCACTTTGGAACAGATATTTCAAATTAACCCCACAGGTCATGTAATTGCAAAAATGGCTATTTATATTAAAGCAATTCTCATCCTAGCCCGATGGCTAAAGGGTGAACTTTGGTGGCAACTATTTACACTCCCCAAGATGCAGAGCAACCCTGAAGTTACTCACGGTTTTGTAGACAACTGTTCTGTGGAGCTTTCAGACAGGCCTAAACTCTCTGCAGGTAAGTGGAGTGCTTCTACAGACAACCATCTGACTATGGTGGGGTTGTGACTGCCCCGTTGGACAGATCCCATACCAGATAGAGGACACTCTGTTAGAGAAGAATAGAGTGAACTCTTCACACTTAGCAGCTCAAACTGCACCTTTTGGCTGCAGACAGGCCAGATGGAGCAGCCTGTTTATAGTCCTAAAGAGCTGAGTTGGTCTGTTCCTTCCAGAAACAGTCTCCCTGTACAGGAATGCTGCCTTATTATGAGAGACTGCTCTTTGATACTCATCATAGGGAGTTCTCAAAAAGAGTTTATTCTCCTCTGATCTAGATTTCCACCAAGAATGCTCCAACCTCAGACCCATGGTCTTCATCTCCTTGAGAGCCTTGTCAAACTATGGGGATCTTGCCAGCGCAGAGGTACTGAGGGTTGAGGTGCTGGACACCACACCTCGCACCATGCTGATGACCCAGATTTGGGAGCAAACTCAGGCTGTCGGGGGTCGGAAGGGGCAGGAAATGATTGAGCATCCAGAGAACTGCTCTTCTTTCCCTGTGGTGGCCGGGTATGCTTGCCACGGTGCTGGTGGCTCCTGGTGGTGAATGAGGGCAGCACACCTTGTGGCATGCTCTTCCAGGATTGGGAGCAGCGGCTGGTGCCTTAAGCATTAGTGCAGGTGTGCGCCTTTCACCTGCAGGGCATCATTGCACATCTACACTCCGGGGGAGCTCCACAACATCAGAAAAGGCCCTAGTCCCATGGATAGGTGATGGCAACCTCCAGTGCCCACCGCCACACACCCAACACAGGACTCGTCTCACCAGCTCTCTCGATCCCCCTCCTTGCCTTGGGTCCAGCGTGCTAAGTGGGAGTCATTGGATTGAGGTAGGTGGGTAGTGTCTGTCCCCAAATTTTCTGGTGGGGCAAAGATCAGGCAGGCGGTAGAGCAGTTGAGGCAAGTGGGGTTTGCCTGAAAGAGATCCGTGGGGGCAGAGATAAAGAAAGTCTACAAAAAAAACATGGGGATCTCAAGTGAGGAGACCTGGGTCATATATAGACGGGTGTAACAGAGTCAAGTGCTGAGGTAACAGCCCTATTATAGGCTGCCACCACCTCAATCTCATCTGTCTCACAAGCAACACTCACCTCCAGGAGGTCCATTACCACCAACCGTTTCCTCTGAGGACAACTCCTTTAAAGGTCAATAATGGACCATCTCCACAGGGGAAGGACTATTGAGGGAGGCCCTGAATGAGAACCCCACTATGTAGTGATCCAACCAAATGACAGGATCAATCTTGAGACCAGTGATCTCAAGCCACATTGAGAATACTAGATCCAAAGGTGTGCCTGTGTCTGTGAGTTTGCAGTAGCAAGCACTTGTGTGTGGCCCAGCTACAGAAATTCTTACATGTGTACTTAAATGCAATAGTTGTTTCTTCTAAGACCAATTTTATTTACAGATAAAAGGAATGGCAGTGGGGGTGAGTTTCACCTCCACCTATGCCAACCTTTACCTTGGCAAATGGGAGGAGACTGTGGTCAGAAATCCAGAGGTCAACCTATTTCTGGATAAGGTTGATCTCTGGAGATAATATATTGATGATGTGCTGATGGTATGGACTGGCACAGAACAAGAACCGTTTGATTTTGTGAAATTGCTTGAACACAGTCATTCTAATTTAAGATTTGCATTATCCTTTAGTTATACTCAGATATATTTTCTGGATCTTATGATAATAAAGGATGGCAAAGGGGGAGTCAAAACTGATGCTTATCATAAGCCTACTGCAGTCATCCAGCACACACTATTAGAAGTCTGCCAAAAGGACAATTCATCAGAGATATAAAATTAGGGCTGATGAACTGGAGCAGAAACTGTCTGATAGAGGGCATTCAGAAACTGTGGTGCAAACTGCTAGAAATGCTGTGGATCTTATTGACCGAAGTGAACTGTTGGTAGAAAGGGATCCCAGAGAAAACGAGGACAGAATTAATTTTGTTATCACTTATAGTGCACAGGTACGCAAGATCTCAGACAATATCAAAAATTATTGGCACCTAGTGGAATTTGATCCAGCTTTAACAGAACTGGCAGAATCCCTCCCAGATTTGTGCATAAAAGGGCCAAAAATGTCAGGGATTGGGTGGTACATTCAGTGCAATGACTGGCTACAGCAGATAGACCTAGAATGTGGCCTCCACTTAGGTCAGAGGGGTGTTTCAGGTGTGGCAACTGCAAGTACTGCCAAATGTAAATAACAGGAAAAGTTTCTAAACCCCCAAACTGAAAAGAATTGTGGTTAGGGGTTTAATTAATTGTGCCACAGAAGGAGTACTCTATCTGGCCACATGTACATGTGGCTGTTACTATGTGGGAAAAACAAAGGGCTGATTCAAACTATGCATCAGGGAACATATGAGTGCTATAGAAAATTTAGATTTAAGTTATGCACTGGCTGTCCACATTTTTCAGTTAAAAGTTTTTTTATTTTTGACAGAAAATAACAAAAAAAAACAGTTACAGAGAAAGGATATACTGCACTTATAGAATGTAAATGGTACAGTAGAGCATTCATCACATATTTAGATATCAGTCACGCGAATACCTAAATAATTATGCAGGCACAGAATACTATTTATCTAGGGGTCGTCACCAACTTATTTTGTTAATGCCCTAGATGAAACCTGTGCACAGTAACATGGTCTAACGTTAGCTAGTAGAAACATACCTTAATTGTGATGATTAATCCACATAATAAACCTACCTCCATATTCTGGGTTATATAATCCTGACCAATAGGAGGTACCACTGCCGAAGTTAGACAAGGCTTAGTCATCAGAAAGTAGTACCTTCCAGTAGTCACTATGACCTCTCCTAAAACACAAAAAGGTCACCACAAAGTAACAAGGCTATAATACAACATAATGCAAGGCTTATGTTTGTGAATACTACATAACCGTTGTGATGCTTGGCCAGCTGGTTATGATTGTGGTATGATATTTGTAATATAAAAATATAGTAGGTGATTGTCTCACTTAAGACAGCCTGTGCTCATGGGTGACCCCCGCCTCCAGGTTTCGGTGAAGCAGGAACCATTTAATTAACTGACTTACTTCATAATGGCATTGTATTACCTTTTTATGACATGCCTAGGCTTTTTGAAGTGGAAACAAAATGTGACTTTATGAGTCTGCCAGGGGATAAGTGTAATAAACTTTTATGATGTCTTAAGAGGAAGAACATTTTATACCAACCTGGTGTTAAAAAGTTGTAAAACCCTTTGATATGCCTTGGGAATAGGAACTGCTCAAGATCAAAGAAAAAATGTTTAATTAAGGAGTCATATTTAGGAAGTGGAATTTTGCTGCTGTCACCTTATATAGTATACCTCCTGATAGGACATCATGTTTGTATTTTTTTCTATTCTAAAATGGAGGAGCTAGATGACTCACCAAGGGGGTGGAGAGATGGAGTTGCAATGTATCCTTGTAACTGGGGAATACAACATATCTTTTTGGGCTCTTAAGAAACACAGTTCTCTAATTTTCAAAGCACTACAGAGATAATACATTAGCTAGAAAAAGTCTAATTGTATTGTGGTAGGAGTTTTTGTTTTGTAATCTTCCTATGTTCTTTTATGTGATTGTATGCTCTTTGATATATTGTTCAGTGTTTACATTTGTCATATTTTTGTTATCTTGTAGTAAAGTATCTTTTTTTTCAAAAGTCTGCCAGGGGTGTCTGTCAGTTCTTTTTGCATGTGACTTATAGAGGATTAAGACTGACAAAAACTGTTCAAAAGCTTGATGGTGTTACTAAACTGGGAAAAGGTAAGAATATACCTAAGGTCTTTTATAGAGTTTTAAGGGTTCATTTTGGAAGCCTGGCTTGGTGCCCCTGGTGAAAGATTGTACCGCAATCCCCAAAGAGGGTACGTATCTCAGTCTGTACACTGGGTACGCTAGCATAAGGTTCACTGTTCGAATCCCCCCAGAACTTGAGACTAAAGGTGATTCAGACCCAAAAGCAGACAGGAGGATTACCCTGTCTGTTACCTGTTCACATTACTGCGCTTGGAGGTTGGCACTGTGGAAGCAGAGGGCCTGACTTGCTGAGTGCGTTTGTGACAACCATATTATACTATGGTGTCCTACTGACAACTATATACAGTCTGCTTGATACAATAACTAAATTGTTGAATATCTATATTTGCATTCAAATTTTGTACTTTATAAGAGGTATCCATAAACATTTCTCATTCAACAGAGGAGTAAACAAAAGGGTATTCTTGTAGGCCCTCAGCCTTTACCTGCTCGGGGATCCAAATATGCCATGTATGGAGCCCAACACAGCTGTAGTTTGCCCATTTGTCCTAGGGCTACATGAAAGCACCTATCAAGTTCATACAGAGGAGCCAGGGAAGATAAAATGTCTGCTAGAGAGGGCATGGTTGGGCTTCTCCAGCTGAGTAAAATAGAGTACTTAACCTGCATACATAATAGCATTAACCATCGGAAATGAGAGTGAGTGAGAAGTGGGTTGGTGGGTTGTATGCTGAGCAACATCAAGGGGGCTGAGGGTGGGACAACCTGGTGAAGTATCTTACTGGCTTCTTGAGCTACACCTACCCAAGGAGGCATAATCATAGGGCAGTCCCACAATATATGAACCAAGTCCCCTGCAGGCTGGAGGCATCTACAGCATTTGTCATGGAGTACAACTTTGGCTTTGCAGTGGACCGATGGGGTCCTATACCAAAAATGTAGGATTTTGTTTTGAATCAGTTTCAGGTATCTCTGAAGGTGGTATGGGCAGTGTTCCAGCATTTTTTCCACTGGGAATCAGAGATTGGGACATGCAAAGCCTACTCCCATTTGGCCTTGAGGAGAGGTGCAAGGTTAACTAGGGAGTTCCTTAAAGAGGTATAAATAGCCCCAGCAACTCCTCTTTTTAATAACAGCCATTTTGCAGTTAGTGAAATGCCGTCCTGTCTAGTGTTGGATTGGGTTATTACTGGTTTAATTGCATCCCAGATCTGCAGGTATTACCATAACTCGGATTTGTGTAAGGAACAGTGGTTTTGCAGCTCTTGAAAGGTGGCAATTATAGTAGTGTTGGGGGGCAACAGATCTGTTACAAAATACATACCTTCGTTAATCCAAGATGGCCAGTGTACTAAACTGTCACCTATCTGAATGGTAGAATTAAGCCATAAGGGGGTATGACAGAGAGGAAGTGGGTGCATCTTAAGCTTCCTGTGAGTGGCTTTCCAGTAACAGATAGAAGGAGTCATGGTGGGGTGATTTGAGAGTGAAGGGGTTCTAGGGGACCATATCAGAGAAGCTAGGAGAGGTGTTTGGTCCAACCTTTGCTCTATTTCTAGCCATTGGGGAGAGTTAGCAGAACAGGGTTGAAACCATTTTAGTGTCTGGGAACATTGATATGCCATTTTATATCCTTCCATCCATGGAAGTCCCCACCCCCCCTTGACTCCAAGGTGCCCAAAGGGCATTCCTACTAAAACCAGGGTGACAGGAGCCCCATAAGAAAGATCCTACTATCCTATCCACTTTTTGAAACCAGTGCCGAGGTAGGAAGAGAGGGATGTGAGAAAGGACATAAAAGAATTTGGATGCCATCGACATTTTAAAGGCTGCAATCTTCCCAGCCATGGTGAGGTTCAGTCAGGCCCAGCACTCCAACTCCCGCTTACAGTTGGAGATCAGAGGTCCTAGGTTATTACCCCACCACTTATCAATGTTAGCACTGATCTTCACTCCCAAGTAGGTAATGGAATTCTGGGACTATTTAAGACCCACTTGGGGGATATATTTGGGACGACAGGTGGACCTAAGAGGGAGGATCTCAATTTTGGTTTGATTGACTTTCAAGCCTGAAATATGTGTAAACTGGTCTAGTAAAGATAGCAGTGGGGGATAGAGGTACTGACATTTGCCAGGGTCACCAGCAGATCATCAGCATACATTAACGTAGTGAAGGAGGAGTCTCCCAGTTGAATCTCTTTAATACTGCCATTCTGACGGATGGCAGAAGCCAGAGGTTCAACTGCAAGGACAAATAATAAGGGGGAGAGGGGGCATCCCTGCCAAGTACTTCTGTGGATTGGAAAGGGATCTGATAATAGGGAGTTGGTCAATACTCAGGCTTACAGTGATGTATAAAGAGCCTGAACATTAGCCAAAAACTGTGGTCCAAATCCAAAGTGGTCCAGGACAGTATGAAAATAATCCCATTCGATAGAGTCAAATGCCTTTTCAAAATCAATTGCAACAGCAGCTGAAGGAGTCTTAATATGCGTGGCTAAATGGATGAGATTTAGGAGGGTGCAAGTATGATCAGTGCTGTATCGGCCCTGGATAAAACCAACTTGGGAAGGGTGGATCAGGGATGGGAGGAGGGGGTTAACTCTGTTAGCTGGAACCCTTGCATAAACCTTACTGTTGGAATGTATTAAGGAAATAGGACCGTAACTGGAGGCCTCTGTGGGGACTTTCCCTTTCTTAGGCAAGACAGTTATTTTGGCTTCCCTGAGGGAGGGAGGTAAGACACCTTTAGCTTTGGACTCAGCAAACACTTGGCCTAGGATGGGGGTAATCATGGGGTCCATAGCTTGCAAAAAGTCTACTGGAAATCTGTCTCCTCCAGGTGCCTTCCCAGATTTTAATGATAACAGAGCAGTTATTATCTCCTGGGTAGTGATATGGGTGTCCAGAGTTTCCATTTGGGCCAGTGACAATTTAGAAAGGGATAATTTGTTCAGGAAAACTTGGGTGTCAGACTGAGACTCAGGACAGGAGGAGGTGTATAGTTGGGCATAAAAATTAGACATGATCCTATTAACCTCAGATGGTTTTGAGCTTATACAACTTGAGGCAATATGGTACGGTGGTTTAGGGCTCTGAGCTGCAAACCTGGAGACCTGGGTTTTAATCCCACAGCCCCCACTTGCATACTGTGTGACCCTGAGCAAGTCACTTAACTTCCTTGTGCTCCCAGGTTGCACCTGGAAACAAGCTGCACTTAGTGTGCCTCTCCTGGTTAAACAATTTCCCCTTTCCCCTTATCCATCCAGATATGGGGTCCTTCAGGCTAGCAATAAATCTAGATTCCTGCTGTTTCTGAATTTGGTAGGCCAGAATTTTCCTGCTTTTATCTCCTCCTTCCCAGTATGTGTGCCGAACTTTCAACATGGCCAGGTCTGCCTTACGAGACAGAAGCTCATTGGTCCTGAGTCTGATGGTTAGTACCTGGCAGCTCAAGGTAGAGTGAGAAGGGGAGTGTGAGCCAGCCTTCAGGGCCCATTCAGCAGCTGTAAGTTCCTCTTCTAGTCTAATCAGTTCTTCATCTCATTCTTTCTGACTATGTGTGGTGTACCCAATGATCTTCCCCCTCATAGTGGCTTTATATGTTTCCCAAGTATTCTGTGCTGAGGTATCAAAGATGGGATTATCTCATAAAAAAAGCTAAGTTTCAGATTTAGCCCAGTGCAGTAAATGGGGGTCATGCATAAGGAGAGGGTCAAGCCTCCAGGAGGAGGATCAAGGGGCAGGGTCCCCCCAGGCTATGAGCAGTTTCACTGGGGCATGGTCGGAAATGACCATAGGGAGAATATCGGAGCTGGTAACTACTCGGGTAAGGTTCTATGAAATCAGCCAGAAATCTAGTCTGCTAAACATCTCATGGACTCCTGATTGGTATGTATAATTGCTAACCTTGGGATGAGTGAGGCACCAAATGTCGACCAGTTGGTGTTCCAGACAGAGATTATGTACAGCTTGGGCACTACGAGTATGAGTTTCTTTACTGGATCCAGAAACAAATGATTTGATACCTTTTATTGGACTAATATGGATGTTACAGAAAAGAACAAAGTGCTCTAGCTTTCGAACTAACCAGGTCCTTCTTCAGGAGCTTTATGGCAGTTATTTTGAAAATCCCATACTATTAACATCAGATTATGTTGAAAAAACAGAAATAATTCTCATTGGTTTAACATATACTTTTAAAACATAACAGAAGATTACATCAGAGAAGCTAATTAACACCAGTATGCTTTTTACTGAGAAGCCTCAGAAGGGCAAAGGTTATCAAGAATTCTCAACAACCAGAGAGTTCTTCTCACACAAATTTTAAAATGTCTCAGTATGCTAAGATAGCATTCTAGTGATAAAAAAACCTTGGGATAGCATTCTCTCTAATACATGTAAGATGAGTTTACAACTTACATTCCAAGTGTCCTGGTGTATTAAAGAACAGATAATGAGAGACAAAATCCTGAAATTAGGTATAACTGCAAGTTGAAAACAAGCCCCAAATTAAACATACACATGTATACATGATGCATGATAGTATCACTTGTAAGTATAAGTGCCAAATAAAAATACTTGTCAAGGACCCCCAAGAAAACGAGACCATGAGCCTGATAAGTGCAGATTTCAACACAGAGTCAGTGTATAAAGAAAATGTACAGAATCAGTCTAAGGAATCTAAATGAAAACTTCCAAGGATTAAATCTTCCATGTCCCCTCCTTTTTTTTCCTTTTCTCTCCCTCTCTCTCTCTCTCTCTCTCCTTGGGAAAGATACTGTAATTAATACGAATGAGATATACTGTGGCCCGGATATTCAAACTGTGCCAGGCTGTGGCGCAAGCCTGGGCGCAGCTCAACTTTGTTGTGCAGGGGTGTGGCCTGGGCGATATTCAAAGTAGCTGCACTATGGCGCAGCAGCTTTGAATATCGCACCCTGGCCACCCCCACTGTGCATGGTGCAGTGGTGGCCAGAGTGGAGCATGGAGATGCGCTGGCACAAGTGCCATTGCACCATGTACAGCACCTGCGATATTCAAACGGGGACATGCAAATGGGGCCATAATTTATGCAAGGCGCACAGGGGGCCATTTGCATCTCATTATGGCCCCATTTGCATGCCATTAGCATGCAGGTGTGCCGATCCCCAACGACTTGCGCCTGGTGCCCTGCCAGGCAGAAGCGTCGAGGACCGACACCTCCTGCAGCCCAATCACGGGTGTTCCTGTAATATAAAAGAAAAACCGTCCAATATCCCTGGTGGTCCAGTGGACCTCTATGTGCCCGATCGCGGGCATCAGTACAGTCCCCCCCAAGTCCAATATCCCTGTTGGTCCAGTGGACCGCACTGAGCCTGATCGCGGGCATATGTAAGCGAACGCCCCCCAGTCCACTATCCCTGGTGGTCCAGTGGACCGATCGCTGCCCGGTCGCGGGCATCAGTACCTCATCAAATACCCCTACTACCCTGGTGGTTCAGCGATCCCACCCCACCGCCTACTGAGCCCCCATCAGCTGGCCTGCAGCTGCACCTCACCTGCCTGCCGCCTGTTGATCGATTGTTCGGTAGGGCTGTGATACATGGTTATTGCTGCATGAGCCAATGGGGCGCAGCCCATATCAGAAAGAGTTTGTCCAGATATGTGAATGAATCATCTACATATCTGGACTGAGTAGTATGGTATATACTCGCCCATTGGCTCCTGCCAGAACCATCTGGGCGGCAGTCTTACTGAGCTGTCAGTCACGGGCGGGCGGGTGGCAGGGCGGGTGGTGCTGCTGCCGCCGGCTGACGGGAGGGGAGCAGGGCGGTGGGGCTCAGTGGGCAGGTGGGGTGGGGGTACGCTAGACCACCAGGGTAGTGGGGGTATTTGATGAGGTACTGATGCCTGCAATCGGGCAGCGATCGGTCCACTGGACCACCAGGGATATTGGACTGGGGGGGTTCGCTCACAGATGCCCGCGATTGAGGGATATTGGACTTGGGGGGGGGACTGTACTGATGCCCACGATTGGGCACATAGAGGTCCACTGGACCACCAAGGATATTGGACTTGGGGGAGGGACTGTACTGATGCCCGCGATCGGGCACATAGAGGTCCACTGGACCACCAGGGATATTAGACTTGGGGGGGATTTGATTACAGATGCCCGCCATGGGGCAATGGGGGGGCGCCGCCAGGTGCGGCAGGAACTCGAGTGGCCACCCACAGGTGGCAGCTGCTGTGTTGCGCCCTGCAGTGCAGCAGCTCACCTGTGGTTGGCCATCACTTGTTCCTTTTTTTACTGGCGTAACTTTGTGCAGACGCAGGTAGCTGTTGCGCATGCATGACTCTGCACATCCCGGGCTGAATATCGGGCTGTGCAGGTTATGTATGGGCACGGCCCCCCCTACCTGTGCCTGCATTCATTACTGATGCGCTCCGGTGCATTGGGATTTGAGCAGCGCACTTTTTCCTTTTAAATATCGCGCCGAGGTGCATCAGTGGATTGTGCATGGCGCAACACTGTTGCGCCATGCGCAACCCTTTTGAATATCTGGGCCTGTATGTACAAGAGTCATAATACAGCATCATTCACACCAATATTAATCTTTACCCAAAGGAATTACACCTTTTATGAACCCCCAAGTAAATGAGATATGCATCTTAATATGAGCAGATTTAAAAATGTGACAGTGTGTAATCCAACCATTGACAACTAGCAGAAGGAAGTAAATGTACACTATATGTGAAAACTAAGTCTCCTAGCCACATAACAGTTGCCCCATGCCACGCTCCCTCCACACATACATGTGTACATACACCACACCACACACACACACACACACACACACCCCTGCACACCCCACACAACCACAACACACAACAAATATAACAAGCACAACCTACACACACCACACCACACTGCGCACACACAAACAAAACACACACACACACCATACCCACAACACTCAAAAACATAACGCATGCAAAGCACACACAAACACACACATACATACATACATCAATACACACACATACACACACTCGCCATAGTGTTAAGGTAAGAAGTCAACTGAAGTCTTTACTGGAAGCACTTCTATCAAGTACAGGGATCAGGGTAAGATTAAAATCCCCAGCCACTATAATGAGAGAATCATGGCTTCTATCCTAGCCACAAGGTCCACAAAAAAGAGGGGGTCATCCTCATTTGGGGCATATATGTTCACTAGAAGGATACTGCCATTCGGAGTGTCAACCTTAACTAGGACCCAACGGCCTAGTAGGTCTGAAATACTCTGTGTTATAGTCCACGAAAGTCCTTATTAAACAAGATGGCTACACCACATTTTTTCGTGGGGGTTCCTGCATGCAGTTCCTTCCCAACCCAATCCCTTACTATTGGGCATGGTCCTGTTTAGTCAGCTTCGTCTCTTGTAAAAAGGCAACCTGAGCTTTTAATCTCTTCAAATGGGTCAATACCTTTTTCCACTTTTACGGAATATTAAGGCCCCAGACATTCCAAGTTATAAAGGATATTTCAGCCATAATCTAGGAAACTGCGGAAAATCAAGCAATACATAATGGACACTACTGTGGTGGTCAGTGGGTTCTGGGGACTACGGGGGGCCAAGTCAAAATCCCCCCCTGCTGAGGGCCTAAACATTTTAAGCAAAACTCCCCATTAGTACGAGATAGTACTAGCCTGAAGCACAATAAAAGCTGCAGTAAAGCACATACAGAAAAAAGCAGTAACATTGCTAAGAAGACCCTAACACTATAACTATTTACAGACAGTGCGCCAACATGCACATCGGTGAAAGTCGGTTCACTGAGCCAAGGTGGTACACCTTTCGCCATCTCGACCCGGCTTCCCATTGGGGGGTAGATGGAAATAAAGAGAAACGCTCCAAAAGACTAAGTTGACAAACATAGAAAATTGAAAAAAGGATGTGTGGCCAGCCACATTAGTCTGGCCAGACCTGGGGCTATGATTCTAAAAAGAAGGAGAGAGTAACCATTTGCACCTTTAGCTAGACAACGTGGCTGGAGTATAAATCTACCGGGTAGACCTCAAGAGAAAATCCTGGGGGGAGAGTAACTTATTATTAGGCTGATGACGCCTTGTTTTTACAAAGTGGATAAGTGACATTGCATGTCAACAATCTTTGCCCTAATATAGCATGTCCATCCTGTATTGGGAAGAGGGAGCCAAAACTTGGGGCTGACTCTTCTGGCCTAGTTATGCCTTCCTGAAAAAAAAGTAGGGTAGGGGAAGCCATGCACACAGCTCGGTTTAAGAACATAGGTTTGAAGAAGGGGGAATACTCCCCAAGCAGGGTATCAAAATGTCTACAGAGCTTGAAGCTGCAGCCCTAAATAACAGTAGTGGCTAAGAGCAGTAGAAGTTAGTGTTATGTACTGTATGCTACAGTTCTTGTGCAATAACTGCTGCAGTGCCCCAGAAATCATTTTTCAGGTGGCAGGGCAAGGGTAATAGGGCAAAATTCCCACTATGTTGAAATCTTACAGTTACCCCAAGCAGACTTCCCTTTTATCTATCAGGGACATATCCTAGAGCCCAAGCTCCTGCCCCAACCTCAGAAAAAGAACAGAAAGGGACACTTATCTGAGTCAGTCTTCCAGAGCGCCATCCTGAGCAAGCAGAGATTTCGTTATAGGAGAAGGTGCCATCTTGTCTGGGCCAAAACCCACGATCTGTGGGGTGGGTGTACTGTGAGGCTCCTCCACAGCTGTCGGGTGATGCACAGTCTCAGATATTGAAGCCTCATGTGCCATTTCCTCTTCAGGGTAGTCAGGAAAATCCACAGATGATTGGTCCTCCAGTGTGAGAGCTGCGCATCGATTCAGCGACGCAAATTTTCCCAGGTCTGGGTTACTAAGATGAGCCTCTTCACTCGAACAGCATTCCAAAACTGCTTCGCAGTCATGGGGATGATCCCTTCTGGTATGTTTCCCAGACTGCTGACATTTGCGAGACGTGGCTGGAAGACCTGGAGGGGAACCCTAAAAGTAATAGCTACTGCCTGGGGCCGTCCCCAGAGCAGATGTATCTGGATTCCATTCTCTTTGATGACCCAGGCGCCCCTTACCGTTATGACGTGAACCATTTTTGCTATCAGCTGCATAAGTGCTATTCAGATAAGCCTTGACAGCTTCAGGTGTAGAGAATGATAAGAGTACCCCATTCACCTCCAGGCGCATGACTGCGGGGTACCGTAACAAGAACCAAATCCCTTTTGCGTGCATCATACGACGGCACTCAGTGTACTCTTTATGCTTCAGGGCCAGCTCCCTGGAATAATCCTGAAAGATGAGGATTTTTTTGCTTTGGCAGGATAGAGCTCTAAGTTCTCAGGCCTCGGAGGAGATCCAGGCTTTATCCACAAAATTTAGTATTCGGGCCATAAGAGTTCTAGGCCTCTCTCCAAGTTTCAGCTTAGGATTACATGTCCTGAGGGCCCTCGGATCATGAAGCCTGGTGGGAGGTCATGGTGAAGAACTTCTGGTAGGATCTCATATAAGAAGTCAGCAGGCTGTCCCCATTCAGCCCCCTCAGGAAAGCCCAAACAATGAAGGTTATTATGACGACTTCTTATTTTCAATGTCATCCATTTTGGTCTACAAGTTCTGAATGGTGCATTCCTGCTCATGCATTCGAGCAGTAAGGGGTTCCAGTTGATCAGTATTCTGCTTCGCCTTTGCTTCTATTTTTGTAATTCTGGTATCCATTTTCTGTATAGCAGAGATAGTATTGTTAGATGCTAGGGTAACCTCTGCCATATGCTGCATCAGTGCTGCGAACATGTCTGCGACCTGCTGGGTTGACAGGCCTCTGGAGATATCAGGCCCTTTAGACTATAACATTCTGCAGCGGATGATCGTTAAACATGCAACCCAGCGATTTAAAGGTAGAAAGTGCTGTAAAAATCAGTTATTCTTGAGCCCGGGTAGTAGCAGAGTCAAAATCTGTGTAGCACCAGTGGAATAGTTTGCAAGATGTGGTGCAAATGTCTATATTGAATCCCTAAGTCGGCAGAGCTCCGTGTTCAGGTGGCCATCATGTTTGGAGTGAAGCCACACACCCCCAGCTGTCCACATTGATGGGGTGACCAACAGAGAAGCACATAAGGTGTCTTTTATTGGGATTGAGAAACCAGTCAAACACCAAAGGGGTGGGAACTATAACAACATCTCACACAAGAGAGAACAGAACTAAACATTTTCAATGGGGGCAACTAATAGGCCAGGATTAAATGACAAACTGGAACTGAGTCCCTATTTGAGAAAGTACTAATAGGATGTCTTAAAAAGAACCCCCCCCCCCCCAACACACACACACAACCTCCAAACTGAAATCTAACTGCACTGTTTAGGAAATGTATATTAGATTAAATGCCACCTCATAAATTGTAATACATTAGGCACAGGGAAATCTTTTATACGGGTGTGGTTTTGAATATTTTGGTGGTGACGTCGCTTCTGTCAGGCAACAGCTTGTTGCTATCCTTACTATCAGCTGTACTATATTTACATATAATAAAATGTTGTCGTTTTTTTATTTTATAGTGTATTTACTGATATGAAGGAGTAACTAATGTACTTTATTCTTTTTTTATTTTTCAGAATGGGTCCCTCTTTGTGGTATTCAGCCCATATAGGAGTTTTCCATTCATCTTCGGGATTGACTTGGACTGGTAACTGTACAAAGATACAAATCTTGAATTTTTATAAAAACAGACTCCTGTTGCCATTGTTCTAACTAAAATATAGCTATTTGGTACCTTCTCAGCTAGTACCTTTATCATATTGTTGTATTGCGATTGTCATGGTTCTTATGATTGTGTCATTTTGGATTGGGGTTTGTATGACCTGTAGTTGTTGTGCCATCACAGCTACTTTTGTGCCTTAATATATGTCTACACTATATATGTTTTTTTTTTCCATTGGGGTAAGAATTTTTAAGCTGCACTAAGACATTTTGTTATTTATATGTAATCTCTATGCAGAGGTTAATTTTTATTGCTGCATACCCCTTTAAATGAATTATTTAAAAGAACACCTATTAGAGTATCATGCAACCTCTGACAAAGCGCTATAATAGTGTGAAATGCATCAGGTCACATGGACACCTACCTTTACGTGAGGGAGGGGGTAAGAGGATCTGAGCAGTCTATCTGTATATGAAGAAATCTGCTATATTTGTTTATGTGCACTTTAGACAAAATTAAGCATTTATTTTGGAACATCTTCAGGTATGCTCTCCTCTTATTTACGTAAGCTATAAAGAATACATATTGGACAGCCTGCTTGGGAGTCTGCAAACTTTTCAAACCCTGGTGTGGCGGGTGCCGGAATCCATTTCACTTTTCCACTGTTCATACCAGGCATCACCGACACACAGGTGTGTTCCCCGCTTGCAATTTGACTGTGAATCACCCAGGATCAAGTTCAAGTTTATTTCACCAGGAAGACTCCACTAAGCAAGCTCATTTACAAGGCGGTCCTGCCAAAGACAAGATAATACAAACAAGATACAAGGCAATGTAGAGGTGGATAAACGCATTGTTCAGGGACACACAAATATACAATTAAAGAGAGATTACATGAATAAAACAGAACAGTGGCATAAAAATGAGAATTATGAAAGTTCTAACAATTCTAGAAGATAAGATCGAATCCACTTGGAAGAACAGAAAGAACATAATGCTGGGTAAAATATGCATACTGTAGCATAAAATTACATACTAACTAGCATGATAGTGGCAGGATCAACCACCTGGGTGATTCCACTAACCTCTCAGCGACAAAGTCCATGGCACCCTGCAGAAATTCCCTCTTGTGCCCCAGAGGCCAGTACATCAGAAAGATTCTGCAACCTGCACCCACACCCCCGCGTATTGACATGCACTCAAACAACAAAGCAGAACCCACTGGTTACACAGAGAAGTTCAGATCAGATCTAAAACAGATATCCACACCCCTACCCTGCAATCCCACCTCAGGCAGTCTACTTTGTAGAATTCAGCCAGGATAGATACCTTCAAAACTGGACCAGCATCATCTCCAAACCAGGTCTCTGAAATGCAAGCCAGATCAACCAAGGAAACCAAGTCCGCTATAATTGTAGTCTTTTTCCTGACTGATCTCACATTGCATAGCAACACCCAAAGGGGACTGGCAGAGGTTGTTGCCCCAATGACTACCTGTCTACTCTGTCTTGTGGAAGCTGTAGGTATGGGGACCAACCACATCTGGCCTGTCCCTAGGCGCCATTTCACCCCAGAATGCCTCCTGGTCCTCACCACTCCAATATGGCTCTTCCCATCAGCCACCCTAGCACCCTACTGTCTACTATTCTGCTTCCTCCCAATGCCAACCTTCCTACAGTCCCTAAGTGCTGTTGATGACAAAGGGAGGTCAATGAATGGGTGGAGATCCAAAAGCTGGGATGCTGAGTAGCTGAGCCTTTGGGGCCCAATACCTATGCACATCTTCTCAGCCCACTGTATACTCAGCCTCCTCACAAATCATAACAATTGTCTTATTCAAAATAAACTCAGAAACCACTTTGGGCAAAAATGTAGGGTTTGGATGCAGAGCCACCCGGTCTCTGTAGAAAATTAAGTAAGGTTCCTTACACACCAGGGCCTGAAGCTCTGAACTTCTTTGAGCTGAAATAATAGCAAGTAAGAAAAGTGCTTTCCAAGACAAATAGTGCATAGCACAACTTGCTGCCAGTTCTAAAGGAGGCAAAGTAAGTTTTTCCAAAATAAAAATCACAGGTGGTTACCTCTGCCACTCATAAACATGGCCATTCACTCGATCTGGTCTTCCTGCTGGGGTTGGAGGCCTCCGATGTGGGGGTGGAACCAGTCGGATGGTCTGACCACCACACTGTGAGGTTCAATTTTTGCACCCCCCTACGCAGACCTACCCCAGTGGAGATGGTCAAGTACTGCCCTTTACGGGATGTTACTCCCGATGGTCTAACTGCGGTTCTTGACCTATCAGAATTTCCTGGGTTGAGCTTAAATCCTGAAGTGATGGTGCAAGCCTATAATAAAGCTGTCACCTCCGCTTTGGATTTAATTGCTCCCACCAATGTGCGGCCTCTTTCTCTTCGCCCCCGATCCCCTTGGTTTGATCGGGATCTGAGAGAGTTGCGGCGATTAGGTCGCAGGTTGGAGAGATGTTGGCGGAAGTCTGGCTTAGATGCCGACCATCTTAGACTCCTAGAGCATTATAAACTCTATCAGTCAGCAATCACTCATAAGAAAGAAGTGTTCCTGTCTGGAGAAATTGCTGCTGCTCAGAATCGACCAGCCCAGCTCGTTCAAACCGTAGACAGGCTGTGCAACCCAGCCTGTCTGCAGGTTCGTCGAGCCTTTTCACAGATGCAGTGTGTGGAGCTTGCTCGATTCTTTGCAGATAAGGTAGCCGACATTGGGGCCGAGATTTGCGCCACCCCCTCCATGGAAGTTGTGGTGGTCCAGCCCATGGTCACAAGCACACCTTTCACCTGGAGTTCCTTCAAAAGGCCGGAAATTGAGGATGTTATGAGGATTGTCCAGGGTATGCGTACCATAAGCTGTAGTTTAGACCCGGGTCCCACTGGCCTGATCATGGGCTGTGGGAAGGTTATCTTCTCCATTCTAGCTAGGATAGTCTGGTGCTCCCTAGACTCTGGTGAATATCCCTGCTCCCTGAAGGAAGCGGTGGTGACACCAGTGTTGAAAAAGGCATCTTTGGACCCCAACTCCCTAGCAAACTACAGACCCATCTCGAACCTCCCCTTTGTTGGGAAGGTAATTGAGAAAGTGGTGGTGGCCCAGTTGAACAACCATCTTGCCATCCATAACATCTACGATCCTCTTCAATCAGGCTTTCAAAAGAGGCACAGCACTGAGACTGCGCTGGTTCGGGTCCTCAATCATCTCCTGATGGCGAGAGACCAGAAAAACCAGTCCATTTTGGTTCTTTTGGATTTGTCAGCAGCATTTGACACCGTAGACCATGGGGTGTTGCTTGAGCGCCTGAGATGCATCTGTGGGTTGTCGGGTTTGGTGCACAGATGGTTTACTTCCTTCCTCACAGGTAGAACTCAGAGGGTGGTATCGGGGAATTTTTCCTCCGATCCTACCACTCTGACCTGTGGGGTGCCTCAGGGCTCTGTGCTGTCCCCCATGTTGTTTGCTGTGTACATGCTTCGCCTCGGAGACATTGTAAGACGATATGGGCTGGAGTTTCATTGTTATGCCGATGATACCCAGCTCTATCTGTCTTTTGTGCCTGACCAGAATAGAGCACTCTAAGTGTTTAACAACTGTCTCAGTGAGATCCAGGATTGGATGAGGTCCAGCTGGTTGAAGTTGAATTCTGGGAAGACGGAGATGTTGGTTGTGGATCCTGGCCGCCGGATTGAGGGGTTGGGGGCACTTCAAACCTCTGGTTTATTCCTGGGGGATGTGGAGCTCCCGACCTCTGAACGGTTGCGAGACCTGGGGGTGATCCTTGACGATCAGCTGACATTGCGTGCGCCAGTGTCGGCGGTTGTTAAGGTATCCTTTTACCATCTTAGGAACATCGCCAGGATCAAGCACCTTGTTCCATCCGGTGACCTACCCACGCTGATCCATGCCTTTGTGACCTCGCGTCTGGACTACTGCAACTCCCTTTACTTTGGGCTTCCTGGGGTTGATATCTGCCACTTGCAGCTAGTGCAGAACTCGGTAGCCCGGTTGTTAATGGGGCTTCCCGTTCCACTCATATTACACTGGTGCTCCGAGATCTGCACTGGCTGCCGGTTCAGTGGCGGATCACCTTTAAAGTCGGATTACTGACATATAAAGCCCTACACGGGTTGGGCCCTGATTACCTGAAAGATCTTCTGGTGCCTTACCTACTGACTCGACCACTCCGCTCAGCCAACAAGAGGTTGCTAGAGATCCCGAGGGTAACTTTAAAATCTTCCGGCGCCCGAGCTTTTATGTTCATGGCGCTGACCCTCTGGAATTCTCTACCACGTTGGATTAGAGAGTGCATGACGGTGGAGGGTTTTAAAAAGGGCCTAAAATCTTTTTTATGGAGTAAGGCATTTGGAGATAATTTGGATGCCGATTAATGCTCTGTATTAAACTTAGTTTTTAATATGTTTTATTATGTTTTATCTTGTATTTTATTGTAATGCACCTTGATTCTAAGAAAGGCGCAGAGAAATAATGCTTATTATTATTATTAAAATTCAAGTCCCACGGGGTGGGGGACAGGATTATGAATCAGTGATGTCAGATGAAGAATTCCTTTCAGGAAGGTTTTGGAAATCTCCAACTGACCTATGGTTTTGCCATCCATGGGGAGGTGGTAGGCCGAAATGGTAGACAGATGAACCTTCAAAGAAGAATAGCTGAGGCTGAGATCTGAACGATGAAAGAGGTACTCCATGACCTGGGGCACTGGGCAAGAGAAAGGGCCCCAACCCTTAGGACTGCCCAAATGGAGAACCTTTTCCATTTCATGGCATAAGTAGTTCTGGTAGAAGGCTTTCTGGCCTGTCCGAGGACCTGGGCCACTAAGGTGGACACTCCAAAGCGTAAAGCAGCTATGTCCACAGGTGCCACATATGCAGGTGAAGGGATTTGAGGCCCGGATGCACCAGTCTGCCCTGCTCCTGAGTCAGAAGATCATGGCAGAGAGGCAGAGGTACTGGGGTGTTCCATCAATAGCTGTTGAAGCAGAGGGAACCAAATCTGATGAGGTCAAAGAGGGGCTATTAGAATCATGTAAGCTCTTCTGCCTATAGCTTCAAGAGCACCCTCGGAAGCACTGGGAAGGGAGGAAAGGTGCACAAAAACCTTCCTGCCCAGCAAAGAGACCAGAAAACACCACACCTGGGAGCAAGCAAGCAAAAATTGGGTAGTTTTGGGCTGGATAGGGAGATGAAGAGGTCTATCTCTGGCTGACCCCACAGGTCGAATAAGCTTTCAACCAACTCTTGATTTAGTTCCCACTCATGAGCCCTGACAATGGAGTGGCTGAGACTGTCTGCCAGGATGTTGCTGACACCTGGCACATGGACAGCAGTCAGGCAGAGGCTGTGCTGGACTGCACAGTACCACATTCGCATCGCCTCCTGGCATAGACAATATGAGCAAGAGCCTCCCTGTTTGTTCAGGTACCAGACCACAGACATATTGTCGGTCTGAACCAGGAGTGTCCCTGGACATAGAAGAGGCTGGAAGGCCTGAAGGGCATAAAGCACTGCCCTAATTTCTAATACATTGATGTGTAGAGATGCTTCCAGCTGAGACCATGTTCCCTGGGTCTGATGGTCTCCTAGGTGGGCTGCCCAGCCTTGACACAAAACATCCATTGTAAGGGTCATGGTAGGAGCAGGGGGTTGAAAGGGAACCCCTGTGGAGAGACTGGACAACTCATGCCACCAAAGAAGATCCTTCTTCATGTACCCAGGCACTAGGATCCTGTGGTCCAGGTTGTCCAGCTGCTAATCCCATTGGACATGAAGAGTCCATTGGGTCACCCTCGTATGCAGTCTGTCTAGAGGAACTGTAAGGATCACAGCTGCCATCAGCCCAAGAAGACGGAGGATCAACCAGGCTGTTGTCCAGCGTGAGTTGGCCACTAATCTGGCCTGTTCTTGCAGGGTCTCCACTCTGTCCGATGGGAGGAGAGCTGTGCCGTGGACCATATCCAGCACTACCCCAAATTAACTGTAGGCACTGGGAGGGGAGAGATGGGACTTGGGATAGTTAACTGTTATTCCAAGTCTGGAAAAGAGGTCCAGGGTGAAGGAGAGGGACTCCCTTAGACTGCTGTGTGATGGGGCTGACAGAAGACAGTCATCCAAATATAACATAGAAACACAGAAACATAGAATTTGACGGCAGATAAGGACCACTTGGCCCACCCAATCTGCCCACTCCCCTACCTGATGGATTAGCTGCAGATTCTAGTTAATCAACAGCTTACTTCCTCCTGCCTCCCACTAGAATTGCCTTATGCCTGTCCCATGCATTCTTAAATTCTCCCACTGTTCCTGACTCCACAACCTCCTCAGGAAGGCTGTTCCATGCATCCACAACTCTCTCTGTGAAAAAATACTTTCTAACATTACCTCTGAGCCGTCCCTCCTCTATCTTCAAATTGTGCCCCCTTGTTCTTGTACATCTCTTCTTCTGAAAGATACTACCCTCTTGTACCTTATTAATTCCCTTGAGATACTTGAAAGTTTCTATCATGCCCCCCCTCCTTTCCTCAAGGGTATACATATTAAGCTGCTTTAGTCTCTCCTTGTATGTCTTCTGGTGCAGACCTTGCACCATTTTGGTTGCCTTCCTCTAAACAGCCTCCACTCTGTCTATGTCTTTGCAGAGATGGGGTCTCCAGAACTACATGCAGTACTCCAGATGAGGTCTCACTAACTGACTGTAGAGAGGCATAACAACTTCCTGTTTTCTACTGTTGATGCCTCTCACTATGCATCCCAGTATCCCCCCCAGCCCTCCTTACTGCCTTCTCACATTGCTTGCCCACCTTTAGGTCATCTGATATAATTACTCCTAGGTTTCTTTCGATTTTTATTGTTGTTATTAACTCACCCCCCATTCTGTACTCTTCCCCTGGGTTTTTGTTTCCCAGATGCATTACTAACATACTATTTGCCAGCAGATTATGCCTTACGGTCTATCGAGTCTGCTCGAACCTCAGATCCTTAGTTGGATGCCGAGGCCCTCCCTCCCTTGTGCTCCAGCAACCCCTATCATCTATGCTCACCCCCCTGGGGCAGGTCATCATGATACATCCACTTTCTGTGTCTGTCCCACCCTCTCTTGAAGCCCTCCACTGTGGATCTCTGAACCAGCTCGCCAGGCAGTGCATTCCAAGGGTCCACCACCCTCTCAGTGAAAAAACTCCTCCTCTTTTCCCCCCTCACCCTTCCACCTTCCAACTTCAAACCATGCCCTCTGGTGATACCTCCCTGCTTTAGTCTAAAGATCCCTCCATGTTTACCCTATTTATTCCTTGAGGTACTTGAAGACCTCAATCATGTCCCCCTCGTCTCCTCTCCTCCAATGAAAACAGGCAGAGCTCCTCAAGTCTGTCCTCATCGTCAAATCCCTAGCCTCATATCATCTTAGTTGCCCTCCTCTGTACCCTCCTCCAGGAGCTGTATGTCCCTCTTCAGTGTGGTCTCCAGTACTGTACACAGTACTCAAGGTGTCGTCTAACCAGTCCATTGTACAGCCAGAATCACTTCCTTGCTGCTAGAGGTGATCCCCCTTACAATGCATCCCAACATCCTGTTTGTCTTGCTAGCCGCTCTCATGCACTGCTCAGAGTTATTCATACATGCATCCACCATGACCCCTAGGTCTTTTTCCCCTATTGAGGCCTCCAGCGCCTCCCCTTCCAGGGTGTACCTGTGCTTAGGGTTTCCCCGACCAAGATGCAACACCTTGCACTTGGTGATATTGAAATTTGATTTCCATGTGTGAGCCCAGCTTTCCAGGGTGTCCAGGTCCCCTTGCAGGGCCAACCTCCCCTCTTCTCCCTCAACTACTGCTCCCATCTTGGAGTCATCTGCGAAGATACTCATTTCACACCTTATACCCTCCCTGATGTCTGATATGTATGCATTAAACAGGATCGGACCCAGGACCGAGCCCTGCGGTACCCCACTACCAACCTCTCTAGGGTTCGAGAGCTCCCCACAGACCACTACTCTCTGAGTGCATCCAGCTAGCCAGTTTTTAATCCATCTGACCATCAAAGGGCCTACTCCTAACCTCATCAGTTTCTCCACCAAACCATTGTGGGGGACAGAGTCAAACACCTTGCTGAAGTCCAAGAATAATACATCCACAGGCTTTCCCCTATCTAGTTCTGATGTTACCCATTCGTAGAACTCCACAAGATTGGTTTGACATGATCTACCTGGCACAAACCCATGTTGCCGACTATCCAGACCTCCCACCTCCTCCAAGTACACCCCCAATCGTTCCTTTAGTATACTCTCCATTAATTTTTCCACCACTGAGGTCAAACTGATGGGTCTATAGTTACCTGGTACTTCCCTCGACCCCCCTTTATGGATTGGCACCACATGTGCCTCTCGCCAATCCCTAGGTACCCTCCCTGTCTCAAGTGACCTGACAAGAGCTCTCACCAGGGGTGCAGCCAGCATGTCCCCAATCCCATAGTACTCTCGGATGAATGCCATCTGGCCCAGGAGATTTGTCTTTCTTTAGGGCCTTGAGAGCTAACCACACCCTTTGGTGGAGATAGCATCATCCGTCCCCTCCATCTTACTGGCCTTTTTATCCTTATCCAGATGTGACATCCCTGGGTACCTCTCCCTCCCTCTTGCTCCATTTCTGTTGCTCCCCTGATCCCACTCACTGCCGCTTTTATCCCCATTGTGCCTTGCTTTGTAGATATCCCATCCCCCTTCCTAGTGAACACAGAGGCAAAGTACTCGTTAAATACCTCTGCCTGGTCCCTCGCCTCTTCCACCCACTCTCCTTCTGATCTCAATCTGCTGAGATGGCCCTTAGTTTTCTCCACTCCCCAATGTACTGGAAGAACCCCTTTCCCCTCCATGTATCCCTGTGCCAGCCGCTGCTTTTACTGGACTGCTCCCCTCACCATCCGGTGACTTTTCTAGATGCAAGATGGTACATTTCTTATCCCTATCCCTCTTGTTGTTTTATATTTTTTGTAGGCCGCCTTCTTTTCTCTGACCGCTACCTGTACCTCACTGGACCACCAGCATGGTTTATGTGACCTTGTTCCCTTACGTTTCAACTTAGCGCAGATCCGGACTGCCTCATGAAGTCCCCGATTTATGACCTCCCATCTTCTTTCCACACTTGTCATTGCTGTAATCCCCTTCAAGTGATCCTTGAGAATATTTCCCATGCCCACAAAGTCTGCCCCCCTGAAGTCCACTGCCAGTGTCCTAGATCTCACCCCCACTCCCCCCATGCTTATTTGAAACCAGACAGTATTGTGGTCACTCCCAGTCAGGGGGTCCTCTACAACCAGGTCCCTTACCAGATCCCCATCTGCCAGAACCACATCCAGGACATGCCCCTTCCTTGTGGGCTCCATCACATGCTGTGTTAAGAACACATCCTGCAAGCCGTCCAGCAGCCTCTGCTCCTTGGCCACCTTAGAGGACATGGTTCCCCAGTTTATACCTGGCATATTAAGGTCCCCCATCAACACCACTCCTTCCCCTTTTGGTCCACACTGGGCAATGATGTTGTCCAGCAAACCATCCTCTAGAACATCACTCATCCAGGGGGCCTATATACTACACCCAGCTTGACCTTATCTCCTGCTGGGGATAGTAAGGTGACCCATAAGGCCTCCACCTTTCCTCTGCCTCTTCTACCCTAGCAATTTCTATGTCATCTCTAATGAACATAGCCACTCCACCCCCTCTGCCCTCCTTTCTATCCTTCCTAAGCATAGTGTACCCCCGCACGTTTAGGTCCCAATCATGTTTTTTGTTGGCCCATGTCTCCATGACCGCCGCCACATCCACCCCCACCTCGAACAGCATGGCCTGGAACTCTGGCAACTTGTTTCCCAAGCTCCTGGCATTTACTAACACCAACCCCCACCCACCTTGCACTTCTTTGCATTGAATCTGAGAAGCCACATATTTGACCATTCCTCCAACCTTGCCAAGTCCCTTTTCATTCTTTCCACCCCACCTTGTGTATCAACTCTGTTGCAGATCTTTGTGTCATCTGCAAAGAGGCATACCTTTCCTTCCAGGTGCTCTCCAATGTCACTTATAAAGATATTAAAGAGGACCAGTCCCAGCACCACCCTCAGCACATCGCTAGTTACCCTCCTTTCTTCACTGTGGACTCCTGTTTACTATTACCCTTTGCGTCCTGTTGTCCAGCCAGTTTTTTATCCAGGCAACCACCTTGGGACCCACTCCAAGGCTGGCTAACTTGTATATTAATCTTTTGTGTGAGACTGTGTCGAATGCCTTGCTAAAATCTAGGTAAGCCACATCCACAGCTCCTCCCTGGTCTACTACTTTGGTCACCCAGTCAAAGAAAGCTATTAGGTTCATCTGACATGACCTTCCTGCTGTGAAACTATGCTGCCTTGGGTACTGTGCCCCGCTGGCCTCTAGGTACTCAACAATTCTTTCTTTCAGAAGTGATTCGATCATTTTCCCTACCACTGATGCCAAACTTACAGGTCTGTAATTTCCTGCCTCTGTCTTGCTCCCACTTTTGTGAAAGGGAATCACATCTGCCCTCCTCCAGTCCTCAGGTAACACTCCATCCTCCCATGATTTGTTAAAGAGAGTAGTCAGTGGTGTTACTAGTTCTACCATTAGTTCTTTTAGTATTCTTGGGTGAATCCCATCAGGCCCCATTGCTTTGTCCACCCTCAGTTTCAAGAGTTCTTTAAAAACCCTTTCTCCTGTGAATGGACTGGTATTGACCCCCTATTCAGAGTGTCTCCCTTGTTTGGTTTAAGCACCTCCCCCTCATCATCTGTTGTGAATACTGAGCAGAAATATTTGTTCAGTATCCCTGCTTTTTCACTGTCACCCTCTGCCCACATTCCCTCCCCTTTATTAAGTCTCTGTATTCCTCCCTTGGTCTTTCTTCACTCCCTAATGTACCTATAAAAGGTGTTATCCCCCTTCTTAACAGAGTTGGCTATCTTTTCCTCAGTTTGTGCCTTTGCTATTCTGACTGCCTTCTGCCTCTTTCTGCTTTAACTGATAAAGTTCTCTGTCCTGCTCCTTCTGTGTTTCCTTATATTTTCTGAATGCTATCCTTTTCTCCTTAACCATCCCTGCCATCTCTTTTGAGAACCATAGTGTTTTTTTCCTTCATTTTGTTTTATTGATTTGCTTCACACAAAGGCTTGTTGCCTCTACGATGGCTGTTTTGATTATTCCCCATTGTTCCTCCACCCTCTCCTTCTTGCCCATTTGCTAGTGCTTTTCTAAGGCACTCCCTCATTTTCCCAAAGTCAGCCTTCCTAAAGTCCAGTACTCTTGTTTTTGTATGGCTGGACTCTGTGGCTGTGTTTATTGTGAACCACACTGTTTGGTGGTCACTTGTTCCTAGATGGCTACCCACTTCTAAATCTGAGATCCTTTCTCCTTCCCCATTTGAGAGTACCAGGTCTAAGATTGCTCCCTCGTGAGTGGGTTCCAACACTAGCTGTCTGAGGCATGTCCCCTGTAGGGCATCAAGAATGACCCTGCTCTTGGACGTGCCTGCAGCAAAGGTACTCCAGTCGGAGTTTAGGTCCCCCATCAACAATATCTCCCCTTTTTCTGCCATTTTAAGGATGCCTTCTATCATTTCCTTGTCCATTTCCTCCTAGGCACAATTAGATCCCTCTGTGGCATAGGGCCACAGCCACCACTACTAGGCACTTAGTAAAAACCTGAGGTGCTGAGGATAGGCCAAAAGGGAGAGCCTTGAACTGGTAATGTTCCACCTGGAAGGCAAACAAAAGAAAGCGGCAGTGGGCCTGGAAGACAGGGATGTGCAGGTAAGCATCCCGCATGTCCAGTGCACAAAGCCAATGGCCCTTGTGGAGCAGGGGTAGAAATCCTTGAATGCGGAGAATGCAGAACCTCTTGTACTTGATGTACAGGTTGAGCATGCTGAGGTCCAAGATGAGTCTTAGTTCGCTTGTCTTTTTGGGCACTAGAAAGAAACAGAAGTAGTACCCTCTTCCTATCTGTGCTGGAGCCATGGGCTCTATGGCTGACTTTTGCAGAAAAGCCCGGATCTCATCCCCTAACAGAGACAAGTGCCATGGAGTATAACAGGAGAGGGCTTGGGAGTTGTCCGGAGGCCTGTCAAGGAACTCTATGGTGTGACCTCTTGCTATTAACTGAAGAACCCAAGAGTCCATGGTTATGTCCCGTGACCCCGGAAGGTGGAAGGTACATCCCCCAGGATCTGGAGGAGGCAGGGTGGTCCCCATGAGTCAGGAGGCTGATGGGAGAGAGCTGGCATCTCCTCCGGGGGAGCTTCTGGGACTTGGCAGAGGGAGTAGGGGGTTCCTGATGCTGGATACTGGCATTTGGCCTGGCATTTGGCAGGGGCCTTTTTGGTCTGGCATCTCTGTTGCTGATGAAAAGGCTGTTTGCTTTTGTAACTCCCTCAGTACATTATGCACATGTTGTGGATGAATTTACCATGGTCCTGCAATTCAGTGATAATATCCTTGGCATCACCTCTGAATAACATGGATCCCCTGAAAGGGGCATCCAGGATGGAGGTCTGGACATCTTGTGCCAGGCCAGCAATCCTGAGCCACGGATGTCACCTAATGCAGACAGCAATGGTTGTGGTGAAAGCAACTGAGTCTACTGTGTCATAAGTGGCCAGGAGGGAATGACGACAGGAGTTTTAGCCATTCTCACTGTCTTGGCAATCTCGGCCTTAAGCTCCTGGTCCTGGATAGCTTCCACCTTGGACTCGAGTGAGGCCAGGGAAGATTTCTGGTAGAAAACCATATGAGACACATAATTAAGGGACCTGAGGGTGCAAGTGGAGGAGGACTGGATCTTGCAACTAAAATTGTCCAGCTGCTTAGACTCCTTATCAGGAGGAGACATGCTCAAAAGTTTAGGTTTAGAGGACCGGTCGTGGGCAGCCGTGATAACAACCAAGTCTGCATTAGGATGGCCAGTAAGGTGTGTGACCCCATCTGAGGTGTGGTACATCCTGTCTGCCTTTTTTGAAACAGCCTGAATGGAGGAAGGTTGTTGCCAGATATTGGATGTCAGGTCTTCATAGGGCCCAGTCCAAGACAGTATGGGCATAGGAGCTGTGTCAGTCATGTCTAGATGTCCCGCAACCCTTTTTTGCTTTGGATCCTGTTCCTGGATAGCCCAGCCACAGGCATTTTGTATAGTTATGAGGAGTTCTGCAAAGGAAGGGTCCTCTGGAGGGGACTTTGGGGACTCCTTAGGCTGAGGATCTATAGGTCTATGGGTACCAGAGCTGGAGGATGAGTCAGAGCCAGAATCCAAACAGTGCCTGCTGGGGGTCTGAACCCTTGTTAGAGGAGTGTCCTGGGTTTTATCCCTGACCTGGTGTCTAGAGGAGCCGTCTCCAGAAAGGTGGAAATCCACAGGAAAGTCTGATCTAGCGGTTGGAAAGGAGGCAGAAGTAGAGGCCAACACTGGCTTCAAACAGACTAGCTCTGAGGCTAGTTGAGTCCTGGCCTCCTGAATCAGGGTCTGAAACACTGCCTGGATATCAGCCTGAGGCTGCTGTGGAGGCAGAGGCTGAGGCTGAGGAGGAGGAGGAGGAGGTGGTGGAGGAGGAGGCTGGTATAATGACTAGCCCAGCATCTGATATTGAGGGAATCCATGAGCCTGAGAGGAATAGGGAAAGCCAGAAGGAGCATACCCTTGATTAGACATAGCCCGGCATCTGGTACCCCGGTACATAATGGGGTTAGAGGGAGGCCAATTAAGGGGTAATGTGAGGAAGTTCTTTTTCACAGAAAGGATGGTGGATGCATGGAATGGCCTACCTCAGGAAGTGGTGGATATGAATACAGTGCAGGTCTTCAAACAGGCATGGGATAGGCATAAGGGAGCAATATAGATGAGTATGAATAGATAGGCCATTGACAGAGTAAAGGCCTATGGCACATTCGTAAGGCAGAAAAAATAAATGGTCAGACTGGATGGGCCTTGTAGTCCTTATCTGCCATCAACTTCTTTTTTTTTTTTTTTGCAATTCAACTTTATTAAATTTTTGTTATTCATCCAAAACAACAAGACATACAACAGAAGACTACATTAGAATACAGATCAGTAGGTCAGAAGTGGACATATCTTACAAAAACAACAGCCTACACAGTATAGCAAAACAACAAAGCAACAAACAACTCCCTTCCTTTCCCACCCCCCAGATCCCACCCTACCTACCCAAGCACACCCGGGCAGACCTACTTGCCCACCAAAATCCAGAGTGCTGCAGAGGCCATTTTCATACTCCTCCTATCTGATGCAGGGGGAAGGAGAAGCTAAAAGTTGGAAAGGGATTAAGATGGAACATGAGGGGTGGTACTGACAGTGGGCAACAGTGCATAATGGGGTTCCCATCAAGCCTTAAAAACATGAGGCCTACTCTGGCGGTACAAAATGTGTTTTTTCCATCGCCAGGGCCATCAGGATGTCTTGGTGCCACTTCTTATACAACGGGTTAACCTCGTCCAGCCAGTGTCGACAGATAATTAACTTTGCTGTTACAGCTATCAGGGACATATAGGCTCTTCGTGAATCCATTAGTGATTCGGGGAAGATACCAACAAGGCAGACCTCAGGTGTAAAGAGGGTGTCAACCCCCAAAAACTAGTCCAGGGAAGACTGAATGGTGTACCAAAAGGGTTTGATTTTGGGACAATCCCACAGAATATGCTTTAAATGGCCATCCCCCATACCACAATGAACACAACAGGTGAAGCCTGCCTGCCCATTGTATGGAGCCTGGCAGGCAGAAAGTACAAGTTGTGCAAAATACAAAATTGGAGGATATGATATCTGTCTTGTCTGAGATATTTGTACAAATGTTACAAATGTAGTCATACCTTTTGCCACATCCCAACCTCCAGCTGAAGTTGTACAGCCTGCTTCCCATCAGACTAGCTGGGTCTCTCATTTGAAATGCCTGGTAGAATCCAGACACTGCATGAGGTTGTTTAGCCATAAAGAGAAGGCCTGGTAGGACTCCCCTGGTGGGCTGTTCCCAAGGACGTGGGCCTAAGTAGGCCGTGACAGCCCATGAAAGCTGCATATATTTAAAAGGGTGAAAGACGGGGATGTCAAACTTCTACTGTATCTCAGCATGTAAAAGTGAAGACTCCCCACTAACTAAGGTTAAAAGGGTAGCTGTACCGAGTTGGGGACAGAAAGGCAAAGGGACTGGCCAGTGAGCAATCTGTATGTTGGGATTCCCAAGGACTGGCTGAAACCAATCCTTCTGCCATTCCCACCCCATGTATGAGGTAAGCTAACTGAGAGCCCTTGGGGACCATCCTATTGGAGTGTTCCTTAGTTTAGAGGGGAGTTGAGAAGGCTTGAGATAGAAAAGACTGGCGAGCTGCAACCCTGCACGTTCACAGAGTCCTTTTTCTACGGCTAACCATAGGAGATAGTAATCTGCAGTGTCCTGCGAGCATTGTGGGGAATGCCAGAGAAAACATTTGGAGCTTTGCAGAGCACAGTAATACAAGAAAACATTTGTAACGTGGGTCATGTGAAGCAGGGAGCCGACTAGCTGCCTTTCTCTACAGCTCCAGCCACCCGTTCCTTATTACTTAAATCTAAAAGGTTTCAAAAGGCAATCTGACCATTCCTTCCACTTTCCCAGCTGCGAGATCTGGTCAAGAAAGACTCTGAAGTATTGGAGTTGCAAATGGACGTAGAAATGCAGAGAACTCAGCCTAGACAAAGTCCACCCCCATCGCATGCAAAGGCCCCAAAAAATCCAGGGCCTCTTCATCTGCCAGTGGCTCAGATATGGAGCATGCACTACCAGGGGATGAACCACTGACCCTAGCACGGTTTCTGACCAAGTTCAATCCATTTCATGAAGAAATGCACTCAGTTGCCAAAGAGCTGAAATCGGTAATGCAGACCCTAGAAGAGTTATCAAACCGAGCAGGGGATAGAGAAGAGAGTGGTGAGGCAGGAATCAGAGTTTGTGGTGCTGTGGCAAAAAGTGAATAAAATAGGGAGTAAAATAGAAGATCTCGAGGGCCATAGTAGACGGAACAATGCCGTCATTATTGGCCTCCCAGAGCAGGAGGAAGGGACTGATGCAATCCTATTTACTCAGAGGTTATTGGTGAAGCTGGCAGGCCCTACACCCTTTGGTGCTAATTATATCATAGAACGCATGCACAGATCACTGAGAGCAATGCCCCCCGTAGCCTCTCCATGACCATTTATTTTCCGCTTTTTGAATTACCAAGAAAGGCAGCACTTTTTGGTCAAAATAAAAGGAAATCAAATGGGAGGACACCACATTGAGAGTTGCGCAGGATTTGCCGATGTCAGTACGGCAAAGAGCCACGTACCACCCGTTGGTAGTTAAATTGATTGCATCAGAAATTTGTTTCTGAAAGGGATATCCTGCTAGACTTCAAGTTCTTTTGTCTGGAGTTTGGGTCAGCTACGAAAATGCAAGTGTGGTCGCTGATGATCTGAAGACGGTGCTACCAGATCTCTCTAAGGATGGCTGAAGTAGGAGAGTGTTTCAGTGAGAACATAAGTTAGTGGACAGTTGAGCGGGAATAGAATGGCATACTCTGAGGTAATCCTTCTTCCTATTTAATCCAAGCACCTGCAGGTTTGCCTGCTTCGGATAGACTGGCCTGTTATATATTTTTAAGCAGTGGATGTCCTGCCTGAGCTGTTCTGTGTCCTTGGCAGGGAAATTCACAACAGAGATGCAGTCGGGACTGTATGGCATTTTTTCAATGGAAGAGCTGTAATTTGTTTGCCTACTTAACTGAGTATTCCAGCAGAACCTGGATGCAAGGAAAACAGAGATCAAGAAGTTTGCATGGACATACACATCCATGCTGCACATTTTTCTGTTATTAATGCTGGACTGAATTGACTATATGCAGCCACTAGAGGGAGCTCGCTACATTTGTATTGTTTTTGATCTCTTAACCAGCAGAGGGAGTGGGGTGGGTTGAATCCTGTTTCTTTTTACGTATTGCTGATAGTATTGTTTAGGTTAAGTACAACTGTCAAGTAGTTTGATGGTACTTGGGGGGGGCCGGAAATGGTAGGGAGGGGAGGAGGGCCAGCCTTGCTTGTTTGGGAGCAGTATCTAACAAACATCATCCGAAGGAGACCTCTTCTGTTTACAGGTTTAGTGGAAATTTATGTTTACACCCAGGGCGTGGACATGTGTGAATATGGTCTCATATGGGTGGTAATTACAAATGGATTTCTTGGAATGTCAAAGGGTCCAGGAACAAAATGAAGAGGTACAAAATTTTAAAGCATATTCAGTTGCATAAGGGGAATGTTATATGCTTGCAGGAAATGCATATGCTTGAGTTGGAAGCCAACTTGTTTAGATGACAATTCGGGGGGCAGGTCTATATGGCAGGAGACAGTACGGCTAGAAGAGGGGTAGCCATTTTAATTTTTAGGTCTACACCTTTTGTTTGTGAACGATGTATAAAGGACCGAATGGAGACTGTTCATTTATTCAGGGCCTCCTGGATCGTACGAGGATGTTAATGGGGAGTGTGTATGGCCCTAATGCAGATTCACCTATTTTTTTATTTTATGGAGTTGTTGAATGTGTTAACTCCCTTTATAAACCTCCACGTTCTACTGGGTGGAGATTGGAAATTGCCTTTCTTCCCAGACCTGGATAGGAATGGGAAGAAATGGGGGGGGGGGTTTGACCCCAGCCCAAAGAGTGATTAATGAACTGTCAGACTATTCAGGGTTATGTGATCCATGGAGGGTCTTATATCCAACGCTCAAGGAATTCACTTTCACATCAGAGGTGCACAAATCCAGATCGAGAATTGATTTCTTCTTATTGAGTCACTCTCTGCTCCCGGGTCTCTTGGCTTGTAAACTAGAACCTGGGGTAATATCGGATCATTCTATGGTCAGATGTTCCCTTAGCCTTAACCCCAACATACCCAGACAGACAATATAGAAACTGAACAATCAGTTACTGAAATTGGACCAGCTTAAGGAGAGGATTAAACAGAGTATAGAACAATAGCACAGAGATAACCTTAACTCTATGATGAGGTATAGAATGGGCAGCTCTGAAATGTGTCTTAAGGGGGGAATTAATTAAACTAACAGCAGAGAGAAAAAAGTGCAGGGAAAGTAAAGCACTTCAGCTGTTAGAGCAAGTACAGGAATTAGAGAGAACTCTCTTCCGCTACTTCAAAAGCAGTTAGAGAGAAGTTAATTGGTCTTAGGAATCAGTACAGTGACCTCCTGAGAAAGCAGGTGGAGTACGCCATCCTTAAAACCAAAACACTTAATCTCGATCAAGGGGAAAAGTCAAGCTGCCTGTTAGCATTGAGGTTATGAGCGGAAGAATCCTCCAAAATTATACAGAGTATAAAGTCCCAGAGAGATGATACTATTAAACTTCTTCCTCAGGAGATAGTGTTAGAATTCGAACATTACTATAAAAGATTATATAGTCCTATGGAGCATCAGCCCAATAAAGACACAGCAGAGGAATACCCATCCTCGATTAAACTACCGACTGCATCAGATGAACTGAAGAATGAGTTGATTTCCCCCATATCTGAGACCGAAATATTGTTGGCAATTAGATCTTTATCACTTGACAAAGTGCCAGGCCCAGATGGTTTTTCTCTTAATTTTTACAAGTGTTTTTCTGAACAATTGGTCCCAGGCCTAAAGAGCTTGTTTTTAACTATATTAGACTCGGATATGGTGGATAAATACTTGTTTGAAGCCCTTATAATAGTTATTCCCAAACCCGGTAAAGATCCGGATAAGGTCATCAGTTACCGCCCCATTTCACTAATCAATTATGACATCAAGATCCTGGCTACAATTTTATCAACCAGATTGGCGAAGGTTATGCCTCTCATAATTCATCAGAATCAGGTAGATTTTATGGCAGGAAGAACGTCATCTGACCATCTCATAGGTGGCTCATGTCTTCTCTGTTCCTGGGACTCTGACACTCAGAGTGGTCTGATGTCCCTGGACGCAGAGAAGGCATTTGACTGTGTAGACTGACAATTCTGTTCCTAGTTATGGAGAAATTCGGGTTCTCCTCTGGCTTCATTAAATGGGTTTCTTCTTTGTATAAACAGCCCAGTGCAATGTTATATTGTAATGGTTTTTTCTCCTCTACTTTTTCGTTGTTTTCTGGTATAAGACAGGGATGCCCCTTGTCACCCCTTCTCTTTAATGTATATCTTGAACCTCTTCTAAGCATATTTAGATGTAATGCTCATATACAAGGAGTGGTAGTAGGTACGCAGGAGTTCAAGGTATCCACGTACGCAGATGATATCCTTCTTCATCTGAATCACCCCCAGGAAACTTTTCCAGTAGTTCTGAGTATAATAGAGGGATACAGTAAAATGTCCAATTACAAAATAAATGTAGAGAGAACTACTGTGTTCCCCCTCAACTCAAAACTACAGAAGAGTGTAGCTACAGATTTAGGATTACAGTGGAGCCCGAACACATTAAAGTATTTTGGAATTGTGCTGGCACGGAGTGATTCCAAAATGGTTCTGTAAAATCTAGATTCAATTCTCCAGACAATTAAACATGATTTGTCTAGATGGCATAATCTCCTGCTCTCTCTTTCTGGGGGTGTATAAATCTAATCAAAATTAATGTCCTGCCATGGATGTTCTACCCCATCAACATGCTTAACGCTTGGTTGCCTTTGAAATGGTGTAGAAAGTCCCACTCGGTTATATCGGATTTCATCTGGCAGGGGAAGGTGCCCCGAAGAGCTTATCATAAACTGGCTGCTCCCAAGTCCAAAGAGGGTCTGCGGGTGCCACATTTAGGACTATTCTACTGGGCTAGCAGTGCTAGTAAATATTTAAAGTGGCTTCTGACCCCAGCTGAAGAAATGTCCTTGCCTTATATTCCCTCCTGGGTAACATTTGAAACTGAACTGATTAGAGAGGCAGGTTTGGACCCGGTTGCCCTTTTATACTCTACTCAGAAAGCCCTCCCTTAAAAACTAGTCTCCGTGACAATAGTTACCTCACTAAGGATACATGTTCAGTTATGCTCATTTTTACGGTATGCGGCAAGGAAGGACCCAAACCAACCCCTATGTAAAAATCCTAATTTGAAAATAGGTGGCAAAGTGATTTCAGATTTCTGGATCCCCTTGCTGAGAGACCTGAGGATCCAAGACCTGCTCAGGGAAGGAGGATGTCTCCCAGTGGAATCTATAATTAACAGATACCAGTTAGGACCCAACAACACATTTAAGGTTTTCCAAGTGCGACATAGTGATAATACAATTGCAAAGGGACTTTAAGGAAGATAGAGTATCCGGGAAGTATTCTGAGTCAGTCTCCTTGGGGGGTCTGGGAACCACACATTGTATCACAGTTTTATACCTCGTTGTTTGACCAAGCATATGCAGATCTAGATGGAATTCCAAAATTTGGGACTGACCTGTTCCCAGAACATATCAGGGATTGGGAGAGCATATGGAAAAGCAACTATCGATGTATTACCCAGGATGGACTACAAGTTATGCAGTGTCAGTTCCTGAACAACATGTTCTGGACACCAACCAGATTACATAGAATAGGAAGAACATTTAGCCCTTTGTGTAATAGATGCCATCAGGAGGAAGGTACCCTCCGACACATATTTTGGGACTGTCCTCCAGTAAAGGAACTTTGGGATACTATTAGGAACAAAGCTGACCCTTTGCTCAGCATAGAAAATCTTTTCCCCCCAGAGATTTGTTTAATTGGAGACTATGCCAAGGTAGAAGTGAAGGCCAGAAGATAAAACATTACCATAATTTCCTCTTCTCTTGAAAAGCTGGTATTAAGGCATTGGTTGGATGACCTTCCTCTAACTTATACTGAATGGGTACAGGAATTATTGTCCAACTTAAGCATGGAAAAATTAGGGGCAAGCCTGAGCAATTGTCTCAACAGATACACTAGAATATGAGAAAACATGCACACTCTATATCTGCTTCAAGTTGGAGTACGTTCTTCCTGATGGGGCTGAAAAGAAAATGAGAAGTTCTGGGAACAGAGGAAACCATCAAAATTCAGACTGACTTGACCAGGGGATTGATGTGTCTTACATGGGATTTGGCAAGGCTGGTGGGATTGACAGTAAAGGAGGAGGGTATGGGGATAGGGGGTTGGGGGTAGAGGGGGGAGAGTGAGAGGGGTATGTAACCAAACTGTTGCAGAAGTCACTGGTCATTTTTCTGTAATGGGCTTTTACTTTGTATTGCTAAAATCAATAAAGTTGAATTTCAAAAAACAATTTGGAAGGCGAAGACCCCCCTCTCCTGGGTGAGCGTAAGTTTGGAATAAGCCCTTTGAGGAGCCTCTTGTTTCCATAGAAAGGCTGAAATAGATGAGTTAAGTCTGGTGAACCATGACTTAGGTAAGTGTAGACCTAGCATCCCCAGGGGGTACAGAATGCAGGGCAATACATTCATTTTGATTACCTGCACTCGCCCCCAAAAGGGAAAGGGGTAGGTGCATCCACCTCTGCAAATCAGCTGAGATCTCTTTGATAAGGGGGACTAAATTTTCATGACCAAGGGCCAATAGGTTCCTAGACACCCTGACACCCAAATATGTGAGTGTATTTGGTTCCCAAGATAAACCGAGGTTGAGGATCTGTTGACGAGAAATGTGTATGTTAAGCAGGAGCACTTTGGATTGATCAAGGTTCAGTTTATATCCGACACCTCTGCAAATCTATGGATTTCAGAGAACAATGCTGGGATAGAGGAATGGGGATTTGTCAGATGTAACAAGTCACTGGCATATGACAAGAACTTACAGCTAAGGCCCCCAGCCGGAATTCCTTCAACCAGGGGGTTATTCTGCAGATTGTGTAGTAGAGGTTCTAAATAAAGATTGAACAGGAAGGGGGATAAGGGGCAACTTTGCTGTGTCCCAGACTGAAGGGAGAAAGGGGCTGAAAGGACTCCATTACACTGGATTTTAGCCGATGGCTTAATGTACAAGACATGCACCCAATCACAAAATTTATCAGTAAAACCAAATTTATGAAGGCAAGCAAATAAAAAAGCCCATGAAACACAATTGAAGGCCTTCTCTGCATCGAGAGAGAGAGACCAGGACAGCAGGAACCTTACTCTTCTCCCGATGCAGAGATGAGGTGCCGAAGCTTTCGGAGGTGATCCCAAAGATGCCCTACCAGCCATAAATCCCACCTGTGTCAAGCTAATAAGTCCCAACCAAACTCAGAGCATCTGAGAGGCCAATACTTTTTCCAGGATCTTTAAATCAGAGTTGAGTACTGCCGTCAACTTCTATGTTTCTATCTATGGGTTGATAACCAGGAGTTGGATACCCTGGTGAAGGGTACATTGGGTATTGTTGGGCAGATAGCCCGGAACATTGCACATAGATCCAGCCAGAGGTGGAGCTGAAGGTCTGGCAATAGGTCCAGAAGAATCAGGCATCAGCCCAGTAGGGACATTCAAAGGGGCTGTCACTGGATCTGGCACAGGAATGTCCAGTGCCACAAGATTCAGTGCCTGGGGGCCTGATGGAAGGTCGTCCAGGGTTTGAGGAATGGCCGGAGTGCCAGACATACCCTGACCTGGTGAAGGGTCACCTAGTGAAGGGTCACTTGGCATCAGGGTGTGAGTAGAACTCGACGGAAGACCCGCCATTGTCTGGGGAGCTGTAGCCCAAGATGGCGGAACCGGGTTGTCCAAGGGGGCTTGGGTTCAGGAGGTCCCGATGGACGTTCCCTGAGAGATTAACAATAGGCACAGTGGGTGAACCAGGAAGAGACTGACCCAGCAAAAGAAGTGGAACATCCAGATTGGTGCTCATCTCTGGCTCTTGATCTTCAGGCAAGCCCAGAAGGTCTGGTTGGGTCAGTTGGAGCAAGGAACTTCTAAGGACTGTCTCGCATCCAGCAGCTGGCTAAACTCTATGTCAGGGGTATCCTGTGACCCCCGTGGGAGAGCCTCAGCTGTGTGGTTCCCAGAGGAACTGGGGAGAGACTTATCAGCTGCAGCCGTGCAGATATCAGAAGAGCTAACATCCGACTTATTGGCCTGGGCCATGCAGACAACACCGGCTGTGACTGTGCGCTCCTTGGTGGGGCCAATGAGTGAGTTATTGACCTGGCTGCTGGCGATAGACCCTGAAGAAGATATGGACCTAAGGAGCACAATAGGGGTTCCTTCGTCCAAGAAGAGCTCTCACTGCACCGTAATTAAAGCAGGGAGGGAGGCTGTAGTCTGATCCACCACAGCTGTAGGAGACCTGGCAGTAGGGGTACTTACCAAAATGGAGGCCCCTCCAGTGTTATTGGTGCTCGATGGTCACCGCCAAATGGATGGAGACCTATCCCAGTCTTGGTGCCTCTCCTTGTCCTTTTTTTTCTTTTTGGGTTCTGGCATTCGAGAAGAACATTTTTCCTGCCGATTCTGGAGCTCCTTTTCCATCAAAGCTAGGTGCTCCTCAAGTAAGTGGGCTTCAAGCTTTTTCTGGTGCCTAATCCATGTGGTCCAGCTAAAGGATTGGCAGGCCACACAGTCCTTGACCCGGTGTTTGGGTCCTAGGCACATCATGCAATGGGAATGCTCATCCGCATGCAGTATCTGGGTGCCGCAGAACTTGCACTTCTTCTTTTCGATGCATCACCTAACTGTTCATGTTCCTGAATTGTACCTACAACTACATCTCATGCTGTAAATTTGTCACTGTTATTTATTTGCTTCCCCTTTCTCCTGCATATCACTCAAGATCTCTGTATTAGACCTGTTTAAGTTAGACCTGTTTATACTGTATTTTACTATGTAATTGTTTGACCTGATATTCTGTTCTGTCTCTTTATGCTTAACTGGCGTTTGTGTAAATGGGCATTTTTGCTCACATTCCTTTCAGTATAAAATAAAGATTGATTAATTGATTGATTGATTGATTAAAAACTGGACTGACAGCCGGTCCATCGGTGCAGCGGTTGAATTTTCACTTGTGACACTGGCGACCCGGGTTCGGGAATGGACCCAGGGAGCTAGAGATCATGATTGAAAACAGAACCATCAAGACCAGACCAGATAGGTAGAAGCCAGACCAGATCACCTGGAGTGAGTGAATCAGCAAAATTTGCACAAGATGTGACCAGTCCAGATTTTACAGTTCTGGTCCGGGTCTGGTGATCTGTTTTTTACCCGTACCCCACTCCATGTGGCTTAGTGACATACCGTACAGATGGACTGCAGAGTCTAACCCATTGAAGGCTAAAGTTTCAGGAAACCATTATGTTAAAAATACCAAGACTCATTCAATTCCTGATGATTCCCCGGCCCCAAGTCATACAGTCCTCTACCAAAGTCATGCTCAAATATTGGTGCCTCTATATCAACACCATTAAGCTTTTAATGCCATCATGCCTCTTCTGCTGCCATGAGCTCCCTCTTCCATGAAGTCCCATTCTGTGTGTGGCTGCCCCCCCCCCAAACCAGGTAATTTTCCAGGAAGCAGCTCTTTATACCATATCAACTAAATTATTGCTGAACTCCCTATTTTTAAACATTGTGTTGAGAAATGTTTATTTTAGTATATCCATGGTCAGGAAAAATGAATTTTTTAAAGAAACCAAAGCCCCCATTTATCAGTTCATTTAATCACAATACAGCATGTTATGAACTGATCAGATTCTATGTGTAACCTAAATCAAACAATAATTACACACACACATGCCTACCTATTTGCAAGTGAAGCACATGTGGTTACTATCATTCAGTTGTAAACACCTATAGTCACAAATTGCAGGTTAAGAACATTCAGTAGAATATAAACAGTAGCCCAGAACTTCCTGCCTAAGAAAATGAAGTTGGTGTATTATTTAGAAACAGGCATCACTGGGTCTCTTTGCTATGGAATGTCCTGCAAAGTAGCAGAATGACTGCTCTTAGGATGGTAGTGTCAAATGGCTTAATGGGGTGTTCATATGGGACTGAGGGCACAGTAAAGCTTATTTGTTATACAGAAAGCTCCAGGAAGTGTTTAACCCATTCTACTTCCAATAGCTTTCTATGATGTCTGTATTATCCATTGGTAATCTGACACAGAATGACTACCAGAAGATAATGAGGTAACTTTCTGTGGGCTCAATTAACTCCTCAAGCCAGAGGAAAAATAGTGCTGCACAGCTCCCTATACACACACAGGCAGCATAGTAATGAGGCTTCAGTGGTGGAATCTATTTTTAACACTCTATCATGTTGTTTGGTAGCAAAAATGACATCAGCCCTTTTCTGAATGTAAAATATCTGCTGGGCTGTGCCCATAGCTGTAAAAAGGCACTCAGTAGCCACCCCCCCCCCCGAAACACTCTCACCACTGCTAAAGGGATTAAACACTGGGTAACAGCAGCAAGAAGTAAAGTAAATAAAGTAAAATGCTATTTAAAAAGCACCCTGTCCCTGGAGCTCAGGGCACTGTACAAATACAGGCACTGACAGTATCAGCAAAATAATAGGCAAATTAAAAAACAAATAACAAGATAAAACAATATAGCAGAAAAAAGTGGCTAGGGTACCTACTGTTGGGTGAATTAATGGATCTCTCTTGTGAGAAGAAAACCCCAGATGAAAGTTCAGTGCTCTGACCAGGAGAACATATTATGCAGTAACTATCCATTGTACTGCAAATATCTGTATTGCACTCCACGATCCATACTCATATGGGTTATGCGTTTACCTCATAGGTTGACGATGCACATGTGACTTCCAAACTTTTGGAAACCTCCTCTGCTCCCTGTCCTCCCAGAATCCTCAGATCTTCATGTGCATCGAAGTCGGCTGAAGCAGTCATCTCAGCTCCTGCTATACTGCTATACAGCTATCAACCGACAGATGAGGTAAACCCCTCCTTTGGAGATTAATCTTTCTTGCTCATATCCAGTCTACACTAACTACTTATTGTGAAGCTAGTTCTTTCTACTTGTGTTAAACAAATTTTTGAAGCTAGATCATTCATCCTTTGATCACTTTCTTTCTCACTATGCTGAGACTCTCTCCCCTACTTCCCTTCTTCTTGAGGGGAGGCAATTCTCACAATTAGCACAGGTCTTTTAATGGTGACGTTACAGAAATTCACACAGCTTAGAACCCCCAGTAGCTCATGCGAGATATACAATCAGAAACCCAGGCTGCTACTCTTTCTGGGTGCACCTCTTCAGTGACTACTTACAGCTTCCTGCCTTTACAGTTTCCACTACTTTACTGGCAGAAAGGCATTAATATCACACTGGTGTTAGTGCTTACAACCAGCCATACACTCCTGCTCCTCTCTACTGCCCAACAGTGGTGCAAAATCTGCTGATTCCAGTCTCCCACCCTAGACCTCAACAATACAAGGAGGAGACTAACAGCATTCACCAGTGCGACGGACATCCCACCTCTAGTATGCTTCTGCAAGCACTCCCCAACATGACTTCAAGGAGCTAGATCTCATTTCCAACTGGCACCCTCAGACTATTTGCAGGCATTGGATCATGGGGGATGGCACTCGCTACTCTGGTCACAGGAGTCCCCACTATCCGGCACCATTTTTGCCACCGCAACTGCCAGTATCAGGCTAATGCCTACAGGCACAATGATTTCACCATCAGACATGGCCAGCTCTCTTTCACATGAGCCAGGAAGTCAAGAAGCTAGATATCATTCCTGACTGGCACCCTCAGAATATTCATGGACACAGGATCCCGGAGACAGCACTCACTACTCCAGTTACAGGAGTCCCTCCTATCCGGTGCCATTTTTGAATGCTGATGAAGCAACTGCCAGAGCTTCCACAGAGCAGGTTATCCCTCCCAAGCACCCAATATCACAGCCTCTCTACCTTAGCATGGCCAACCTACACAGCAGGGGACTCTACACTGTCACATTCTCTGCATGACTTAGATGTCGCTCCACTCAGCCGGCCAATTATTATACCATGGGGATCAGCTCAGTGCTCTAGTGCCATTTTATATTTCTCATAACACTTAGGGTGTTATCGTCTCAGATGGCTGCCATCTTAACTGACAGTCATCAAAGGATAAGGCAATGCAGGAGGAGCTCCCAGAGGAGGCCATATACAGACACACTCCTGCGGATGGGTTATGATGAGTAATCTATAACCAGCATGCAGTTGCCTTAATCATCATTATACCTATGGGTATGGGGAGACAAGAACACCACCCTTACATGGGAGGTTGAGGGAGCACAGGTCTAAGCCAGCAATGATCCCCCTGATGACGCACTAGGTGCGAAACCGGTAGGGGCCCTTTTGTATTCTGTCTCTTATCTTGATGTGGAGCCTGTCCATTTGGGTATGTAATTTTACTCATAATAAAGCCTATTGTCCTAGCTTTAGTGTGGTGTTGGCTTGTTGTTTTTGCTAAGCCAGCAATGGCAGACCACACCTGTCCCAGCTCTATGGTGATTAACTCCCCATCTCCACATTACCTCGAGTTGACAAGCATCCCTCCCTGCTATTCATTAATAGCCCATGGTGCAAGCTCAGATGAATTTTGCTAATCTGAGACATAGAGCATCATTAAGTCCTGTATCACCAACAGAAAGGCTGGAACACTAATCCCTGTACTTGTGGCTGACAGTAGAGTCCACACTACCACCTACTTTGCAGAGAGGAGCTGTGAAAACAATATACCAATGGCCTAGCATTTTAAAGGCATTACAGTTACATATTCTACAGTAATGGGCTTTCAGTACTTAGGCCCTTTTAGTGTCTCCACAGGTCAAGATGTTCAGCTGAGAGACTGGACAGTTAGATTTGTCATCATTGGGACCTCCATGTTTACCCAATTTATCTACAAGTTCACAGGCCTGTGACACAGAAGTCATAATCCTAGTGGTTCTGCTAGTATACAGTTCATGGCCTTGGTTTAACAGGAAGGACTCTTGTCCTGAAGCATGCTCATCAAGCACATCTGTTAGGCTACTGCACAATCTCTAAGCTCCTGCATTTCTTACTCAATTATTTGAACACATATCGAAACCCTGGATAAGTTAAGCCCCACAATGTTCATATACAACCAGTGTTGGCAGACTGTAAGCACCATTTATCCTTCACTTTATATTACAATCTCCAATAACTGGCTGCAGACCATCTATGTAGTCTCATCACTGTGATTGTTGGTCTACAGTGGGTTTTGAATCTTCATCTGCACTTGGTAGAATTTCTATATCTCATACAAGTGCATGTGTTGTTATTAATTTGAAAATTGCCACTTTACATTCACCATATCTGGCATTCCCACTTTACGCGCATGGAACTGAAAGTTGTGGGCATGCCTGCATCCCCTGAACCAGAGGTTACGGGTTAGCATGGATACTAATGCTACAGTACTGTGGTTTATTAAAACGTGCTAAATATTCTGGCAGGAGCATCCATCTCACATAGTGGGATGCCCCCTGACTCTACATGCCCAGAAATGTGTCTAATTGGCCCCTCAAGAATAGTCAGGAAAACCCAATTATGGACCTGTCACTATACAAAGGAATCTATCTGTGCATCAATTGAATGGCAGACTCCTTCCTTCCCTGCCTGGCAGAAATGGCAGTGAAAGCCTACACATGTGTTCCATAGCCCATACATTGCCCCAAACTGCCAGATTTGACCCAGGACTGTTTCTCACTGACACCAGAAGGCTGCACATACACAAACCACTTTCTGCATTGTGGCCACCCTCTGATCCTGGCCATGTGGCTGGCAACATCTGAACACCAATACTTTGATAAAGGGAAATGGACATGTTTCTAATCAAGTTGCTGTGCAGAAAACTTTGCCTTACTCAAGACTACACCCTATAACCAGCACAAGATGATATTCATCTTATTAGCAGATCCAGCCACTTCATCAGGCCTATGGGCCAAGCTGTGATGTCTCTTTTGGCACGTATCTTTACTCCCGCAGCCATCTGACCAGGGAAGTGACCATGTGTTTTTTTTAATTTATCATCTTTTTTTGCCTTACATCCTCAGCTGGGGGGTAGTCCTATGGTTCCTCCTGCACCCAGTCCAATGCCGATGGTCCCTGCACTGACCACTGGCCCAAGCTGCCACCCCTTTGCCCTCTCACCCTCCTGGCACATGGCACTTCCCTACAGCATGGAAGACCACACTGGGAGTCGGGACCAGACAGAGCTACATAGGAGCGCTTGGTGCAGTGTTGTGGGGGTAGACCTTTACTCTCACCAGAGGATTAGGGCTGATTTTTCCTCCCTTTGAGCCACAGTCAGCACAGGCGTGCAGGACATCAGTGACGGTGCAATGCACACTTTCATGCATCACACTTCAGGTGTCTGCCTGCTCCAGTCCCTCTACTAGACAGAGTCATTGCACCAGCCCCTAGCCACCTCCAGGAGCCAGCATGAACACGGATATCCCTCCCCACCCTCCCTGGAGGGGGAGAGCAGTCCCTGGGATACATGATCCTTCCTCCACCTGGCTGACCCATTGAGGAGTGGCCGTGTTTGATGTCCTATGACTATGGCATTTCAAGGAAGGTCTGCTGCAACTCAGTCACACAGACTCACCAATAATAATAATGGCAACTCTGGGCAATGGTGGCATGCTCTCTTTCATCCATCCTTCATATAGTTTTGAATAGGCCTCAGTAGTCTTAACCACTTCAGTTAGACTAGGATCTACAGAAGGACCCAGAGGCTCTGGAGAGCACACATTCAAGCCACATGTTAACCTTACAGGACAGCCATCCCCCGAGACCAACCATGCAGCAGGCAACTTACAAATGCAAGTATACTTCTTGACTAATCAGGCTGTGATGAGTAAGCTATAAGTGGAGTGAAAAGTCAGACACTAGCCTCATTTTACAGGCACTGACTAAAGAGCAATCTCACTGGAAGTAATCTTGACATCAGTCACAACGGCCATCTCACCCCCATGGCCAAGTGATGAGGAAAAGCAGCTGTTGGTGCATTCTAGTAAGATTGAAAGCTCCACCTCTCTCCCACCTCAGACGATGCCACCTCCGGCTGACCACCACCCCAACTCCCTCTTATCTTTTTTTTTTTTTTTTTAATTGTTTAACCAGGTGAGACACACTAAGCTGAAAGCTCATTTGCAGGTGCAACCTGGGAGCACAGGGAAGTTAAGTGACTTGCTAAGGGTCACACAGTATGTAAGTGGGGGCTGTGGGATTCAAACCCAGGCCTTCAGATTTGCAGCTCAGAACCTTAAACCACTCCGCTATACTGCCTCCCAACCTAATCAGTCTATCTGTTAATATGTACCAATTTGATGGGTATAAGTTCAAATATTACTATTACTGCCTGTGTATATGATTCAATGTTTTTCTTTTTTTTTTCTCTGTAAACCTTGTATTTTTGTAATGTTTGTTCAACACTGACGTGTACCTTTGAAAATGAGTCCTTGACTCAAAGGTATTAATCCCAAACTGAAATAAATAAATATATTCCCCTAAGGCAGGGGTGTTGAAATTCAAAGAAGAAGAGAAATAAAAATAGTGTTTACTCTCCCATTGCCACCCGTTCATATGTGCCAACAGGTAGGGACACCTCTGCATATGCATATGCATATGCATATACATATGCCCTGGCATATAGGAAACATCTCGCCCACCCTTTACTCTAGCGAGCATTGCTGAGTCCAGACAAGCATCCTATTGTAATGCTAACACAGACCACAGGTACCAGGGACAGCATAACAGCCTGAGTATGCCGCATCATATGACAACACACACACACACACACACATATACTACTAAGAGCCTGAACAATAGAGCTTGACATGTTCCCCTCTCCACAGGGTGTAGGGAACCATTGCTATCACCAGCTATCACTAGTACTACATGTACTGCTATATGTCCCCAGTTAACAGACTAAGGCATTGTCAATGCTCATGTGGCCCCTACCAGCAGCCACACAGCAGTGTGCTGTGGCTGACTTCAGTCCATGCCATTGTCTTGTAGACAACACTGTACATCCTCAGATGTCCTCTAAATAGTGGCCACTAAGTTGGGACACCCACAGTTAGTCATGGTCGGTGACCTCCCAGAGCCCATATTGCAGCGGCTCCTGGCAGCAACACTAACCCTTCTCTGGATCACTTACTTAATCCTGGTCATAAAGGAAGGGACAGGGGACATAACATTAAAGCCAGGAGTACCATGCAGGCCAGATACAACAACTAATAATACCATACCCTTGCACTGTTACACATATTGTTATCATGCAAACTATGAAGGAGGGGTCAAACACGCTATAATTCAGCATCTGCCTACAGCTCGATGTCACTCACCGGTGGTCTCAACCTAGTGGGTAGGGATCAGCAGCTCTATCCTGACAGGGACTGACACATCTAATACGCAATATTACCATACAGAGTCAGCACTCTACTGGAAGCACCTCAGTTCAGCCCTGTGACAGGACTGAATAAGATACCGTTCGATTTGTTATGCAGAAAGAGTTAACACAAGGATCTGTTCCATCCTCTCCTTTTCTGTCTCTTGTCTGTCTAGTTGTGCAACCAAATGTTTTCGTGAGATCTAGGTACTGATCACTCTGATGGTCTCTCGATTCTCCACCTCTCGCTATCTCTCTGCCTTCACTTGCTATTTCTGTCATTTCTCCCCCCTTGCATATCTGCAGTTATAAAAATATATGTGAATCTTTGTGTGAAACTGTAAGTGATACTGGGATCCTTTTGTTTGAAACTGTATATAGTTATACTGTTGAAATAATTGCAAAAAGTGATTTGGAACTTAAGGGGTTAACCTTGAGATGCAGCACAAACATTTGCAAAGCTGTCAACAGGAGGTCACTTCTAGGACACCATGTTTTATTTTGTTGCACCTGCAAGGAAATTGACAAAGTTCTAATACATTCTATGAGAAACAAGATGTCTGTTAACCAGCTGAGGTTGCAGAAGTTAATTGCCAGACAAAGAGCAGCAATATTTTGCTGGGAAGAGACTGAAACTTGGAATTAGAGATATCCTCAGATGAAGGACATAGTTTTCTCTGTTTTTACTGCCTTTGTAAATAGTTATACTGAACATTTTTTTATTTTTTATTTTACTATTACTAATAAAACACTACTTGCGAATGTTATAACTGCTCCTGGTTTTCCGGTGCTTCCTTATCTGTGCCTCAATGACAAGCCTCAACTGCAGCAGCTACACAGTTCACTAAGACCAGTTATGCCCATGACTACAGCTCAACAGACCTGTGCACTTCAGCTCCATCCTGTCTGGCTACACTGTATCATTATATTGAGACAGCACTCTACAATAGACACCATCACAACACTGCCCAGCAGAGGAGCTTGAACTTGGGGGGTTGCTGAGAGCCTTTAAGAGATAAAGCCTCCTGCACTACAGCCTGCTTGTGGTGTGGCTTTTCCCACCTGCACCACCCAGGGATGGCGCTCCATTTATTGCTGCTGGCAGGTCACATCACATGACCTACCCATCATTTTACTAATGTGTCCACTTTCCCATTTGCAGCTTATACACTCTGACCACTAGGGGTTGCTGCACTTTTCACTCTGGCACCACTCCAACAACTCTCCACTCCTTCCTAGCAACTATTGCAATCCCTGTCCACTAGAGGTCTCCGCAGTTCCCTCCTAATCCTTTCTGCTGTCTTCTTTCCTCGCTCCTTCCCTTCAGCCCACCACTAAGCCCCTTGCAAGCCTCAAACCTTGTACCCCTTATGCCAAAGTCTGCAGCCCAACCGCCAAGCCAACGAACCAGGCCAATATCTGCCTCTAATTTCAAGGTTTTACCTCTTCCTTCTTAGAAACAAAAGTACCAATCCTCTGTCCTCAAACCCAGTACCCTTACTATCAGAATCAGCAGCTCTACCACTTAACCATTGTATCTGGCTATCTTATTCTTACTTTCTAAGACTTTCATAGTCTCTGACCCCCCCTAGTCTGCCAAAATATTCCACCATTTCTCTCTTGGTGCCACTGCAGGCATTGAACCCTGCACCCTTGCTATTTCACTCAGCAGCTCCACCACTCAGCTATCACATCAGACTATGATTTATGACAGGTTTTAAGACTCTAAAAGCCTCTAACCCCCATGGTCTGCTAAAATATTTTCTGGGTGCTACTGCAGGCTTTGAACCCTGCACCCTGCTGCTGCATCCACCGTCCTGGGACCTTTTCTATCACCCTAGACAAGCCTTGAACCTGGTATCCAATGCACTTGAGGTGGGAGCTCTACCACTGTACCAAAGTGGCAACTATGCATATGGGTAGACCATTCACCCTCTTCTACCCATCTCATTACTGCTATCTGCAGACCCATCCTAAGATGACTGCCCACCTTCTCTTGTCATGCCTCTCCCTCCTCCTTCTCACGTCGCCTCCATCTAACCCAGGTGTCTCCATGACTCCACAGGTCCCCTACTCTGGGGCCCCGGAGTCGCCTCCCTCCTTCTGTCTATCTCCTTGCACCCCAACCTATCATACCTTCCCCCCAGTCCCCACCTAGCTTCCCCCCTTTGCACCTACGGGCAACTTATTGTACTAGCCTGCCCATCCTGTACCTCTTTGCCCACCCCTTGTGTCTCTAAGCTCTCCCACTCCTACTATCTCGCTCAACGCAAAAATGCCTTCCACACACCCCTGATCTGGGCTATACTTCTCCTCCTACTCTTGTCAGGGAACATTCATCACAACCCTGGCCCAACCCACAATAACTCCTTGACTAGATCCCCTGGGCTTCTTATTGCTTCTATGAATATCTGCAGTCTCCTGAAGAAATTTGACTCACTCCAATGTTGGGTCACTGCCCACAAACCTGACATCTTCTCCCTAGTCAAAACCTGGCTATCTGACTCTACCCCTGACTCCCTTGTCTCACTCCTTGGCTGCTCCCTCTTTCGAGAAGACCGTGTAGGGAGACAAGGTGGAGGCTGTGCTATTTATATCAAAGACTCCCTTCCTGGAGTAGCCCTCCCAGCCGCTGTCCTTAACCTCAGGTCCAAGGCCCTTACCCTAAAACTTACCCCCGACCCCTCTAAAGGCCCCCTCTTTCTAACCTCCACCTATATTCCCCAAAAAAATCAAACTCAGGCCCTGGTCCCTCTAATAGAGTATCTCACCTCTCTACCACATTCCCCCGAGCATATTCTCATGGGTGATCTAAACATCAACTAGCTTAGCCCCACATCCTCCTCCACCTGTGACTTCTTTACTGCTATTGACCTAACACAACTTGTTACCCAACCAACAAGAGTGAACCCCACAATGGGGTCGAGCACTCTTCTGGATGTAGTCCTCACCAACCGACCTAACCAAGTTTGCAATCTACAAGTCCTCCCAGATGGAATCAGTGACCACTCCCCTATTCTTTTCCATTGGATTACGTCCCTAACTAAACCCACTGCACAGGCCACCCTACGGCAGTGGTTGCGACCAGGTGGGCTGAGAGGCCTGAAGCAACTTCTAGCCCAAGTTGACTGGTCTCCCATTGAGACCACCCCCAACCTTGATTCGGCCCTGGTCTTCTACACCTTAATGTTTAACAAAGCTTGTGATATCTTCGCACCCCTAACCAAACTTCGTTCCAAGGTATGGCACACTCCCTGGGTCACTCCTTCCCTACTCCATCTCCTTTGGCACAGGGATAATCTGTGGCACCTAGCCACGGAAACTGGCTGCCCTGCCAACAGACAGGCATATGCTGCTGCCTGAAATAAATGTACCTGGGCCATACGTAAAGCAAAGGCTGATCATTATTGGGCCTTACTCACCTCGTCCTGGGGGAATGCTAGAACATTCTGGGATAACATCAAACAACTAAATGGTGGTACACGCTCTCCTCCGCCTTCCCAAATCAGTATTGAGGGTATTATCTCTACTGATCCTACCCTCATTGCTAACCATCTCAATAATCCATTACTGACCTTAGCTCTGTACTCCCTAGCAACTTTTTTGACCCCCACACTCTCCTGACCCTGCTCCCTCACACACATCTTTCCACTTCCACCGGGTTACTGTCAATGAAGTCAGACCATATCTGACCAAGGCCCTAAGAAGCAACACCACTGGCAGTGACTCCTTGGACCCCAGACTCCTCAGCCTGGCATTGGACCAGGTCATCACCCCAATCAATAGCCTCTTCAACAAATCACTCTGTCTAGGGCAATTTTCATCTGCCTGGAAAATTACCACTGTCACTTCCATCCATAAGGGTGGAGATAGGGCCCTTTCCGGTAATTATCGTCCTATCTCAATCCTCTCACCACTCTCAAAAGCCTTAGAGAAAGTAGTATCATCCCAAATATCTGATTTTCTTACCAAATACAGTATCCTCTGCCCTGAACAACACAGCTTCCATGCTGGGCACAGCACCAATACCACCCTCATCAAGTTTTCTAATTCCTCCATTCCTCCCTGGACTCGGACTCTCTTGCTGGTGCAGTGTTCATCGATCTGTCAAAAGCCTTTGCCACCGTATCCCATCCTCTCCTGCTGGATGCACTCAGCCATGCTGGCTTTGCTGCAGGACCTGTCTCATGGTGCTCCAGCTATCTGTCTGCCTGGTCCCAGTGTGTAAAAATCAATGGCACCCTCTCTGACCTCTGCCCTATCCGATCTGGGGTTCCCCAGGGTTCTATTTTTGGGCCCCTGCTCTTTTCCCTTTATCTCAACACCCTGCCAGGTGTCTGTACTGGTAAACTCCTCCTTTATGCTGATGATGCTGTTATCTTCGCTCTGACCATAACCTCACCACCTCCAAGATTCCTGCAATTATCCTATAAAGACGGGAAGCCTGGTTTAAAGAACACAGACTGGTTATCAATCTTAAAAAGACCAAATCTATGATCTTCTCCCACCCCCAAAACAAAGCTAGTAATTTCCAACTTCAAGTCTTTGCCAGCTCTATGTACCCACTCGAACAAGTTTACACATACAAATACCTTGGGATAACCTTTAACCCTGCGCTCACGTTCCATTCCCATATCTCCGCCTTAGCCTCCACCACCAATATTAGGTTGGGAATCCTTTACCGCCACAAACACTGTCTCCCCCCCGATGCCCTCCGACTCACAGTTATGTTCTCCATTCTGTCACTTGTTGACTATGGCTTACCAGTCTAAGGGGCTGCTGACCAGACCTTGCTAAACAAAATCCGCCTTACCTTAAATAAGGCCTGTCGACTAATCTTAGGTGCTCCCAGACTTACACATACCTGCCATCTTTATTCCCAGGCAAATCTGCTCAATCTTAATGAACGTCTTAGGTATCAAACCTGCATCCTTACAAAAAAAAACTCTCCTTGGGCTCTCTCCTCCTGGTTTGACTGCTGTTTTCCACCATGTAAACTCACTAGCTTCAATATGGTCCTCCTGTAAAACCAAGTTGAAGGTACCTAGAGCAAGGACCTCTCAAGGACAACGGGCTTTCCTCTACCGTGCTCCTTCTTGGTACAATTCCCTTCCTGCCAGTATCTCAGACACCCCCACGATCTCTTGCTTTAAAACTACCCTCTGGAACCACCTTCTCACTACCCGCAGCTGTTGCTGTTTCTAAGCTATCTTGCTCACTCTCTGACAAAGCCCCCTGTTGGCTGCTCAAATCCTCTACCTTCTCTACCCTTGGTTCCTGTTACCTCCCTATTGACTCCGCTAAAACACACTGTATTGATATCCTATGTTTTTCTGATGTTATTTCCCTGAACAATGTTAACTTCACCAATACTGTATGTTGTAAATTGTTGATCTCATTTGTCCTCCTGTATCCTCAAAAAAAAACTGTACACTGTTTCTCTGTACCAAGTTGTTATCACTGTATTGTCCTCTCTGTGACGAGGTACCTTTGTAAATGAGCCTCTGGCTCAAAGGTTGTAAACTGATGCTTAATAAATAAAATAAAAAAATAATAAATAAAAATAAATAAAATAAATAAAATAGTTCAGCCCCCTATTGCAGCAGTTACATGGTTCCATATCATAATAGCAATTGCAGAACAGTGATCGCTATTATGGTGAGTGTATATTGCCGAAAAGCAAATTGGCGATATACATTTACAGGCGACCCAACATCCAGAAAGAAAAAAGTGTTTTTGAGGGGGGCTGTGCTACCCCCCCACACATACACACACTCTCATGGGGTGCAGCCCTCCACACCCACCTGAATATAGTTTTTCAGCTCCAGGGGGTGCATGTCGGGGAGGGGGCAAAATCCTGTATCACACAAAAATTAAGTGCTGCAGGCAGCGGAAAAACTTATACACACCTGGTCCCAGTCCCGAATCCTGTACCTGCTGCATCAGAGCTAGCCACACACACTGCATGGCTAGCTCAGTGGCAGCAGGCACACCTGTCCCTCAAAATCCCTTCTCTGTCCCTCCCCTTCCCCTCACTATCCCCCCCTTTCCTGTCTCCATACACTACCCTTACGGTCAAAGTACAATTGCTACCCTTGCAGGGTAGCCCAAGAGTATAATGCCCAATATGAGTCACCATTTTGACATGGTGCCCATATTCAGTCTCTGCATTCATGGTATACCCAGCTACACTGCACACCCAGACCTGCGTCACCAATGACTACAGCACAACAGACTTATGCAGACACTGACAATATAGTATAATCCAGCCCTCTTGCAGTAGCTGCACTGTATATACACCTCTATCACAGCAAAAGATGATGTTGGACTGTCAGAAGGCACATTATAGCATCACCACAAAGCTCTTCAGGATTCACTGAAAATTGAATAGTCACGCTAACCTGTTAACTGGTGATCTTGAGGAACCTAATATGATTCACAACAACACATTATGTCTGTACTAGGTGGAAGATGCTAGGGGTTCATGGGAAAGTTTCTCCCACAAGAAGCCCACAGAGATCCTCCATCTGCAGTCTAGACATGACTTACTGGGTGGATGAGCTATTGTAGGTATATAATCATACTGGGCCAACCCTCCATAGAGTTCAGCAAGACCTGAAGGATGACCACCTACTCAATGGATCAGCCAGCCATTGAACGTTAAGCTCTGTTCAACTTCCAACAGCTTGAACAGAGGGCATGCAATGGCCAGCCATGGACAGACCACCATGAGAGCATTTGATAGTCCAGAGAGCCACCAGATGATACATCCAGGGTGCACACCCAGACCTACAATAACTTCAACAGTGGGGTCCTAAGTAATCTATAACTATCATAAGTCCAAGGGAATCACACCAGTTCAAGTTCCTCCCGCCACCCAGCATATAGAACAGAGAAGAATTCATGTGGGCTCATATCTGCACCATATCTCAACAGACACTTAATTGCCATAGTTGGGCATACATGAGACCATGAATCTCTATGCTCTTCATATCCAGTGGATGGTATGGTGTCCAGCCTGCATGTTTGTAGATTGACACACATGCATCTCTACGCACAGACGCAGACATGCACCTTTCTTTCCCCTTTCTTGATACATACCTGTATAATAAACTATGTATACCTTCTTAGGAATAATGGGATAGCACCTGGCTAGAGGTTGTACAGGTTCTGCCCCCACCCTACTCCAGTTCATTGATTTCTACGAACCCATAAGTAAGGATTGTGGAGTGCCATAGAGATATATGCACTATAGTGGCAGTTTACTCACCTGGTAAAGGTGAATGTAGTAGTATATCTCTATGGCACTCCAGGGCCCACCCTATTGGTAAAACATCCATGACCAAATACTTAACCATAATGCAGGTGGAGAATCTGGGTCCATGACTCTGGACTGATTCTGGACTCAATGCAGGCTTCACTGGTACGGGCTAGGGATAGTAGCTCTGTCATTTTGAATCCACTCTACCAATTTCTAAGATATTATAGCTAGATCTGGGCCTCCAGAAGGCTTAGTGGTTTAAGGTTCTGAGCACAGGACACATTATCTTCCAGAGGCGGGGGTTCCTATGTCTTTCTGAATGTAACCATTCTTCCTAAACTATCTACCTATTCTTTCTTGGGAGGGGATGCATGAGCAAGGTTTCCTTCTCAGAATCCTTAATAAATAATGATGCGGCTTTGGAAGATTTCAAACTGAGGATTCTGGGAGGACAGGGAGCAGAGGAGGTCTCCAAATGTTTGGAAGACACATGTGCATTGTCAGCCTATGAGGTCAATGAAGAACCCATGAGTAAGGATTGTGGAGTGCCATAGAGATATATTACTACAATCCCTTTTACCAGGTGAGTAAACTACCATTTGTAAGTATGTCCTGGGGCAAGCAAAATGAGAGAACAAATTCAACATTAAACAAACTCTGATCAGAGACAACACAGCTGCTATGCTACTTTATAAAATGAGCTTAAGAACTCCAAGTCTCTGATTGGCTACTATATCATCTGAGCTGTGTCCTTACCAGATGATATAGTAGCCAACCCACACTACTGCCCATCAAGATGCCTCTTAATGACAACGAATCAGTGAGCTCTGCCAACAGTAAATAGAAATTCTGACTGGCAGAGCTCACTGAAGCAGCAGCAGGAACCTGTCTGCTGTCACAGCACAGCAGCAAACCACAAGTCGACAACTGACAGAAGCCTAAAACGACTGTCAGCAAAAAGCAAATATCCAAATCATCTGAGAAAGCTGTCCATATAGCCAGAAAGCAAACCGCAGTGGACCTCTGTTGCACATTTGTTAAATGAAAAGGAAAAAAGCCATTTTTTAAAACCGTCACACAGCAACAATAAACAGACTGGAACCACGACAAGGAAAAAAGCAATAAAAATGGCAGATAACATTTACATGAGCTTCAATATCAACATTGAAGAAATAATGACTAACTTGGAGTGGTTGTAGAAGCAGACACTCCTGCAGCACCAGTGTCTGCCAGTCCTCACAGCCAGCCAGCCAGCTCGAACTGTCACACAGCTCCTCAGCAGGCAACTTCCAGCACACTAGCTCTGACTGACGAAACCTCCAGGGACCCTCCAGCACCAGAACAGCCACTGGTAGAAGAGAGACCAGCAGCGGACACCTTCACAGATCTTCCAGGAACAGAACAAGCAGCCGCCGAAGAAGACGCAACAGCCAGCACCTCCACAAATCCTCCAGCAATGCAGCAACCAGCTCCTGAAGAAACGGTAGCCCCCGACTCAACTCAGCAGCCTACAAAAAAGAAAAGAAAACCAAAACTCTTGAGTACCTACCCAGACCTAACCCCAGAAGAGCTGGAACACATAGAACTACAGAAAGATGAACAAAACACCCCAAAAAACACCCAGTGGGCTCTAACAGTATTTCAGACAAGGTGCGATGCCAAATCAATGCACCCACTGAACTTTGCAGCATACTGAGAAAATGTTATGCAGAGATCCGACAGGGGAATGGCACACAACACAGTTTAGCCAGCTTAATTGCTCTCTGAGTGGGACTAAACCACCACTTAAATAATTCATCCCTTAGCAGGAATCTTAGTCTGCTCAGCCACCCAGACATGCAACCATCCAACAACATTTTCTCAACTGTATTAAAGAAATATAGAAGGGAGGGAAAAGACTGTGCAGACCACCACTCTGCCATCACAGAGCAGGACCTCCAAATACTAAAAACGTCACCTGCTCTCTCATCAAATACTCCTTGACCTCTTTTACTTAAAGTATGGTTAGACATCCAACTCCGTATGGTTCGCAGGGGCAGAGAGGGACTGTGATTATTAAAGCCTGAGCATTTTGAGATTAAATTGGATGAATAAGGCTCAGAATACATCACTCTAAGTTTTAATGAATACACCAAAAATCATTTAAAAAATGATGCGTTAAAGCAGCAGTACCAGGGCTACATATATAGCCTCCCAGGAAATCCTCTGTGTCCTATGCAATCCCTCAAGAAATATCTACAAATGCTGCCTCCAAATACCCCTTCTTTTTGCTGTCACCCCAAAAGATTCCTGAAACCCTCCTACCCACTGCAGCCACCTGGTATACCCATGAACCCTTAGGCATTAACCACCTCTCAAACCTAATGCCTAAGATAAGTGAAGAAGCTGGGCTCTCACAAAGACACACCCACCATTCTGTGAGAGCCACAGCTGTACAGCTGCTGTACTTGCGACTGCTGGGCTGGAAGCCCATGAAATCATGGCTGTGACCGGTCATAAGGCCGAATCCAACCTGAGGTCGTACTGGGTTGCCACCCCCGAATATTGTCAAAAATGGAGCCACATCCTGACTGCAAAGACAGAAGTGCAGCAAACACAGCAAAATACCTGGGGAAAACCTGCACTGCATCAAACGTAAATCTACTGCAAGAGCAAGAAACCCCCCAGCCATACTACAGCTCTACAACTGAATCCATAACCAGAAACGTCATCACTTCCAGTACAGACTCAAACCAAACAAGGCAAGAAACGCTCCCACCAAGCAGCATTATCAATGAATTTAAAGCCACCACAATAAATTCTGCATTCACAATGCAGTACTGCATGATGCAGAATGTGAAGTTTATAAACATTGCAAAATAATCACACAGACCTCCACATCGGTACGTGAACACGCCACTGTAAAAACTGTTGAAGATCAAGAACTGTTCCAGTGTTAAAACAAGAACTATTGTACTGTTTAAAAACAAACTACTTTACAGTTTACTACACCTTTGAAACATATTTAAAGTTGTGAAGTTCATTAAAAAATGAACTGCAAAAGTATAACTGTTAACTGATTATGTTAGAAAAGTACAATTGCATAGACTATAGAGGGACTATTTTTTCTCCCAAAACAAAAAAAATGTTATTTCATTAAACTTGTTCACACTTGAATAAAAAGAAAATGTTAAATTTGAAAATGCCTCCTCACTTTACTTTAGCCTATTTTATAAGCTCAATAACACACTCCGAGGTGTGGGTTATCATCTGATAAGAGCACGCCCAGGGGCATAAGGCACTCGATGCAAGCACCTCCTGCCTTAGTATACCCCTGGGCATGCTTTTATCAGGCAATAACCCACACCTCATCATGTGTTATTGCTTGCTTAAAGCACACTGAATGGTATTATTGCGGTGGTTTTACAAACCAAATGCCACCATGACTTCAGTTGTTTTTGAACAAGTTTCAGAGCTTTCTTGTCATTTCTCACTTTGTGGAGAGAGCTGAATGATTCAGATAAATGCACACACTTATCTGAATCATTCAGCTGTCTACACATAGTGAGAAATGACAGGAAAGCTTTGAAGTTTGTGCAAAAACAATTACATTTGTGATGGCATTTGGTTTGTAAAACCATGGCAGCATTAACTTTCGGCTTGCTTTGATGCAGTAGACATGTTGTCTCTGACCAAAGTTTGTCTTTTAGTATTGTGGTTTAGACAGCGCTAGGAATCAGCAACAAGTTGTTCTTTTTCACTTAAAATCTAGGATATCATGCACATGTTAACATTTAACTCCCTTGCAATGGCACTTCTTTTAACAGCAGGATTGCTGAGATGCTACAGTACATTGTCAGCTTCTGTACTAAGTTGAGTGTGGTTCAGTTATGTGGCTTCTTCAAGGCTGAGGGAGTGGGCAGGCAGAACTGAAGACCTAGGCAGACAACAAGCTTTATAACAACCCCAACATAGCCACAGTACATGCTGGAATGTGTTGAACAGACTCTCATTCACACCTATTTCAGTGCTGAATTAGGCATTAATAAGCAGGGCATAGCAACTGGCAAAGTATGACAGAAGTTAGATTGAACTTTGCTGACAGCTGCCTGAAACCCTTTCCCTTTAACCTAGCTATTCATTATTATAAGTGAGATATAAGGCCATAGGAATGAACAGAAAAAAATCAGGACATGATAGTAATTTTCTTTCTTATTAGCGGTATGTTCCTTTAACTGATGTTCTTATAAGTGGGCTGTACTGTATCTAGGTGCTAACATAAAATATGAATACTGTTCATCCTCAGCTGGGATTTTTATTTAGCCAATGGCTGTATGAAGAATGTGTCAAAAAAGATGTATTTGATCTGCGATGATTGGCATGAGTTATAACTGATTAGTCATTCCTAAGGCTGTCTATGCTTCAAAAATGGAAATGCAGTAAAACCTGCCTTTTTCCAGATGGTCTGCAGGTTGATGGTAAACAATCCAAGAGCCATTATTGAATCTTAAGACAGTTCTATAATATTGTTGGCATGCGTTAAGTTACAGTATATCATAGCTGTATTTTATTTAGCATTTTTCAATCAAAAGAAAAACATTTCATACACAATTTCCTAGTATGAGTTTGAGGTTTGCATGACTACACACAGGGAGAGTCTCCAAAGCCTTACTATTAATCTTATTTGGTGAAAAAAACTGCATAAAAAACATTCTCTTCCCCTAACCATTAGCATCGCATCTGTGTGATCTTAGCACAAATGAAAAGCTTACTCCTTGATGTACATTGCCCTGCAATTTAATGGGAAGTTTTATGAAGTCAGTGCTCTCTTAGCATTAGTATTTTGTATGTTACATTCTGACATTTATTTCTTAGCTGTGTCAGCATCTCTATTTAGTTTGCTACACAGAGCCTGGGCTCACCCAGTGTCCTAAGAACATTTACTTTTAATGTCTCACATGCACTTCTATAGCTGTCTTTACAAAAGGAACTAGCCTCACAAATTTGCTTCCTTTGATAAGCAAAATGCAGTCTTGCTCGGAGCAGTGCATGATGCCAGTGATGTAAAAATGTCAGAAACTTCATGACATCACTCCATGGATGAATGGTGCACTGTGCTGCCCAATCCTGTGAGGGAAGCTTACCAAAGTCTGCCAAAGGCAGCTTGATGCACAAAGTGCACTGTGAGCTCAGCGTGAGTGAATGCCTCCTATGTGCAATCAGTTATCATCTGGATCTTACTGTATTCAGTGGAAGTCACAACTCTCCATATATCTGTGAACAGTATAGACATCAATCTCAGACTGTGTGTAAACATTCAACCAATGTGTACAAACATACCTCTCAACCTCTTTACTTGTAAATCAGGGACAAAGTTTAAAAAATCAGGGACAAAGACCCAAAATCAGGGACACATCTTAAAAATTGGAACTATTCACTTAGAAAGCTGATAGAAAAAGTGGATTAGAGTAAGATGCATTTTCTGAAGAAGAACAAGTCTGTAACTTTAATGTTTGCCATTATTTGCACTTTCAATCCCCATGGTTCTGTCACAAAAACACAAATTTTACCAGGGACAGAGGAAAATTCTGAGTCAAAATCAGTGACCTCCCTGAAAATCAGGGACAGTTGAGAGGTATGCAAATATCATTAGCTATGAAAAACCTAATGTGGTTTGAATAAATACATTATCAGCAAGTCTGTTAGGAACCCAGAGTGCAGCAGCCACAGACAGCAGAGCAGGTTGAAAAATAAGTTCAAAATCCCTAATTTGTTTTTGATCTAGTAATTAAACCTAATAGGGGAAGGGACTGGGATAGAACCCTTCTGAAAAAAGGATGGTTACTGGATTGATAGATTGAGTAGTTTAGACAAGAGGCATGGCTTAAATGAGGACATGCCATGGATCAGTTTTATTTAACTATATAATATGTGTTTGTATTTTCTGTAGATCCCACCAGTGAGACACAAGAATAAAGGTTTCTGAACTTGGATTTTGGACTGATTTTTCAGCCTGCTCTGCTGTCTGTGGCTCCCGGACCCTGGGTTTCTAACAGACTTGCCAACAATTTATTTATGTAAACCATATTCGGGTTTTTATATCTAATGATAGTTTTACACACTGGTTGAATTTTCATACACAGACTAACTCAAATTGAGATTAATGTCTATACAGTTCATGAATGTATGGAAGGTTGTGATTTCCACTGAATACAGTAAGAGCCATTTGATAACTGATTGCACATAGGAAGCATTCACTCACGCTGCGCTCACAGTGCACTTTGTGCATCAAGCTGCCTTCAGTAGACTTTGGTGAGCTTTTCTCATGGGACTGGAGTGACATTATGACATTTGTGATTTTTTCACATCACTGACATCATGCACTACTCGGAACAAGACTGCATTTTCCTTATAAAGGAAAGTGAATTTGTGAAGCTAGCTCCTTTAGTAAACAGGGATACAGAAGTGAATGTGAGATGACAGAAGTAAGCATTCTCAGGACACTGAATGGGTCCATTCTCTTCTCAGCAAGCTAAATAGAAATACTGACTTGGCTAAGAAATAAATGACCAAATGGAACAAACAAAATATTAATGTTAAGAGAGCACTGACTTCCTAAAAACATCCCATTAAACTGCAGGGCGATGCAGCTCAAGAAGGAAGTACTCATCTGCAGCTTAGAAGGTAAGACACCAGTCCACAACAAGTTAAAGCAGAGACTGGGCGCAGTACAACTGGGATGCACCAGGGAGTGTGCTGGGTGATATTCAACAGTGCTGTGCCATGGCTCAGCACCATTGAATATGGCAATGTGGCCACTCACCATATATGGATCCATTCACATATCGGGATTGCGTAGTATGGTATGGTCTGCATGCCCATTGGCCCACACTGTGGATCAATGAGCGTACAGCCATACTGTATGCAGTCAGTCGGTGGGCAGCCAGGCGGCTTGTGGGTGGGGAGCTGCCACCTGCCGCTGATCGGGGGGAGCGGGGTGGTGGGTCTGTTTGGGCGGGTGGGGAAGGGAGTACTGCTGGACCTCCAGGGATAATTAAAAATGTGTTTTATCATACTGATGCCCGCAATCAGGCTGGAAGTGGTCCACTGGACCACCAGGGATATTGGACATGTTTTCTATGATACTTATGCCCATGATCAGGCTGGAAGCAGTCCACTGGACCACCAGGGAGTTATTTATTTCATATAAGCCCATGATTGGGCAGGATTCAGTCCACTGGACCAGCAGGGATAATACTGATTTTACAATGCCCACAATCAGGTGTGAGGGGGCGACGCCAACAGACCCTGGCTCCGGAGGTCGGGTGGCCACCCACAGCTGGCAGCTGCCGTGTTGCACCCTGCAATATGGCAGCTCACTTGTGGGTGGCCAGCCTTTGCTCCTGTTTCTTTTTGGCTCAACTTTGAGCACCAGTGTGCGGCGCAAGTAGGGGTTGCACCAGCATATGCAATGCACATCCCATTACTGGTGCGCCCCGGCACATCAGGATCTGCACAGCGCAACATCCCCTTTTGAATATCGCCACCGAGCAAGATCATTGCTGCGTGACAGGCAACACTGTTGCATCGGCGCTAACCCCTTTGGAATATTCTGGCCCCAGAATTTTATTTATACTGAGGATGTCTCCATATATTTTGTTTTCATTATAGAGAGCGATAAGAAAATATTGGTGGTTGTTAGACATATCTTCAGTGAGCTTTTAAGGGCATAGCAGATACAAGGTTAAAAGGACACTGTCAATCTTTTTTGTATCATATTATTTTAGCTAAAAACACACATTGTATGATTGCTCACCTTCTCTATAATTCATTGTTGTTGCTGGTTGTTTTATCTGCCTCCATTCTTAGTAAAGTAAGAATGCATGCTAATAGTATAATTTTACCCAACCTTGTTTTGTTTTTGTTTTTTTTCAAAACCTTGATTTACTCTTGTTGCATACTTCCTGAAAATTAGGAACATGCCCAAACAGTGCAGTCACTCATAATGCAATAGTCTTATATCCTCCCATTGCATAATGAGCAGCTAGACTCCATCAGGGAGTTCCCAAGTTCAGGAAAGATGCAGTGGGAATTGATCAAGGAATGTAAACAAACATGTTTTTGTGAAGTAACACCAGCATGGTGGGCAGTCTGCTTTTTCACTTTTTTAAAAGTAAAAAGTAACCAAAATCAAACTACCAGCTAGATCAGCAGCCTCTATAGAATGTGAACGATCACAACATGCCTTTTTTTAATTAGCACCACTTTGAGGCCTAAGGGGGTTGACAGTGTCCCTTTAAATTATATTTTTATGAAACTATTTCATAGAAATGAAGTTTAAGTGAGAATTTATAAAGGAATTGCTTTAACATTACCTCAATAGAGCCATCATACTCGGCACCCTCCTCAAACATTTCATCTTATGTAGAAAAATGTGCAGTAAGTAGGCAACACATGAGTCAACTGTAATAAGGGCTAAAAGAATACACTAGCAATGTTGTACTTGTGATATCTGAACTCAGATAAAGACTACCAACTTGCCAGGCAGTCACCATTCACATATCTAAAAAAAAATTACATCTTACCCCTTATGGGGGGAATTGAAAAAAAAATTAGCAGCCAGAAAGATGTTCAAGCACTTTGGATCTTCAGTAAAGTGAAATGAACCAAAAGGCGATTTAACAGTCTGAGCCATGCTTCATGAGTAGTGCTTCTCCTTCTTATTATATGTGGTTCAGAGCTCAGTGCTTGCATTACATACTGCATCTACATAATGTAGGTTTGAGTTTGGATACAGAGGCCAGACCAGTAAGTTAAATAATGCTTCCAAGGTATAGTTGTATGGATGTATAGTGCTTAGGTACTTAGGCATGGACATGAGTAAGTCAGTGATTATAGTACATGATGAGGTGAAGTAAGATAGTGCTAGATACTGGAACAGATGAGTTATTCGTTATCAGTAGATGGTTTGGCTTTGCTCTGTATCCCACCATAGAAAGGATGGTTAGTTGATTAGGATGTGTCACCCTCCCTGGTGGGATAAGCGTGCCAGAGAAGGAGGAGGTGTAAGGGGAGGATGGAGGGCGAGTGTGTCTCGTTCTAAGCAGAGCAGCAGGGTTCTGCTGCTGAAATAGGTTAAGGGGGAGGAGCTCTTCCCCCATATAACCACAGGAAGAGCCTTCAAATTATACGTGGTTCAGAGCTCAGTGCTTGTGTTACATACTGCATCTACATAATGTAGGTTTGAGTTTGGATACAGAGGCCAGGCCAGTAAGTTAAATAATGCTTCCAAGGTATAGTTGTACAGATAAATAGTGCTTAGATACTTAGGCATGGACATGAGTAAGTCAGTGATTATAGTACATGATGAACTGAAGTAAGCTAGTGTTAGATACTGGAACAGATGAGTTATTCGTTATGAGTAGATGGTTTGGCTTTTCTCTGTATCCTACCATAGAAAGGATGGTTAGTTGATTAGGATGTGACACCCCCCCCAAAAAAAAATATGATATCCCACAATTATCTCCTCCAACTTCAGAGAGTATGGCCGGCAGCACGCAGGAGAGGAAGACAACTCCTTAGGAGGAACCTCTGAGGACCCATGGCTACTGATCTGCCATCCTTCTGGGCATACTAAAGGAGCATGATCCTAAATTAATAAAATGATTGGCTAGTCCAAGTTACAGATTACATATGATCCAGTGGAACAGTTCATGGTAAGAGACAAAAGGTCAGGAACAGGCTTCCAATTTGTGTGTGAACGAAGCAGGTAGCTGTATGAACATGTGAAGCATCCAGGTAGATGTGCACTGAGGTAAGCATTGTTGGAACATGTCTAACAGGTTCAGGACAGGCTGGAAGTGAGGGGCTCCTAAGGCTAGCAAATGATAAATGGGCAAATATAGAGTAAACATATCCAGGCTTTGACATTGGCGAGGCAGGATGAAATAGAAGTAGTCCAACCTCCAGGCTTCTGCTGATAGAAAGCTTATGAATTTCATTGAATGGTAGAAAGCTTGAAATGAAGCTGATGACTGATGAACCCAGATAAGTTAATATCATGAAGAGAGTAGAATTTATGCCTAAGTCACGATATAGAAGACATACGGCAGTAGAGGTGAGCTGAAATCTTGGCAGGATTTGAGGGTAGTACAACTGAAGCAATACATTGTGAGATTAGGAAGCATCCAAGGGAGTATAACAGGGCAAGCCCAAATAGGTAAGAATGTACGGCTGGACCGAGTAGGTTAGGAGATGAGGTAGTAAGCAATAAGTAATATGGACCCGGTTGGTCAGTTGATAAGTAGTAGAATGTGGCAGCTAGTCCCACTGCTAAAATGTGCAACTGGATCATAAAGGTTGGCTGGAGAGGTAAGTAGAGTGGTGACTAACTCCAGGTAAGCTTGTAAGCACAGCCAGACCCTCGTAGGTCTACTGGTAAGTTAGTAGCATGGCAGCTAGCCCTCGTACACTAGTATGCGCAGTTGGTCCCCACGTGGGTCAGCTGATGAGTAAATAATAGGTAGTCGAGAATTGCAGTCAAGCCCATAAGAGCTAGCAGGTGCAGTGGAACCCATGTAAGTCAGCTGGAATTTACATGGATGAATTCTGAGGGTATACAGTATATACAGGGCGACTTCTATGAGAAACGGTCAAATCCACAGGCGAGCATATACAATCCGCATACTGTAGGTTGAGCTGCACTTGTTGAATAATTCTAGCAGATGTGGTATTCTTTCCGAGAAGGAGAGGAGCTTGAATGAATGATTCAGATCCAGTAGGAGAATATGGTCTTGGAGTCGATGCCAAGTTAGGGTAGGAAAGTTCTTTGGTGAAGCAAGGAAGCTAGATGCAGGCTATGAGGCTGGGGCAGAGCGGAAGGAACCTCCGGTCCTGACTAGGCAAAACAGATAAGAGTAGGTTTGCAATGGAACTCGATATATGAGTAGATATAGAGCTCAAAGACCTCCAGACCCAGACGGGCGAAGCAGGTCTTATAAGCATGCAATGCTCTCGATGAACCACCAGGTCCTGAGGACCAAGCAAGTACGAGGTAGAAGTATATGAAAATCCAGGCCCAGACTGGGCGTGGCAGGCTGAGAGAATTATGAACCTCCAGGCCCAATGCTAGGCAAGGCAGGCATAGTGTACGAATAATCAAACCTCCAGGTCTTGAAGGCGAAGCAGGTACGAGGTAGAAGTATACAAACCTCCAGGCCCAGATGGGCGTGGCAGGCTAGCAGAAATTATTAACCTCCAGGCCTGACACTGGGTGAGGCATGTAAAGTGCATGAATAGACAAACCTCTAGGCCACGATGCAGCGAGGCAGGTGGAGTAAGAGAACAACCTTGGAAGCTGCTGAACAAGCACCAAGAGCTTATCTAAAAGAGCCTTTAAGTGTGAGGACCTTGCAAGTTCAAATATATATAGTTAGCAGATTCCAGGCAGCCGGGGAATAGCAGGAGGCAGGAATGCAATGAATAGTGCGAGCAACAGGTAATGAGTTGTAAGCACGGACCTGCACATAGGTCGGTCGTAGTGGTAGTAGTAGTAGTAGTCATTGGATTGCATGAAATGCAGATGAAGTAGCAAGGAGTAGTACTGAATAATACATAAGGTACATAGTGGAGACAGAAGAGGAATGTAAATAGCAGGAATTAGTCTGACCCTCCTAAAATTTGCTTTGATTGGTGAACAAGCAGCAAAATCATAGCAAGGGGCCAGAATGTGAAGCAACGTCTTTATTTTAAACAATAAAATCTACAGAAAGTGGCCCCAAATAGCTAGTGACAGGGAATTTTTCTATCAGCTGAGTTCATCAATTTAATTTGTTTATCCAGAATGAGCTGCAACATTATGAGGAGCATCAGGAAAGCTGCAGAGCTAGGGTTAATATGAGTGTGAAAGTCAGAGTGCTAAACGCAGTTCATGGCAGTTGAGAAGCATGGGACAAATGGTCTGGCACATACGGCTAGCGTTGGCATGAAGGTTTGAGTTCATAGCAGTTGAGAGGTGTAGGACGGCTTTAAATTAATGCTGTGTCTCTGAGCTGACACTCGATGTACGGTAGCGGTGGTAGACATAGAGTTTGTGGAATAAAATAGATACTGTAGTGTTGAGCTCTAATTTATGTCTCCATCTCTTAGCTGTTCAATTGGAATGGGTAAATAGTATACGCTGGCAGGTAGCTAAACCAGCTAAGCCCTGAAGCAGGCTCAAATGCTAGGGTGGATGCAGCAGATGTCCTCGGTTATAGAAGATGAAAGCCCCAGCTCAGAGGCGGCATACAGCCACATGTAGGTGGTACAGAGCAAAGGGGTGTAGGTAGACTGAGGAGCGTGACATGGTGGAAGAACGACAAGGCTGCTCGAAGCAAAAACAGTAGGAGGAATGAAGTAGGAAGAGACAGTCAGGTGAGCAGAAGAGGGAGGAAAGTGAAGGTGCTGCAAAACCCGAAAAGGATGGAACACAGAAAGCAGCACAACAATGAGGAGCGGGGAAGGGATTAGAAACAAAAAAGCAAGAGAGAAAAAAAATGAGCAGAGAAGAAGCACGTGGCGGGAGGGACACACAAACAGAAGAGAAGGAAGGAGCAGCCAAGCACCAGCAGCGCCACTAGCGAGTGCGTCTTGCTCTAAGCAGAGCAGCAGGGCTCTGCTGCTTAAATAGGTTAAGGGGGAGGAGCTCTTCGCCCACATAACCACAGGCAGAGCCTTCCAATTATTTATTTTTCAGACAGAAAGCATTACTTGTAATTGTGCACAATATGTGGAAGGAAGAAAGAAATTTTGCCAAGAAAATCTTTGGGCTGGTCATGAGATGGGAGTAGCAGCCGGGCTGCAGCCCAGTAGGGAACAAAAGAGGGAGAGTGACTGAGAGAGACAACAGCCGAGCACTGGGGATGGGACATGGGGGAGTCACGATGTAGCCAGGATGGAGCAGAAGGGGGTAGAGAGAGACTTCACTAACAGAAAGGACAAAACCTGTCAGCAGCAGCTGCAGCAGTTGAGCAGCTCTCCATCTTTCTCATCCCCCTCCTCACAAACCACCTGTTTACTTACCAGGGAAGCAGCCTACGGCAGCCCTACAGGTAACACAATGAGAACTAGAAATGCAGATAAATTGAATCAAAAGTGTGTAGTGCTCCTAACCTGGAGGTGACCCAGAGAGAGTGCAAGTGAGAGTGCAAGTGACCACAGACAACAAGATAATGTGGGGGGGGAAGGGGAAACAAAGGAACAGCAGTGCGGCGGCAGAGAGATGTGTTTCAATTCCAGTTGAAACCCTCAGTGGAAAGAGATACGTTAGGTATTTGGTCATATGCTTCCTCAGTCTCTTCTCTCGCCTCCGTCAAAGCAGTACGTCAACATAGCTCCACCCATGGAGCTGTAAAAATAAGCACAATAAATGTACAACAAAAGTTAGGCTGCACAATCACATTTTACAGAAGTTAATAAATACTGTTTATAGTGAGGCTTAAAAGATAAGACAGAAGTATCTCCTGGATGGCTTTTGGTATCCAGTTCCAGGTTTTTATCACGGAATAAGAAAGCTCTGTGACCTAATGATGTTCTTCTGAAAGGGTTGTGTAAAACTTGATCATAAGCTGAGTGTAACAGGCCACAATTTTGGTTAATCAACAATACTGACCAAAATTGCAGACATCAAAGAATTTCAGTTTCCACAAAACAAACCATCACAAAATGTTATCCTAGTATCGTGTGGTAGTCAATTCAAGCTGCAATAAATGCAGCAAGAATGTTTCCATGAATGAGCTGCCAGAATAAATCGGCATGCTTTATTACAGATAGGTCTAATTCTGGTTAACACGTCGTCAGTACTACTGGATCCATGAATTCAAAACCCATCATCAATCAGTGATAGAATCAGGTTTTTGACAGCAAGTCTATGTGTTTCAGAGTAAGACAGAACTTGTTAAAAAGTCCCATCATATGCTTTCTGTTTGGACCATGGCACTCATATTATCAACAAAGGTGAGGCCCCATCCAAATGTATGCTCAAATGTAGAAAATAATCAACATTATTAATAGCAGTAACATTCTGAGACAACAGGTCTATCCTGAGGTCCCTTAAAGCCTTCCCCTTGATATCTGCAAACACTATAACTTTAGTTTTCTTGACATTTAAGGAAAGTTTTTTCTATTAACCAGTCCTGCAAAATATTAAAATCAACTTGAAGCGCTAAAGTTATGGCTAGTATATGTTTACTTATATAAAACAGTGCTACATTGTCCATATACAAAATTATTTATATGAAGGCAGGTTGTTAATAAACAAAGAAATTAGAAGGGGCCCAGGAGACCCTTGAGTTACACTTGAGGCCACTGGTTTAGAGGACAACTAAATCAGACTAAGTTTAGCCTTTCGCACTTGATTGCTCAAGTAACCATGAAACCAGTTTAGTATACTGTATTAACTGACATAAGCTTTCAAGTTTTTGTAATAATATAGTGAGATCTACCAAATCACAAGCTTTGTATTGGTTAATGAACATACATAGAAACGTAGAATGTGACCTCAGATATGGGCCGCTGGGCCCACCCAGTCTGCTTATTTTATTTTTATTTTTTTTGCTGCAGACCTCATAGAAACATAGACTTTGACGGCAGATAAGGACAGCTTGGCCCATCTAGTCTGCCCATTTCCCTACCTACAGGATAGGCCGCAGATCCTAGTTAACCAGCAGCCTATTTCTTCCTACCCCCACAAGAATTGCCTTATGTCTGTCCCATGCATTCTTGAATTCTCCCACAGTTTTAGACCCCACAACCTCCTCAGGAAGGCTGTTCCATGCATCCACTACCCTCTCTGTGAAATAATACTTCCTCACATTGCCCCTGAACCGCCCCCCTCCATCCTTAAATTGTGTCCCCTTGTTCTTGCACGTTCTCTTTTTCTGAGAGATGCTACCCTCTTGGACTTTGTTGATTCCACTCAGGTACTTAAAAGTTTCTATCATGTCCCCCCTCTCCCTTCTTTCCTCAAGGGTATACATATTAAGCTCCTTTAGTATCTCCTCATACGGCTTCTCTTGCAGACCCTGCACCATTTTAGTTGCTCTCCTCTGGACTGCCTTTATCTTGTCTATGTCCTTGCGGAGATGGGGTCTCCAGAACTGGACGCAGTACTCCAGATGGGGTCTCACGAACTGTCTGTACAGAGGGATAACAACTTCCTGTTTTCTGCTGGTGATGCCTCTCCCTATGCATGCTAGTATGCCTCCTGCCCTCCCTACTGCCTTCTCACATTGCTTGCTAACCTTAAGGTAATCTGATATGATTACCCCCAGGTCCTTTTCCTTCTTTGTTGTTGTTATTACCTCCCCCCCCACTGTGTATTCTTCCCCGGGTTCTTGTTTCCTAGGTGCATTATTTTGCACTTCTTTGTATTGAATCCTAGCTGCCATACTTCTGACCATTCCTCCAACCTTGCCAAGTCCCTTCTCATCCTTTCCATGCCTCCTTGTGTATCAACCCTGTTGCAGATCTTTGTGTCATCTGCAAAGAGGCATACTTTTCCTTCCATTCCCTCTGCAATGTCACTTATGAAGACATTAAAAAGGACTGGACCCAATATTGAACCCTGCGATACCCCACTAGTAACCCCTCTTTCTTCAGAGTGGACTCCATTTACAATTACCTTCTGTGTCCTGTTGTCCAGCCAATGTTTTACCCAGGCTTCCACCCTGGGACCCACTCCCAGGCTGGTTAATTTGACTATTAATCTTTTGTGTGGGACTGTGTCAAATGCCTTGCTAAAGTCTAGGTAGGTCATGTCCACAGCCCCTCCCTGGTCTACTACTTTGATCACCCAGTCAAAGAAATCTATTAGATTCGTCTGACATGACCTTCCTGCTGTGAACCCATGCTGCCTTGGGTCCTGTGCCCCACTGGTATCTAGGTACTCAACTATTCTTTCCTTCAGAAGTGACTCCATCACTTTCCCTACCACAGAGGTCAGACTGACAGGTCTGTAGTTTCCTGCCTCTGTCTTGGTCCCACTTTTGTGAAGGGGAATCACATCCGCCTTCCTCCAGTCCTTGGGTACCACACCATCCTCCCATGATTTATTAAAAAGAGTAGCCAGTGGTTTCACTAATTCCCCCCTTAATACTTTTAGAATTCTGGGGTGAATTCCATCAGGCCCCACTGCTTTGTCCACCTTCAGTTTTAGGAGTTCTTGCAGAACCATTTCTTCTGTGAAAGGACTGGGATCGACCCCCCTATCAAGAGTGCTTCTGTTAATTGGATTAGGCACTTCCCCATCCTCTTTTGTGAATACTGAGCAGAAATATTCGTTCAGTATCCCTGCTTTTTCACTGTCCCCCTCTGCCCACACACCGTTCATTCTATTCAGCCTCACTATCCCTCCCTTTGTCTTTCTACGCTCACTGACATACCTATAAAAGGTTTTATCCCCCTTCTTAACCGAGTTGGCTATCTTTTCCTCAGTTTGGGCCTTTGCTATTCTGACTTCCCTCCCTGCTTCCTTCTGCCTTAACTGGTACAGCTCTCTGTCCTGCTCCTTCTGTGTTTCCTTATACTTTCGGAATGCTATCTTTTCTTCCTGACTTTCACAGCCACCTCTTTTGAGAACCATAGTGGCTTTTTCTTTCATCTTGATTTGTTTATTGGCTTCACACAAAGGCTTGTTGCCTCTGTGATGGCAGTTTTGATGATTCCCCATTGTTGCTCCACACTTCCTTCTAGCCTGTTTGCTAGTGCTTTTCTGAGGCACTCTCCCATCTTGCCAAAGTCAACCCTCCCAAAGTCCAGTACCCTCACTTTTGTATGGCTTGACTCTGTAGCTGAGTTTAACGTAAACCACACTGTTTGATGGTCACTTTTTCCCAGATGGCAACCCACTTCTAGATCTGAGATCCTCTCACTGCCCCCGTTTGAGAGTATGAGGTCTAAGATTGCTCCCTCATGAGTGGGTTCCGAAACTAACTGTCTGAGGCCTGCCACCTGTAGGGCATCAAAAATGGCCCTGCTCTTAAATGTGGCTGCAGCAAATGTGCTCCAGTTAACATCTGGCATATTCAGGTCTCCCATCAACAGTATCTCCCCTTTCTCTGCCATTCTAAGAATGCCTTCTATCATATCCTTGTCCATTCCTTCCCTTCCCCCTGACATGGGGGTCTGTACACAACCCCTGTGCAGATTGTGGTGCCCTTTCCAGTCTCCAAGGTGACCCACAGTGCCTCCACACTTCCCTGTTTACTCTTTTGTTCAGTTGCTTTTATCCCTTCCTTTACATAGAGAGCTACTCCTCCCCCTCTTCTCCCCTGCCTGTCTCTTCTGTAGGTTATGTACCCTGGTATGCTAACATCCCAGTCATGGTTCTCTGTGTACCATGTTTCTGTGACTGCTACAATATCCAGGCATCCCTCTTCCATCAAGTGGATGCCCCTAAACTCTACATACATATACTACCGCTTCTGCATACTAATCCTTGGGAATCCCAAAAAGGCTCACAACCAGTTTGGAACTCCTCTATCCCTTGCTACCATACTGGCACTACAATTACTCCTCGCCTGTCCATTAAGCTGCTAATCTATGATAAAATCGATAACCATGCAGCAGGATCATCACCCACTATATATTGGATCCCAAGAAAGAAGAAAACTGCCTGACTGCTCACTACTCCCTATCGCTTGGTGCCTCATCAAGCTAATCTTCTTCTGCTGGTCTGTGTTGGCACTGTGGAAATCAACCCTGGCCCCACTGAAAGCTCGATCTCTCCAACTGACCTAACCTCCATAAATGGATTGAGTTTTCTTCACATCAATGCCTGCAGCCTCCTAAAAGTTCTCATCAATACAGGCCTGGGTTGCACACCCTACCTGACTTTCTGGTTATATCTGAAACATGGCTCAAATCTGCAACAAAAGATAGTGAAATAAACCTTCCCAACTACCAGCTCTTCAGATCTGACCGTCTATCCAGGGGTGGGGTAGCCATCTATGTCAGCAAACATCTCTGCATCCTGCCTCAATTCTACATCACAACCAAAGGAATTCAATGCTTGTCAATTAAAATAACCCTTCCCAACACATCATCCTTTCAACTGATTGGTTGCTATAGGCCCCTCTGCAGGCCTCAAACTCCTATCCCACCTAGGATCTATACTTAATCTGGGCCCTGAAACACCATCATCTTAGGAGACATGAACTTGAATTGGCTGACTAATGCATCTGCACCCCTGGTAACCTTCTGGACACCTATGGATTCTCTCAATTAATCAAAGAACCAACAAGGATCAACCCAAAGAATATTCTCAACAGCACACTCCTGGATATTATATTGGTAAATAAACCTCATCATTATCCCTATGCAGGAGTACTATTCAGTGACATAAGTGACCACTGTCCCATAGCTGCCATTAGATCAACAATCAAGCCACCCAATCCTGCAAAATTCCTCCCACGAAGGTCAAACTTTAATATTTCAGGATATCTCCATGATCTGTGCCACACCACACGTTGGCAAGAATTCTATCTCACAGCCTCAATAGAGACAGCTCTTCAAATCTTAAATGATATAATCACAAGTGCCCTCAATTCACATGCACCCCTCACCAGTGTCAGAACCAAACTCAAATCCTGTCGCTGGTTCTCTGCTGACCTTAAATCAGACTGCTTGCCAGAGACAAACTCTGGAAAAGGGCAAGAAAGACAAAGGACTCAAATGACTGCTTTCAATTCAGAAAAGCCAGAAACTCCTGCACAAAACAAGTAAGAAAAGCTAAGGCAGCCTTTTTCACAGCTGAACTAGATGCCTCCTATAACAACCTTCCAGGTTCTGGGGTACCATAAAGGGCATCCTAGGTCAAGCTTCTACCCTGTCTTACCACCCAAAATTCAATTAAATAGTATTGAAATCACCGACAAGCAAAATATCTTGAATGCCTTTAACGATCATTTCACTACAGCTGGCCTGGCTTCACTCTCTCCTGCAAACCTATTAAGATCATCTCTAAACCTACAATCTACTGAGGGTCAAAAGGTTGCTTCCACATTCTCATTCAAACCAATATTCTTCAAAGAAGTAGAAGACCTTCTACTCCAGCTAGATACCACCAAAGTGCAGGTGCAGACTCCCTGGACCCCCTACTTTCTAAAAGTAGCTCTGCATGCCTTAACCGCCCCCTCACCCACCTCTTCAATCTATCACTTGCCACTGGTTCTATCCCCTCAATATGGAAAACAGCTCAAGTGTTTCCATTACTTAAGGCAGGTGATCCCATGGACCTCAATAATTATAGGCCCATCTCCATCTTACCAGTACTATCCAAGATGCTTGAGAAGCTGGTAAACTCTCAGTTAACTGCCTACCTTGATACCAACAATCTCCCAAACCAGCTCAATCTGGGTTCAGATCTATGCATAGCACCATCTCTGCACTAGCAAAGTCACAAATGACTGGCAGACTGCCCTAGACAAAAGAATAATACCTGTGCTGTGTTTCTGGATCTAAGCAAAGCCTTTGACACTGTGGATCATGATCTTCTAATCTCCTCTCTGAACTCCATAGGCCTTGACTCACTCTCTTAAATGGTTCAGATGCTATTCTCCGAAGATTACAACTGGTAAAAATGAAGGTGATCTATCTACCTCTAAACCACTCCTAAGAGGTGTACCGCAAGGCTCCATCCTGGTCCCATCCTTTTGCCATTTACATCAACAATATTGATTCCAATCTCACTTTCTAATATCCACCTTTTGCAGATGACACTGTACTAGATGTGAGCAATCCCTCACCATCAAAAGCCTGTGAGCTCCTACAGTCTGAATTCTCCCTCCTTCAGCACAACCTATTAGAAAAGAAATTATTACTAAATGCCAAGAAAACCAAAGCTATGTTCTTTGCCACCAAGAACTGTTCTTCCACTATCCCATCATTCACCCTCCCACAACTCTCTACCATCCTTGGTGAAAATCTGGAATATGTTGACAAATTCAAATACCTAGGAGTATGGATAGACAATAAACTAGACTATACTACCCACGTTGAAGAGCTCCTGAAAAAGCTAAGACAAAGACTTGGTCTATTCTATAGGATCAAACACTACCTGACCAAAGATTCCAAACAAAGATTAATCCTAGCATCATTCCTGTCCCTCATTGATTATGCTGACTTCCCTATGGTCATTGCTCCTCTCCCATCTAAACAAATTAGACACCCTGTATCATAGAGCTATTAGATTCATTACTGACCTTCCTCTAGCACCCATCATTGCTCTCTCTACAATGCAGTCAGTTGGACATCCCTGCAACATAGAAGAAAAAATGCTGCTATCTGGATCTACAAAGCTCTGACAAACAAACTCCTTCCTACATCTCAGACTGCTTCAACTGGATCACATCCAGGCCCTACACCTTGAGGATCAACAAACTGATCCTGCTGAAGATTCCTATCACCTGCACCGTATGGAAGAGCTGCAATCAGTTATTCCCTGGCACTTATCTGGAATTCTATCCAAAAGTCATTGAAAATGGATACACTGATTCCTCTTACATCCTTCAAAAGCTGTATACCAGCCTAATCCCAGATTCGTGCAATTGCTTCCACAAGGCCCAGTCCTCCCACACCCCACCCTCCCACACCCCTCTCCTCCACCCCTCTTTAAAGCTCCTCCCTATTCTTCTATCATTCCTCTGGTCCTTTCCCCATCAAACCTCATACATATATGCCCACCCATGTACCATTATCCAAGCCTTATCCCTACTAGACTGTTTCTTTCTCTCCTTTATTAGGTTTTAGGTTTACTGTCCTTTGCCTTGTATATATGTAAATATTTGTACATCTATCTCACTCATAAATGGTTGTATTTGTGCTTATTCAATATCATGTTTTTGTATACAATCTGTAACCTTTTTGTTATGACCACTCAGGTCCATCTTGTAAATTAGCTATGCTCAATGATGTTCGCCTGAATAAATAAAGATTTTGATTGATTGATTGATTGATTGATTGATCAAGGCCACCAGCTCAGGGAGCTTGTTGCCCAGACTATGGGCATTGGTACTCATTACCCTCCATTTCCTGATGGCCTTACTCCTTTTTGCCCCATTCCTGTCCTTCTTGCCTTTGTCATTTTCTCCATTTACCCCTGCCCTTCTCCCTATCGACACCTCTATGTTGGTGTTTACCGCACTTACTACCATGATTTTTTTTGGAGGGGCTAGGATTTCCCTACTCCTTTTCAGTGCCTCCCCCCTTGGCTAGTTTAAATTCTTGCCAATGAAGCATTTAAACCTATCACCTAGGATCCTGGTTCCCCTCCTGGACAGATGTAACCCATCATGCCAGTATAGGCTTGCATCACTCCAGTTGGACCCCCAGTCCCCAGTGAAGCCAAATCCCTGAGCTCCACACCAGTTTTTCAACCACTGATTGAATCCCATGGTGCGGAACACCCTAGCCTGTCCGACGCCATAGATGGGCAGCACCTCCGAGAAGGTTACCGTGCGTGCTACTTGCCTAAGGCCCCTCCCCAATTCCACAAACTCTTCCTGCACTTCTCTAATCCCTTTCTTAGCCAGGTCATTTGTCCCTAGGTGGACAATGACATCCAGCTCCCTTCCCTATGCAGCTGCTCCTGCAATCCTGAGGATTCGCTCCCTGTCCCTCCAAGCCATGGTGCCAGGCAGGCACCTTACCTCCCTCCCCCCTTCCTCCCCAGTTCTACCTTCCTAACAATGGAGTCCCCCACCAGGAGTTGTTTCTTTCCCCTGCCACCCTCCTGTGGGTCTCCTTTGTGGAGGTTCCCAGCATCCTCCTTGGTCTCCACTGTGGGTGCCTCCATAGAGGAACCACACTTTGCCAGAATGGCATAGGAACTGTGGAGAGGTACAACTGGAGGGATGTGCCTCTGTTCCACCACCCTCACCCTCCCTGAACCCACTGTGGTCCAACCACTCCTCTTTCTTGGCAACCTCTGAGGCAACGGCAGTGGCACTGGTGGTCCCTGGATGGAAGAGGAGGTCCCACAAATCCTGGCCAACTCAGCCTGGAGTTGAGCAACCTCCTCCCTCAGCCCAGAGAAGTGCCTGCAGATGGGACAACACATCCTCCAGAACATCTCCCGGAAGACTGCTGCTCCACAGCCACTGCACTGCACTACTCCCATCATGTCTTATTTCTGGCCCTTAACTGTTTGCAATCCTTACTCTTTCTCTGTTTTTTCTCTCTCCTTACTTTCTGCCTGTGTGCCCTTTAAGCTCCTGATTGTTCTGTTCTGAGACAAGAATATCCTATATTTCTCAGTAGACCCCTTACTTGCTTAGAGGCAGACCTCCAGCAGCTAGAGGGGGCCGAAGAGCTACTCTTGCCCTTCTAGGATGGTGGGTCTTCAGTGGCTCTGTGATCACTCACTTCCTGCTCCCAAACAGGAAGTTCCTGTTGTTAGTGAAATCCTGTGCCTATAAAACTAAAACTAGCTTTGGGTGGGAGGGTGGAGGGAAGGGAAGGAGGGCAATATAGTCCCAGTAAAGAAGTCCAGTCACACAGCAGTCTTTTCTCCTGGCGTCTTCTGCCAAGCTACTAACAGAATCTTTCTAAAGCAGTCATTAAATGTAGCTTCCTTCTAGCCAAGCCACTCCCCCTACTTACTAGATCTTTCTAGAAGTAATTTAAACCTCACAGCTATCAAGTCCTTTCAATCATCTGAGATTTACACCTAGATAACTGTTCAGATAACCATTCAGTTCAGTTAATTCAGACAAACACACACTTTTTTGTTTTGTTTGTTAGTTTTATTTTACCCTAAATTAAAGGTTCAAGTACAAGAGTTCTACTTCTTTAGTCCCAGTAGAGAAGTCCAGTCACACAGCAGTCCTTTCTCCTGGCGTCTGCTGCCAAGCTACTAACAGAATCTTTCTAAGGCAGTCTTTAAGTGTAGCTTCCTTCTAGCTAAGCCACTCTCCCTACTTACTAGGTCTTTCTACAAGTAATTTAAACCTCACAGCTATCAAGTCATTTCAATCACCTGAGATTTACACCTACATAACTGTTCTGATAACCATTCAGTTCAGTTAACTCAGAAAAACACACACTTTTTTTTTTGTTTTGTTTGTTAGTTTTTTTTACCCTAAATTAAAGGTCCAAGTACAAGAGTTCTACTTCTTTAGTCCCAGTACAGAAGTCCAGTCACACAGCAGTCCTTTCTCCTGGTGTCTTCTGCCATGCTACTTGATGTACGGCACCACTCACTTGATCTACGGCACCATCTCCCCTTCCTTCCTTACCCTATAATTCCCCTCCTTCCTTACCCTAGAATTCCTTGTCTGTCCTGGACATTTTTAACCCTTCACTGTTTTTTCCCCACTACCTCTGCCAGAAGACTGTTCCAGGGATCCACCACCCTTTTTTTGAAGCAGTACTACCTCACATCCCACCTGAATTTACCCACCTCCAGCTTCATAACATGCCCCCTTGTGCTTGAGCACCTTTTCCTCTGACAAATACTCCCCTCCTGTACCTTATTAACCCCTGTTAGGTATTTAAAGGTCTATATCCTATCCCTCCTCTCCCTCCTGTCCTCCAGGGTATACATGTTTAGCTCCATTAGTCTCTCCTCATAGGGCTTTTGATACAGATGCTGCACAATTTTGGTGCCCTTCCTCTGGACCACCTCTATTCTGTCTATTTCTTCCTGAGGTGTGGTCTCCAGAACTGGACACAGTATTCAATGTATGGTCTTACCAGCAATCTATTCAGGGGCAGCACCACCTCCCTCTTTCTGTTGGCAATATCTCTTAATATGTACCCCATCATCTCACTTGCCCTACCAACTGCCTTGTCCCACTGCCTGGCCATTTTCTGGATATTCAATATGATTACCCCTAGGTCTCTCCTGCTTTGCCTTTGTCAGTTTTGTTCCACCCATTTTGTACTCCTCTCCCAGATTACTATGGCCCAAGTGCATTATTCTGCAATTTTTGAATTAAAACCCAGCTGCCATACCCTTGACTACTCCTCCAGTCTTTTCTGACCCTATGCATCCTTTCCAGCCCCATGGAGTGTCCACTCTCTTGCAGATCTTGGTGTCACTGGTAAAGAGGCAGATCTTCCCTTCCAGTACTTCTGCTATGTCACTTATGAAGACACTGAAGAGGGCCAGTCCCAGTGCTGATCCCTGAGGCACCCCCACTGGTCACCTTCCTTTCCTCGGAGTGAATTCCATTTACCACTAGCCTCCATGTCCTATCTGCTAACCATTTTTTTTACCCAGGTTACTACCTTATTACCCATCCCTAAGCCCTCCAACTTGTTTACCAGTCTCCTATGTGGAATGGTGTTGAAAGCCTTGCTGAAGTCCAGGCAGGCCATGTCCACTGCCTCTCTCTGATCCAACTGCTTGGTCATCCAATCAAAGAAATTTGTCAGATTTGTTTGGCATGACCTTCCATCCGTGAAACCATGCTGCCTTGGATCCTGTAATCCATTGGATACAAAATATTCCACAATCCTTTTCTTGAGTAGTGTTTCCATTATCTCTTCCACCACCGATGTCAGGCTGACAGGCCTATAATTGCCCACCTCTTCCTTGCTACCACTTCCGTGAAGTGAGATTACCTCTGCCCTTTACCAGTCCCCTGGGACCATGTCGATCTCCAGTGATCTATTAAATAGGTCTGTCAGAGGTGCAACTAGTACCACCCTGAGCTCCCTCAGCACCCATGAATGTACCCTGTCTAGCCCCATAGCCTTGTCTACCTTCAGCTTAGCGAGAGCTTTATAGACTTTCTCCTCAGAAAATGGACTGTGCGCTTCTCTCCACTCAAAGTTCCTGGTGCTTTTTTGAGGTCAATCTCCCTTCCCTTCTGCTGTGAATACCAAGCAGAAGTATTTATTCAAGATGTCTGCATTTTCTTGATCCTCCTCCATACAATTGCCCCTTCCTCATCAACCACACAATCCCTCCCATTGTCTTCTTTTTCTCACTTACATACATGAAAAATGTCCTGTCTCCTTTTAAAATTAACTGAGCTATTCTTTTCTCAGTTTGTGCCTTTGCACTCCTTATAGCTTTGCTTGCCTCCCTTTGTTTTACCAAATACACATTCCTATCCTCTTCCCTTTGGGTCTCCTTATACCTTATGAATGCTATTCCTTTACCCTTTACCTTTTCTGCCACTTCTTTAGAGAAGCATTGTGGTCTCTTCTTTCTTTTACTTTACAGGCCTAAGCAATGTTTGACCCCAGAGGCTCTTAACCTGGCCATTCAAAGCTCTCTTGTCTCACTTATTGATTATGGCTTACCAATCTATGGATCAGCTACTGAAAAAACTCTTCGCCACGTCAAAGTTACACTCAACAAAGCATGCTGGCTCCTTACCGGCTCAGCCCATCTGTCCCATACCTGCCACATGTATGCTCAGGCTAACTGACTCCAATTCAAAGGTAGACTCATGTACCAAACATGTTTACTGTCCAAAAAAGTAAGCTTAGGCAAAATGCCCTTAGGAGTGCAAAAGCTTATTACCCCCACTATCAACCATCGTTGCACCAGAAGCTCTACTAGCCAGATTTTTAATATGCCCCACTGTCGCACTTCTCTGGAGCAAAGGTCCTTTGCCTACCATACCCTGCTATGGATATACTCGCTGCACCATGACATCACTTCAGCATCCACCTTGGGCTCCTTCAAGGTTAATTGTAAGCAACAGCTAGTTGCTGATGTCAGTTGTGACTGCTTCCAATAACCTTCCTTCTTGTGACCAGCACTTTCAAGTAGCTCAAGGGAATCAACAAAGTCCAAGAGGGTAGCATCTTTCAAAAAAAGAGGTGTGCAAGAACAAGGGGGCGCAATTTGAAGATAGAAGGGGGGTGGCTCAGAGGTAATTTAAGGAAGTATTTTTTCACAGACAGGGTTGTGGATGCATGGAATGGCCTTCCGGAGGAGGTTGTGGAGTCAAAAACAGTGGTGGAATTCAAGCATGCATGGGACAGTCATAAGGCAATTCTAGGGGGTGGGGGTAGGAAGAAGTAGGCTGCTGGTTAACTAGGATCTGCAGCTTATCCATTAGGTAGGGAAATGGGCAGACTGGGTGGGCCAAGTAGTCCTTATCTGCTGTCAAAATCTATGTTTCTATGTTTATGTTTCTATGTTACCAGTCCCTTTTCACTTTGACTTCCTTGCTCCATGGTGGGTTTCTCACCCCCACCCCCTGGGCTTCCTCTATGCACTATCTCTGCCTGTGGATTGGGGACAGATTCTTCCTCCCTCTTTGTTTCCACCCCCTCCCTCAGCTAGTTTAAACATTTATTGAAGTAATATTTAAATCATCCACTGAGGACTGTGGTTCCCATCATGGATGGATGCAGGCTATCACCACTGTATAGGCCTTTATCCTCCCAATAGGGCCCCAGTCCCCAATGTCACCGGACCCTTCACTCTGCACCATTCTTTCAACCATGAGTTGAAGGCATTGGTGCAGAGCTCCCTTGTCTTACCCCTGTTGTAGACAGGCTGTACCTCTGCAAAAGCTACAGTGTGTGCTACCTGCCTTAGACTTCTTCCCTGCTCCCTAAACTTCACCTGCACTGTGCCTCCTCCATCTTAAGTCAGGTCATTCATCCCCAGGTGGACAATGACATCTTGCTCCCCCTCCCTTCCTACTTCCTTAGCTATCCATAGGGTATGCTTCCCATCTCTATGCCATGGCACTGGGTAGGCAGCTGACCTCCCTCTCTGCACCTTTCATAATCCCAGCTCAACCCCCCCTGACAATTGAGTCCCCCACCAGAAGTTGCTTCCTCCTTTTCCAGGGTCCTCTTTCACTACTTTGGAGCCTCCTCCTGGGAGGGCCCCCACATCCTCCTTGGCCACTTCCACAGGTGCATCTTGGCAGTCCCACTATGCCAGTGCAGCATAGGAATTTTTTTTAGTGGGATCAATTGTGGTTGAGGAATTTGCCTGTGACTCCCCCAACCTTCCAGATCCAACCACCTCCTCCCTCCTCAAGCCCACTGTAGTCCAGCCACTCCTCCTACCTGAACAAGAGGCACTGTGGGTCACCCTGAAGACAGGAAATGGTACCACAATCTGTATGGGAGTTGTATACAGACCCCCATCTCAGGGGGAGGCAATGGACAAGGAAATGATAGAAGGCATCCTTAGGATGTCAGAGAATGGGGAGATATTGTTGATGGGGGACCTGAATATGCCAGATGTTTACTGGAGTACCTTTTCTGCAGCCATATCCAAGACCAGGGTCATTCTTGATGCCCTACAGGGGGCATGACTCAGACAACTAGTGCTGGAACCCACTCAGGAGGGAGCAGTCTTAGACCTGGTACTCTCAAATGGAGACGGACAGAGGATCTCAGATTTAGAAGTGGGTAACCATCTAGGAACAAGTGACCACCAAACAGTGTGGTTCATGATAAACACAGCTGTAGAGTCAAGCCATACAAAAGCAAGAGTATTGGACTTTAGGAGGGCTGACTTCGGGAAAATGGGAGAATGCTTCAGAAAAGCGCTAGCAAATGGACAAAAAGGAGGGGCGGAGGAACAATGGAGAAAAATCAAAACAGCCATCACTGAGGCAAAAAGCCTTTGTGTGAAGCAAATCAACAAAACAAAATGAAGAAAAAAAACACTGTGATTCTCAAAAGAGGTAGCAGGGAAGGTTAAGGAGAAAAATGTAGCCTTCAGGAAGTATAAGGAAACACAGAAGGAGCAGGACAGAGAACTATACCAGTTAAAGCAGAAGGAAGCGGAGAAGGCAGTCAGAATAGCAAAGGCCCAAACTGAGGAAAAGATAGTTGACTCAATTAAGAAGGGGGATAGAACCTTTTATAGGTACATTAACAAGTGAAGAAAGGCCAAGGGAGGGATAGTGAGGCTTAATAAAGGGAAGGGGGTGGGCAGAGGGTAAGAGTGAAAGAGCAAGGATACTGAACGAATACTTCTGCTCATTATTCACAAAAGAAGAGGAGGGAGAGGTACCTAAACCAAAGAATAGAGGCACTCTGGATAGGGGGTCGATACCAGTCCATTCACAGAAGGGTCCTGAAAGAGCTCCTAAAACTGAAGGTGGACAAAGCAATGGGGTCTGATGGGATTCACCCTAGAATTCTAAAAGAACTAAGGGGAGAACTAGTGACACCACTGACTACCCTTTTTAACAAATCATGGGAGGATGGTGTAGTACCTGAGGACTAGAGGAGGGCAGATGTGATTCCCCTTCACAAAAGTGGGAGCAAGGTAGAGGCAGGAAACTACAGACCTGTTAGTTTGACCTCAGTGGTAGGGAAAATGATGGAATCACTTCTGAAGGAAAGAACTGTTGAGTGCCTAGAGGCCAGTGGGGCACAGGATCCAAGACAGCATGGATTCACAGCAGGGAGGTCATGTCAGACTAATCCAATCGATTTCTTTGACTGGGTGACCAAAGTAGTAGACCAGGAAGGGGCTGTAAACATGGCTATCTTTAGACTAGACTTTAGCAAGGCATTTGACACAGTCCCACACAAAAGATTAATAGACAAGTTGAACTTCCCTAACATCTGGTTGAGTAAATTTGCAGACAATTGTAGGATTGGAGGTATTGTGAATAACCTGTAGGATCAAGTTAATGTTCAAATGGCCTTAGACACATTGTTTCATTGGACATACCAGCATAAGTTAGAACTTAACTTAAATAAATGCGCAGTGATGCACTTAGGCAATAATAACAGTAACTGTAAATACAAGCTGGGCATTGTGTCATTACAACGAACTAAAATGGAAAGAGATCCAAAGGTACAGGTAACCAACGATTTGCAGTTTGATACGCATTGTACTACTGTTGTAAGGAAAGCAAACCAGGTTTTAAATTGTATTCTATGACATATTGGAAATAGGGAAAGCAAAGTGCCTTTGCCTTTGTATACTGCATTGGTTCGTCCACATCTTGAATACTGTGCACAGTTTGGTCTCCCTGTAAGAAAGCGGATATCAAAAGAGTGGAGGGGGTCAAAGAAGGATGACTAAAAGGATTAATGGAATGTGTCATAAATCATATCAAAATAGACTTCAAGATCTAAGGTTATATACTATGCAGTATCGAAGGTTGAGGGGAGATATGTGCATGATATTCAGAGCACTAAAGGATGAGCAATTTAAAAGAGATATAGGGCTAAGGGAAAGGAAATATTATTTGTATGAGCCCAGAGGCCATAGACTGCAATTAGAATTGGATAAATGGAATAGCTTATGGCGTAAAAAATGGTTTAGCCAGAGAGGTGTTCAGCTATGGAATTCCCTCCCAGAGGCAGTTGTAATGAGTAAAACAATGGACTCATTTAAAAAAGGATTAGATAACTTTTATATAAATAAATATAAGTTGATGTAAAGTTTATTGGCAAGCACCAAGGACACAAGTCTACTTGAATTACCTATGAAACCTATGAAGTTAGCTATCCTAGGAGTGGGTCCCAGAGTTGTAGCCTGGGTAAAACATTGTCTGGACAACAAGATGCAGAAGGTAATAGGAAATGCAGTTCACTCCGAAGAAAGGTAAAGTTACTAGTGTGGTACTGCAGGGTTCAGTACTGGGACCGGTCCTCTTTAATGTCTTTATAGGTGACATTGCAGAGGGACTGGAAGGGAAAGTATGCCTCTTAGCAGATAGTACAAAGATCTGCAACAGGGTTGATACACAAGGAGGGGTGGAAAGGATGAGTAGGGACTTGGCAAGGTTGGAGGAATGGTCAAATGTATGGCAGCTAAGATTAAATGCAAAGAAGTGCAAAGTATTGCACCTGGGAAATAAAAGCCCAGGGGAAGAATACACAATGGTGGGCAGGTACTAACAACAACAAAAATGGAAAAGGGACATGGGGGCAGTCATATTAGATGACTTAAAGGTAAACAAGCAATGTGAGAAGGCAGTAAGGAGGGCTGGAGGGATACTGGGATGCATAGGGAGAGGCATCACCAGTATAAAACAAAAAGTTGTTATCCCTCTGTACAGACAGTTGGTGAGAGCCCATCTGGAATACTGCATGCAGTTCTGAAGACCCATCTCCGGAAGAACATAGACAGGATGGAGGCAGTCCAGAGGAGGGCAACTAAAATGGTGCAGGATCTACAGCAGAAGCCGTATGAAGAGAGACTAAAGGAGCTTAATATGTATACCCTCGAGGAAAGAAGGGAGAGGGTGGACATGATAGAAACATTTAAGTACCACATATGAATCAATAAAGTCCAAGAGGATAGCATATTTCAGAAAAAAATATGTTCAAGAACAAGGGGGCACAATTTGAAGATAGAGGGGAGAATTGCTCAGGGGCAATGGAAGGAAGTAGTTTCTCATGGAGAGGGTGGTGGATGCATGGAATGGCCTTCCTGAGGAGGTCGTGGGGTCACAAACAGTGGGGGAATTCAAGAATGCATGTGACACACATAAAGCAATTCTAGTGGGGAGTAGAAGGAAGTGGACTGTTGGTTAACTGGGATCTGCAGCTTATCCAATAGGTAGGGAAATTGGCAGACTGGGTGGGCCAAGCAGTCCTTATCTGCCATCAAAGTCTATGTTTCTATGTAACCTACAGTGAAGCCCGTCAGAATGAAGTGCAGGGTCACAGGTTTCCTGCATGACAAAAGGGATTAACTCCCATTGAAATTGCATTGCTTACTGCAGTAACTCTATGTAGAAGCATGAGACAATAACAGATAACCAGACAGAATGTAAGATGCATAAAAAAATGCAAATAAATGCGTTTGTTAATTTATTTTCCAAAAAAATCCAAAATAAAAAAAAAATGTTCACAGAAAGGAAAAAAATCGGTGTTAGTCTTCACACCCACAAACAACAGGAAATCTTTCTTTCCAAGACTCCTGAAATGTCTTTTCCTTTCTTTGGCGAAAATAGCACTTGTGTGAAAGCTTACACACAGACGTCCTCCTCTTACTGTAGTCAGTCCACTATTGACTCACCTCTCTAAAGCTACCCCCTGGTGGAGAGCTTTTTTATAGTACCTTCTTTGTGACATCATAACCATGTGACTGCAATTCCCAAACATTTGGCTAGTTCTTATTCCTATAATGTCACACCTGGCTATGGTGTACCAATAGTGTCACTTTAGATCAGGTTCATTGTCTAATCTAACACATTTATACTTGAATGCTCTATAAATACCATTCTAACCTTAATTACAGGAGTTGGGCACCATTGTGGAAATTAGCCCCTCCGCCTGACAGTGACATCACTCTCTACAGCTACTGCAAAGACAGCCATTTCATGGGCTGCCAGCCCTATAGTAGGACCCTCCAGGATAACAGGGATATTCAGGTAAACATAAATTTTATTTTATACAGAAAGGAAAAACAACACTGTTATTTTCTGTTAAAGGAATCTCTAACCTTAGCAGAGAAAGACAGATAAGGGGCACGCTCCCTATCTGTTTTCCTACAAGGTCAAGATTCATTTATACTTTTTATGCATAAACAGAAGAAAAACATTTTTGATATATAATAGCAGACCCAGTAATCCTATACAATATTCCTCTGCACATTTGTTACTTTTATAGGGCTGCACAAAGCCTTTTCCTCTCATTGGGAGTGCTTTTATTCATAGCCTTAGCTATCTGATGGCTGCAATTTCAGCCAATGGCTATCTGTCACAATTTGGCCTGGTGCCAGCCTTCTAGCCTTCCATGCTATCTGTAGACTCAAATAAACCCACTACTGCACTCTTATTTCATTTGTTAGGACACTACAGGGCTCTACTGCACTATGCCCTTAGTGTCCTGTACTTGATTTATCAAGTTAGATCCCTCTGAAGTGTATCCTGTGGAGCGGATACAAAAACAGCACATCGTGGTCAAGATGGAGTGTAGCTTGACTCCATAACAACTGTAAATAGTTGTACTGCTCCGGCTTTCCCTTTTCAGCCGCATGGCGATTTCTCTTTCTTATCGCAACAAGTGGTTGCATCTCTTTAGCTCAGCAGAGCTTTTTGGGAAGCCCTTTCCTGCACAAACGTGTGCAGGGTCCTCTGCGAATGTGTGCACATATTCCTGCATGAATGTGCGCACATCTCGCAAGGGCTTTGCTTTGCAGGGAACCTCTTGCATTTTCTTACCAGCACAGAGTGCAAAGCGCTATACTTTTGCAAAGAGCATTTTCTTCTTTCTTTAAATATACAGGGGCATCTAAATATACCTCAGGACCGAGAGCTAGAATATTTTAATAATTCAGGAAGCTCTCTACATGTTTATTCATTCATTATTTATTTTTATAAGCATTGGACTTTGCTGAGGCTTTCTTGATAACAGCATGACAATTGATTATAGCCCTGCACCATAAATGTAATCAACTGCACACCAGCTTTAGAGTTTTAGATGCAAGATATTACATTAAAAAGGCAAAAAGGGACAGTAAAGAAAATATAATATATATTGTCAGGTTGGCCACCCTGACAAAAAAACAGAATAGACAGAAAAAACAGAAGAAGACAGGATAGAGTGAAATCAGAAAACAAAATGGAGGGGGGTTGCATTTCATTAAAGATTTTATTCTATTTTTATTCTTCATAACAGGGACCCCCTGTTACACTCTCTTGCAGAATTCTGCAGAGTTTGGCTTCATCCTGGTGAACTTCACTGTACAATGCAATGATGTTGGACTTGTTGGTCCCGGGGGGGGGTCCTCCAACTCCCAGCCAATGTAGCCCCAAGTCTAATGACCTCCTTTTGACTCATAACCAATGCAGTCTTGAGTCTAAAGACTCTCTCTGCTGACCCTGAGAGGTGTGCACAGGTGGGGCAGCAATGAAGTCTCCAGAAGGTCTCCCTGAAGGCTGCCACCCCACAGCACAACCACTGCACTGCAATACTCCCTACATTCTCTATTCCTGCTCTCCCTGTGTTTTCTGTCCTCTTGTACCAGAACTGAATGAGAATAAGTTGTCCTCAGTACCAGTTACCAAAGTACAATACAACCCTTCTAGTTACTCATCCTAGCTATGTCACAAAACAACTTTATTTTGTATTTTTTTTTGTTTATCACCCCCACCTAGCTACTAGTGTAGTTGCAAGCCACAAAATTTTCTGGAAGCAGTTTCCAGCGAGTGCCCCCCACTCACAACACAACTCTTACCCAGACACAGTTTCCAGCAAGCCCTATACCCCAGCATCAAGTTTTACTTGGGCACAGTTGCCAGCAAGCCCCCTCACCCACAACACATTACCCAGAAATGGTTATCAGGATGCCCCACTCCCTCAACACAAATTTAACCCAACAACAGTTACCCAACAAGCCCCCTCACTCACAAACACACTTTTACCCAGAAGCATTTATCAGCAAACTCCACTCCTTCAACACTACCTTTACCCAGAAACAGTTTCCAGGAAACCTGACACCCACAACACAGATTTTACCTAAAGACAGCACCAGCGAGCCCCCTTCACCCACCAACTCAATATTTAAGCCTAATAGTAACTAACACAGCAAGTTCCCAATGCCCCACCCACAATGTATCCCAGCATGTTGTACCTATGATCCAATGGACAGGGTTCCTGGTTGTTGGCTGTCTCCTGGGCTTACTCGGGGCAGACTCCAGTTGTTGCTGTCCTTTGCACATGTCCTTAGTGTGAGGACTGCAAATGGGAGGACTGCTTGGCAGGAAGGACTGATATGAGGAAAACAGGCTCACTCAGCCCCACCCTCACTCAGTTGTGTCCATCCAATTGATGACCCCTGTGTTGTTGCAGCCGCCCTAGCAATGGCCAGCAGCAGCTGGCTAGATAATCGATGGTGAAGTGCAGAGAGGCACTCCAGCTCCTAAGCCCTCCCACCCACATGACATCCTTTTCTGCTGCTGAAGACTCTGGTGAACTAAAAGTATGAAGCTGGCTTTTAAGAACCAAGGGCACACTCAGCCCCATCCCCTATCAGCTCCGTCTGCCCAATTGATAGCCCCTATGTTGTTGCAGTTGCCCTAGCAATAGCCAGCAGCAGCTGGCTAGACAAGTGACGGTGGAGGAGAGAGAGGCAATTTAGCTCCTAAGCCCTCTCACCCACACATCAACCTTTTCACTTGTTCACTTCCATCCAAAGTACTAATTATAAATTTGGTGAGTCCCAGCAAAGCAATATCAGTAAAGTGATTTTTATAGAACCAGTACTGCATATCAGATAATGAATAATTCTTATTTAAATTGTCTGCCAAATGAACATGAATTACTCTCTCTAATACTCTTGAGAGAGGAGATACAATGGAGATGAGACTGTATATATCTAAAGTTGTGGTACTCCATGTTTTGTGAATGAGAGTAATATAATTCTCCTTCCAGGGAGTAGGAAATGTCTGATATGTCAAAGATGGATTTATCATTTTACTTATCAGTACACTGGCTTTAGGTGCTGCAGTCTTTTATAATCCAAAATAAAGCCTGTCAGGGCAAACTTGCAGATCACTTTTACATGATGTGATTTGTATCAGAATGAGTGGTACAGATCAACTGTAATGTTACCCAATATGTGCCATGTACAGGCATTCCACTCTGCAACAGCGAAGAGGGCACAGGATTCCCTGTTGTCATGGGACAGAAATGAGTGGAAGAGTGCTAGTATACAGACAGGTGGAATGGAACAAAACCTTGTGATCCCAGGAAAACAGAGAACATGGAATCAGTGAATGGATAGCCTGTACACCCCCAGAAAGGTAATATTGCAGTTGATCTGTATTGCTTGTTACAATAAAAATCACTGCATGTAAAGATGCCTTTAGAGTAATCTGTTAAAGCCTACTGCTGTTACGTTTTATATCTGCAAAGTTCTGGCAAATGCAAAGGCAGAGAGTGCCTCTTGAGGAACCCAGTTAAGTTGTTGTATGGCCTTATGGGTTAACGTTCCAAAATAGTGATGTTTGTGCTGCCACTGTAATTGAAAGTTATCTCTTGAAGTCTATGCCTGTACCAAAACACTTTTACCACTTTATATAGTTTTTTTTCTCAAGAAAAAAAGATGGCTACCACATTTGGTTTTGGAAATAGCATTGTAGACCTGGGAAAGGTTAGGACTCAAAAAATAAAACAATTCAATGGAGTGCATTATAGGGGGTCCTAAAAAAATAGAGTTGACAGGTATGTTAATTTTTATTAACTGTAGCTGAAACTAGCTTTTTAGAAAAACACTTTTAGTTTCATTGCTGCTTTAAACAAACATTTGTTAATTTCAACTGTTTGCATGTACAGCGTTTGTGGCAGGCATGCATGGTAAGATGATTTATTTCTGGTGGATCCTGAATTCCTACTAACTGTAGTTCTGTGCCTGCAGTGTAATTTAAAACTATCAGATTAACCTACTTGTCCAGAAGCAGTGCATGGGTCTATCAGGCCCTGACATGCACACCACTTGTGAGGGAAGGCTCTCCGGCCTGCCACAAGATGCCATGTGTGCACCAGAATACTGCTGTGTCCCTCCCCCAGCTGGGCCCAGTGCCACATGCTGTAGCACTTTTAATCCATCCTTGGCCCATTCAGCCAACTCACTGAGCTTGTACCCAAACTCAGGTCACTGAAATCTGAGGCAGCATGGTCCCCACTGGACCAATGGCCAGCCCTGCGAGCAATGTTACTTTATAATTTTTATTGTAACAGTTTTGACCCTAAACAACAACACAGCCTTTTTATGACCCTCCCCCATCTGAACATGACAAGTGTCATTTATAAAATACTCAATGAACATCATTTATGCCACAAATGCAAAATCACATTTTGGCCAGGATTCAAAAAAATTGTAGCTGTTGGGTTCAGAAGATAATCTGAAAAATGGCTATATTGAAAATTTGGGGTCAAAATATTGAAAATTACCAATTTTATGACCGAGCAGTGAAAAATGTCAATGTACTTTCTTAGCTTTGTTATTTTTTAATATTTTCACCCCAAATTTTCAACATAGTCTTCTTATGACCTCACCTCATGAACCCAGTAGGTGAAATTTTTTAAATCTTGGCTGAAATGTAATGTCATGCCAGAGGTGCAAAAATACATTTTAGCCAGGATTTGAAAAATGGCAACTGTCACATTTATGAGGTGGCATAAAACAATGACTATGTTGAAACTTTGGGGTCAAAATATTGAAAATTGCCAAAGTTATGAGTGACTGTTGAACAATTTCACTGTACATTTATAACTTTCCTGTTTTTTAATATTTTTCCCTAAATTTTCAACATAGCCTTCTTATGAGCCCACCTCATCAACCTGCTAGGTGAACATTTTTAAATCCTGCCCAAATGATGACCCAAAAGCAACTGAAAAATCACCTTTTGGCCAGTTTATAAGAATTGCATCTATCCTGCTCATGAGGTGGGGTCCCAAAAAAGTCATGTTGAAAATGTTGGGGAAAAATATTAAAAAAATACCACGTTATGAGTACAAGTTCAACCCACTTTAAAATACATTGACCACATACCCAATTTCCACATTTCCCGATCCGGCATTGAAGAGTGAAGACATGTCTCCAATCCAAAAAGGTTTACAGCATTGGACCCATGGTAGGTTAGTAAGGGGTGTGGTGGTGTGGGGTAGTGGATGCTGACTGGGGGTGGAGATTAATGGCAGCAGAGGGGTGGCAGCTGACATTGATGGATCATTTTCTTTTTTACAGGAATTAAAAAAAATAAAAAAGACCACAAGGGATGGTTTTCTTTATTTCAGGTACTGACACTGGGGATTGAGTACCCCAGCATCAGTGTCATGTTTGGCAGCACCAAGATTGGCTTCCTAGTGTCACACAGAGAAAATGGGTGCACTGGGTGGTACTAGCTGACACCAAGGATTGGGAGTCCTGTGTCAGAAAATACAGAAAAGGAGCACAGGAAGTAATGTGAGGTGAAAGGGGTACTTGGCATTGGGAGGGAATTAATTTCACAGACGAGGCACGGGAAGCAACGGGGAGGTGGGAGGGACACTCTGCAGTGGAAGAGTGTTCATTTCACAGACCTTGCATGGGAAGTGACAGGGAGGTGAAAGGAAAACTAAATAGAGTGGGAAGGTTTATGCAGATGAAAGGTGCCTGCTGCTCTGTGAATGGAGTGGTTGGCTCCTGTCAGCTATGAGAAACTTCTGACCCACAAAACACTTGTTATTTTGATAAAAAGCAAGTCACCAACAAAAATAATAATGTATATCTGGTTAAACTTATTTTCACTGGTGTATTATAGACAGCATTGCAAATTAGGGGATTCCAAGCTGAAAAATCACTGCAGTAACATGGAATTTGTGAGTAGATAAAGACCAATTGGCCCACCTAGTCTGCCCCTCTTTTTCCTGCCTATTCTGCCACTGCAGACCCTACCTGGTCTCCGGCAACCTTCTCTCCACCCAACCTTGTTATCAGTTTTCCTTTATATCTATCACATACATGCTTGATGCCCACCACTGTTTTCACACCAACCACCCCAGTGGAAGATTGTTCCATGCATCTGCCACCCTCTCAGTGAAGAAATACTTCTTCACATCCCTCTTAAATTTCCCCTTCTAGCTTCATTGCAAGCCTCCTAGTTCTTGCTCACCTTCTTTTCTGAACCATGCTCCCTTTTTGCACCTTATTTACCCCTGTTAGGTATTTAGAGGTTTCTATCATGTCCCCTTCCTCCTCTCTTCCAGGATGTACATATTTAGATCCCTCAGTCTCTCACCAGCAGCACAGCCTTGAGCAAGCCATTGACTTCTATGTTCCAAAGTACCTATCTGAAAACATTGAATCAAAGTAGAGACCCGCTGAGCATAATTTCATAAAGGATACCTAAACATTTTTTTTTTTTTTGAGGCAGCCTTCAAAAAAATGGATCCCTTATAGCTGTACGTAAATGTGAGCCACAGAACATCAAACTCAATTTGTGAAGAATCTGTCTTGTATCTTAACATAGAATAGATAACATCTGTATTTAACTACTAATTTTACTGCTAGTACTATGTTCAAAGTTCAAGCACATTTTGTTGCAACACTGCAATATTACATTTTACAGTTAATATTTCTTTCCCAATATTTTTTTCTTTAAATGTAAAAATGCTGTGACTGAAAAGGTTAATAAAACCTACAATTATCAGCTACCTGTGAATCTTTTGATGTGTCATCTTTTGATCTGATTTTTTAATAATAAATTTTAATGATTTAATTAGGTCACTGCATTTGAAACATAATTCTAACATAATGATACGTGACAGGTCAACTGGAAGGGAAGGAATAACACCAAAGTCCTAGCTTCAAAGAAAGCAGTGGATTGCTTAAATTTAAGCTGCCAGTTGGCATTATTAAAGTTTATAAATTATGAAATAGTGTAAATGTCATAAAGAAAACAGTTGTGATTATTTTCTTTCCAACAGAAAAATAGTATCTTCAACATTAACTACTTCCCTAGGTACTTTTCCCAAAATGTATAACGTCTTGTCAATTTAATAGTCGAGCTCATGATCAATTAATATTCTGAAATATGGTACAGGCAAAAATGTTTTATGATAGATAGACAGACAGACAGACAGACAAGCAGAGCCAGACAGGATTTTATTTTTGCTGTCAAAAATCAAATGCAAATCCATTGTTTTACAATTTCTGTTTCTGCAAAAATCATTGGATTTGAACATCTTCTCACATCTGCCAAAATTATGCAAAACTTGTATAATAATCACTGTTTTTGTTGCTAAATATTTTTTGCAAAAAAACTTTGGTCAGAAATATAAATTTGTACAACAATGGCAGTTCTTTGCACATAAATTGCAATTTTTTCACAATGTGTTCTGCAAAAACTGATGATTTTAGTGTGAATTGTAATTTTTGTAGAAAACATCAGATAATTTTGCTCAGATGTACTAAGAGATAGATAGATAGATAGATAGATAGATAGATAGATAGATAGATAGGTAGAGCATTATTTTCTCAACACTCTGACACAAGTGAAAGATAAATTATGTTATTCAACTAATGGGTAAATAACACTGTTTATAGTGTATGGTAGAATGCTGTTGAGCATGGAAATCCATGCTCCCAACAGCATTGTGCTGCACTAGCTATGTCATCATAGCCGTTGTGCTGCACTAGCTATATGTCAGTGGCACAACTTCTAACAGGTGGGTGTGCATACGTGGAAGCTGGGTGCGCATGCACGATCGGGCAACCGATGAAGCGACCAGAATGGCCACAGTAGTGAAACATCCCAGAAGTAGAAAAAAATGTACACAAATGTGGGGAAAAAGTAAGTGCAGTCCACGTATGAGTGACCATACACTATAAAAGACTCTGTATGATCGCTCATATACAACAAGGGTCCTTTTCAACTCTCGAGGTTTCCATGGTAATGAGAAATCTTGAGCTGCACTCTCGAGGTCTCCAGTTACCATGAAAACCTCTCGAGTGAAAAATACCCTTGTTGTGTATGAGTGATCATACACAATCCTCTATATTTTTCACTTGCCTACTTCACACTGTCAAACCAAAATGACAATCAACTTGATTAACACCCCATTCTGACCAATCCCAAAACAAATCTGTTCCTAGTTGTAGCCAATAGCAAGCCCCAGTTTAAAATGAAAACCCTGCTCCTGCCACCATGTTGGATACCAGCTTCTGTGCAGCCTGCTAAACAGAGATGGAAATGTTGCATTTAAAAATGAAACTGCCATAGAATTTCCCCATTAAAATGCTGCAGTACAGCCAGCTGTCTTTACTTTGTGAATTTTATCTCCACAATGAAGCTGACCATCCACCCTCCCACATTGTGCTCCCTCCTGCTTCATCACTCCATGACCTGAGCCTTGGTTGGACTGGACACAGAAAAAAAATGAAACACTGAACAGATTCCAGTCTGAAGCTGAAAGCAAACAGAAAAAGGTAGTCGGCAATATTTGGGAGGATGGTAAAAAGGACATTTTCTGTGGTGGTAGGAGGGATTAGAGAGGCTGTACTTTCAGGTAAGAGAAGGCTAAAGCCTGAACAGTACTTTCAGAGGGTGGGAGGGAAGCCTGCCTGTTTAAAGACACAAACAATATAATAATGTGGGGGCAAATTGTCAGAAAACTTACATTGCATACAGAGAACATACAATATTCTGGGTTAAAATATGCCATTTGTTACCATTTGTGAGTGGGTGGGACTTTAATAATTCACTTGCAGCATCCCCACTTGAGAGTTATGGTCTTGTCCCCTTACTCATGTAAATAAATGGCATATATCAACACAGATCATTTTCTATCCTCTATAACTATAGATACATATATACAACAGAGCCAACCACAATGCAATGCAGTAATGTGCAGCAAATGACATGTCACAAAATATTGCATGACAAATGGGTTTAGTTGCCATTGAATTACATTGTTCCCTGCAGTATACTGCAGCAGTTTGTGATATACTGCAGCATTACTGTGTTGCATCCCTGCTGGTACCACTGTGTATGTGTGTATCTGTCTATCTGCCTGTCTGTCTGTCTATGTATGTATGTATGTATGTATGAATGTATCTATCTATCTATCTATCTAGGATATGACATGGGTGAGAGTGAGTTAGTAAAAATATCTCCATGAGCTGTCACTGGAATCTTGATATCCACGAGTGGGATATCAATAGGTCAGTGACAGCGAGTGGAGCTATTTCTACTATCTCACGATCAACCCATGTCATATTTGATTTGTACAACTGATGTGGGTCTGCTTTCAGTTAGTCAGGACTGATAAGAACTCTGTTGCAAACTCTGCTGTAGTGGCTGAGCTGGAACACCCAGAACTGTATGTTGTACTGTCCTACCTGCAGCACCCCCCATCTGCAATACTACCCAAATTACGTGAAGTGAAATAAAACCTTTAGATACAAAAGTGTCACCTTTGTTGCCTCCATTTAAGAATGTCTTTCACGATCTCTGCTTGAGAAGAGCTGCCCAAGTTTCACCGAGCATTCAAGTGTGGTGCTAAGAAATTACTTTCAAATTAAAGCCGAGACCTGTGCATGTACCAGCCTTTCTAGCATTATTAGAAGAGTTCTTCAAAACTACTGCCATCAGCACATGCAGTAGAGCTGCAGGTTCAGTGGCTTCTGTTTTAAAAACGGGCTGAGCCAACAAGATGTGCTGAAAAGGGAAGCTGCTCTGCACTACGGTGCCTCAAAAGGGATATGCTCGCTCCCTGTAAAACTGCCACTTCTCTAAAGAGACAGTGTGTGTGTGAGGGGGTAGGGGTGTTCATTCTGCTGTGCCAGTAGCCAGACAGCAGTCTAATACTGTGCTGACAGGCTTCTGTTTATAATGACATAAAAAATGTTCAGCATGAAGCGGCTGCATTCTTAAGGTGGGAAGGACTCTCAGACTAGTGAAAGCACATGCGATAATTATGACGTACCCAGCTTGAGAAGATAGTAGCTATGACATACCCAGCATGAAGATAGTACTACTACTATCTCACTAGTGGCCTATGAGATAGTACTTATATCTTTACTGAGAGAGACTCACACCTGTTATATAAATATCTATATACAGTGCAGCCCACTTACAGAGGATATCAATGTGCTGGAAGCTCGCTTTTACCAGTCGTTTCCTGTTTGCCAAAAGCCATCCCCATTAACATTACTGTTAACACTTCTTTATATTGCAGTTTAAGGCACCTGTTTATATCGAACAGCTGACAGTAGTAGCAGTGCTGTTCCAGAATGACAGAGCGAGTCTCAGGTTACCCGGGGTCATTCCTCTTCACTTCTCCATATGACGAGGTGCTAATTACACCTCTTGTCAGGTGATGACAGCTGCAGACAAAAGGATTTGATGTTCCTATTGTTCACATTCACGGCAAAGTGAAGAGAGGAGTCTGACCGGAGTCAGACCGGGGACGGACTGGGCTACTACAGTTTGTAATATCTTGTTTAGAGTTAATCATTTCTTTTGGGTTTGTACCTATAGATTAGTTATGATTAACAGAGGGATATTGTTGTGTGTAGCCTAAACACTTTGTGTTTTGTGTACTGATGGGTTATTTTGTTCTATGTGTGTTAATAATGACTTTAGAACGTATGAAAATAATCAGATTCTGGAGTTCCAGACTCAACTGTTTATTCCAATTATAGTCATTTATTTGGTGTAAAGGTTAAATACATGTGTTATAATTTGGGTTACAGTGTTAGGAAATATAAGACACGGAAATGTGTTCTGCCTGTTTGCATAAGAACCTGGTTACATTGCTTTCTCTTGCTAATTCGATCTGGCAATGTTGAAAGCAACCCTGGTCCTTTAGCAAACGATATAGCAGATAGTGATTTTTTTTGCAGCATTCATATGGCCTCAAAATTATGCATTTTAATGTATTAAGCTTAACATCTAAATTTCATGAGGTGGAGTCATGGATTAGTTTATATAATCCGGATGTTCTGGCACTGACTGAAACCTGGTTAACCTTACCTGTTCTTGATACTGAACTTTGTATACCTGCTTATAAACTTTTTAGAAAGGATCGTGTCACTGGTAGAGGGGGTGGGGTTTTGTTTTATGTTAAGGAATATTTAATGGTAAATGAGACCACTATATTTAACAGTAATTTGGAATATTGTGAACATATTACTATTCAGTTATTGTTGGGATTTGTCAAAAAATTAACTATTTGTTGTGTATATCTTCCACCTAATGGTAGCAAATCAGGCTTACAAGAACTTGTAAATGCTTTGAATACTGGGGTTTCTACAGAGTTAATACTACTGGGAGATTTTAATTTAAATTGGATGGGTTCAGATATAACAAAGTTAAATACGGTCTTGTCTCAGTCTGGTTTACAACAAATTATTACTTTGCCCACTCGACACAATAATAGATCAGGAAATCACACATTGCTGGACTGGATATTAACAAATAGACCTATTAATATGATAAAATGTGGTTTGACCTCTGATTCGTTAAGTGATCATCATCAGTCTTCTGTATTTGGAAACATGGGGACTGAAGAAGTCTAAGCCAATTATAAGGATTTTGAGATCTTTTTTAAATTTGATGTACATTTTTTGTACAGAGTTGGGTAAAATAGATTGGTCTTTTTTATATTCTATCCCTGATGTGGATTCTGCATTGCATTTTTCATTACTGAGTTTACACATGTTTTGGACCAGTTAGCTCCCTTGTTAAAAGAAGGGTCCGAGGGAAAACTTATGGGTGGTTAACACCTCCTTGATTAAACTCATGAGACAACGACACAAGGCCTGGAAAACATATAAAATGAACCATTCTGCTCTGGTTATCATGATAGGACTTTAAGGAACCAATGTAAGGCTAAGATAAGGAAGGCTAAAACAGACTATATTCGGCTATAAAACAATGTGAAGGGTTATCTAACGCTACTACTTTTTGGAAACAATTAACAATTTTATAAGACCTAATGTTTGTCAACCAGGTTCAATGAGGTTGAACGGTGACTTGTTGTCTTGTCCATTGAAGATAGCTAACGAGTTTAATTTGAAATTTACTGCATTGCCTGCTTCCTTTAGTGACCAGTCCAAGGTGAACTACTTGGGATTGACTGAAGATTTTACAGTTAATCCTAAACTGTACTTAGGACTACTACTCCGAAGGAGGTAGAGAAGTGTTGCGTTGTATTAAGAGGGACAGCTCAGCTGGTTCTGATGGCTTATGTCCTAGTTTATTGGCGGATGCTGCCTCAGTTATAGCACTTCCAGTTAGTATTATTTTCAATTTGTCTTTTGTTACAGGTACTATACCTAATATATGGAAACATACTTTGGTCACTCCTATATTTAAATCTGGTTCACAACATGAGTTTTGTAACTACAGACCTATTTCTATCTTGTCTGCTTTAGCTAAAGTTCAGGAAAGAATAGTTTATAATCAGTTGATTGGGTATGTGGATCGCTTTGGATTATTGTCTCAGAACCAACATGGTTTTAGAAAGGGAAGGAGTACTGAGACTGCCTTGGTCGAGTTCATAACGCGGTACTTAATGGCATGGATAAAGGGTGTCTGACGGTGCCGTGTTCGGGACTTGACTAAGGTATTCACTCAGTTGATCACCAATTGTTGATTTCTAGACTTGAGTCATTGGGAGTTGGTGAGTCTTTCTTGGACTGGACGAGGATTATTTAACAAATAGGTTTCAAAGGGTTAAATATAGGGTGCTGTATCAGACTCTGTAATGGTTATGTGGGTTCCACAAGGTTCTATTTTGGGGCCACTTTTGTTTTCTTTGTTTTTGATCAACTAGTAAGTGTGATTAATAATGCTTTCTAACACTTTATGCTGACGATGCAGTAATTTATACGCAGGGTTTGTCAGTTGGAGATCTAGGTGTTTCTTTAAAGGAAATGTGCAATTTTCAGTCTTCACTTATGGCCTGTAAATTACTCTTAAACAAATCTAAGACAAAGGTGATGGTTTTGGTACCCCACCTAGACTGAGATCTGAGGTTGGTACTTTGAAGTTAAATCTCTTGATGGATTACTGTTTGACTATGTTGATACATTTCAATATCTTGGGGTATTACTAGATTCTCATCTAAGTTATGAATCTCATTTTTGAGGGTTACCTCAAGAATACATTGTAGATTAGGTTCTTTGTACAGAATCTGTTCATTTCTTATTCCTGAGTCTAGGCTGGTTATTTCAAATTGCTGCTTACTTCCTATTGTGAACTATGCAGCTATGATTACTGACACTGCTTTCATGCACAGTGATTTCAAAGAAATCCACTTTACTTCACTTGATAGCTAAGTTTGCTTTAAATTGTTCTAAGTCATCTCATCATTGTGTGATTTTGAAAGAAATGGGCTGGTTACTGTTTCATTAAATTTCCAATACTGTGTGCCAAGTTCATATATAAAGTTATGGACTCTGGAATTCCACATAGTATTTCAAAGTTTTGAGACCATATATTGATGGTCATTATTCTAGACATAGGTCAGACAGTAGGTTTCTCGAGATTCCTTTTATGAAACCTAAAGTGGACAAAGATCCTTTGCTTATATTGCTCCATTTATTTGGAATGAAATTCCTCAAGATATTAGGTGGTTGTGTTCTGTCAAAAAGTTTGCCGCTGCATTAAGGATGTATTTTGAATCTCAATTTAATTGTAACTGTTTTTTATGAATTTTTTTTTATGAATTTTATACGTAACAAAGACATTTTTGTCTGCAATTTGCTGCATTGTATATGTATGTTTGATTATGTATTGTCTGTATGCAATATATGTGGGTCGCACCTGTAAAAGGAACTTGTTTCCAGTGTGCTTACCCGATAAGCGAATAAACAACAACAACAACATTCACATTGCTCACTTACAAACACTCAGCCATTATGCTGCCAAGATGACGTGTCCTGAGCATTTCTCATAAAGTGGAGATTCTGAATGAAATTCAAAGCATGCCAAAACTCAGTTTACGTGAGCTGTCAGTTCGTTTCAGTATACCAAAGTCTACACTGCCTGATCTCCAGAGGGATCATGACAAGGTGTTTGAGGCATGGCACAGCAGTCAGAATCCTGACAGGAAGAGAAAGCACAATGGTAAGGACAGCGAAATTGAAGAGGTGCTTCTCGGGTGGTTTGTCAATGCCAGAGGTCTGCCAGTGCTGTACTAAAGCAACAGCAACAACAATAAATAAGTACATATCAGTACAGTACTCTGCTTTACTAACCAGTGTGACAGTGTGCCAATTTACTGCCATTATAAACACAGTTCAAATAAGGCTTACAGGGCTACCACAAATAACATTACACTGTTAACGGTAAGAGAGACAGTGGCTATAATGGAGAAATTGGTCATGCACGGAAGTGTCCAACATAAGCAGGCTGTGTTAATATATCTAATACCACTTGTAATACCCAAAGCATACTACTGTGAAGCAGATTTAGACTCTCAAACTTTTAAAGAGCTACTTTGCAGGTGCTAACTCCAAATGCTGTAAAGAACCCTTAACTGCCCCCAATTCACATGCTGACGATATTTACATTTGGAATTGCCCCTATTTTAGAAAAGAAGGGATTGTATTTTGGCTCTGTAGAGCTGTGCCATGTGCTGCCTTCCACTTCCTGGTACCTCCTGATACTGTGATCTGCCCCTGTGCTAGCACATTTTGTGATGTCACTATATCGAAAGCATGGGGACACATCTCATAGACCTGAATGGGGCAATTTTTTTAAACGTTTTTGTATTTTACATGGTCATCAAAAAATAATTAAGGGTACTGCTCAACTAACAACTAACAGCCCATGATGCTTTGCATTATGGGGGTATGTGTGATTTTGTATTTCTTTGAAACTTGGCTTCCCAGCCAGTGCCCTTTGGGGTAACCCTTGTCTCAGTGCTTGTGCACTGAGGTTCTTTGTCTTTTAGCTTGTTTTTTGGTTTTAGTGGGCTCACCACAACATAACCCAGATAGACCAACTTAGGGTAGCTGGTTCATTCCACTGGGGTGTCATACAAATGAGGCACACTGTTGAGTCCTGGTAGGACAAAACACATGTCTGAGTCTTCTGTTGGCACCCTTTGCAGACTGTGTGAGAGGCCTTTCAGCACCATGCATTTCTGCTTAAAGTTGAACCAGCATAATATTCTGTGGTGATTTGCATATACAGCCCATGATACTTTGCATTATGGGGTATGTGTGATTTTGTATTTCTTTGAAACTTGGCTTCCCAGCCAAAGCCCTTTGGGGTAACCCTCGCCTCAGTGCTTGTGCACTGAGGTTCTTTGACATCTATTATAGTTACCAAGACGCTAACACTTAACGGAGAACTTGGTATCAAGTGTAGCATTTGTAACACATATAAAACTGTGGAAGGGTAAGCTACTCACGTACATCTTATTTGTGATAAGTGTCTTCATAACATAGAGCTCAGTAATGAGTTAAATAAATTTTGCTCAAAGTTAGAATCCCTTGAGAAGAGCCAGGAGGGACTGGTGTCAAAGGTCAAAATCCTCTCTAGCTTAAATAAGACCCCTGTTCCTCAGAATAATCAAGACAATGCAGACTTAAGTGTAAAGAGGAAACATGTTGAGGAGGATGAGGAGTTGGAGGGGAATGATGGTGCCTGATAACCTCTATGAAAAGGAAGAGAAGGGACAGAAGTCCCCTAAAAATAGATAGAGGAGATATGATGAAGGAAACCATTGAGCAGGGTTTAGATGATGGAAACTTAATCCTAGAGGGCACTAACACAATGCCTACAGAGTTTGTCCCAACTATGATTGACACTTCTAGCCTTAATCAGATACCAACTTGCTCTACTGTATTAGTGACCTTGGAGCCAATAATTTAGACTGCTCAACCAATAGCCTTATCCAATAGATTTTCAGTCCTTGCAAGAGAGGATCCTGCAAATCTTATTGAGGATGAAGGTGAACTCTCTAATCACCCTTGTACCAATTCTATGCCCAGGCAAGTAGAAGTACTCAGTGACTCAATAATTAAATATACCGATAGATATATATGTGGAGATGACAAAGCGAACACTATGATAAGCACCTTTCTGGGAGCACAAGCCCGTGACCCAACTGCAATGGCTGACAATATCTTAAGGGGAGCAGGAGAGAAACCATTCACAATGATCCATGTGGGCACTAATGATTTAAGTAAGAAAATGCAGGTGGAATTTGAAAGTGACATCACCAAACTAGCAGTTAAGTGAACTAGTAAAGGGTGCGAGATTGTATTCTCAGAAATCCTGCCAGTCCCCAGGGCATCCATTTACAAATAACAAAGGATCTTCCAAGCTAATCACTAGTGAGAATAAATTCCATTTTGCTAAACATTGGGACCACTTTGTAAGCAAGCCAGAATTATACCGTAGGGGTGGGTTGCATTTAAGTACAAAGGGGAGCAGGCTGCTGGATTTAAGAATCAGAAATTATTTTAAAAAACATTTACACTAGAAGGGTCAGGGGTGAATGATCCAGATGCTAACTTAACCATGAATCAAAAACCATTGAGCACAAAAAGGAAAACCATGAGAACAGTTAAATCACTGTATTTAAATGCAAGAAGCTAAACCAGGAGAAATTAGTAGAGCTACAGTGCATCATTAATAAATTGACAGTGGAAATAAAAGGTGTTACGGAGACGTGGTGGAATTGGGACTGTGAATGGAGTAAGGTTTTGCCTGGCTACCAGCTATTCAGTAAGGATATGGAGAGGTGTAGAGGGGGAGGAATAAGCATCTGTGTTAAAGATAACATCAAATGCACCATTAACAACATATCCAATGTACCAGGGGGAGTTACTGAAGTACTTTGGGTAGATATAACCATTCTGAATCAAAAAAAACTAAAGCCAGCTGTGTTTTATAGGCCACCGGACTGCCAGTCTATGATACAATCAGGCTTATTGACCACATAGGTGAGGTTTTTAATGACAATGATGCCCTGGTAATGGGGTGATCTAAACCAATCCCAGATAGACTGGAGCTGTGAAGAAACCAGTGGATCACTAGAATGCAAAATTCTATCTTTGGTAACAGCATTTAATCTGGAACAACTCATAACCAAACCAACAAGGGGAGAGAATGTACTGGACATAATATTGACTAATAACAGTGAGGCTATAAAAAATATAGCATGTGCTCCCCCCCCCCCATTTAGCAATAGTGATCACAATATTATCAGTTTTGGCATAAATAGATCTAAACGTACTATTAAAGAGCCAGTGACACATTCAGGTGAACTTTAACAAAACATAACATGGAAACACAGTACAGCTTGTATGTCCCATTAGTTCTGTATTTCTCCTCTCCATTATTTATTACTGATGTCATTTGCATGAAAACAGGATTTATGCTCCTGAAGAGTTCATCTGTTCCTGTTTCTTTCTCCCCTACCTGAAGTCATAGATCACTACTTGTGACCTCACAATTACTCCCATGACAACAGGCTGTAATGTCACAACAGAGAATCATGACTTGGAGTAGGGAGTAAGATATAGAGGCAGATGAACTCAAAATAAACATCAAAAGGGACAATGGCCATATATCCATACACATTTTCTTAGTAATAAATTATGCAGAAGAGAAATACATAATTTATTTTTTATTTAGTTGTTTAACCAGGTATAGCACACTAAGCTGAAAGCTTTTTTACAGGAGTGACCTGGGAGCACAAGGAGGTTAAGTGACTTGCTCAGCGTCACACAGTATTCAAGTGGAAGCTGTGGGATTCAAACCCAGGTCTGGTCTGCTGGATGTCACCAAATTTGCAGTTCAGAACCTTAGACCACTGCGCTATACTGCCTCCCATAAATATATAAAAATAAAAAAATATATAATTATAAAAATATAAAAATATAAATGGAATGCAAGCAGCATTGTATCTAATTATTATGTTTTTTAAAGTTTTCTTTGAGGCTTCAGCAGCTCTTTAAGGGGATAACAATGTACAAAAATTATGCAAAAGCTAATTTATCAGCTATGAGGGATGAATTAAGAAAAATGGACTGGAACTCTACAGTGGGCAAATCAAATACAGAGAAAGCCTGGGATAACATGATTACTATAATTTCAGCAATGGAGACAAAATATGTCCCTTACATTGGGTTTATAACAATAGAGGGGAGAAACCTTTATGATTTAACAACAGGATTTGAAAGCTTATTTCTAAGAAAAGGGTAACCTATAACAGGATGATAAGAAACCCACAACCGACTAATATTAAGAACTATTAAAATATACTGAAGCAACATAAATATGGAATTAAGAAATCAAGAGCAACGACTAAGTTTAAGTTAGCCAATATGAAGTGCAATCACAAGGCTTTCTTTTCATATATCAATGAGAAGAGGGGGAATGACAGAGTTGTTGGTCCCCTTATAGTTGATAGCATTGCATGTAATTTACCCAAGGGAATGGCCACAGAATGTAACAATATTTTTGGTTAGTATATAATCCTGCCTATCCCTTAGAGAAGCTTCCCAAGCTTATAACCACCAATGGTAACATCAGTGAGCTAATTACATCAGACAAGGTTTTTACTAAACTATCAGGCCTCAAGGTAAATAAATCTGCTAGGACTGATGGCCTGCACCCTAAGCTTTTGAAGGACTTGGCACCAGTCCTTGCTCCCTGGATAGCAGATATTGAGAAAAGATCTATTTTAAATATCTGTGTGCCAGTCAATTGGCATAGTGCCATTATAATACCTATGCATAAGAAGGGCAGTAAAGCTAACCCTGGCAACTACAGGCCTGTTAGCTTGACATCCATAGTGGGTAGGATAATTAAGTGTATAATAAAGCATTAATTAGTTAATGACCAAGCAAGTAGGGGATTGTCTGACATATCACAACATGGATTTTCTAATAATAGGTCATGTATTACCAACTTAATCAGCTTCTATGAGTTTGTAAGCTGTAACAAAGATCATAGACAAAGGAAAAGGGGTGGAAAGGGACGTGTTGTTCTTGGATTTCAGGAAGGCTTTGAATGTCCTCCCTCATGTCTTCATGAATAAACTTCAAACCTTAAAAGTGGATATATGCCTGGTAAAATGGATTCAGAGCTGGCTAGTTAACTGGAGTCAAGCCAAAAGAATGAATGGCATAGTCCCCCCAGAAGGTGCTGTAACCAGTAGGGTGCCCCAGGGCTTTGTCCTGGGACCACTGCTTTTTAATTTATTCATAATTGATCCTAATGCCACAAGTAACAACAAATTGGTAACATTTGCTGATGATACCAAACTTGGGGGGAATAGTGGACAATGAAGCCTAGAGAAAAACAGTGCTCGGTGATCTCAAAAACATAGGTGAATGGGTTAACACTAATAAAATACAGTTGAACACAGATAAATGTGTGGTTCTGCACTTCAGTAGGAATGATGGTAGACAAATATGCCAAGTAAATGGGACCACAATTAAACAGTGACTGCTGAAAAGGATTTGGGTGTGATTATAAGTAATGACCTCAAGCCCAGTGCACATTACATCATCATCATCATCATCATTTTATTTGCAAAAAGGTGCCCTTCCAGAGCTCAGAGTGCATGAACAATCTTATAAAACAGTCCAATAACATTACAGACAGATATAGCATATTAATACAGTTTCATGGACAACAGATCAATCAAGTACCATTAAAAGCTAGAAGAAAAAGATGTATTTTTAGGTCAGCTTTAAAACCTTCGACAGTCAAGCTATCTCGTATCTGGTGAGGCAGAGAATTCCCAGGGTAGGAGCCATAAAGGCAAAAGATTGTGCGCCAGATGTTTTCAAACGTACCCTTGGAATCTCTGGCAATCCCTCATTAGAGGATCGGAGTACATGGGAGGGGCAGTAAGGATGCAGAAGGTCTTGCAGGTAATGGGATCCCTGACCATGTAAGGCTTTATAGGTCAGCAATGTGACCTTGAAGGCTATCTGCCACTGTACTGGCAGCAAGTGCAGTTCAAGTGGCACAGGTGTTATGTGACTGGATCTAGGGGTTCCAGTTAACAACCTGGCCATCGCATTCTGCACCAGTTGCAATCAGCAGATATCTACCCCCGGTAGCCCTAGGTAGAGGACATTGCAGTAGTCAAGCCAGGTAGTAACAAAGGCGTGGACCAGTGTGTGAAAATTTTCAGCTGGGACCAGGTGCTTCATCCTTACAATATTTCTCAGATGATAAAAGGCAAATTTTACTACTGCAGAGACCTGAGATTTCAAGGTCAAGTCTTCATCTAAGATCACACCAAGGTTTCGGACCTGGATCGAAGCACATAGTGGGGTTTCCTCAAGTGTTATTCCAGTAAGTTGTCCACCCTCATGTCGCAGCTGGTCCATGATCTGGGTCCACAACCAACACCTACCATTTTTCCTGAGTTCAGCCTCAGCCAGCTAGCACTCATCCAGTCACGTATCTCAGTCAGATAGTTATTAAACACTGAGATAGTATCTAACTCCTGCTCAGGCACAAAAGACAGGTACAGCTGAGGTATAGGTAGCTGCCTAATTGCAGACAGGTGACATCCAAAATGGGACACTTATTAAACTGCAGTCACAGGTCATTTTCTTCCAGATCAAGCTCAGTTTTGTTACCCTTTATAGATCATATATCTGGCCACATATGTACTACTTTTCACAAGTATGGAGTCCATACCTCAATAAGGATATGGATATGATTGATAGGGTGCAGAGGAGATTCACCAAACGTATACCAAGCTGTAAGGATTTGACTTATGAACAGCACTTACATCACTTAGGACCGTGGGACTTAAGCCTAAGGAGAACAAGGGGAGACATGTTACTCCTGTTTATATTATTGCAGGATCCTGTCCTAAGTGAAGATCTGAATCTGGCTTATAAACACATCAAATATGACCCCAGATGCCATAAATGTCAACTATCTGACTCAGTGTCAAAATCTGAATTTAGGAATAATGCATTTATTCCTAGAGCTATTAGACTCTGGAATCAGCTCCCAGGTTATTTGGTGAATGCACCAAACATGACAACATACAAACAAGAGTTGGATACCTTCATACAAGAAGGCAACTTGGGTAACTTCCACTGAGCAGTGGGGGGAGCAGCATTTATGGGCCTTAGCTGTCTGTATTAACTGAAGAAGTACTGTTTAAAAAAATGGCCCCATGCATGCCTATGGGACGTGCCCTGATGCTCTCCATATAGTGACATCACAAAATGTGCTAGCACAGGGGTGGATCAGGAGCAGATTGCAGTATCAGGAGATACCAGGAAGCTAATTGAGTGCCAGCTAGTTTTATATAGCTTTTTTTAGACATATTAGAAAGTGGATTATAAAAACAGACTGCTATTTGAGCAATAATTTTAAAATTCTGTAAGGTTTCTCTAAATGCAAACCAATCAATTTCTTCATTATCAGTCGCTAATTTCATAGTAGCTGATAATGGTCCAGTAGCCATATCTTTTAAAGTTGTTTCTAAAGAATGAATATGACCCTTTAAAACCATAGAATCAATACCATTAGCAATTCCTAATCCTGAGCCTAACCAGCCCCACATGTCTCTTTTACGATGGAATAAGCCTGGGGTTGCTTCTGCAGGAATTTGAAATGACCACATGTTGTGTCTATCATGGTATCGATTTAAAGTATTATTATAATATTGTTGCCATACTATTACTGAAGCCCCGATTCCTACATTGAAGTGGTAATGGTGGAAAAGGCAAATGTAGCAAAACATTATAACATTTGTTCGGCTATAGGCAGGATGCTTCCAGAGGGTCCAGTTTGCAACCCACCAAGTTTTGTCACTACACCCCCCATACATTCCAAGGTTGACCTGCAATTACACACCATGATTGGTCCCATCTCATAGCTTGGCAGTATTCATTTGCAGACATTAGTGTAAATTTACATTGTTCAGGAAACCATGGGGTGATTGATGTCTCTTCCCCACATATCAAGGTTTCATGTTCTTTTACACTCTGTTGCTTAGGTAAGACAACATACGTATCGTGAACTGAGATAATAGTGTCACCTGGTATTTGGAGTATCATGATCTGGTCATGTATTAATACTCCCAAATTACTGATTTGCCATGATATTTTGATGGTTCAAAACATACCGGTATTATCACTAGTATGGGGAATCACATGTTGCAGCACTTGTGCATATTGATTTGGTGAATTCCATACTTTTATCAAAGCTAAGGGTGGTAGGAATACAGTGGAATGATCCAATAATTTAGTCACATTGGTCTCACCTATTCCCAAAGGTAACCTATTTGTTTCAATTCTATTCAATTCATTGACTAGATAAGCATGTGCTTCAGCAGCTAATTCAGAGCAAGCTAGTTTTATATAGCTTTCATTAGACATATTAGAAAGTGGATTATAAAAATGGACAGCTATTTGAGCAATAATTTTAAAATTCTGTAAGGTTTCTCTAAACGCAAACCAATCAATTTCTTCATTATCAGCCGTTAATTTCACAGTAGCTGATAATGGTCCAGTAGCCATATCTTTTAAAGTTGCTTCTAAAGAACAAATATGACCCTTTAAAACCATAGAATCAATACCATTAGCAATTCCTAATCCTGAGCCTAACCAGCCCCACATATCTCTTTTACGATGGAATAAGCCTGGGGTTGCTTCTGCAGGAATTTGAAATGACCACATGTTGTGTCTATCATGGTATCGATTTAAAGTATTATTATAATATTGTTGCTATAATATTACTGAAGCCCGATTCCTACATTGAAGTGGTAATCGTGGAAAAGGCAAATGTAGCAAAACATTATAATACTGTAATTTACATGGATAATATAGAGGATATATATTTTGTGTCAAAATAATACCATCTGATGGGGGCAAGAATGTTTGCCCTGATATAACTTGTTTTTGATACACTATATTCCATGCAGCAAAATTATGCCATGCTGTTCGATTAACATCACATGCCATACCTGGCCATTGTGTATCTATAAAAAAATGCAAATATGTTAACAATGAGTATCCATTTGTTAATGGCAATACTGTGAAAAATTGCTTTAACCCTACTGTATAATTTGCTACAATAGACACATTACATAAGAAATGCCACATATTATGTCTTGAAAAAGATGCATTTAAAAATTAAATATTAGATGGATAATGTAACATGTCTTTTAATTGTATTCGAAATAAATGTTGTTCTTCTTGTCAAATTTGTAGTGTCCCCCAAAGTGGAGCAGATATGGATCCCTTTCTGGGCTGTTGTGTTCACTACACACATTGCTGTGCCAGGCCAGGCTTTTGGCGAGCATCCCTGTGTCGCATTTTGCATTTTCCATAACAAATAAAGTACCATTTGATAAGAAGATATCCAGTATGTTCATGTCGTTCTCCCAACAATACTGGAATACCTCCTGCAGAACAATTGGCATAGTCCTTGTTGTATATAAACTGTTCCATATGTGCCCTGATCATCCATTGTATCGGTCAGAAGTTGCCAGGATCAGTAAGGTACTACTCAGTAGAAGTACAGGATACATCATTGTACTTCACCTATTGGGAGAAACAGAGCAGTATCAGTTGTCATCAACAGTAGCCCAGTTGGTATCAGTCTCTGGGTGAGCTTGATTACCTGTCATTTTTTCAGGTAGACTCTGCAGTAATACTGCAGGAAGTGACAAAGTGATTATTTTACAAGCATCTTCATTAGTCAAATTAAAATTAGCCACCAATGTCTTTAATTTAGAATAATATGGGACTGGATTTTGACCTGGTTCCCATTTTCCCAACTGATCTACTAACTGCATGGGTTCGTGTATGGAAAGATCTCATTGAGCTAACTCCATATGGACCTCTACCTCTTCCATGGCTTCCTCAAACTTTTTTGTTTGAGCCCTGGCTTCTTCATCTTGCTCATACAACCTTTTGTTGTATTCTAACTGATTACACTTTAATTTTACTTGGTCAGTTATATATGTGTAGTCCTTTTCTGTCATATTTGTATCTTCCTGCAAATGTGTTTCTATTTCTTTTATTTGAGCATGTAACAGCTCATCTGTTTTTTCTAACTCTGCTTTCCTTTTCCATGTCAATTTCTTTAATCGCTTTCCTCGTAATTGCTGCACTTTCTTTCCTTCTCCTTTAGATTCTGTAATAAAAGGAGCCATTTTCTTTTTATGCAACTGCATATACCCTTCCTCATCCTCTGAGGTAGTAACCTCAGAATATGAAGAGCTAGATAGTTTTCTTCCATAACATCCACATGGAGAAGGCATGTGATGTTGTTGTATAGGACCCTGTTTATACTTTTGTACTTGATGTCTAAGTTCTAATGAGATCTAACACTGTACATGGGCTTCTGCCTGTAAAGTAAACAAGGACTGTTCTTTGTATGATAATTCCTGGGCATGCTTTTGATTAGCATGGTCGAATCTCTCAATGGCTTGTTGTAACTGCTGAGATAGTTCATTAATCTGGGCTTGGCTTTGTTTGTTAATAAATGTAACATTTTCTTCCAATTGGTTAATCTTAATCTTTAACCCACATACCTCTCCCTGAGAGATATTGAACTTATAGTCATCATCTTTAGCTTCAGTAACATATTTTGCTACACCTAGAAAATACTTTTCTTCACTGTCAAGTAACTGCTTCTTTAATAGACAGGTCCTAGTTGCTATCGCAAACTGATATTGTACATACATCTGACAAATATTGGCTAATTTGCTTTTATCTGCCTTTACTTTCTCATTTCTTTCTAGGCATTGAGTGGATAAACATAAGTATGCATCTTCCTGTTCTACAGGAGAGCAATACGGACCTTCTTTAAGGTGTGTCTCTAAACATTTATGTAATATGGTGTCCATACTTATGTCAATTATCTAGCTGGCAAATCATGTCTGACTTCACACAAGTCTGTTTCCTTGAGTCCCTCTTTCGACTCCCTTGTGTACTTGATCAGATCAGGTTCAGTAAGACGTTCCTTGCAGTGGCTTCCTTCTCAGTTTGTTTGATGTCATCAGCAACCATATAGACTGTCTTCACACATCCGAGTCACGGCACCAATTGTAAGGTAAAGATAGTTGTGTTATGTTTTCTATCTTCAAATAATTCAAGCCACTTAGAGTGAATGTTTGCCTTCTTTATTTTCTTTGCAAGTTCATCAATTTCAGATACATGTATTCTTGCTTCTTGTTGGGTGCTAGCTCATTCAGTTTTATAGAGGGTTTATATAAAGAATTGTTATCTTGAAAACTACCAACACCCCACTGTAAGCCAATCATATAACAAAATAACACATTAATCTTATGGTGTGGTGTACCTTTTCCTTCAAAACAGAGGTATTACTTCATTTCTTACACAACCTCATAGGCGTTTACTACATTTCCCTTAATACATTTGCCAGTAGGTCAACATGACCTAGGCAAAACAATAAGTTTCACTTACACCATAGCAACATACACCAACTTAAGGCTTGCCTTTTCATGTTGTTCAAAAATTAATTGCCCAAACATGTTGTTATTTAATACATTGCCCAAACATGCTGTTATCTAATACATTGCCCAAGCATGCTGTTATTTAATACATTGCCCAAGCATGCTGTTATCTAATACATTGCCCAAGCATGCTGTTATTTAATACATTGCCCAAACATGCTGTTATCTAATACATTGTCCAAGCATGCTGTTATCTAATACATTGCTCAAACATGCTGTTATCTAATACATTGTCCAAGCATGTTTTCAATAAGGTAAATGCACATCATCCTAGAAAGATTATTTTTAACATTCTAGCACTTCTTTCTAGAAAAGGTTATACACAGACCATTTGGTATTATATGTTTGTGAAATAATGATATTACAAAAAGAATATAAAAGGTGAAAGCTAGATATCATTAAATGTGAAATATTAAATATAAAAGTGAGTAAATATTACACTGCAATCTATATTAATAAATGTTACACTACACCAAGTTAGATTTTACTGATAAGAGCCAAATGGCTAACAACGGTAGCCACCTAATCCTAACTCCTCTGAATCCCTAAATTTGAATTTCCTGCAGTTGGATGCTCTTTACTGTATGTGTTACTGCAAAGCCAAATGAGAGCTAAGATAGATAAATACATGCCCCATATTTTATATCTCATACTTTACAGTATTTTGCCATTGAGTAGTCTGTAAAGGAGAAAATTGTCTTGTAGTGTTACCTCAGTTTCTTATAGTAGTGTATGGTCTTTCGTGAATCTTATATGAAACTAATTTACACAAGAAAAGAGAGAGGGTTATGTCTCCCAAACTTTTATTTTTATTTTCTCATCTCCCATGGAAGCAAATATTTTAAATGGGGCCAGACAGACCCAGAGACCATTACTCATCCCTATAGTCACAATGGCTATTTATTGAAAAAAACCCTTTGCAAAGCTTTCCCTCTTCAACTCCTGGAATTATTGTTTATTCCTCCTGCTACAGTTCCTTCTGCTTTAAAATGTTCCCCTATAAATATTGGTCCTTAAGAGCCCATTCTCAACTCACTAAATACTTTCACATAGTGTCTGCTCATAGCCTTTATCAACCTATATTTCTGAAGAAGAAGAATCAGCATTTATATAGCACTTTTCATACATCCAAAGCGCTTTACAAGCAATGCTAGACTGGCAGTGAAGTGACTGAATGTGTGGTGGTGGCCATATCACACACATCATCACCCACACACAGCCTGGATAATTGCATGAACCAGTTTATGGGAAGGGAATGTTGGCCAGAACACCGGGAATGTTCCCTTCTCTTTGCGAAGAGTGCCCTGGGTTCTTTTACTTCCACCTGGACACCCACCAGGCCAACACCAGGATGGGCAGAACTGACCTCGGTTTAACGTCTCATCTGAAGGATGGCACACCCCAGCAGTACAGCACCCCCCAATACTGCACTCGGATGCCAGCGATATTTAGGTGCAAGTCCAATCCTGGTATGGGACCACGAACCCACGACCTTCTGGTCCAGAGGCGGATGTGCTACCAACTGAGCTATGCTGACACTTCTGAATCCTATCTTTAAAATTGCTATCTTTAAAATTGCTCAATGTTCTATTCCTAATAATTTTTTCCCCCTGAGCATACACACTACAGTGGCTATGCTTTCTACACAGGACATGTTATTGGACTTTTTAGCTCTATAACACAGATATGGTATTTTGCCTGTCCACAGGTTTAAGTATTTGCAATCACTCGGGCATTGCTGGCAACATTAGGTCCACCTCTCTGGCCCATTCAAGACTCCTCTCTTTATGACAACTTAATATAGGCTGTACACTCTTACTGGACCATTTCCCAATTGTAATCTATATTCTAATCTAAGGACCCTCTGACTATTGGGTTTTTGCAATTATTGGCAGAATGCCCTTCACCTTAAATAGTCCCATTTAGATTGGCAACGGGTCTGGATGGACCTATATAAATACATTAAGCAGGATCACTACAGGTTATAGCAGTTTTATATACTTCATAATATTTACTTTACCCCATAGAAACTGAAACAAGTAGGTCAACAGGCCTCTTCCTTCTGCTTCAAGTGTAAACAGGTAGAAGGTACCTTATTAGGGCTGCAGGTAGGTGGAGCCTGCAGCCCTCTTGCATTAGCTCTAAAAATGGCTGATCGTGGAACCTCCTTTTTGGACTTCTGGAAGTATTTATCCACAACTGTAAAACAGAGTGCTCCCCCTCTGATTTTTTGCTATTTGCTTCTCTGTCTTAAAGTCATCTGAAGGGAGTGCAGATGCTGTTGTGCCTCCCAACTTCTCAGGATATAAACAACAAAAATCTTACGAAATCTGCTGTCTTTGTAGCTGATCAATTTAACCCTTGCTGGGCTGCAGCCTGAGCATCTGTCCAGCTCAATCACATACAGTAGATTCATTCTAGTTCTTTCAGAAGCTTAGGAGTTAACTCATTATTTCCTTAGCCATTCTGAGTCAGATTAACCATGGAATTACTTTGTCACTGAGGAGGAGGAGGTGAACAGACTTTAACAAGCACAGTGGGGGTTCTGAGATAGCAGTGTTTGGACTTAAAGAGAGAGGGACAGCACAATGTGTAAACAAACTGTGGACACACTTGGAGGATCAGCAGGACAGAAAAGCAGTTCCCGATGACTCAAAGCACAGCAATAGCTGGAGCCAGAAAAACTGTGCTTTTGCAGCACTGGTTGAAAAGTCACCAGCATGAAGTTTATTGGGGGAGGTAAGGACTGTCTGTATCTTATGGTTTCATTATTGGACTTGGAGCCATTATTTCCTTAAAGTTGTTTTATATTTATTTTTGCAGTCTTCCAGCTGGAAGAGCTTGGTGGGGTTGTTTGAGAGGAGGATGATGATCAGATGGCTGAGAGTGAATGAAAACTGCCACACCATTGTTTATAAAGTTCTGTATGACTTTTAGAAATCTTTCTTGACTCATGCTACCATATATTTTGAACAGTATAGCCATATCTTGATTCTGGTTCTGGTACAAAGCAGCATGTCCCAGTTTTATTTTGAACTGGGATCCATTATTTCCTTGATGTTTCTTTGTTTCTGTTTGTTTTTTCAGTCTTCTGGATGGGAGGTGGGTGTATATGTGTGTGTGTGTGTGTGTGTGTGTGAGTGTGTGTGTGTGTTGGGAAGGGGAAGGTTGAGAGGAGGAGGTTCAGATGGGTGAGAATGGAACAAAATTTGTACTGTGCTGCAGCTCCTATATAAAATGTTGTCAAACTCCTACATATCTTTCCTGGCTCACTTTTGCATATCTTTTCAGCTGAACAGCCACATCTTCAGGCTGGTGTCTGGTGCTAGGCAACATGCTCCTTGAAAGTATGAAAGAAACTATATCACAGTGCAGCTCTGACATAAACAAGTCCTTATACAGGAGCTGCAGTATGATACCATTTCTTTCATGCTTTCAGGGGAGCATGGTGCCTGCACAGGACATCTATCTATCTATTACATGACTGTGCAGTTGAAAAGCTTTGTCCTGGGGCAGTGGCTGGGTAGTTGGTTCCTGTGGGCTGCCCTTGGGGCAGTGACTTTTTGGTTAGTGGTGCTGCCCTAAGGGCAGTGTCTGGATGGGTTGTTCCTGTGGGCTGCCATGGGGACAGTGCAGACACATGCAGAAATTATATCACAATTTACATGGTCTAATTCACGGCTGCAGGCATTGGGGATGTGGTATGATCATGCTGCAAGTATCTGACCTGGGTCTGAAAATCCAGCCCTTTGCCTTTTAGGACTTAACATTAAGGCAACATGTAAAGCCAGTTGTATAATGTTTAAATTTAATATTCATAAACATGTTTTTAAATGTTACTAATGTCTTCAGCATCTGCTCTGACCTGTCATCATCTTGGGCCCCACAGTGAGAAACTGTGTAACCCTTTTTTTTAATTAAATATACTTTATTGGTTTTCAACAAAGGTTCCTGTGGGCTGCCACGGGGGCAGTGCTTGGCTAGTTGATTCCTGTTGTCTGCCTCTGGGGCAGTGCCTGGGATGTTGTTTCCTGGTACTGCCCCTGAGGCAGTATCTGGATGGTTTATTCCTGTGGGCTGCTCCAAAGGCACTGCTTGTGCAATTGGTTTCCATGGCCTGCCTCTGGAACAGCGCCTGTGTAGTCAGTTCCTTTTGGCTACCCCTGGGGCAGTGCTGCAATGCTTGGTTCCTGTTGGCTGTCCCTGGAGCAGTGCCTGGGTAGTTGGTTTCCATGTCCTTCCCTCTGGGGCAGTGCCATGATGGCAGGTAACTAGGGGCAGTGGCTGGATGGTTTATTCTTGTGGGCTGCTCCTAGGGCAGTTCCTGGGTAGTTGGTTCCTCTGGACTGTCCCTGGGGTAGTGTCTTGAGTTTTGGTTAGTGGTGCTGCCCCTGGAGCAGTGCCTGTGTAATTGGTTCAAATGGGCTGCTCCTGGGGCAGTGCCTGTGAAGTTGGTTCCCTTTGGCTGCCCCTGGTGCAGTGCCATGATGGCTGGTTCCTTTTGGCTGCCCTTGGGGCAGTGCTGTGATGCTCGGTTCCTGTTGGCTGCCCCTGGAGCAGTGCCTGGGTAGTTGGTTTCCATGTCCTTCCCTCTGGGGCAGTGCCATGACTGCAGGTAACTGGCACTGCCCCATGGGCAGTGGTTGGATGGTTTATTCCTGTTGGTTACTCCTAGGGCAGTGCCTGGGTAGTTGGTTCCCCTGGACTGCCCCTGGGGCAGTGCCTTGATTTTGGTTAGTGGAACTGCCCCTGAGGCAGTGTCTGTGTAATTGGCTCCCATGGGCTGCCCGTGAGGCAATGCCTGTGAAGCTGATTCTTTTTGGCTGCCCCTGGCACAGTGCCATGATGGTTGGTTCCAGTTGTCTGCCCCTCGGGCAGTACCTGTGTAGTTGGTTCCTGTGGGGTTCTCCTGGGGTACTGCTTAGGTAGTTGATCTTGCTGGCTTCCCCTGGGGCAATGCTTGGGTAGTTCTTCCTGTTGGCTACCCCTCGGGCAGTGCCTGGGTAGTTGGTTCCTGGGGCTGTCCCTGGGGAAGTGCCTGGATGGTTTATTCTGATGAGCTGCCCCTGGGGCAGTGTCTAGGTAGTTGGTTCCCAGGGCTGTCCCTGGGGCAGTGCCTGAATTGTTTGTTCCCCTGGGCTGCCCCTGGGGTAGTGTTTGAGTAGTTGGTTCCTGTTGGCAGTCCCTGGGGTAGTGTCTGGATGGTTTATTCCTGTGGGCTGCTCCTGGGGCAGTGCATAGGTAGTCGGTTCTTGTGGGCTGCCCTTATGGCAGTGCCATGATGGTTGATTACTTGCACTGCCCCTGGGGAAGGGCCTATGCAACTGGTTCCCATTGGGTACCCCTGGGCAGTGCCTATGTAGTTGATTCTTTCTGGCTGCCCCTGGGGCAGTGTGGTGCATTGCGTGTACTTGCACCAATAGGATCTGTGGATAAGAGGAACTAAATGGTGCTGCCCCGGGGGCAGGGGATGAAATGCACCATTAGACATAGGCAGTAGGAGGAGCTACAGGGTGCAGCCCCAGGGGCAGCACTGCCCTGAGGTCTGTGTTCAGGGCAAAAAACTTACTTGAGCTTCTGAAACCTGAAATCCTGCCCAACTAACCCTTCAAGCTTTAGTGGCAGAAAAGTGTTCTGCTAAAACTTCCCTCTGCTACAAAGAAATCATTTAGTGCTAAACAGTTTTTAGATCCTGACTGTATAAATTATGCAAAACATAATTAAAAAGAGCCTGCTTTCCTTCCAAACGCTTCCCTCAGAATTGAAAACTTGAAGATCTAAGGGTATAGGCAGCATCTGGAAAGTCTTAATTACATTAATTTAATGTGTTAGATTAATAGTGCTTTATTATCCTGTAACATATTCATGAGTCCATAAAACAGCTACAGGTACTCATAATGTTACCCCCTTGAAATAATATATTTCTTCTTTGTTTGTATTATTCTTTTGGTAACAAGGTAAGTCCCACTAGGCCCAGGGCTTTTCAGGGATTCCCCAAGGACACTAAGAAGGTTAAGTGACTTACTCAGAGTCACACAGTATGCAAGAGGAGGTTATGGGTATCAAACTCTGTTCTGCTGGATGTAGCAAGCTCATTCAAAGCTCATTACTCTAATGTCTAGGCTTTTCTGCAGCCCTATGCTGTGATTTAACAGCCCCACACAGTCCCACTACACAATGCAATAACACAATGACCAAGCAATAGAAAATAGTACACAGGAGTAAAACACAAACAAGGGATGTGGGATAAGGTTTATTAGGGAAGGCAGGGACAAGGTTCTGGTGAAGGAAAGGGAAGGGTTAAAAAATTAACAAATAATTGGCAATTCCTGCAATCCCCTCTCCACCTCCTCCCTCACCCCTCATCCCTGTCAGTCCCTCACAGTCCCAACTAATAGACACAGCAACTATACTATTCCCACAGTCCCCAAAAGCCCCCTGTATTCTCCTGGGTAACACCACTGTCAAGTCATCATAGGCCCAAGGTTTGATGTATATGTGGCTATTTAAGCTGCACAGTTAAGTTTAAAATTAAAGGGCTCACTATTAGTAATTCAAAACAAGGTCAAATGGCCAAAATACAGGTCTTCTACCTGGGCACTCCCAAAAAACACAGTCCAATCCAGTTAAATATCTAAATAAAGGATTGTAGGGACTAAGTTCTGATTCAGTACTCATGGTATGCAGATCAAATCAGACCCTGAAAGGTTTCAGATGTATAATGCTGGTCTCTCTAGTGTTCTGTAGCTGCAGATTGCATGCTGTGGCTCTCTGCTGTGTCACAGCAAACATAGTCACGTGAGTGGCTTGTAGACCTATGATGATTCAGCAACTCTGGTACCCAGCAGAATATAGCAGAGCTCTGTGGGACAACGGAGAGAGGGAGAGAGAGAGAAAAAAAAAGGATAATGATGATGATTTACCCTTACGACTGGGAGGGAATGGCCCCTTTGCACACACCCCCACAAGCAACACTGTCTGTTGGGGCCCCAACATTGAACTTTGCATGGGGCCTCAGTAGGGCAATAGCTTCCACTGGCCGAGGGAGCAAGTGATAGAGAGAGAGACAGAGAGAGAGACAGAGACAGAGAGACAGACAGACAGAGACAGAGATTCATCTGTTTCGTGCTTTGAAGAAATTGTGTGTGTGTGTGTGTGTGTGTGTGTGTGTTTTCTCTCTCTCTCTGTCTCTCTCTCTTTCCCTATAGCAGCACCGCTTGGGGAAAGTCAATGTCAGTGAAGTGTTGCAAGTGGCTCTGTCATCTACTTCAAGATATGTGGGCCACATACTGTAGACAGAGAGGGAGCTCCTGTGAGACACACACACACAGACATATGCACTTCACACCACAAAGGCAAGTATGCAAAGTATATGTTGTATATGATGCTGTAACTTCAAAGGCCTTTCTACTAAATTCCCACTTCCTCCAGGTAATTGAGAAATATGGTCTTCTACTCTCTGCCACTAGACAAAGTTTAAGACTTAATCATCAGCTACAGGCACTGATAGAAAATAATTTTTATAGTGTTTAGTCAATCAAATAATTAGCTGCAGCCAGTCAGGATATTTAACTGGTGGTACACAAGTATGGTCATACTGTATTATAAACAGGCTTCTCACTAAGGGTTAGAGAAATAGGCCATTGGTAACTTCTGTTTGACTTTAAACCCATACATTTTGTTCAGCTTCCAGAATTCAGTAAAACTATTTAATCTACAAATACAGTAACTGTCATGGTGCAAGCTGACTACAAATAGGAGGTAAGAAAGTCTTACGGTCAGCAATGAATATGAATTATTATTGCTTACTAGTTGCAGGTGCTGTTGGCATGCATCTGCTGTGGATTGCTGTTTGTGGCATTGTGACAAAAGTCTGCAAATCCCACCAAGACAGCCACAGCCCACTGTGAGCTACAGTAATAGTTAACTATTCATCGCTGACCTCAAGACACTGTATACCCTCATGTAGTCTCTGCTTTACATGCATGCCACTTTCTATATTTTTTCTGTATGTGGCTACATTGATTTTCAAATTACATAAGCATAACCCCCCACCCCAAAAAAACAAGTTATACATCAAAAATCTTAACAATCTAAAGATATTAAATACTGTATATGGCATTATATTACATGTGAGGGGTCTTCATTAACTGATACCAACTCTGTGTGCCCTGTGTTCTCAGTGCCACCCCAGATCATATGGAGCTTGTTGGTGATGACAATGTGAAAGTTGTTAGCGTTGACATCAGGGGAAGCAGTTGCCTCACTACTGTTGGGATGGTATGCCAGACTATGAGGCCAGTACCAGTGGAAAAAGTCCAGATAGACTTGCCACTAGGAGATACAGGAGTGGGACTAATAAGCACTATGATATCACCAAGTGTTAGTCAGTGGGAAAGTTACCTATGCCTCCTGTTGTGGTGTGGCATGAGGCACAACCATATAGGAAATGGGTAAATCCCAGAACAACCCTTGCCATGGAGTGAATTACTGTGATAATAAAATGGACCCAGTTGTGAAAAACACTAAATTAATAAATGTTTTTATTAATCAATACATAATGATCCACCAGTCAATAAAATAGTCCTTAATTCAACTGTTTTGTGCAACTGAAAGTAGATTGTTGTCACAGAAGTTGATTTCTCCTAAACAGGTTCATGTTTACTTGATTCTAATGCATGTGCTTTTAAGAACTACATAAGCTACTTTTAAAGCACTTAGATTTTACCTTCCTTTCATACTGTTTCTTTTTTCTCTTTCTTTCACCCGCCCCAACAGGTTTGCAGCTTTGGCAGAGCCTGACAATGACAGGCAGGGGAAGAAGCTTGCAACTAGGCAATCATGCACCGAGAGACAAAGATTTCACACTGGGATGCCTGAGTCTAGTGCAGGCTAGCATCAAGTTCTGGTGGTATGGGACTCAGTTTTTAGATTTACCAACTGGAACATGTTCAGGCATTATCCAGAGAACTGCTTGTTTTGTTGCCTGTCAGGTGCTAGGGCTGTGGATCACACTTCAAATTGCTGGTAGGGATACAAGGAAGAATTGGTAGCTGTTGTTCATATTGGGGAGCCTACAACACCAATTTACAGGTCTACAATTGGTGAAAAGATCAATATGCATCCTTTTCTCTAACAAAGCAAATACAAATTTGTTGCAGGCAGGAAGCTACCTTAATTGTGGCATCAGAGGTAGCTGTAGCCCACTCCCGGGTAACAGGGTTGTGCTCCTACACACTTCTTGCCATGGCAGTTCATAGGGAGTAAAAAACCATGCCAGTATGTTTATAATTATTGAACTTGACTCTATAGTCATTTGTTTTAAAAAGTTTGCAATGTTTCTTTCTAGTAATACTTTTTAGATTATTTCTTATTAATAATTCAGCGCTGCGTGTGAATATTCTTTCTTAGTTTCATAATTAACTGAATGGCTACTTTTTAATTTTTGTTACATTCTAATAACAATATGCTTGTGACCATTGGTGAGCTTCCTTATGTAGTCAGCATGCACTATTCTACTTCAGTGCAGTACTTCTGCATGTACTTCCACACATGAACAGCAGACTCTGGTGCAGCAAGAGCTCTGAGTATTCTTTTACACACTCTTGCCACACTCCTATCAATCTGCACAGCTGTATCGGCTCTGACCAGAGTTTATTATTAATTAGCAATACTTCTGTATGTAATAAGACTCTTGCTCCACAAAATCAGGACTCAAATAATTATTCCAAGATAGTGACACAGAGTAGTTCCTTCAATATGCATCTGGTAGTAAATTCTACATATATTAAGATTTTGAGACTGTAGGTAATACAACGTTTTTTACTCTGTTGGTGGTAGCTTTTTAATTGTTAGCCTTAATGGGAAGCACAGCACAGGTTATTGTACAGTTCAAGAAGTTGGTTCTGAACTTCTGTTGTTTATTTTACCTAATGTAAATTACATGAAATGTGCATCACCTCTTGCAAATGAGACAGTCTGTGTGCTATGGTTAGAGTATCAACGGCCAGGGTATGTCATGACAAAATATAACATGCAAAAATAAAAATATATATATATTTTGTTAGTATATTGTGCATTTGACATCTGAAGCACAGCCACCGACTCTTACAATGTTCATTTTTGTAAGCACGTCCTCACAATGTTTATTTGTATTAGTTGAACCAGTAGTTGCTGCATTGATGTGTTGCAAAGGTCCAGGAGCTGCTTCATGTCACAATGTGTGATTCCTTTTGCAAATTAAAAATAGCAATGCATCTTCTGAACATAATAATAAGTCTTGCTCCACAAAATCTTATACTTTATGGGTTCCTTCCAGTTAAGAAATGAAAAAGTAGGGACCACTAAGTCAAGATACTCTACCCAGGGTAAACAGATTATAAAAACAAAAGTGAGAAAAAAATACTACATTGGAGAGAATTGTCAGTACTTTCTTCATTAATTCTGGTTATGCCTGTATTACTAGGTTTGGGTCCATGCAGACAATCTGAACAGATTGCCCATAAACATTTACATATACCTGCACTGTATCTGATGCATGTTCATTGTTCAGACTATAATACTTGGTGCCTTTCTTCTTTGTGTACCCATTTTTATACATAGCTTTTCACATATTACTTCATGAGTCAGGGTTATAACAAGGCTATGTTGACCCAAATTTCTTGCCTGCAGCCCTATTGGCTCTGGCCAGAGTTTGTTACATATGTTATGGTCGTGTGATATGGTTACACCATTTTGGACTACTACCAAACTTCATTTAGACCCATCTTTTGACCTGGCTAATGCTTTCACCCCATAAGTTTGTTTACTAGGGAATTTTCAGGGGTTAACCCCAGGATACTGCAAAGGTTATATAGACTGATCTTTGCAATAGCAAAGAGGGTCCTACTTCATCATTAACTATCAGATAGCATCCCCTCTTGGTTAGAGTGCCATGCAGAAGTACTTAGCACCTTAAATGCTGAATTACACATTGTCAATGCAAGGCATAATTTGCCGTCTTTCTTGGAAAAATGCAGTCTGTTATATGCCTGTTTAACTACTTTTTTAATTGGTTTATGTTATTTAGTATTCTTCTTCTTGAGATTGTCCACTACTTTTCTCCTTTTTCTTTGTAGATGGTTCAATGTTTGTCTAACTCTCAACATCCTTTTTCCCTTGCCCTTTTGAATGTTATATTTTTGATTTTTGGATTCTCACCCCTTATGGTAGTCCGGTAGTGGCACCTAGGGGAGGGGTGGTTCCTGTTAATGTGTTGGTGTTTAGTGTTTTTGTCTTGGTTTGTATTTTTTATTTTCTGGCTTGCACTTTGCTCTGTTTCATATATTGTTTGGAACCTTTTTTGAAAACCAATAAAGTATATTTAATTAAAAAAAAGGGTTACATAGTTTCTCACTGTGGGGCCCAAGATGATGACAGGTTAGAGCAGATGCTGAAGACATTAGTAACGTTTAAAAACATGTTTATGAATATTAAATTGAAACATTATACAACTGGCTTTAAATGTTGCCTTAATGTTAAGTCCTAAAAGGCAAAGGGCTGGATTTTCAGACCCAGGTCAGATACTTGCAGCATGATCATACCACATCCCCAATGCCTGCGGCCGTGAATTAGACCACGTAAATTGTAATATAATTTTTGCATGTGTCTGCCATGACTTGTGGTGACTCAGGAGTTTTACAATTAAAAAGAATCAATTTTTGATGCACTTGTCATTGTTTCACTGTAAAGTGGCATCAACTGCTGTAAATGGGGCAAAGCATTTGAAAATAGCATTCAAATGCTCTGCCGCATTTACCCTGCTGCAGACATACCCCAAATTTGGGACATGTGCCTGGAGCAGGGGCTTTGTAATTATGGTCCATAGTTACTGAGGCAGAAAGTCAGATCACATATTTTGAGACTTGGCAAGCAATAGTGGACATCAGCAGGCCCAGATACTTACAGGGAACTTGAACCCTACTGTTTACATCTTTGTTATAATTGTAAAGTTTGGCATGTGTGAAGTCATTTTAAAAAACCCTGTGTATTGTTTTGTGTATTAGTTTTGAATTTGTCCTATTTTTCCTTATTTAAAGTCCCTTGATAGTGATGACTTTTCCCCCTCTCAATATTCATTATTGTGGCTGATTCAGCAGAGCTCTGCAGACATATTGCCATCACATTAATTTTGTAAAACACTGCGGAAGCAAGACCACTGTCTGGTGTGCTTCCATAGTGCTTAGGCAAAATTCTGCTCATGTTTATGCGGCCCTTCTCCTCCGGGGGCTGCATAAACAGACCCCATTCTCAGGGCACTACTTTTTCTTCCACAACTGCAGAAGTGATGGCCGCCTTTACCAACACAACCATGTGAGTAGAAATGTGCATGCTCAAGTATCGCACATGTGCAGATCTGTCATCGCCACAATGTAGATAAAGGCGTCCATCAGAGCCAAAATTGAGAGCACACACATTCTGCTTCTGCACAACTAATTTCACCTTGCACATCTGGTAAGACTGTGTTCACTGTAACACATTTTACTGTGGCTGGGTGGACAGGTTTGGCTTGTTAGGAGCAGCATCTACTTTCTGCTGAGTGGTGCTGACCAGAGCGAGCAAAGCACAGCAGTGGTGCCTAAACAATATGTGTCACACAGCTTGGAACAGACTCAAATGCAATGCCAATAAAAGACTGAATTATTAATGAAGGGACTGCAAATCAAGATGCCTGCTGTCAACAAACTCCTCCTGGAAGAGGGTTTGCAAGACAACCCTCAAGTATGAGCACTTCCACATTTACTTCACATTTTCTGGAGAACAGAATGAACACAACTTCGGGAAGTTGGGTGGAAATAATGAATACGTTTGTAGCCCAGCCCGAGGTGGAAGCAGGATTTCTTATGTGACGTGTAGGCTTCTTTGAGGGAGGAACGTTTAGGTTGATATTTCGGTTCACTATACAGTGAAGCCCACCAGGATGATGAGCAGTGTCACAGGTTTATTGCATGACAAAAGGGATCAACTCCCATTGAAACTGCATTGTTTGCTGAAGTAACTCTGCTGCAGAATTCTTCAGTACTGCACTTCACTGTATGAACCTATTTTTACAGCAGTTCATCAAAAGGAGAACGGTAAAGTTAGTAGACAGAATTACAGTCCCAATAAAAATGTGCTGACTTTTATTTATCATAAGGAAACAGTTGATCAAAATTGAAGAGAGTAGTTTTGTTTTCATTTATCTGCTGTATATGCACCAGTGAATATGGGTTTCAAAGTTTTTTTAATTGCATTATACCGACGAAAGGATGCAGATTTTTGTTTAAAATCTGCAAACATGTCCATCTGCTATGTCAGCTTTAGTCACCATTTGCCTTACTGATATAATTTGCCTATTTCCCTAGGCCAAAGTGGCCTAAGTTTTTGTAGCTGGGCGCCAGTGATTAGGCTACAATAATCCTATGTGGTAGACATGAAATGTTGATGCACTGAGATAAACTGCTACTAATGGCCATAGTGCATTGCACACTGGATGATGTTTTCAGCTTTGTCAGTGCAGTACAGTTGTATCAAATAGAGTAATGCACTGTTGTCCAGATTTTGCAAAAGTGTCCAAGAACTGGGGAACAGAAGCATAGATGTTATGTAGCCAACCACACTGTACTGACCCTCCATGTTGGACACAACCATCATGGCACAGCCACAGTCCCCTGTCTGGTCTGGAGCTGTTTTATTATCATATTTTGCAGCTCATCAGATTTTGTTAGTTTCCTCACAGCTTGAGGCTGTGTGGCTTTAGAATAAAACAATAATGTGATGCTGGGAAAGTTGTTCTCTGGAATAATGGCACTTGTGGGGTGCAGTAGTAGCCAAAGACCAAGTCTGAGGACCTTATTTTCTGCACACAGTGCCATTATTCCTGAGAAAAACTCCCCTAACATCACATTATCACCATTATAGTGAGTAAAAAATCTGCTAACAAAAAAGCACTACTCTGGCCACACTCCTAACAGCAGGAACTCCTAAAAGTACTTTAAAGCTCTGCTTGTTTAATTACAAAGTAGTTATAAAACCTGGTGACATCAGTTGAGTGGAAGCCCTGCATGAAATGATTTTTTATGGGCTTCAAATCAACTGATGTTATGGGATTAGAGAACTAATTGGAAATAAAAAAAAATGAACATTAGGTGGGAAAAAAGACAACACAAGCAATAAACTGTTAATAAGGCAAAAATAAAACTACTTTAAAACAAACACACTGAACCCCAAATTGAAGTTATTAAACATATTTTATACTACCAAATAAACAAGTAAATTGCCATGGTATTGGCAGGACTGGGGAGCTGTGTTTGGGGCTAACATAATTATTTCTTATGGCAGAGTTAGCTAATTTATTTTTATTTTATAGGCATTGGCTGCTAAAGGGGAAACTGCTATTCAATTCAAACTACAGAGGAAAGTCCAAAGAGCCAATTGTGCTAGCGGAAAAAGGCTACTGGCACGAGAATGGAGCAGTAGTGCAAGAGCTTGTTTTCATGCAGCTTTGAACATCACTGAGGAGCCAAGGGGCTGCTGCAGAGAGAACATTACTGAAGGGGTTGTAGCTTTTGTTTTTTTCTCCATGGCCATAGATTGCTCTCCCTTCTTCCTTCTTCCTTCTTCCTTCTGCCTGGTAATACTGCTGTTTGGGGTTAAGGAACCAGCATATAGAAATGGAGTACTGGGGTAAGGCAGTGTATTTTCTGTTTCAGTAGGATTGGGGTGATTGTTTTTCTCCCAGCGAGGAGTTGGGCCCACCCTGCCCTCTCCCATCCCACCCACCTTGGCTAGTCCACCTTTATAGGCTGATGATTAGGATACAGGTTACTACTTCTTGATGCCAGTCAGCAGGAGGGAATACAGCCGCAAGTAATACCTAAATTGTCGTTAGTGATTGCAAGTACTAAATCCAATAGTTCAGGCACACACCAACCCCATAAGAGGGATGCCACACAATATAAATTCAGTTAAAATCCATTCTTTATTCAGAGTACACATCTTGCCTGATGCATTTTGGACTCCTTGTGGTCCTTTGTCAAAGGCTGAGGACTAATGCCATCATTATATTTAAACACTTTAAAACTACACATGTGATCTAATGACACCATAATCAGAACTACATCCTACTGGTTAAAAACTTTCAATTACAAATTCAAAAAATTGTCTTCATCTTTCCAAGCATACTAATGTAAAACACACCCAAGTAGTAATTTCTCTACAATAGCTTAATTCACCCAACATGTAAAAAGATATGAATAGATTTATAAATAGTAGACAATGATAAATAAAGGTGAACACGGGGGAGATAGATGGGGAGGGGGTTGGGAAAGGAGTTAAAACATCTTTAAATATAATTATGAACTTTATCTTGTGCAATATATAATCACTCATAGGTAGCCAATCTTCCAAGTACTGCACTCATTCTTAGCTATATCTCTATCTCAGGCTACATAGCCACTTATTTATTTATTAGAAAACCATAACTGGTGCATGTTTTTCCTCTCACTAACTTGATTACAGTGGAATCAATGTTTCTTCAAATGTGATCGAACATCTAGGCTAGTATTTAAACCTGTTTTTTTATTTGCCTGCAAGGTCAAAATCCAGACTTTATTCTAGTTAACATCAGATTTTCATAATGCCCACCCCTTGGATTATGGTTTACTCTGTCCATAGCCATAAATTGAAATGCTTTTTGGGGTTGGTGTGTACCTGAACTCTAGGATTTAGTAAGCTGTTTTGTTTGGTGCACCACCATCCTAGTGCCCATTCTTTCTCCAAACAGTTAGTGACTGCAATCTTGCATAGCGGCAGAGTACAAATAGGGGAGAGTAAAGCAACAGGCTAGTGTTTGATGTAAAAACTACAACAGGGACATGCCAGTTGAAGGCAAGGCTTCTGGTGTTCAGGAGGGCAGACTTCAGCAGAATCTGGGTATGTCTAAAGGAGGCCCTGGACAGGGGAGAGAGATGGGGGGTAGTCGAAGGACAATGGGCAAATCTAAAAGGAGCCATTATGGAGGCAACAAACTATTGTATTTGACAAATAGACAAAGGCAAAAGGAAAGTAAAACCACTATGATTCTCTTAGGAGGTAGCAGGAAAAGCAAAGGCAAAAAAGTTAGCCTTCTGGAAATATAAGGAGACACAAAAGAAGGAGGACAGGGCAGTATATGTAGAAAAACAGAGGGAGGCATGGAAGGCAGTCAGGGGTACCAAGGCAAGGACAGAGGAAAATATAGCAGAAGAAGTTAAAAAAGGGGACAAAACCTTCTATAGATACATTAGTGAGAAGTAGAAGGACCAGGAGGGGGGTTGTGTTGCTGAAAGGGGAGGAAGAGGTGGGAGTGGAAGGGGACCATGATAAAGAATTAATCCTAAACAAGTATTTCTGTTCAGTTTTCAAGAGGAAGAGGAGGGACTGCAGCTAGGAATCAGGATGGGAGGGGAGGTGGACAACAGTCCATTCAAAGAGGAGAGAGTCCTAGAAGAACTTACAAAACTGAGGTGGATAAAGCAATGGGATGAGATGGGATACATCCTAGAATATTAAAGGAGTTGGGGGAGGTACTGGCAGCACCACTGGCAGCCCTATTCAACAAGTCGCTGGAAATGGTGGAGGTTCTGGAGGACTTGAGAAGGGCTGACGTGGTCCCTCTCCATAAAAGGGGAAGCAGGGAGGAGGCTGGAAACTATAGACCTGTCAGCCTGACATTGGAGGTGGGTAAAAGTATGGAATCTCTGCTAAAGGAAAGGATAGTAAAGCACCTTGAATCAAGTGGGGCTCTAGATCTGAGGCAACATGTTTTCATGGCTAGAAAGTCATGTCAAGCTAATCTGACTGATTTCTTTGACTGGGTCACTAGGGAGGTGGATCATGGACGTGGCTTACCTTCACTTCAGCAAGGCATTCAACACCATTCCACATAGAAACAAGCTGGGCAGCCTGGGACTGGGACTGGGACAAAAGTTGGTGAACTGGGTAGGAAACTGATTGAAGAATAGAACACAGAGAGTGGTGGTAAATGGGGCTAAATCTGAAGTAGGGAAAGTGACAGTGGGGTGCCATAGGGTTCAGTCCTTGGACCAGTGCTGTTTAATGTCTACATTAGTGACATTGCTGCAGGGGAAGGTGCGCCTCTTTGCAGATGACACAAAGATATGCAACAGGATGGACAGCCCAGGAGGGGTGAAGAGAATGAGGAGGGACCTAGCTAAATTGAAGGAATGATCCAGGGTGTAGCAACTAGGATTCAATGCGAAGAAGTATAAAATCATGCACTTGGGGCACAGGCACCCAGGGGAACACTACATGATGAAGGGGGAGACATTAATGGCAAAAAACATTAAAGAGATCTGAGGATCATCATATCTGATGACTTAAAGGTGGCCAAACAGTGTGCCAAGGCAGTGGGGAGACCCAGTGGGATGCTGGAGTGCATAGCAAGGAGTATTACCTGCAGAAGAAAAGAGGTCATAATGCCCCATTTACAGATCATTGGCGAGTCCTCATTTGGAATACTGTGTCCAGATCTGGAGGCCATATCTCAGGAAGGAATACAATAGACAGGGTGGAGACTGTTCAAAAAAGGGCAACTAAAATGGTGCAGGACATGTACCACAGGTTATATGAGCAGAGATTGGAGGAACTCAATATGTACACCCTGGAGGAGAGGAGGGAGAGGGGAGACATGATAGAAACCTTTAAGTATCTCAAGGAGAATAATAAGGTACAGGAGGTCAGTATCTTTCAGAAAAGAAGCTGCTCTAAAACTAGAAGAGGGCATGACATGAGACTGGAAGCGGGTAGACTAAGGAGCAACTGAAAGAAGTGCTTTTTCATGGAAAGGGTGGTGGATGCTTGGAATAGCCAGCGCAAGGAGGTGGTGGGGGCAAGTACAGTGGGAGGAATTAAACATGCATAGGATAGACATAGGAGAACCTGGGGGGTGGAGAGGAAATACAGCAGCCAGGGACCAAGTAGAGTAAGCGTCAGCTAAGTAAAGGTAGGGTATGGGCAGACTGGATGGGTCTGGCAGTCCTTATCTGCCATCAATTTCTATGTTTCTATGCTAGGGGCAAAACAAGAAGAGAAACAAAAAGGATACAGAGGGTACAGGAGAGTGTAGTTAATACAGACAAGGAAGATGCAGGGAGTGGTGCAGTGCAGTGGGAACAGGGTCTCAGTGTACAGAAGAACCTTCTGGATCATGCAGTTTTGCCCCATCTGCATGTCCCTCTCTGGGTTGAAGGAGGAGGTTGGCTGTCTCAGAGATGAGTTGGCCAGGATTCAGGAGACCTTCACCCCCACCCAGAGGCCACTGTGTCCACAACCTAAACCACAAAGGATGCCCAGGAGAAGGGATGGATGGACCACAGTGGGCTCAGGGAGAATGCAGGAGGTGGGTCTGATGCACATCCCCCAACCAATCCAGCTAAGAATTCCTACACTGTCTTGAAGAAGCAGGGAAGCCCCAAAAGGGCACCCACAGCTGAGACCAAAGAGTATGAGTGGGTCCTCCATGATATAGCCCCAGGAAAGGGTGGTAAAGGACCCCAGAGAAAGAGGAAGAGGAAGCTACTCCTAGTGGGGGACACAATTGTCCTGGGAGTGGAGTTGGGGCAACTAGCGGGGGGGGAGAGGGAGGTCAAGTGTCTTCCAAGAAGCACTGCATGGAGGGATGGAAAGCAAATCCATAGGATCGCAAGGGCAATAGTAAGGAGGGAGGAACTGGATGTCATTGTCCATCTGGGGATAAATGACCTGGCAGGGGACAAGGTGGAGACAGACATAATGCAGGAGGATTTCAGGAAGTTGAGTGGGGCCTACAGCAGATAGCATGCTCCGTCTCCTTCTTGGAGGTACTACCTGTCCACAGCAAGCAGAAGGCTAGGTCACTCCACATCCAGAAATTCAACTCCTGGTTGAAGGATTCATATGGAAGAGAGGGTTTTGGCTTCACGGAAGACCTGGGCCTCACCTGGAAGGATGTGAGCCTGTATAAGGATGATGGTCTACATCCATCTCGGATGGGGACCTTAGTCGTAAGTGAAAGGTTTGAATGCTTCAGCAGAAAGCATTTAAACTGGCCATGGGGTAGCCAGGATCAGGAGGCTTAGATCAGGGGGCAACCGTAACCTTTTTTTTCACTAGCCAGCAGGGCAAGTTGATTCAAAATTGCATTAGCCCGCAGATGGTTGCACCAGCCCTTAATTACAATGGTAAATTTTGATAACTTGTACAGGAAACAATGCAAGCAAAGCCAATAAATACTCTGATTATTGTAGATTTATCCTACTCCCACATTGCTTCCAGCTTCACAGCAGATAAAAAGATTACAATGCCATCACAGTGTGCCCCCTTCCTATTGTTTTGTACCATGGCCTCCTCTCTTCCTCTTTATGCCCCCCCCACACCAAACAGAGAGAGGACATCACAACAGCAAATGTTCAATCAAGCAGTCCTAGCTCTGTGCACACAATAACTGACATCATGCACCTCACTACAGTATCACCGCCACCCACAGGCAATGAACAGAGTCAGGCAGAGAAAGACACTCTTAGCCCCTACCCTATAGTCAACTGGAGATTTGCACTTCTGAAGGTTTTTATACAGTTTCAATTAAGCCAGGAACACATCTAAGGTTTCTTTGGGGTGGGGGCTAGAGAACCCTAAGGGGCTTGGGAAGTAGAAAGCTATGACATTTTTATTTGCAAAATCATTGATTTTAATATGCTGTGCCCCAACAATAACAGATTTTTCTTTAACATTATCCTTTCATCAGCCCAGGGGAAACAGTACACAGGCATAATGCTATACTATCTCTGTTTCTGTATAGGAGGATCTATGCACCCCAGGAATGCCTATTTCAAGATTTCAAGTCATGTATTTTATCAAGGTTTATTTTTCTAACATAAATGATCCAAAGCTTTGTTTTTAGGCTGAAAGGACATGCTGAGTGGGATATGGGTGGAATTGTATGGATGGTGATGGCTGGCATAGTCCTTTTAGAAGATTTGGGAACCCCCTACACTTGCCAGTAATGGCAACTATGGATCTATGGATGGTCACTTCAGAGTCTGGTCTGCAATGGTGTCCACGGAAAGAACAGAGTTAAGAGATTTGGAGGGGAGAGGGAAGTTATGGTGAGGCTGAAATAAAACTCACCACCTGCAGGGCCGATCCGGTATACCTTTTTGTATTTTGTCACTGAAATGTTGGATACAAACACTCAAAATGTAGAGAAATGAGGGGCACTGGTCTTAATAATATTGGACAACTTGTTAGACACACTCAGAAAACTGGAACCTAGTGACTTAATAGCACTCTACCCTTGATCACACCCTGGACACTAGCTAAAAGTCTTAGCAGTGGAGTGATAATGACTCACATTGAGTCTTTTGTGGGATCCTTCTCTTGAACTGCCAGATAAATGAGCTGTTAATCACACCTGGCCATCTGGAACATAGAGAGAGATTAGCATGAGGATTAGAGAATGCTAAAGTAGAGACTTTTTTAATTTCATTAATAACCATGAAAATCTGCACTAGTCAAGCTGGGCAAATAGAGAGTTAGCTGCACTAGCCTTGGTCCATTTGCAGTAGTGTTTGGGTTAGTAAAACAATGTTAAGATCGACCTCTGGGTTAGATCCCCCCAGTGAGCACATGCTCTACAAGAGTCTCCAAGATGTAGATGCACTGGCAGAGGGCATAATTCAACATAAGGGTGGAAGGCGGGGAGGACTGGGGAAGAGGAGAACCCAGGAAGGGGGGAGGCTTATGGCAACAAAACAGGGGAGGGAAGTCGCATCCAGGAGAGCCATGTGTGCCAATGCCTGGAGTCTGAGTTACAAGATGGAGTACCTTGAGGAAGCCATGTCAGAGTCAAACGTAGGCATTAGAAAGACTTGGTGTAATGATAACCACAACTGGGAAATGGCCATACCAGGCTACAATCTATTCAGGAGGGACAGGGCAGGCAGGAAGGAGGGAGGAGTGGCACTTTATGTGAAGAATAATATAAAGGCCACAGAGATTCAAGGGGAACAAGAGGTGGAGGGAGATACTGTGGGTTAAACTAGAAAGAAGAACGGGGTCAGCCTTCAGCCCAAGGGGAGGAGACAGATAGGGAGGTGATGCTGGCTATCCAAAGAATAGCACACAAGGGGGAGGTAGTACTGGTTGGTGACTTCAATATGCCGGACATAGACTGAAGCCTACTAGCAGCAGCAACAACCAGGAGCAGGTATATCTTGGACTCCCTATAGAGAGCTTTCCTTAAGCAACTGGTCATAGAACCCACCTGGGAAAAGGCAATACTAGTCCTGGTGCTCACAAACGGGGACCGTGTGACAGGAGTCAAGGTAGGGGAGCACATGGGAAACAGTAATCATTGGTCAGTGGGCTTTGAAATAACTGATGTATACACTAAAGTGGAAACAGAGAGGAAGCGGGAAACTACAGACCAGTCAGCCTAACCTCAGTAGTGGGGAAGACCATGGAATCACTATTGAAGGAAAGAATAAGGGAGCACTTAGTTGCCAATGGTCTACAGGACCCAAGGCAGCATGGTTTTACTGGAGGGAAATCGTGCTAGACTAACCTCATTGAGTTCTTCGACTGGGTGACAAAGGAGGTGGATTGGGTGGGGGGGCAGTGGATGTGGCCTACCTGGACTTCAGCAAGGTCTTTGACACTGTGTCACATAGCAGGCTGTAAAACATGCTGGGGAGCATGGGAGTGGGTAATACAGTGGTGAAGTGGGTAGAAAATTGGCTGGACTGTAGGACACAGAGGGTGGTGATAAATGGCTGTCACTCCGCAGAGGGGAAGGTGACCAGTGAGGTTCCACAGGGATCAGTGCTGGGACCAGTCCTCTTCAATATCTTTATCAGTGACATTGCAGAGGACCTAGAAGGGAAATTATGCCTGTTCGCTGATGACACAAAGCTCTGCAATACAGTGGACACACCAGAGTGTATGGATAGAATGAGGAGAGATCTGCAGAAGCTTGAAGACTGGTCAAGGAAGGAACTGGCAGTTGAGATTTAACACAAAAAAGTGTAAGGTAATGCACATGGGGCACAAAAACCCAGGAACAACATATCAGCTGTGGTGTTATAAAATGCTCCAAGCAGGAAAGGGACCTAGGGGTTATCATCTCTGATGACCTCAAGGTGGGGAGTCAGTGCCACAAGGGAGCAGGAAAAGCAAACAGAATAGTGGGATGCATAGGGTGGGGTATCTCCAGCAGGAAATAGGAGGTCACAATTCCATTATACAGGACATTAGTCAGGCCACACCTCGAGTCCAGTGTCCAGTTCTGGAATCCTTACCTATGTAATGACATAGACAGGGTGGAGGCAGTCCAGAGGAGGGCAACCAAGATGGTGCAAGGATTATATCACAGATCCGAGGACAGACTGAAAGACTTAAATATGTACTCCCTGGAAGAGAGGAGGGAGAAGGGGGATATGACTGAGACATATAAGTAACTTCCGGGAAGAAACAAAGTGCAGGAAAACACAATTTTCCAGAGAAATCAATTCTCCAGGACTAGGAGACATGAGATGAAACTGGAAGGAGAGAGGCTCAGAGGGAACATGAGAATGTAGTTCTTCACAGAGAGGGTGGTGAACAAATGGAAATGCCTGCCAAAGGAGGTGGTGGGGGCAGAAATGGTTACAGGATTTAATAATGCATGGGATAAGCATCAGGGGATCCTGGTAGTCAAGGGAAGAGGACAACCTAGTTCCACAGAGGCTTAAAGAAGCACAGTTGCATGCATTCATGGGAAGACTATGTGGGCCAAAAGGCCCTTACCTGCTGACAACATCTATGTATCTATGCGTTAAAAAATGTAAACAACACCGTTTATCTTCCAATTAAAAATATATGGCACAAACTTGAAGATCAGGAAAACAGAACATGCAGCTAGAATGTCCACATTGTCAGGATCCAGGAACCAATTGAAGGTCCTGACACTGCCATGTTAATCGAATATTTTGTTCTGCAGCTCCTTGGCTAACAATAGGAAACCATTATCAAAATATGAAGGACCAACTACACTTTTCAAGGAACAAATGAAGAAGAAGAATCAGCATTTATATAGCGCTTTTCATACACAGTATCACAAAGCACTTTACAAGCAATGCTAGACTGGTAGTGAAGTGACTGAACATGTGGTGGTGGCCATATCACACATCATCACCCACACACAGCCTGGATAATTGCATGAACAGGTTTATGGGTAGGGGAATGTTGGCCAGAACACCGGGAATGTTCCCTGCTCTTTGCAAAGAGTGCCCTGGGTTCTTTTACTTCCACCTGGACAACACCAGGATGGGCAGAAGGGACCTCGGTTTAACGTCTCATCTGAAGGATAGCACACCCCAACAGTACAGCACCCCCCAATACTGCACTCAGATGCCAGTGATATTTAGGTGCAAGTCCAATCCTGGTGTGGGATGAGAACCCACGACCTTCTGGTCCAGAGGTGGATGTGCTACCAACTGAGCCACGTTGACACCAGGTCGAGTATACCCAATCTATCATAGGGTAGTGTTTTAAGTTTCCAGTGTAAGAAAAAGTGCTCTAGCTTGCCAGACAGAGGTAATCTTATGGGAATGGGCACCTGCATATAGATATTTCCACACTGCTTGCCAAATTAACGGCTAGAAAGTAGAAGTTTAGGTATGCTAGATGGGCAGTTACTGACATTTTATCAGCCAGATGGGCAACCTGGATTCTCTTGCTCTCTGGACCGTTGACCTGGAACAGCATCTTATCAGAACAGAGAACATTCTGAGCCCTTCCCCTGTGATAGTTGATAGCCAGGTCTGGGAGGTTGCTTTTTGATGGCAAAGGTGGAGAAAATGGAGACCTGTTTACAAAGAGACAACCTAAAATTGGGAGGAATTTCAGAAGGAAAATAAGTCTGTGATCTAGTAACCTTTTTCGAGCAAATGCATAAGCTTGGGAAGAAAGTTTCCAGAACAGAAGGTGGAACTTGATTGGATGCACCATGGCACCTTGAATCCTATCTGAGGACACATGCAAGATTTAAGCAATAATGCACAACAGGATGTGTCATTGCTGCGATAAAGTCATGAGGCTGATGTCCAAGTGCACCCAACAACCAAGAAGTGACATTATCCCACACAGACAAACACTCTGCAGTGCATTATTCCTATTGTACAATGCTGTGATTTTATATAGAGTTAAAAAAAAAATAACATTTTTAAACCAGCTTTTTAGTTGTTGTTTGAGTGTGCAAGAATATAAAAAAATGTTCCTGTTTCATCTTTATCAAGAAGGTAATGCCTTCATCTGCTTGGTACTAGGTTTCCTGTTAATCTCTCACTCTCATTTTCTTTCTCTCAGGTTTCTTGTCAGTCTCTCTCTCTCTTTTTCTGTCTGCCTCTCACTGTCTCCCCCTCCTCTTTGTCTCTCTCCCAGTAGAGAGACAGATGTGTCTAACTTTTTTTTATTCAATGTACACTGGGAAAAGTCAGCAGTACTGGCTAGTGAAAAATCAGACAGAGACAGAGACAGAGAAAGGCACCCATCAGTAAGTAGCACATGCTGTGTTTTTCAAAATCACAGGCACTATTTTGGGCTGATAAGTGGTAGACTGTGAAGCTGATTGGAGTGATGACTTCCTTGTTACTGCTTCCAGTTTTTATACAGTACGGAGCAATTCAAAAGAAGGTTGGAGTGTGGTGAGCGTGTGAGGGTGTTTTTTGGGTGTGAACAGATTTGTTTGAAGTGGGTAAGAGGGACTGATGGTGTTTAACATTTTGAACTACTGGCAAGATATGTAATGGACATGCCAAATATGGGCAGATGTAATAATTTATTTTGGTTATATGTAATCATGTGTGCCTGACCTTCAAATAGTGCTGTTATGTTGGGATAACATCACTGCTGAAGGTAGCTACTAACCAAACAGAGGCCAGGATTTTTTCTTGTCATTGTACAACTATATTTTATATTTACAGAACTCCATAAGGAAAAGAGGCCCTGTTAAGGAAGGCCTGCATGGAGAAAGGCTTGCATGTTCAAGGACTTAATTTCCAAGGTGATACAGACCCCCCCCAAAGGTCCATCAAAGAGAAACACCTTTGCAGTAGCTGGAGATATGTCACACTCAGGACATCAGATTTGCCATGCTTCTGCCTGCAGAATGAAGAGTTTACTTGCAGAGGTGAGTCTGTGTTTTACCTTTCCTCAAGATGCTGTAAACATGATTCAAAGTGCACTCTCTGGGGAATACTCAGCTCCCTCTACTGATGTCTCATGATGGCACCTGCATTAACCTCCACCTCACTAGTGGTTATGAATTCCATATCACCATGTCCCTTGTTGCAGTGCTCGCCAGCTTCAGCTGATTGTACTAAACTCAAGCTTCAGGGTGATTCAGAACTATCTCCCTCTATTTTGGCCACTGCAGTAGCTGCCCCATTTCTGACTTCTCAGCTGTCCCTCCTTCCACTCAGCAAGTTTTATTTCCTCAGATAAGGCTGGCAGCATGAGTGGATAATACTGGAGTCTATCACTGGATATTACAAAACTGAAAAAAAAAGAGGGGCTACCAACCCATGGCTCTCTGGCTCCCTCATTGAGCTCATGTGCCACAGAGACAATCTGTGGCATAAGGCCAAAGCTACGGGTAAACACCCAGACAGCATTGCCTACAAAACAGCCAGGAACAAATGCACCAAGCTCATTTGAATGGCTAAAGCCTCCTACTACAATGACCTCCTGAAGAAGAGCTGGGGCCGCAGAAGAGTTTTGGGACTCTGCAAAGTCCCTTACAGGAAAAGCATACAGAGCTCCTCCTGAACTAATCATCACCACAACCGAGACTCTTCAGGACTCTAGTGGCATTGCAAATGCTTTCAACAAGGCATTTACAGACCTCAGTAAAGTACAACCCAGAGACTACCTATCACCCTCTACCCATAATCCACCATCTAGCTTGTCAACACATTCCTCACCAATAAGTATTCCCCTTTTCTACTTTAGGCAGCTCCATAAACATGAAACCATTAAAAATGTTACACAGACACTAGGAAAAACTCGGATGGGAAGTGACCTCATTGATACGAAGTTGATAGCTCTGGTTCTAAAAGAGGAAGCTGAACCTATATCTAAAGTGTTCAGTGCCTCTCTAAGGTCAGGTGCCTTCACAGTCAAGTGGAAGGAGGCTCAAGTTACCCCTATCTTCAAGAATGGAGATGCAACCAAACTGTCTAATTAAAGGCCCATCTCTGTCCTCCCCCTTCTACCTAAAGCCCTTGAATGAGTGGTCTCAGACCAGCTCACAGAGTATCTATCCAAGCACAACCTACTCAGTTCCCAGCAGCATGGGTTCATGAGAAACCACTCCACTGTCTCCATCCTGGTTAAATATACCTCCCAAATATACAATGCTTTTGATGATGGATTGACAGTGGGGTCTATCTTTATAGACCTTTCAAAGACATTCAACACTGTCAACCATCAACTCCTACTGTAAAACCTCCTCTCTTTAGGCCTGTCCAGTGATGTGGTGACTTGATTTAACAGTTATCTGTCTTGCAGGACTCAACGTGTCAAAATCAAAGGTAATCTCTCAGAGCCAAGGGTAGTGAGCCTGGGTGTCCCACAAGGGTCTATATCGGGGCCACTCCTCTTCAGTCTCTAGAATCCCCTTACTCACAGAATGCCCAGCGCACATCATGCTCTACGCTGATGATGCGGTCATCTCTGTCAAAGGAAAAAATCAGTCCACGATCTCCAATGAGCTACAAAGCAACTCCCACAGACTTGAGGAATGGTTCTCCGATAAACTTTTGCTCAACTATAAAAAACAAAGAGCATGCTCTTCTCTGTTCAACAGAACAGGATAAAGTCTGGGCCTCTGCAGATCCAGAGCCTAAAAGATGACACACTGGAGCAGATGATCACCTTTAAATATCTCGAGGTTCATCTTGATGATACCCTATCATTTGGAACACGTGTTGACCATGTTGTTAAAACTGCTAATGCAAAACTGTCACCACCGGCATTCTATGATCTCGGAAGCACTGAAACTAGTTACAAGTTGCTCAGTCTTATCCACCATAGACTACAGCCTTGTTATCTATGGGTCCAGCACCAACACTGCCCTCAAAAGGGTAAAAACTACACTTAACAAAGCTTGTCACCTGGTCTTGGGGGTGGATCACTGGACACATATCTGTGCCCTATATCAAGACACAGGATGGCTCCTTCTTCAACATCAGACTGTATACCAGATGTGCCTACCTGCTAAGAAGTCCTTATTAGGGCTCACCCCTAGATCAAACCTCTAGTCTATTCATAACCACACAACCTACTATTATGACCTGAAATGGGGACAAGGGTGGGCTGGTAGTGCCATTTAAGAGAACAACTCAAGCCCAGAGATCCCTTTCCTTCCATGGTCCCAGGTGGCTCAACGAACTCCCTAAGGATCTGATTGGGTGTAGTAAGATCAGCCAATTCAAACCAGGCCTATGAGCCCACTTGGCCCATGAGAATGTCTGTAAATGTTTCCTCAATCCACAACCTCTTTCCTGCACTTGCCTAAACAGGGATCCCTGTCTCCTTTCATACCTCCTTCTTTGGACACTAGTGTAACCTGTTAAAATACTCCTCTTTCACCATTGCCCCCATCTTGCATCTCTCTCCCCCTTTGATATCCCCCTACATCACTCCCCTCTTCCCTCATCCAGCCAACTTCCCTACTTGCAACCCTTCCCTCATTCTGCCAGCGCACCCACTGGTTCTTCCCCCTTCACCAAATTCTCCTTCTCTTCTCCCCTTCCCCCAGTTCTTGCCCATGCTTCTCCTCCTCTCCACACCCTGTTTCCTATGCCATGAGCTGACAAAGTCTTCTCTGGCTGCTTCACTCCACCAAGCAAGTTTTCTTCATGTCATTCTTGTTGTACTCTACACTCACCCTGGAAAGGCCATACATTTCTATCTGCATCTATAATGAAAACAGCTCTCTCCATCTAAGCACTGATTCCTAATCTAGTTATGTTGTGTCCTGGGTGTCCAGGATTAATGATTAACTGCTGCAACCTTTGTATTAATGTGGGCTCTATGTAATTTTGCAATGTATCTTACCATGCAATGTACCTTACCATGCAAACTATGTAACTTTATGTTAACCTATGTTCTATCTGTTCATCTTAGGTATCTATGTAACTTGGAACCTTTGATAACTAGTCTCTGACTCAAAGGTATTAATCCCAATCTGAAATAAATAAATTACAGGCCACAGTAGCCATAGTGGCTTACTGAGAACCTTAAATGGTAGAATGGATGTAGCTCTAAGGTGCCACATGCTGTAATCTCTTCTGTGTCTGTCCCTTTGAGTATTCTGCTTTATAATGTCCTTTTTCCCTTGTTTCTTCTCCTGCTATCTTTCTCCTATATCCTTTCTCTGCTTGATCAACAAACAAGTCTTACTGTTATGCTACCCCTACTCTATCTATACTGCAATTATACCTGAGTATATATCTTGACTGGGAAAAATGGTTTCCTTCAAGAGCAGCTTTCTACCCCAGGAAGTCTCCCCAGCCCCTAACACATCTGGTAGCTTACCTTGACCCCAAATAAGTGTGCTAACTAGTTTTCTTTATTAATAACCACATTTTCAGCAAAAAACACTCATTCAGAACAGCTAACATTTTTTAAGTCAAACTACCTCTGGCTGGAAGCTGCAATACTGAACATAGAATTTGCAAGAAAGCGAGTTGTGCTCACAACAGAGGGAGGTGAACCTTACAATTGTCTTTGGTTTGTAGCAGATATTCTGCAGGTGGAGAATACTTCTAACTGAAAGGTGAAATAAGGAGCTTAGAATTATCAGGAAAAGACAGTCTTTCAAGCAACAGAGGGAGGTGGATCTAGCTTTACGTTTGTTACAATTCTTAAGATTTTCAGTGCAGGAAGAGTTTAAAGCACAGCTGACTTATTTTGGGATTGACTGCTTTCAGAGCACAAACCACCAGGCTGTTTTGGGGCTGGGGAGGTTTACCTTTGTCTGACTTGGATGTCTGGATTTTTCTCTGTTTGATTAGCAGGGTATTTTCTCTGTCAAATTGTTGTGTAGGGTATCTTGCTGACAGGAAGGCACTCATCGCAGTGGTGGGTCAGAGCTCTTAGCTCTTGTTTTGTGAGGGAACAGTTTAGGTCCAACCCCTTCCCACCCCTCACCCCACCCACCTCTGGAAATAGTTCCTTTATACCTGGGGTTCTGACATCATTTCCTCAAGAGTGCAAGGTGCATATCACTTTCATATCCTCTCTAGCACACTGCACTGACAATATAAGCATACACATTGTATAATATATATATTTCTATATAACAAACCAATCACACACACAAAAAAAGGAGATAAACACGTGGGGAGTAGTGCAATGTAATGGCTGTGAGGCAGCAGTCTTCCGGGAGTCTTTCTGGAGGCTGAGATGCTGCCCTATTTGCAGAAAACTCTCTGCCCTGAGGGAGGAAGTTGCCTGTCTTCAGGCCACACTGGACAGTAGTAAGGGAACCTTCCCCCAGGCCACACTGGATGGTAGGAAGGGAACCTCTCCCATCCAGGGAGCACCAGAGCCACCACCACTACCTCAGAGGTTGCGAAGAAGGCACAGGACCACAGTGGGCTCAGGGAGGGTGAGAATGGTGGAACAGAGGCACACCCAGTCAGTTGTTCCACTCCACAATCCATACACCATTCTGTGGGAGCATAGCTCCCCTATGGGTGCACCCACAGAGGAGACTAAGGAAGCTGAGGACAACTGTCATAAGGGAGGAAAACAGGAAGGAGGCAGAGGACACCACAAGGAAAGGAAGCAGCTCCTGGTGGGGGACTCAATTATTAGAGGGATAGAACTGGGGGGAGTAGGGAAAACTGAAGTAAGGTGCCTGCCTGGTGCCATGGCTTGGAGGGACAGGAAGCGCATCCTCTGGATCACGAGAACAGCTACACGGGAGTCTGAGCTGGACGTCACTGTCCACCTAGGCACAAATGACTTGGCTCAACATGAAATTAGACCAGTGCAGAAGGACTTTGTAGAATTGGGGAGGGGCCTAAGACAAGTAGCACACGCAGTATCCTTCTCAGAGGTGCTGCCTGTCAATGGCATGAGTGAGGCGAGGGTACTTTGCACCATGCAGTTTAATGAATGGTTGAAAAAATGGTGTGGAGAACAGGGGTTTGGCTTCATTGGAGACTGGGGTTCCACCTGGAGGGACACCAGCCTATACTGGCAGGATGGTCTGCATCTGTCCAGGAAGAGAACAAGTCTTTGAGCAATCGGTTTAAATGCTTCATTGGCAAGCTTTTAAACTAGTCAAGGGGGAGGCACTGATAAGCAGCAGAAAAATCCCAGCCTCTCCCTACAAAACAGGGTACTAAATGAGAAAAAGACAGAGGCAGAAAGGTCAGTGGGGGATGCTGCAACAGAAGGTAAAGCCATCAAAAAATGGAGAGCATTGAGTACCAATGCCTGTAGTCTGAGTAACAAGCTTCCTGAATTAGTGGCCTTGATGGAGGAGGAACATCTGGATATCGTGGCAGTCACAGAAACATGGTATACACAAAACCATGACTGGGACATAAACATACCAGGATACACTATCTACAGGAGGGACATAGAGGGTAAAAGAGGAGGAGGAGTAGCTCTTTACATAAGGGAAGGAATCAAAGCAACAGAACAAAAGGGAAAACAGAGAGGAGAAGAAGCACTGTGGGTAAATTTGGAGACCGGCAATGGCACCACAATCTGCACAGGGGTTGTAAACAGACCCCCTTCTCAGGGGGAGGAAATGGACAAGGAAATGATAGAAAGTATACTTAGAATGGCAGAAAAAGGGTAGATATTGCTGATGGGTGATCTGAATATGCCAGATGTTAACTGGAGTGAAGTTGCAGCAGCCACTCAAGAGTGGGTTATTCTAGATGCCCTACAGGGGCATGCCTTAGACAACTAGTATTGGAGCCCACCCGAGAGGGAGCAATCTTAGACCTGGTTCTCTCAAATGGAGATGAAGAGAGGATCACAGATGTAGAAGTGGGTAGCCATCTGGGAACTAGCGACCATCGAACAGTATGGTTCACAATAAACACAGCAATAGAGTCAAGCCATACAAAGGCAAAAGTACTGGACTTTAGGAGGGCTGACTTTGCCAAAATGGGTGAGTGCCTAATGAATGCACTAGCAAATGGGCAGGAAGGAGGGGTGGAAGAACAATGGGGAATAATAAAAACTGCCATCACAGAGGTATCAAGCCTTTGGGTGAAGCAAATAAACAAAACGAAACGATGTAAGAAACCACTATGGTTTTCAAAGGAAGTGGCAGTGAAGGTTCAAGAGAAAAAGAAAGCATTCAGGAAGTACAAGGAATTACAGTAGGAGCAGGACAGAGAACTGTATCAGTTAAAGCAAAAGGAAGCTGGGAAGGCAGTCAGAACAGCAAAGGCCCAAACTGAGGAATAGATAGCCAACTCAGTTAAGAAGGGGGATAACACCTTTTATAGGTGCATCAGGGAGCAAAAGAAGACCAAGGGAGGGATAGTGAGGCTTAATAAAGGGGAGAGAGGGTGGGCAGACGGTGACTGTGAAAAGGCAGAGATACTAAACAATATTTTCGCTCAGTATTTACAAAGGAAGAGGGGGAGGTATCTGTAACAAACAGTAGAAACACTCTGGATACAGAAGTTGATACCAGCCCATTTACAGAAGAAAGGGTTCTGAAAGAACTCTTAAAACTGAAGGTGGACAAAGCAATGGGGCCTGATGGGATTCATCCCAGAATTCTAAAAGAACTAAGGGTAGAATTAGTGACACCACTGACTACCCCCTTTAACAAATCATGGGAGGATGGGGTGGTACCCGAGGACTGGAGGAGGGCAGATGTGATTCCCCTTCACAAAAGTGGGAGCAAGGCAGAAGCAGGAAACTACAGACCTGTTAGTTTAACCTCAGTGGTAGGGAAAATGATGGAATCACTTCTGAAGGAAAGAATTGTCGAGTATCTAGAGGCCAGAGGGGTACAGGACCCAAGGCAGCATGGATTCACAGCAGAAAGGTCATGCCAGACAAATCTGATAGATTTCTTTGACTGGGTGACCAAAGTAGCAGATCAGGGAGGGGCTGTGGACATGGCCTACCTAGACTTTGCAAGGCGTTTGACACAGTCCCACAAAAGATTAATATACAAGTTAGCCAGCCTGGGAGTGGGTCCCAAGATGACAGCCTGGGTAAAGAATTGGCTGGAGAATAGGACACAGAGAGTAATAGTAAATGGAGTCCACTCTGAAGAAAGGGGGGTTACTAGTGGGGTACCGCAAGGTTCAGTATTAGGACTAGTCCTCTTCAATGTCTTTATAAGCGACATTGCAGAGGGACTGGAAGGAAAAGTATGTCTCTTTGCAGATGACACAAAGATCTGCAACAGAGTTGATGCACAAGGTGGGGTGGAAAGGATGAGAAGGGACTTGGCAAGGTTAGAGGAATGGTCAAATGTATGGCAGTTTAGATTCAATGCTAAGAAGTGCAAGGTAATGCACCTGGGAAACAAAAACCCAGGGGAAGAGTACAAAATGGGGGGTGAGATACTAACAACAACAAAAATGGAAAGGGACCTGGGGGTAGTCATATCAGATGACTTAAAGGTGGGCAAGCAATGTGAGAGGGCAGTAAGAAGGGCTGGGGGGATACTGGGATGCATAGGGAGAGGCATCACCAGTAGAAAACTGGAAGTTATTATCCCTCTGTACAGACAGCTGGTTAGACCCCATCTGTAGTACTGTGTGCAGTTCTGGAGACCCAATCTCTACAAAGACATAGACAGGATGGAAGCTGTCCAGAGGAGAGCAACTAAAATGGTGCAGGGTCTGCTCTGGAAGACATATGAAGAGAGACTTAAGGAGCTTAATATGTATAGCCTTGAGGAAAGGAGGGAGAGGGGGGACATGATAGAAACTTTCAAGTACCTCAAGGGAATCAACAAAGTCCAAGAGGGTAGCATCTTTCAAAAAAAGAGGTGTGCAAGAACAAGGGAGCACAATTTGAAGATAGAGGGAGGGCGGCTCAGAGGTAATTTAAGGAAGTATTTTTTCACAGAGAGGGTTGTGGATGCGTGGAACAGCCTTCTGGAGGAGGCTGTGGAGTCAAAAACAGTGGTGGAATTCAAGCATGCATGGGACAGTCATAAGGCAATTCTAGGGGGTTGGGGTAGGAAGAAGTAGGCTGCTGGTTAACTAGGATCTGCAGCTTATCCATTAGGTAGGGAAATGGGCAGACTGGGTGGGCCAAGCGGTCCTTATCTGCTGTCAAATTCTATGTTTCTATGTTTCTATAATTTTGCCCCTGTAGCCCTGCAGCCAAAATACCCCAACTTCTTCAATCAGAGAAACGCCCATGCTGGATAATAAATACAAAGTATCCCCTCTTTTTCTTAAATGGTCGCTGTATCTGGAACTGTGCTTTTACTGCCCCTGGTACATGTTAACATTTATTGCCTTGTATCTCTCTTGCCCTGGTACTTAATCGAGACCTCCTGTTTTCTGTGGTTTTACAGCACACGGCAATTGCTGCAGAAATCAAGGTCAGCTGCATCATTTTGATCTGGCCTCAAAATTTGGGTCTGTCCACAGAAACTGCCCTAGTGTATTAGATAGAAACAACCACCACTTCATTCTGCCCATTGCTCTACCTGGCTGTAACTTCATAAGAACTAAAATTCACCTCTGATTCTCTCAGCCCTTCAAACCCTCCCCAACCAACCCTGAGAGCCCCATTGAGTCGCCCTATTTTTCATAATACCACCCTTTTCTGGTCAAAGGCAGCTTAATGATCCATTGCCTTTTTCTATCACTGCTAATGGGCCAGAACAGAATGCTTTTTCCTCATTCCAGTAGTGCTTTTTGGGGCCCAAAGGGGACTGAGGCATGAATCCAGCATTTGAGTGCAGCAGTAATAGGAAGCAGTGGGGGATCATCCTATAGTGTTGAACCAAATGAAAGTGGCAATATAAGAAACAGAGTAACTCAATGAGGCTTTGGTTGGAATGACTTTTGAGGATAAGATATGTAGGGTAGGTTTTTCTTCTTTTATGAAGGGGCAGAGTAATGTCTAAGAGGTGACCTTACAATATTTTGAGGAAGGAAGAGGCAGATGATCATTGTATAGCACTAGACTGGATAATGATAAATTTAAAACTACAAAGTCACTCATTGGCACTGTCAAGGCTATTTAGGAAGGTGGTGGGGCTGAGGCAGGTGGGGATGGTTTTATCTGTTTAAAAACCAAGAGTGAGAAAGTGCTTGCTGGGGCAGATAGGGCACTTTGCAAGCTGTATGGGATTAAATCCGAGATGTGGCTGTGGATTGGGCTAGGAGGTTGCTAAACTGATGAATTAGCTTTGTTGCCTGGGGGAGACAAATGTGAATTACAGAAAAAGAAAGCGAAGGGACAATTAAGTAAACATGATTGTTGGTTCAGGAAAAGAATGTGAGAATACTGGATAGACTGACAAAATTAAAAAGAAGAAGCCAAGGTAGGAAAAGTGAAAAGCTAAAGATTATTTATGCAGAATATAGGAACTAAATAAGGAAAGAGAGAAACAATCAGAGATATGGAGAAAAAAAAACACAATGTCTGCAGATGACATATTTTTTAATTGTTTTAATATTGTTGCTTTGGGACAATATTATATTGGCACAAAATGGAAGGGAGGATGAGGGATGTATGGGCAAGACAGGTTTAAAGCTCACTGCATCTCAATTAAAAAGGTCACTGAGTGATAAGTCGATTTACCCAGAGAACACCAATGCAGCTTCAAAGGTGTCTTTGTTTTGTAAAAAAAAGAACGTACATAGCTTGACCTTTCAATACAGTAGTCCGTGTAATAAATTAATTATTTTAGGATAGGACTTACTTAAGTGACTGAATCAAATTTTGGTTTTATGTAAGTAAAGGCCCTATCTGTTACAGTTTCCAAGTCTGATGGCCAGTCCCAGTGTATCATCATTCTGTGATGAAATTGTCTGGGGATCAATGAAAATACCATCCTGTTTCCTTCCTGGGGTAGGTGGTTGGGCTATTATGTGCAGGGGTGGACTACACTGGATTTTTATTTTTGCAGTTAATCTTTTTATAGTATATGGTTAGGGTTTATTGTGGATGGAAAATGATGGTTTTCCAAATCCTGTTGTAGGACAGTTCAAAGGTCAAAAAAGTTGTTGCACTATCGTTCTGACGTCACAACGATAGTACAACTACTTAACCTTCAACTGTTTCCCGATTGGCTGAAACATTGTTTTTTCAGAAAATACTGTACAGCATGACGGCGCTGGTAAGTGAGCGATTGAGCACAAGCTTTTCAGATAATTTGAACATGGACTGCCATAGTCGGCACCCTGTTTCCAAACTTTCAGTTTGTCAGCAGTTTTTTTTTTTTTTTAAATAAATCAGTGGTCCCTCTGTACAAAGCTAAGCTGGACGACAGTGAGCAATGGTACCTTCAGGGTCAGCAGTGTAGCATAACTGCAGCGAGAACTAGGAAAAAACAACAGTGTCTGGACAAGGTACAGAAACTAACAAATCCTTGTGAAATTAATGTGGCGCAGTTTATGGGGAATCATATACTATACAAAATAACATAGGGAACTGTGCACGTCAAGGCCGTGTTTCCATCTTGGGTGTTTAATGACATCATAGGGACCTCTCGAGCTTCGCTCTCAAGGTCTATGATGTCATCAAAACCCTCAATGGGAACACAGCCTTGCTGTATACAGTTCCCTATCCATTATTCTATATATTGTTTTTCCACGTTTTCAATTGTACAACACAGGTACAGACAGATACAACATATAGAGATTTCCTCACATGACAATAAACAGGTCAAAAAGGATGTTGCATATTTTTTGTGTAATCATTGCATAGCATTCACATAAAATGCAATTTACTATAACAGCAGGTATGTACTACTGTTAGGCTTCCAACACATAGTGACAAGAAGGCAGTACAGGCATTATTGAACTAGAGCGGGTATTTACATCTGAAGCTGTGTACAGTATTGGGGATCCTAGGCTTGGGGGAAATAAGATCTCTGATATTTCAGTTTCAAGGGGGTCTTAAAAGATCTTTGTTCTGTGGTGGATTGGGAGGGCATCCTTTTAAAGATATGTAGAAGCAAAAGGGGGCCCCTCTCTCTAGAAACACAGTAGTGGTACCTGCTGCAAAACGGGACATTTTAGTGAAATTGGCCAATTTCTCCATGGACATTAACCAGCCCTGAAAAGTGGGCATTATGGTAGACCGCCAGTTTCTCAGTAATGCTCTTTTAATCTCTACAGAGGTCTGTATCAACCACAGTTAGTATTGATAAGGCAGCTTTACGTTTTTATGGAGGAGTCCCAGTATCCACAGGGAAGGTGACTGTGGCAGAGTGCTGTTTAAAATTCTGGAGCAACCTATTATGATCTTCCCCCAAATGGGGCGGATTGGGGGGCAGCGCCAATGAATATGAAGAAGGTCTGCACCCTGCACTCTGCATCTCCAGCAACTGTCCTCTGGTATTAGCCCCATTGATTTTAATTGAGTTGGGGTGCAGTACCATAAGTGTTGCACTGTATTCTGTGTCATGAGACTATGGGGGTTAGAGCAGGCCTTTTTGGTAGCAGCCCAGCATGTAGCCCAGTCTTCATCTGATAAAGGAGTGTGGAGCATTTCTTGCCACTTACTCTGAGCTCTAGTGGTGGGGTCTGGGGCTGAGTCCCTAAGTTTTTGTATATTATACCAGCTAGGACTTTCGACTTTTGTTGCCAGCTACCTAGAGGGGGAGGAGGGAGTTGCTTTTTCTTCTGTTGGCTGCAGGTTTGGCATGAGCAGGCCTTATGTAACCAAGTAGTGTAAGCATGCCTCAGTTGAAGGTATTTCCAAAAATCTTGCTGGGGTAGTAGATATCTTTCTTTTAAAGAAGAAAATGAGTTGAGAGTGAGATTGTCAGAAGTAAGAATGTCTTTTATCCTAATAATCTGATTGCTCTTCCATTGAGGTCAATTTTCAGGTTTCCCTTCAATTAGCTAGTTAGGATTATTCAAGAAGCATACCAATGATTCAGGGCTTGTACATGATTTGGTGATTAGACAGATTTTATGCCAGGCTCTATGTGCATTTTGAATAACCAATCCACTTTCTCAGGAAACTGGGCAGTGGCACTCCCAGATAGGCTGACAAATTAGTCCCTAGGCTTGTTTGGGCCCAGGTCTTGGAATATATGGCAAGTTCTAGCTACCAAAAAAGCATAGGCATAGAGATGGAAATTAGGGAGCCCCCATCGCCCTTTGTTCCATGGAGCTCTTAATTTTACCCTACTGTATCTTGGCTTAGCAGTGTCCCACAAAAAGTTGCCTATTATGGAATTTAGTTTTTGTAACCATTTGCCAGGAAATTCTAGAGGCAGGTGGGACATGAGATAAAAGATTCTTGGGGCAACCATCATCTTTACTGCAGCTATTTTCCCTGGCATGGTTAGGTTAAGGTGTTTCCATCTTTGCACCTCAGATTGTAAAGAGCAAATAGAGGGGAAAGATTTTTGTCCATAAGGGTCTGTATATTTGAGGATATAATCAATCCCAACTATTTTATGCCCTTTGTGGCTCATGCTAGGCTGGTGTTTGCTAGCATATGTGGAGAGGTGACTGGGTTTAGTGGGAGTACCTCCATTTTGTTAGTGTTAATGCGAAGACCTGATATCTTTGCAAAGGAGTCAAGTAAGGACAGGACTGAGGGTAAACTAGCCTGCAAGTCTTTAGTTAGGATGAGACAGTCATCCGCATAAAGCATAGTGTGAGACGTAGTCCCGCCTAGCTTCAGGCCTTGTATGTTTGGGTGCTCTTTGATAGCACATGTTAGAGTTTCAATCGCCAGAACAAAAAAGCATTGGTGACAAGGGGAATTCTTGTCTAGTTCCCCTGTACAGGCAGAATGGTTCAGATCGGGTACTATTATTGAGGACCCTTGCAGGGGGGTTAGTGTATAGGGTTTTAACCTAGGTGCTAAAAATCGGGTCAAAGTTGAGGTGCTGCAGGGTAGCATGTAAATATTCCCACTCCACTGAATCAAAAGCTTTCTCAAAATTGACTGTAATGGCTGCAGCTGGGTGGGAATCACCAATGCTCCCTGCAGTAAGGTTACTAACACTTGAAGATGGTCTGCGCTTACTCGGCCTTTAACGAACCCCACTCAGAAAAGATGAATTAAGTTGGGAAGCACTTTTTCTAATTGAGCTGCTAATGCTTTAGCCAGAATTTACATATCAGCATTTATGAGAGAGATGGGCCTGTAGTTAGAGGGGAGAGATGGGTCCTTCCCCTCTTTGGGAAGTATGGTTATTATAGCTTCTTTCAGAGTGCTAGGGAGTCCCCTTTCATTCAAGGCCTCTTGCACCATGTTGAACAGAGGAAGGGAGACAGTATCTTGAACCAGTCTATACATATCTACAGGGAAATCATCACCTCCTGAAGTTTTTTGTGGGGCCAGGTTTTTGATTGCATCTCTGATTTCAGGCTCTGTCAATGGAGAGTCCAGAAGTGCCCTTTGAGAATCAGAGAGATGGGGCATATTTAGGTTGGTGACAAAGGCTGCTTATTTTTGTGCACCCAATTTAATGTGGGTGCTATAGAGTGTCTTGTAGAACTCCAGCATAGTCTGATTTATCCCTGTTCTGGTGACCTGAGGCTGTCCTCTTTTGTTCTGTAACTGAGCTATGTGTCTTTTAGCCTGGTGTTTTTTCAGCCTGAAGGCTAAGAGTTTTCCTGATTTGTCCCCTTGAGCCTAGTATTTGCATTGCATCCTTTGGATCTGTAATTCAGTTTTTCTAGTGGCCAGACTGTTTAACTGTACCCTGATTTTTACAATCTCATAGGTTAGGGAGCGGGACATAAGCCTCCCTGGGTTTGTTTTTTATAAGGACTCTTTGGCTGCCAATAGCTGCTCTAAATTTGCTGCTTCCATCTCTCTTTTCTTTCTGTGGTATGAGGCATAGCAAATTATTTTCCTCCTTAGGGTAGCTTTAAAGGCCTCTCAGATGGCTGCACAGGATGCTGTCCCCAGAGGGTTATCCGCGAAGTAGTTCTGAGTTTCTTTTGACACCCAGGTTTTGAAATCAGGATCCTACAGCAATAGAAGGTCAAGGTGCCATGTAAGGGATCTTTTTGGGGTAGAGCTGTCCATTAAGGCCATCAATAAATTGCATGATCAGAGAGGTATAAAGGGGCGATTTTTGTATCCACCACCTTTTGTGATATCTGGGGAGAGGTGAACCAGTAGTCTAGCCTACTGGCCATCTGTCTGGGAGCAGAAAAATAAGTGTAATCTCTGTCAGTCAGGCGTTGGAGTCCCTCCAGATATCCTGTAGGGTATGTAAGTTGATTAACTCTTTGACAGCCAGAAGTGATTTGATGTGTGGCTCTTGCTTTGAATTGTATCTGTCAACAAAATAGTCAGCTGTGAGGTTCATGTCACCCCCCACTATGATCTCTGTGTTACTGTCTGTAAAGTCTGAGTGTGCTTGGGAGATCTCATGAAAAAAGTCAGGGAGGTCATTGTTTGGGGCATAAACATTTACAAGCACCATTTTTTTATTGTATATGGTTTTATTGATTGTAACTTTTAAGATTACACAAACACATGGTGCAGTCATTATGCTCATACATGCAAATCTTCTTAACACACAGAGTCTGTACAATACAGTACCATACACCAAGTATGTACTCTTGCTCAATTACATATATGATTCCAGCATATTATACTCTTTTTTTTTTATAGCTGCCATCAACATAACCATGTCCATGGGGCTCAGTGCTCTCATCTGTCACCTAGTTTCTACGCTCACCCAGAAAAGCTAATTAAAAAAAGGATCTCAGTAGAAAACTGCAAAAAGGTAAGGGGGAAGACGGCACGTTGGGAGGCTAGTAAAAAAGGAAAAAGGGGGAGGGGGACAGGGAGTAAGCTCATGTGTCTTTTATTCTAGGGTAAACTTGGTATTTCCAAAAATTCAGACCTCAGATATGGTCCCCACTTTGCTTGAAAAGCTCGTCCATTGCCAGATTGCAAGAGGAAGGTTTTTCAAAAAACGATAGATGAGCCACCGCTGCATGCCACATTGTTCTGCTAGGTATTGAAGGTTGGCACCAATGCATAAGTAGGAGCCGCTTAGCTTCCAAGATAACCGAGACAGTCCAATACTGAGCCAGCTTGGGGAGGATCCCCATAGAAGGGGGTGAAGATATCACCCAATAATACAGTAGAGGCATTCAAGGTAATCTGGGTATTACAACCTGTGAGATGTCTTTGATTACCATGTCCCAGTAAGTGGTAAGGGAAGGGCAGGACCAAAGTATGTGCTCGATGTGGGCCCCAGGTTGCGAGCACTGCCAGCAGTGGCTATGGTTAGGTAATCCCTGCTTATGCAATACCTCGGGTGTGCGATACCAAAACAGTAGGATTTTCAACTGTATGAAATGACTATTTGTGTCTTTATGGGATGTGTGTATAGTCTTAAAGATAGAGAGCCATTTCTCGTCTGCTATCTCTACCCCTAAGATTCCTTCCCACTTCTGTCTACATGATTGTGTAGGGTCCTACTGCGAGTCTCTCAGGGTTTGATAGAAGAAGCCTATTAGGCCTCTTCTAGTCTTGAGGGTGGGCAAATTGTTAAGCCATTGCCACTGTTCCGTGTCCCCATTAGTGCTAAGAAGGGGTGTCAGAGCACTGCGAAGTTGTAGATACTGCCAAAAGTCTTTTTTAGGTAGTGCAAATTGCTCCTGCAGTTGCGCAAAGGGTGAAACAAGCTTGGTACCTGGAGTGAGAACATCTGAGATTGTACTGACCCCTAGGTGTCCCCAGGACACACAGTTCACCACTGCACCTTCAATTTGGATGAATGGGTTATTCCATAGTGGGGCAAATTAAATCGGTGGGCACCAAACTTGTGTGGACATATGAGACTTAGCAAACAGTGTTTTCCAAGCCCTAGCAGTTTCTATGATAGTAGGGGGGAGTGCCCCATCCCTACAGGGGTGCGAAGTCAATAAGTTATAGAGGGTTTCAGGGCCACTGACTGCCTTCTCCAACTGGACCCATAGAGGAGCATCTGTGTGCTAATTAACCAACCATCTGGTCGCTTGCGCCACCAGACAAGCCAGTTGGTAGCCTTGGAACCAGGGCATACCAAGACCACCTCTAGCCCAGTGTGCCCTAGTTTTTAGTCTACTCTACCTTGGTGCCTTATTATCCCATAAGAAATTAAAGGCCAATTTGCTACTGACTGGAAAAATTTAGGGGAAAGACGCAGGGGCAGGTTATTAAACAGGAAGATGAGTCGGGGTAGAAATAACATGCATATCGCTGCGACTCTGCCTGGTAGTGATAAATTGAGTTTGTGCCATCTCTCCACCTCGGTGGTCAGTTGGGTGTAAAGGGGGGAAAACTGACCATTTCAAGCGCTGCCCAATTGTACGTAATTTGGATACCCAAATAATTAAAGCCGGATGCTGCCCAGGTCAGTTCAGTGCCTCGAGTGCACTCGTTTGTGCAGTGGGAATTCAGTGGTGCTATACTTGTTTTTTTGGGTTTGATTGTGAGACCTGACAGCTGAGCAAACTCCTCCAGTACCTTGAGAACATCAGGGATTGCTTGCTGTGGATTGGTAAGTGTCAGAAGAAGGTCATCCGCGTAAGCCATGGCCACATAGGTTTGGTCTGCCACCTGAATTCCTTGTATAGCTGTGTGAGTGGCAATAACCTGAATAAGGGGGTCCAAGGCCATCAAAAATAGCAGTGGAGAGAGGGGGCAGCCCTGCCTTGTACCCCTATGGAGGGGGAAAGGGGGTGAGATCTCACTATTCATGAGGATGCATGCCCTGGGGGAAGTACACAGAGTAAGTATCCACTGTTTGAAACTAGGCCCAAAACCATATTTGCCCAGAATTTCATGGAGATATCCCCATTCTACGGAATCAAATGCTTTGGCAAAATCTATTGCCAGGGCTACCATGGGTAGGGGGGCCCTACACGCAAACCACGTAATATTGAGCAACAGACAGGTGTTGTCCACATCCGTTTTCCCTCTCATAAATCCTGCTTGTGCCGGGTGGATAATTGCAGGGAGTACCTCTATTAGCCTAGTGGTCAGAGCTTTAGCTAATATTTTGGTATCCACTGAGAGCAAGGAAATTGGGGGAAAATTCACACAATCCAGGGGGTCAGAGGATTTTTTTTGGCAGGAGTGTGATGAGTGCATCCCTCGTGGATGGAGGTAGAAGGCTCTTGTTATGGGAATCTTGCAGGACCAATTGTAGAGAGGAGAGTATGTCAGATCCTAAAGCCTGGTACAACTCTACAGACATGCCATCCAGCCCTAGAGCCTTCCCATGTGCCAAATTGTGAAAGTACTATTCGTAGTTCCTCCCACGTTAGAGGGGCATCCAGATAGCCCCTTTGTTCAGCAGACAGAACAGGCAGCTGGGTATTCTGGCAGAACGCCGACAGTCGCCGGGGCAGATCTGCAGGGCTAACTGTAGTGTGAGATTGGTACAAGGATTCATAAAACACGAGCATTGTGTGGTTAATTTCCTTTGGGGTAGATGTAACAGCACCCGACTCCGTGCATAATGAGTGGAGCCTTGTGACAGCTTGTTGCTTGCACAGACGGAAAGCCATCAACTTCCCGGATCTCTCCCCATTGGCCCAAAAATTCTGCTTGGACCTCAGAATAAGCCACTCAGTTTTTTTGCTGTAGTATGGTGTTGATCTGATATTTGAGACTGAGAATATTACAGTAAAGGGTGTTGTCTATATTGGTCTGAGAGATTAACCTTGAATGAACGTTCCAGCTTGGCTAGGTCTGTCTGCAGACAAAGCAACTTGGCTTTGTGAGCTTTGTCTTTGGTGGCCACAAAAGCGATGATATGTCCCCTCAGGACTGCTTTAAATGCATCCCAAACTATGCTGGGTGAAACTCCACAGTTTGAGTTTAGGGCGAAGTAGTCCTTTGTCGCCTGTGATAACATAGGGTCCCTAAATAGCAGTGGGTTGCAGCGCCATCGCACTTTGCATTCTGTATGTTTAAAGAGGGCATATGCAAGCCAGACCGGTGAATGGTTTGAGATCATTATTGAACCGATCCCAGTGCCCATGATGTCCTTTGCGGCTATGTTATTAACTATCCAATAATCTATGCGGCTATGCATTTGGTGGGGGTGAATAAAACATGCAGTCCCTGCCCATAGGGTGTTCCCTATGCCAAACATCTATTAGTGCCCATTCCTCCTGCAAATCCCGGAGGGATTGTCTAGCTCTGGGGGCGGCCCACTGCGTAGGGATTGATTTGTCTAAGAAAATGTCATCCACCAAATTGAAATCGCCACCTAGCAGTATGGGAAGTGGGGGATCGTCAGGTTGAAGATCTGAAATTGCTTGACTCACAGCTGGAAAAAAATCTGTGTGTGTTCACCATTAGGGGCATATAGGTTACCCAAAATCAAAGAACCCTCGGTTGTATGTAGCCGTACCAGCACCCATCTACCCTTTCTGTCTTTTTTAAAGCCATCTATTTTCCAGTTAGAGGCATGGTGGATGAGGATAGCAACCCCCTTAGACTTGGTAGGGGGAGCACTTGCCACTATTTCCCTCACCTAGGCTTTCTTCAACCACATAGTCATCTTTTCTAAGAGGTGGATTTCTTGCAAGAGAGCTATATCCACCCGCAATGATTTTAGGTATTTTAAGACCTTAGTTCTTTTGACAGGGTGGTTGAGCCCCTTAACATTCCAAGATACTCACTGAGGGGTCTGGGATGAGGAGGGAGACAATACCATTTCAGGCTGGAGAGAGACAAAAGGAGTACTTACTGTGCCGCTGGGAGGGGATAGAGAATTGTAGTTGTGGTATAGCAGTGGAATACAATACCCTATGTGAAGCAACACGGTTAGTCAAAGCAAACAGGTGAGTGGAGATGACAGCATTGCCAGGAACCTCCTTACAACCTTAGCTTGGTGTGTGGAATGACTGCAATGAAATGATCAGAAAAATAACAACAATTAGTAATCAAACTAATAGGACCAAAACAGAGGTCCAATGAAACAATTAACCTGTTGGCACTAAGTGCGCCCTATCTAATCTTAACACTATGAGAGTGGAGATTATTGCAATTGAGGGTATATCAATCACCCTTCTGCTATGCTAACTCCAACACTCAGCATGGGGTTAACTAATATGGGTGGTCACACAGGCAGAGTCAGCCCATAGCAAGTGACCATCCGAGGTCCGTCACTTCAGCTCCATGGGGGGGAGCACCTCCCTATGTCAGCAAAACAAAGTTGCAGGTAGTACTGAGTGGAAATGATCCAGAATCAGCTAGACCGGAGGTACAGAAAAAAAAAAGGGTGGGGGGAGTGGGGACAACCCTCTCCCGGCCTTGGAGGAATATAAGGCTACTGTATCCAAAAAGTGCATGCTTGTCCTAAATCGTGAGTTTAATTGTGAGCATTGGAGGGAAGAAAAGGGAATAACACGGGGGGGGGGCAATGGGAAGTATCCCTCCTTAAATAGCTTGCAAGGTATCCTAGCACCTTACACCACAATATCATCATTTGCAATACATGTTCTAGCAGTTAGCAATTACGATTAAGATCAGGTAATGCAACCTTTGGCCAGCTTGGGGGATCCCCGACGAGGGGAAGTAGAAGAGGTCACAGAAGGTTTAGCTGCTGCTGCGGCAAAAGAGATCATTCCAGGTTTCACCGTTACAACAGTATCCATTGCTTCCATAAATGTAGAATCTGGAATGTCCGACCAGTCCGCTTGATGTTCTACATCTGGTCCTCTACTAGATGCTTCACTAAGGAACTCCAAGTCTGACAGATGCGAAGGGTCTTCTCTGGCAATTTTGGCTGGTGGAACCTTACTTGGTGACTGCTGGTGCCCACTCCTTGTCCACTGTTTAGCTTTTGAAAAGGAGGAGTCTGATTGCTGGTTCAGGGGTGTAGCCAAGGAGTTTGACTGAGTATTTGGGGATAATGTGGAGACCTGGGTTCTCGTGGTGCCGTTTCAACCCAGGGAATTGCCAGAGGGTTGCACCGGTCCCACAAAAACAGAGTCCCTGGGTATGTTGTACCCTGCAAGATAGTTCCTAGTTGAGGTTGGGGTTTGAGATGGGTCCCAAAGCCTTTTGGAAATGGCAGTTGGAAACTGAAGAGTAGGCCACACACGATTAAGCCAGCGCTCCAACTCAGCTGGATACCCCACCATAACTTCATGGCCACCCTTGGACACCCAAACCCTGGTGAGATTTTTAAATTTAAAACAGAAATCTTGTTGATACAGCCATCTCTTAATGGGGCCAAAAGCCCTTCTTTTAGCAGCAGTCTCATGCACAAAGTTTCTATAAAACTGTATAGGTGTACCTTGCCAGTGTAATTCTCCCAAGTCTCTAGCTGCTCTTAGGATCCTTTCCTTGGTTGAGTAGTGTAGCAAGTGTGCCACAATTGGGCGAGGTGTTTCTATTTGCTTATTAGGCTGGGTAGTGACCCTGTGAGCCCTTTCAACTTCAACCGGGCCGTGCCATCTCTCTCCCAGCATCAGCGGTATATTTTGGTTTAAGAAGGTCTTCATCGCTTGCCCCTCTACCCCTCTGGTAGGCCAATAATTCTTATGTTATTATGGCGGTTCCTGTTTTCATGATCTTCTGCCCTATTCCATAGCACTGCCAGGTATTCCTCATGTTGCTGCAGTCCTTGCCAAACTTGCAACTGAAATGCTTTGCCTGTTTCAGCCTTTTGCTCGAGCACATTTACTTTATCTTGGAGATGCTTCACTTCTTTAACAGTGCCCTCAAGAGACAGACTGATGTCATCTACTCTGGAGACTAGCCTCTCCAGTAACCTGGTGATATGCTGTAGCAATTCCCCCATATTTATCAGTCGATCCTGTTTGCAGGGATCCCCTGAAGCCATGGTATTGTTTTGCAAGCTCATCCTGATCCTCAGGTAATCAGAGCCATACCACGAGTAGTAGCACTTCTCACTGAGCCGTTCCGGTCGTGATCGCCATTGGTATTATGCAATGCAAGGTCGCCAAGTGCCAGGATATTGGGAAACACTAGGATCTTAGTCTAGGCCCGATCGGCCTACTAATAGCTGAGAGAGAGCTCGTGGAAACACGGTGCAGGTTATGTATATAATTTGGCCCAAAATCCACATAAGAACTGCGCTGTCTGGGAGAAGTAATGTCACCCATTCACAGAGTCACTGTTTTTGGTGATGACTCTAAGGGGTTGCAGCGATGGAGCTCGGATAGTCACTGTATAGGTGAGAGCTCTCGTTCTAGGCTGCCATCTTCCCGGTGGCCAGACCACGCCCCCCCCCCCCATAAGCATCAATTTATCTGTTGAAGTAGAGACTTTTGCCATCACCTAGGGCCCATTCTTATCTTTTTTGTGGCCCAATAATGACCAGTTTAATTTCTTATGACATAGAATTGAAATCCCACATTTGGCAGACTGTGCAAAGCTATGTACTTTCCAACCCACCCATTCCCGTACCAGTTTGGTAGCTTCAAGATTCGATAGTTTGGTCTCCTGTATGAAGGCTATCTGTGAGTTAAGCTGTTTCAGTCTCTTCCGAATTTTTTTTTTCCTTTTAATAGGAGAGTTTAGGCCTCTTACATTCCAGAAGATGGCTGTGGTCACTCTGTTGTTAGTCACTGGGAGATAGTATAATTACAGAAATAGACCCTATACATGAGAAACCAATCCTGTCACCTCTGGCTACTTTCGGGTCTTTCAAACTAGTACAAGTTCTGAACAAAATGATCAACTGATCCCCGGCCCTCCCTTGTCACCCAAGTTCCCTAGTTTCTATACTAGTTTCTACTTGGGAAGGCAGTGCTATATTGATGTACATGTAAGAAACATTCCATCTAGTCAACAACAGTATAAGCTGTACATGCAACATCCTAACAGTAAATACAAAATGTAGCTGTATTTGCGGTTTAAGTTTGGAAGGTACTATTCATATCTGCCCGATAGGTCTTGTTAGACAGCACCAATGGCATGGGTAGCATTCCGAGGTAATATGAATAATAAACAAATGAACCAACTGTCTAAACAATAACATTTGAACTTTATCTAAAACAGTTACTTGAAATGATTTGGGGCCCGTGGCTTCTATATGGTATAAGGAACAGTAGAAAGGGGGTGGGTGGTCCTCATCTTCCCCTGCCTAGAGGTGGGGGTATGTTTCTTCCCAGTGCTGTTCAGGGGATGGGGGGAGTGATTTGTGAGAAGGTGATCACCACAAGATGCTGGGGGGGATGAGGGACATAAGGGTCATCTATTGGTTTTTCTTTGTGCTTTATAGCTACAGAGTAATGAAACCTGGCTGTCTGATCAGCTGGGTACTCCATGCTGAGTGAGCAAGAGGACAATTATACCCTAGTGACACCTTTTTAGGGTCTCTTTCTACAGATCTCGCCACTATTGGGGCAAAGTGTGGGCATAGGGAACCTCAAGGGATTAAGCTGTGAGCCCTGCAGGGTGTCACAACAACACTCAGGGCCAACTGCTGTAAAGTAGGTTAGTGTGGAGCATTGTTAGGAGTATTTGGGGCCAAAGAGTGAGAAAAATGGCATTACAACCTAAAATATGCCCCATTTCACACACCTGATGAAATGCCACATTATCAACGGCCTGTATCACCATTGTCCCAGTCCACTGATAAATACATCAGCAGATGCGGCATGTCCATCATCAACAGTGTCTCATACATTGGCAAGGTAGCAGCCTGTTCTGGTGTGGTACCAAAGAGGTGGGGTCTTCCCCATAGAAGCATCAGGCAAGCAAATGGATATTGTTAGGAACTGAGGAGTAATGTTCTTACAAAGACAGTTAATCCCAGTGCTTCAAAAGATAGGTTGTGTGATGCACCATGCTGTGTACACTTTACTAAGCAGTAGGAGCGCATCAAGAAACCCCGCATTATGTCTCAGCCTCATGGCATATAAACAGGAACTCTGAGGTGGTAGAGACAAGTGCCAGAGCTTTTCTCCGTAGGAAAATTACAGTTTTAAATCCCCAATGAGGTTAATTCTCTTAAGAGGCTCACTGTACCATAGATGCAGTGTACATTACCCTAGATTGGACAAAATTTCACCTTAGCACAGAAGTTGGCTCCTCATCCACATTCCCTGGCTCACTAGGGTCTCGCTGATCCTCGATGCAGTTTTCCCACTCTTGGCACCATGGAGTCCAGTCAGGAGGAAGTTCATCAGTAGCTGCAGGAATTAGGACTGGATGCTCCATTTCTGTAGTGAGTTTTTAGGGTTGAGGGAGGCAGATCTTGCAGGGGAGAAAAGTGGTTGCTTGTTTTGATTGTGGCTTTTCCAGGCAAGACACTACTAGCATCAGAGAGCAGTTGGAGCCGGTGCCGGCTTCTGGATCTGTTCCTGCGTGGTGGGGTTTTCATACCTGAAGACTGCTTTGTCTATTTCTTGGGTCTGCCATGCTGCACTTTCTGCCATGGCTCCTCAGGAAAGGTGTTATTCTGTATCAGTGGGCTGTGCAGGTCTGGTGTCTCAGACGTTATTTCCATGGGTTGCCTAGAGGAGCTCTGTGGTTCTTTGCGCAGATGTCCCAAGGCCTTCGCATTTCTTTGAATGTCTGTGAGGAACATGTCCACTTCGCTAGGGGAGTTAAAGGTAATATATTCCCCATTATACATCACATGAAGATGAAGCATAGCAGGGTAGCGGAGGGCAGCCAGAATGTTAAGCTGATACAGTTGTTTTTTGACAGCGGCATATGCCCTCTGCTTCTTAGATATTTCGGAGAAGTCTTGGTAGATTTGAATAGAGTGTCCTTGCCATTCAACATTTTTAAGCTCCCTGGTAGGTCACAAGAACAGTTCTTTAACAGGATATTGAAAGAACTTCACCAAAATGGGCCTTGGTCTGTCCCCAGGAGGGGGTCTGAGGGCTAAGCTCCCATGTGCCCTCTCCAGTTCTGGTGGGGCCAGGTTGTTGAGATGCAGCATGTCTGGCAAAGTAGTGTGGAGAAATGCCACCATGTCTCATCCTTCCATCCCTTCTGGAATGTCCACTACTCTAATGTTGCTTCTTCTGGAGTGATTCTCCATATCATCCATTTTATTCAGGAGGTAATTTATTTGCTGTTGTTGTTCTTGTCATATGGCTTGATGTTGGTGCAGTTGCTGGCTTGGCTGTTGGACTACTTCCTCCATTTTGAACACTCACTGAGCTACCAGCTGTAAGTCTGTGTTAGTTTTAGTGGTAGTCAATTTCAGCTCAGCAGTGAGTGTCCTGAAGAACTTTTGTTAACACTTGTGGTAGATCTGCAAACTCGAGGCAGAATCCAGGGAGAGTGCTGAGCTTGCCATGATGCATCAGGGATACCCCCTCCAGGCGGGTGACGTGTGGAGCTTTTTGTCAGATGATGATTTGGCTGGATAATCAGCACTACGCCTGGACTATGCATTGGCACCATGAGGAGTTCTGGGCCTTTTGCGAGGGAAAGGAAAAAAGGTTGTATTTACTTTTCTCAGGAAGTTGAGGTCCGATTTGTTCAATGCCAGTAGCAAATTGTAGCCCAGCTCTTCCGGTCACTGGTTCAGCTTTTCAGGCTCCTTCCAGGGTCCATGATTCTGTCAGATTTTTAAAATTAGCCACCATGGGTCCTCTCACTTAAATTTAATATGTTTCCATAATGGATGCTAGACTCCCCCGACTACACTGGATTTTAAAACTGAGATCAGGCAAAGCTGTTGGTGATGGGGCAGCATAATGTAAGGAAGAGGAGAGAGGAGAATCCTACTGCCATTAGGTCCGGGGAGAGCATCTACTACCACTAAGGGGGAGGAGAGACAGAGAGAGAGAGAGAGAGAGAGAGTATTGCTGCCATTAGGTAGGAGTGGGATGGTGGAAGAGAAAGCATTTCTTTTACTAAATTGGGGGGAAGGGGTAGAAGAGAGCACAGAGTATTACAACCTTTTGGTCTGGGGTGGAGGAGAGAGCTTTGCTGCCATTATTTCCTCTGGGGGGAAGAAGAGCTTTGTCTAACATAGAAACATAGACAATGAGACTGCAGAGATAAAAGGAAAAAAGTGAAACTAAAAAAGTTAGCTGAGTCAGCATTATAGACCAGTGGTAGTGCATCAAGATATCATGATGGCAACTCATGCTCAGGTACGATCCTGGAATCGCCCAGCCCACTGCAAGACAGCCTATGGTCATGGAGATATCCCAATACAATATGGATATTTTAATAAGGAGATACTTTAATCTAACATACAGAATATTAGCTAGGATGCCACCCATGTTAGAAAAAAAGAAAGGAGCAATTACATTGGTAAAATACATGATTAAAGACCTAAGTCTATTTGATCCAGTCAGAGAACTATAGCCAGATACAAGGAAATATTTGTACTATGTTAAATCACATAAAAACTTCTTGAGAATAAACTTTTTTCTCCTCTCTCAAGAAGTTCAGGGAGCAACCAGAAAGGTTAATTATGAACCTATAAGAATTTCTGACCACTTCTCAGTAACATTAACTTTGGAGATAGGAAAAGATAGAAATAAACAAACTGGCCAGATTTGGGGGAAACTTGCTAATTCCCTTTGGCTGTTTCCAAGATGTAGAGAAAAAATACAAGAGGAAATTTATTGGTTTTGGATCTTTATCTCTAATCATAATATCAAGCTACACATTTCACATCTAGTGAAAATTGTCTGATATCGGTTACAAGTAATATTAAGGAAAGGCTATCAAGAATGGACCAAAATAAAGTACAGGGTCCAGACAGGCTCCACCCATGAGCCATTAAAGTACTTACGGATGAATTAGCAGGCACTTTGAAAGTCATTTTTCAGAAATCCCTGGACCAGGAAGAAGTCCTGGAGGGATGAAGACAGGCAGATGTGGTTCCAATTTACAGAAAGGGTTCAAAGCAGGAGGTGGGAAATTAGAGGCTGGTCAGCTTGACTGCAGTCTTGGGTAAAATTCTGGAAGGCATCATCAAAGATTATATTTCACTCCATATGCTGTAACAGGGTGAAGCAGATCATACATTACATGGCTTCACAAAAGGTCGATCCTGTCAGACTGTTTGGCCTTCTATGGCAGGGTCAGTGCACCTCTGGACAAAGGGGAGGCAGTGGATGTTGTTTTTTTTTTGATTTTTCAAAACCATTTGACAAGATCCCACTTAGTGAACCTGTTGATGCATTCATTGTTCAAAGGACTCAGGGTAACATCTCAAAATGGATTGCTTCATGGCTGTCAAACAGAAAACCGAGGATTTGCATTGGGGGCAGTCTCAGATTATTTTGAGGCTATGAGTGGAGTGCCACAGGGTTCTGTCTTGGGCCCCTGTTTATTTAACATTTACGTCTCCTCTATGAAGACAAATGGGAGGGTTTGGGAATCCAAATTTGAGGACGACACAAGGATCAGTTTAACAGTAAATAACACCAAAGATGCAAATAGATTGCAGATAGCATTATACAAACTAGAGGAGTGGGCAGTCAAATATAAGCTGACATTTAACACAGATATGTGTACTGTAATGCATCTGGGAAGCAGGAACATGAAACAAAACTATAAATTAAATGGGATTTCTTTAAGGGTAGTTACAGACAAAAGAGACCTTGGGATCAGAATAACAAATTACCTTAATTTTAAGCTATACTGTAACCAAATTGTTAAAAAGGACCACAGCATACTACATTGTATCAAAAAACATAATAAGAACAGGGAGAGTGCAGTGATTATGCCATTGTATGGTTCATTGGTGAAGCCACACATGGAATACTGTGCTCAGTTTTGGTCTCCAGGAGGTAAAACAGAAATAAAGGCACTTGAAAGAGTGCAGAGGAGGGCAACAAAGCTTGTAAACAAAGTTAAAAACAAAGACTATGAGGACAGGATGACCGAACTGGGAACATATTCGCTTGAGTTCCATAGATTAAGGGGGGATGTGTGCTTGATTTATAATGCACTTTCAGATGCAGATCTAAGGGAATAGTTGGATCTCGTTTTCAGAGAACAGAAGTATTGTACAAGGGCACATTCTTTTCAGCTAGACAGCTGAAGATTCAGAACCAACAAGAGAAAACATTGGTTTTCTATTAGATTGCAGAAGATCTGGAATGAATTATCATCTGGGGTGGTGTCAAGCAGCACTATGGGGGAATTTAAACAAAAATTAGATGAATATCTGATACAAACTAGGATTAAAGGGTATGGTTAAATCAATTGGTGAGCTATATGGACTTAGATCTACTTTACTTTGAATCAACCTATGAAACCTATGAATAGTCTTTGGGAGAATTTAAAAATCTGCCTGAGGGACTGATGTATGGCTCAACAAGAGGTTAGAAAAAAAAATACAATAAACAGATGGAAGATTTTGAGAAGGATTTAGTGAAAGCAGAGGAAAATCATGTTCTGAAGGGGACAGAACAATCTGAAAAGGCATTTTTATTGGAAAAGGACAGATTGGAAAAACTGATTCAAGAAAACGCAGATAGAGAGATGTACAAAACCAGAGCGGAGTATTATTGCTATGGTGACTGCCCAGGGAAAATGTTAGCATACCAATTAAAATGTGCAAGAAATAATAATAGAATTCAAAAGGTAAGTAGGGAAGATGGCACAACACTCTCCACAGATTCCAAAATTAGTATGCTATTCAGAACATTTTATAAAAAACACTATATACCAGAAAACGAAGTGGAGGTATCTCCGATTAGAGACTATGGCCCAGATATTCAAAAGGGTTGCTCCATGCGCAACAGGGTTGCGCATGCGTAAGTCCTACATTGCGCCATTCTGCGATATTCAGCAGGAGGCAGTTGCGCCACTGAAAACAGGTTGAGCAACAGCGCAATGCAAATGAATGCATGCTCAACATGAGGGGAGGAACATGCATAAACTGCGCAACCCGATATTCAGTCGGGCTGTGCAGAGTTGTGCAGGCGCAACCCCAACTTGGCGCCTGCACAACTTTGAGCCAAAAAAAAAGGATCAGTTGAGGGCCACCCACAGGTGAGCTGCTGTATTGCAGGGCGCAACACAGCAGCTGCCACCCATGGCTGGCCCCCAACTCAGTCCCTGTGCCCCCACCAGCTCAATCGCGGGCAGAGCGTAAAAAACAACCCCTCCCCGCCCAAACATCTCCCAATGCCTCATCACTGGCAGAGCGTAAAAACAACCCCCTCCCCCGCCCAAACAGCTCGATGCCCGATCGCGGGCGGTATATCAAGACATCTCCCCAAACGGCTCCCAATGCTTGATCGCGGGCAGTATGTATCAAGACAACCCCCAGTGCCTGATCGCGGGCGGAACATGAAACAACCCCAGTACCCGATCGCGAGGCAGAATGTCAGTGACAACCCCAAGCATCTCCCTGGTGTCTGATGTCCCCCACCCCACCCACCACGAAGCCTCCACCCCTCTCCCCCGGCAGCGGCGGGCAGCATCCCACCCGCCTGCCGCCCCGCCTCCGACCGACTGACTGTCGGTGGGGCTGCGTCCGATGGTGCATGAGCTAGAGCCAATGCTATATCAGTACATGACAGTCCAGATTTGGTGATTCCAAATCTGGACTGTCATAGTCTGGTATGGCTGCACGCCCATTGGCTCTAGCTCTGCACCATCGGGCGTAGCCCTACCGACAGTCAGTCGGCGGGCGCGGGTGGCAGGCGGTGGATGCTGCCGCCTGCCGCCGCCGGGGAGCGGGTGGAGGGGCTTCGTGGTGGGTGGGTGGGTTGGGGGACACTAGACACCAGGGAGATGTTTGGGGGTTGTCACTGGACATTCTGCCCGCGATCGGGCACTGGGGGTTGTTTCACGCTCTGCCCGCGATCGGGCACTGGGGTTGTTTTATGTTCTGCCCGAGATCGGGCACTGGGGGTTGTCTTGATACATACCGCCCGCGATCGGGCATTGGGAGATGTTTGGGGTGTTGTCTGCATACATACTGCCCGCGATTGGGCATCGAGATGTTTGGGGGTGTTGTCTGCATACATACTGCCCACGATCGGCATCGAGATGTTTGGGGGTATTGTCTGCATACATACTGCCCGCGATCGGGCATCGGAGATGTTTGGGGGTGTTGTCTGCATACATACTGCCTGTGATCGGGTGCAGGGTGCGCCGGTCCCAACTGCTGCTGCCTGGCAGGCGGCCAGGTGCAAGTCCTCGGGATCGGCGCATCTGACTAATGGCATGCAAATGGAGCTATAATCATATGCAAATGGCCCCCTGTGCTCTTTGCATGAATTATGGCCCCATTTGCATGTCACCTTTGAATATCGGAAATTTGCGCATGGCTGCAATGGTACTTGCACCACCGCAAGTTTAATGCTCAACTCTGACAACTTGCGGTGGCGCAAGTTCCATCGCTACTATGCACAGTGGCTGTGGCTGGGGTGATATTCAAAGGAGTTGCTCAATAGCGCAACTCCTTTGAATATCGCTTCAAAACACCCTGCGCAACTATTTTGAGCAGCGCAAGGGCTTGCGCCTCAGAATGGCGCAGTTTGAATATCCGGGCCTATATCTCTAATATACCCATGCCAAAAATTTTACAACAGGACTTGCCATTTCTTAATTAACAAATCTCTAGAGAGGAGATAGCAGATGTTATAAAAACGTTGCCTAATTGGAAAAGCCCAGGACCAGATGGATTAACACTTGGATTATATAGAAAAAACATCAGATACTCTCGGCCCCCTACTAATAGAACTTTTTGACTCCTTTTTTAAGAGAAGATCAAATACCAGCCTCATTTAATGAAGCAAATGTAACACTTGTTCTCAAAAAGGATAAAAATCCAGAATCATGCTGGTCATATAAACCAATATCACTATTAAATAGTGAATAGCTTTACAAAAAATACTGGCGAATAGATTTGCAAAAGTCTTTCCTAAGCTGATTTATTATGATCAGGTAGGATTTATAGAAAACAGGTGACTACAACATAACACATGCAGGGCATATGCAGTTATACAGGCTATGGCAGAAACAAACACTGCACTCCTCTCATTAGATGCTGAGAAGGCCTTTGATAGGGTTCAGTGGCCATTCCTATTTGAAGTCATGAGTGCTTGTGGACTAGATGGAAAGTTTTTGAGTTGGATACAATTAATATATACGGCTCCCCAGGCAAGAATAAAAACTTACAGCTCTCTGTCTGAAACAATAAGTTTGTAAAGGGGAACAAGACAAGGGCTTCTTCTGTCACCTTTGCTGTATATCCTGTTCTTGGAACCCCTAGCCATCAAAATTAGAGAAAGGGCTAACCAAACTGAGATATCTACAAATGGGGAGTCCACCTCAATATTGCTTTATGGGGATGATATATTGTTGCTTATAAAATCCCCTAACCAAACATATTCTATAATATGCAGGATTCTGGAGGACTATACTACACTATCAGGATATAAAGTAAATTGGGAGAAAAGTGAAATGCTATATTTGGGAGACCCAAATAACATACTCGACCCAGCAATAAAGAAAATAAGACAAGATAAAATTAAGTATCTGGGGATTTATCTAGCTATAAAAATGAATAAAGTCTTCCAAATGAACTACGATCTCATAATACATAAAATCAAAAGGAAATTAGATAGACGGCAATATCTTCCATTAGACTTAATAGGTAGGATAAATATACTTAAAATGAATATCCTCCCTAGATTACTCCACCTGTTTTGAACCAGTTCCTATTATTCTGGGTAAACACTTCTTTTGGGGATTAGATAAGGCAATTAGGAAATTTTTGTGGCAGGGAGGGAGAGCAAGAGTATCACTGAACAAACTTCAGTTAGATATGGGCTTGGCTGCCCAGAGTATGTAGCTGCACAAAAGGAAATAATATATTATTGGTTCCATCCAAAGCAAGATGAAAATCTTGCAGGTTTAGATATAGAGGAAAACATAATGGACCTATATCTTTTAAATGCACTTGCATTACAAAATACTAGGGCTGGGGGGATATCTATGGACGCTTTAGATATAACCAAAATAACACTGCAAGTATGGATTCTGGCATCCCAAAAATATAATACTAAGAATTTTATTTCTAAATTGACTCCAATTTACAAAGACAAGACCTTTCCACTGTCATTGGTGAATAATACCTTTAAGATGTGGCATTTTGCAGGCCCGGTGGCACTGAGGGTAGAGGCACTGGATGCCACAACTCATACCACATCAGTGACCCGGGTTCACAAGTGAGCTCAGGTTGCTGGGTGCTGTCAGGGGAGGAGAGGGATTGAGCATCCAAAGGACTGCTCTCCCTCTCCGGGGAAGGGGGTCCATGACGGTCAGTGCCCGACTGCCACCTGGTGGAGGCTGGGAGGTGGAGATGCATGCCGTACTTAGGTGTGAGTCGGGGGCAGATGCCTGGATGTAGGTGCATGCGGATGCATGCAGGCTCCCAACCACTAGCGTCATTACACGCCCACTGACTCGGGGAATCCTGGAACAGGGAAAAGAGTGGCACCTCATATGGCTTGATGGACATCCACAAGTGTTCATCAGGATGCTGGCACCCCAAGCTGTATCCATCTTGGTGGGGAGTTGGGGGCTCCCTGCCACTCCGCTGCAGGGGAGGTAAACCGCAGGGGCTATAGGGGGTGCCAGCGGTCCCGGGCAAGACGGGCAGTGGCTGGAGCCCAGCTGATGGGCTGCAAGAAGTACAACTGGGGGGTAGAGAGGCAGCCACAGGAAGATAAATAATAATAAAAAAAAGATGTGATATTTTCAGAAACAAGTCTACTCAGTAAGGGATTTTTATGAAGGAACTCAAATTATGTCATTTGAAGAATTTCAGAACAAATATACAATACCATCTGAATGAAGATGGCAATATTTACAAGAAAAAAATTGTATTTAAAAAAAATAATTTAAGTTAAATGTAACATCCTTAGAGGAATTGTTTGAATGATTAGAATCTAACAAACATTTGATTTCTAAATTATATAAATTTTTGATAGAACAATCACATTCTCCTATGGAAACAACTTAAACAGCCTGGGAAAGAGAACTTAAAGTTACAATAATCGAAGAAGAACGGAAAAAATATATCAATCTGGATTCTACCCAGATAAAAAATAATAAACGTTTACAAATATATTTTAATACTTTACATAAAACATACTTGACTCCTAGATTGCATACTTTTAATGCTGCCATCTCTGATCTCTGTCCAAGGTGCAGGAAAACAATGGGAACATTAGCACATGTGTTAGTGATGTGTGAAAAGATTAAGAAATACTGGGAGGAAATTTGGACCATATTGGGGAAAACTATAGGTCTTGAAACATCTTTTGACCCAGGTATTGCTATATTTGGCTTTACAGCTGGATTTCCTGAATTGCAGAACTATCAACTGGCATTTTGAATACAGGTGTTATTGTAGCCCAGAAAATAGTGCTGCAACACTGGTAAAATGTTGAACCACCATCATTTCAGTGGTTCGAGAAAATGCTGGACCATGCTAGAATTGATCGGTCCATTTATACCATGGAAGGGAATTATGAAAAATATGTACAGATTTGGTCTCCATCTTTTGTTAATTCAGATTTATGATTGGATATCTATTCAGCCCACTGATGAAACTGCAATGATGCAAATTAAACTTCAAGAGAGAAGCTGCTCCTGTGGAGTACTAGGTTTGGGAAATGACCTGGGAAAAGCAGCAATAGGAAAACATCTTTCAAAGACTGAAGCACCCACACACTGAGCTATTTCATAAAAAAAAGAAAAAAGAAAAAAAAGGAGTTGGATGGTGGAGGAGAAAGCATTTCTTTTACTAAGTTGGGCAGAAGGGATAGAAGAGAGCAACGAGCATTGCAACCATTTGTTCTGGGGTGGAGGAGAGAGCTTTGCTGCCATTATTTCCTCTGGGGAAAGAAGAGCTTTGTCTGACATAGAAACATAGACAATGAGACTGCAGAAATAAAACAAAAAAGTGAAAATAAAAAACCTAGCTGAGCCAGCATGATAGACCAGTGGTAGTGCATCAAGATATGATGGCAGCCCACGTTTAGGTGTGATCCTAGAATCACCTAGCCCACAGTGAGGCAGCCCATTGTCAGGGAGCATGTAGATGTCAGGGCTTTCAAGCTAGGGTAGGGAGATGCACATAAAATAAAAAAAAAATGAAGCTGCGGTAAGAAAAACAACATCCAAGCCAAAGATTTTTTCAAAATTAGAAAACTAAGCAAAGAAAGAGCAAAACACAAAACATGGAAATAATCACACTAATACTGCAGATGCTTAGTGTTTTTAATGTATGGTGGTTTTTGTGGGTGGCAGTATGGGGAGCCTTTGTGTCCCCCCAAAGCCTGCCACCCCAGCTGCAGTTGTGTGTGGGGCCCAGCATAGATGTTCACAGATGCTCCATGGCTAGTCTACTTCATGCTCCCACATGGGGAACAACTATTTAGCTGTATGTTTGGTACCAGCAGGACAGGATGGAGGTGCCTGCCAGTAGTTCTTAATGTTGCATACAATGACACTATGCCCTAAATAGATTTAAATAAATACTGAGAACCAGAACAGTTACCAGAAAGCATAAAACTGGATGATTAAGGGACATTGTGTAACTTACTGTATATGTATGTGGTGGGAGTTATGAGTCCTCCTCAAATGCCATCCTTGCTGGGTCCCCCAAAACTGTACTGCTGGCTCTGTATTATTTATTAATGTGATGCATAACATTAAGCCTTGTCATAGAACTTGACCTAATTGTGCCACAAAAGATCAGAATCTCTGCTGCAGAGGTTACATCTACAGTGCCTCAGAGAAAATGGGGCCTTGCGTATAGGGTTGTTATATGCATGCTGTGCAAAGGTTTTTAGTTAGTGCTTAAGTTCTAGATAAACAAAAATTGTAATGTATTGCAACTTATTAAATACTTAAATGTTATGTGTGACCCTTAAGTGTTTGCATAGGAGGGGTGTAATGAAACCATGTGTTTCTTGTAAATGTAATTAACAATTAGATATTTTTCATTAAACACAAAATATTCATAAAGAAATCATTCTAGAATATTTTAAAAATCTATACATGCATGAAGGTTCTAAAGATATATTTTCTAAGTCCTATATGAACAAAATTTTTAAAGCTGAGAAACCAAGAAAATGGTCAGAAATACATGTGATTTAAAGCAATACTGCATATAATTTGTTCTACAATTAAAGTAATGAATAAACAAAATAATAAGAAAATAAAGTGTCTGGTCCGTTGCTTTGTGTAGGGCCTACAGGGCCCTGCACAAATAAAGTTGAGACTCATGCACAGGAACTGAATTGCAAAGAAGGTTAGGAGGTACAAAGAAACTTAAGAGTCCCCTTCTAGTTTGCACAGTGCCTTAAGGGCCCATGCACAAGGCACATTACCAGTCCACTGTTTCAAAACTAAGAAAAGTAATTGAAAAAAAAAAACACTATGTTAATGCAGATTAAGGTTTCCACCACACACAACTAAAACCTTACAAAGTTCTGAAATGTGCTATTATGGTTTTCAACACACTGCCCACAAAGTTTGTTAATATGCAACTAGAGTTGTCAAACCTAACTGCCACCCCTCCCCCGCCTCTCCTATTTTTCCCAAGCTACAGGTACGGGGCCATGCATCAATGATGTGGTACCTCATACTGGTCTAATATATTCATAATTTATGAATAGCAACCCTAATCCCCTTCCCCACCCCTTACCCTTATGACCCAAGGTCAAGCTACAGGTCTGGAGTCATGCCATACACACTTGGTGTTCCATACACATCCTACTCATTTAAAGTACATAATTAAAATACTTGTGGAGTACATCTAAAGAGTTTTAAATGCATTTATGACATGGATAATTTTGACACAATAATGTGGACCCTGTGCAAAGTAGCAGATTGTTACAGATATGCAAGAACAGTACTATACACATTGCACACTTGTAACTTAACTTCTTTAGAACACATACTCAGAACTACAAAATGCATATTACATGTCTGGAACATGTATAGTATTTTATGTATGCCCTTGTTGACATTCTATGAAGCAAATTTGAAGAGTATGGTACACATCCTACTAGGCAACATGTAAATAAAAATTGTGCAGTTAAATGTATGTTAGAGTATACATAGGGTTCACAAGGCCATACACCATCAACCATCTAACTATTTACTAGCTGTGCAACTTAGCACTGGACCAAAAGAGGCTCACATGAACAATCACAGCCTCATAGCATGGCTCTGGATCTGTAGCTTGTCCTTGGGTCACAGGGGTAGGGTATGGAGGAGGGCTCAGGATAAGGGTTGCTATTTATAAATCTTGAATATGTTGGACCTGTATGAGCTACAACACCATTGATGCACAGACCATACATGTAGCTTAGCACTGTGAAATAGAGGAGGGGAAGGGTGAGAGTTAGGTTTGACAGTGAATCTGGGTCATGAATTAAAAAGTATGGGATGTATCCCAGTTTTCTCTGATATCCTACCATCTCCAAAGCCTCTATTAAGAGGAAACAGGACATTACCAAAATAAATGCCTGGTTGGATGACTGAACCTGAAAAGAGGATACGTTTATTGTATGGCAAACATATATTTTCTCTAAGGATGAAGTACACCTCAGCACACAAGGGGTCAATGCATTAGCTGAAAGATTTAACAAAATCCTGTAAAAAGATGCAACCCAAAGACAGGGGAAGATGGGACTGACACCAAAGAGGAAAGATGCACTAAATGGGGTAAACAAGTTAAATTCAGATGAGTTGCTGGTAGTATCTTGAACTCACAAAGCCTAAAAAATAAGTTTAATAGTTTGAAAGTTCCCACAGCTGACACAAATCCTGATATATTAGCAATAACTGAAACATGGTGGGATACTAAGGATGTCTGGGACAAAGAAATTGAAAGACATTGTTTAATCCACAAGGATAGGGAGGGCTGAAGAGGGGATAGTGTGGCATTATACAACAAGGAGGACCTCATGAGCACAGAGATCTATGGTAAAGAAATATCATTACTAGAATCTATCTGGGTCTCAATAAGTAACATCAAGCCACATAATTTGATCATAGGAGTAGTTTACATTCCTCCTGGTAGTAATAAAGAACAATGTTGTGAGTATATGCAAGGATTGTCACATTTTAGTGGAAAAAGAGATGTACTCATCTTGTGTGATTCAATTTGCCAGACATTGATTGGTCAAAATTGGTGGCAACAGGTTCACTAGGGAATACTTTCCTAGACGTTATGAGAGATTATGAAATGGGTTTCGAAACTCAAGAGTGCTGATTGGCTGAGGACCACAGAACCCCATGCTGATATCCCAGCACAACAGTATGGGAAGAAGATCAAATTCCTCCTTCTCTTTTCCACCATCAAGGATATCAATACTCCTCCCCCACTGCTACCTACTGCCTGCTCATTCCCTCTCCCACTCTGAAGCTGATCAGCATCTTTATTCCCACTCCCAGTCTGAAAACGATCTGTTCCTTTGTTTAAAAAAACTTTCCCTGTTGCCGCCAACTATGGCTCTTTACAATTAACCTGCTTCCAGTTCCAATACTGCCAGCTGTGGCTCCTTGCACTCACTATCTTCTACTGCTGCCGCCCAACATGTTCACAACAAAACTGGTTACCAGTGCTTCTCACTGTTTACACCTCTGCTGCCAAACATGAGAAGCTGTACAGCATATCACCCTCTCTCCCAAAATGAACATCATTGTGGTACCAATCACACAACCAGAATGGAAACTGCCAGCATGCTCCAAAATAGAAACTGTTGTGCTCCCATCCAACACTAACAAAAAGCAACCACTGCAATTCAAACCACCAAGTGCATTTTTTTTCCGAAATCAGGTAGGCCAGGCAAAGTAACACAGTAAAGGTATGCCAAAGCCTCACATCACTCATTCTGCCCTTCTTTAACAAAGGGATATCATTAGTTTTTACCACTGAAATTACCCTGCATTTTTCATGTACTAGCAGTGCCACCTACTGGCTAAACTCTAATACATCACAACCTCAACAGGATTACTTTTTTCTTTTATGTTTTTTTTTTTTCATTTTTGTCTCTATTTATTCAAACAAAAAAAAAAACTTCTTTGAAAATAATCTATTTAATAAAACTGTAATTCACCCATGTCATAATCACAATAAGGCACTCCAGAATGTGTGTTGTGCTGGAATAATGGTACTCCTCAGGTGGTGGAAGCATTCAAATGCCACCTGAGGTGTGCCATTATCTCAGCATGATGCACACCCTGTTGTGCATTACTGCTTAAATGTAGTCTCACACAGATTATTAGGCATAAAACAATGGATGAAAATAGCCTAGATTTGGCATTTTCAAACAGCATAGATTCCTATGCCTATAAAATAATTGAACCCCTTGAGTCTGCTGACCGTTCAGTTGTGGTATAAAAAAAAGGGCAAAAGGTATTTTCATAACAAAGGAAAAACTATCCATTACAGCTTCAAACTTGCAAATTTTGATGGGATGAGGGAGGATATCACAAACTAGAACTTGTATAAAGACACAGAACTTAAAGATGCTAGTGAATGCTGGGAAATATTCAAGAGTAAAATATGCAATTTGCAGGTCAGGTATGCACCCCACAAACCAGTACATAATAAGAAGGGACCCCCACCCCCAATATTCAGAAAGACAGGTATATCTTTTATATACTAAAAAGGGCATACAAGATGATGAAGCATTACCCATGTATGTGTAATATACAGTGGATACTATATGCACAAGAGGAGGGTAATGGAAATAAAAGGTGCTATTTAAGCAGCTAAAAGAAATTATGAAATCAAACTTACTTTGGAAAAATGTAATGCCAAGGCCTAGTATAACTACCTGAATTCTAGGAAAACTAATAAGTCCCAGGTGACTTCCCTAAACATAGGAGATGAACTGGTAAAAAAGGATATTGCAGAAGCTTTAAATCTATATTTTTGTTCAGTGCACCAGAACAAACTTAAACTAGACACCGTTGAAACAGAAAGGGGGTAGTAGAAATTATTCAAAAACCAGTACTGAATCAGTGTTCCATAATCTTAAAAAATCAAATCTGTTTGACCAGATTGTTGGGCTGGCAGTATAGCCTAGAGGTTAGAGGACCAAGGTGTGAACGAGCTTGGTACATCCAGTAGACCAAACCTGAGTTTGAGTCTCACAACCTCCACTTGCATACAGGGTCTTACCCAGTCACCAAAGACTAAGATAAAATAAAAATGTATCACCATACACATTAAAGGAACTTGCACTAATTATCTCAGAACCACTCGCACACATATTGTATTTAATAAATCATTTAACATAGGAATGGTGCTGCTGAAGAAAGGCTGAGGTGATTCCCATCCACAAAAAGGGCAGCATACAAAATCTATTAAACTATAGACCCATCAGTATCCCATCCATATTGGGAAAAGTTATGGAAACCACTATCAAAGAAATTATTATTTCTGATTGCAATACATGTAGCATTACTGACAGATTCCAGCACAGATTTAGGAAGATGAGATCATGTAACACAAACTTGATCAGTTTTATGAGTCTGTGAGTTAAGCCTTGGATGAGGGGAACTCATAATTTATCTCAGTTTCAGCACAGCTTTTGATATTGTACCTCATGGAAATCATGTCACAAAATTTATAACACATTACACTGGCATAAATCCATCAGTGGTGAGTTTGGTGGAAAGGTGGTTGATCATACACACAGTGTAAGGCTAAATATGCATCTTTCAAACTAGGGGAATGTCACGAGCGGGGTACCTCAGGGCTCAGTGTTGGGTCCAGTGCTTTTTGGACTATTCATTGCAGACTTGAGTATTAATGTTGTCAAGTGGTGCAATAAGTTTGCAGATGACCCCAAGTTGGGTGGTATTATAAATAGATGTGATGATGATTGTGTACTCCATGGAGACCTGGACCTAATGTCAGACTGAGCTGCTAAATGGGGTATGAATTTCAAAGAGGACAAATGCATTGTAATGCACCTGGAGAAAAATCACCTAAATTGAAGTTATTACTGAAAGGACTTAAACTTAGTATGGTCACAACTGAAAAGATCTAGGTATCAAATGTGCATCGGATATGAAACCAAAGGAACATTTAAATTATATATTTAATATAGCAAACATCATTTTAAATAACATTAAAAGGCACTTTAATCACAACTCAAAGGTAGTATTTCTCCACATATATAAGTCTTATATTAGTCCTATCACATATTATTGCTCCCAGTTTTGGGGTGTTCTAAACCTAGGAAGCAGAAATCAGCTAGAAGGAATAGAGCGTAAGGCAACAAAAATGATGGGGGATTTTGACCATCTGTCCTATGAAGACAGATTTCAAAATCCAACATTACACAGCTGCATGGAAGACTTATTGGGTCGACCTTTGGTTAGTTTACAATCTGCATAAGGATATTGAGATGATGGAAGATTAACCATCACATTCGAGGATGGAATCTGTAACACTAGAAGCTATATGAAGCAAATATACAACATGCAAACTTTAAAACAAACTTTCAAAAGTTATTCTACTCAAAGAATAGCACATATTTGGAATGCATTTTAGAGTGAGATAATAAATAGTACCAGTATCGATATCTTCAAACATAGGTTGTATGTGTACATGGATGGAGACACTTAAAAGACTATTATACATAATGTTGAAATGGTGTCATATGGACCTCCATATATGTTGCTATCTCTGATAGTCCAAGTATTAACAACCCTAATAGCACATTTAAAAGCTATATAGGCATTGTGTTAAAAACCATAATAGAACATTTCTAAACTTCGAGGGTTTGAGTTTTTTGTGGTCACAACCTTATAATCTGCACTGACATAGTCATTTATATATACAGTAGATTAGATTCACATGAGGATATAGTAATGCAAACTTGATCCCCTAAGCACATTTTTGATTTCACCAAATGTCCACTCACTCTGCAGAACCTTACTGGAGCAATCCTGTGTACTGATATGTCTACAGTATGAGGTATACCACTGACCCATGTTTTCTGTATAAATTGCAAAGGGCTGACTTGTTCTGAAAATGATGTATTTTGTTAATGATGCCAAGGACCTATCTTTAAGACTTAGTATACAATCATATAGGGATCCCATGAGCCCTGTCTAATTTCATCACTCACCTCGTGCATGAGGCGGCTGCTCAGCCAGCCATTTCCATAAAGGAGATACGGGATACCTTTAAGGCCCTCTGGGACCCTGATATAGCTGTATTTTATTCCTGTGGCCTCAGTTTTCTTTGTCATTGAGTTTCTTTGTGATCCTCTGCTTTATCTGGCTGTGGATCAGAGTCTATGATTAGTCAGTATTGGGGTTGTAGAGCTGGGCTGGAATGCAACTGCACAACACATACATTGTGAGTGGGGATACAAATAGTTGTTTATTTTTTTGGGGGGAGAGGTTGGCATCAGGGATGGGCATCCAGTGTTGGTCAAGTATATAAAAAGATGTGGATTGTCATATACTGGCAGTGGGTATGGGCTTCATGTGCCAGATTGAGATGGGGGTCTTGGAAACTAGCACCTGTGATAGGATCCCAGTGCTGAGGTAAGCCAGACAAGTTGTTCCTGTGATTAGAATGCAATGCTGTAGACTTTCAGACCCAGGTTTGAATCCTACCACTTTCATTTAATGTGTACTTCTGAGAAATGCACTAAACCCCCGGGCTGGATTTTCAACAGGAATGCTACAGGCACAGTTCTCGATTTTGTGGTGTGCCAGCAGTATCCTAAATGCAACAACATTTTTTAATGCTATATTCTAAATGTTTTGCCACATTTAAGTCTCTTGTGCCCACTTTTCAATAAACTAATGATATATACATCATTATAATGCTCCTGAACTGTAATAAACCACAACAAATGTGCACATTAAATTAGACCATCATTTCAGTGGTGTAAGTTATGGCCACAGGCATCAGGGATTCAGCACAAACTTGCCACAGGTTCCCAATATGGCTCTAAAATTCAAGCTGCCTATATTTAACATCGCAATAATGTTTTTCTGATCTATCTCTGGGCTGTTCTCACTGTGTAAAATGCAGCAGTATTCTCTCTTCCCCCTCTCCTTCACTGTAAAGTATGTTGGGGCTCATCTTGTAAATACCCTACCTATCTTTTCTTTTTAGTGGAGGAGGGTTTATATATCTGCTTATATATCAGCAATAGGGATGGACTCCAGAGCGTTGTACTGATCATTTCTGTAGAGGGGGATGTAGTATATATATGGATATGTATGGTAGAATATACATGGATATATATATATATATATGGCACAAAGTCTAAAGAACACCATTAGGGTTGTAGTTACTAACATACTATCATACTAAAATGCCAGCAGAATAGGCCTAATGGTCTCTCGAGTCTGCTTGATTTTCAGCACCCGCATTGAGGGCCAATTTTGGTAGTTTATGCATGTGGATATTTGTAGTCATATCTAAGGTATAAGTTCCTGTCATGCTGAGTGTGTTTTTCTTTGTGTATATGCACTGATGTGTGTCCACTATCTCAGAGAAGAATAAAGATGGCCACTGAACATACAAGCTGTAACTGAGTATTTCTGTGAGGGCACCAAGATATACTATGCTGGTGATGCAGGATGATCAAAACAATTCAGATGTGTGCAAGAAAGGTTACATGAGCTTCTGCATGTTTTTTTAAAAGGCATACTAAATCTACATCTGCTAATCTGCTAACGTGCATTTGATTCAACGAGCTTGCTTACCTTTCCCCACCAGTCAGGCTAATGTAAGCACTATAAATCTGTGAGCTGCAATCTCTTGCTTAAGTGACAAAACCTATTAGCAAGAGTAAAAAAAGCAACTTGAAACTCCAGCTAGTGTGAATTGTCTGTTTAACTTGCTGAGTTTGAAGAGGAAAAGCATTACAGAGTGAAAAAGCTAGCTCTCTGATATGTGAAACCTATGAACAGTCATAAATTATGTTGATGCTTACATTAGCAGCTTAAATTCCTTACCACAGCAGTAAAAGCAGCTCAACAGCAGCCTCTTGTGGCATAACAGACAACTTGCAGAACATACTTAAAAGGCCTTTGGAATTAAAATATATATATATATATATATTTTGAATGGACCCTGCAGTTTCACAACAACCTGCTAAAAACATGACTGTAATTGGAAGAGTACCAGAATTTGATGAATCAAAAGTGAAGTTTGATTCTTACTTGGAATGCTTTGAATGCTAGAATGCTAGTTAGAGGCAAATGAAGGTCCTGATGCAAAAAAGGCAAAGGTCTTCCTAGCAGTTTTGGGATCTACAGTGTACCAACTTAAGAATCTGACTGCACCTGCCAAAGTGGTGGACATGCCATATGCCCAGCTCATAGAGACACTTTCACTGCATTTCAAGCCCAAGTCAATTCTAATTGCAGAACGCTTCAGATTTTATCATTGGAACCAAGAGAAGGGGGAAGCTCTTGCTAACTACATCATTGCTTTGAAGCATCTGGCAAGCACTTGTGACTTTGGCCAGTTTCTGGAGGATGCCCTCTGGGGTCACTTCGTCTACAGTCTGTGAGGAAAAGCCTATCAAAAAGCCTGTTGTCAGAAAAGGACTTAACCTTCAAAACAGCCTGTAAGTATGTCCTTGCTATGGAGCTCGCTGAGAAATATACCAGGGAACTAGCAAGACATTCTGAACCCCACAACCACACTCCAGCACCCAAGGGACATTCTACATTATAAAGTGGTCCTTCATCTGTTTATCAACAACCCCCAACATTTTGAAAGCCAGCACCACAGGGCACTTCCACAAAGTCAAAACCATGTTACAGATGTGGAGGTAACCACCAGCAAAACATATGCCAATTTTAAAATGAGAAATGCTGCGGTTGTAGAAACGTGGGTCACATACTGAAAGTGTACAAAAGAATATCACAAACTGCTACTACACGGTAAGTCACAGATGGCACTGCAACCACTGAAACAGAAGATGAGGCATTCCACCTGTTCATGGTTTATGCAACATGGGCAAAGCAGCAGAAATTTACCTCCAAATGGAGCTAGCATGAAATCCAGTTAGCAAGCAGCTAGACACCGGAGCCTCAGTATCTCTTGTGCCAGAGCACATCTACAGAGAGAAACTTCAGCAGTGCCCATTGCAACCATTGTATATTCAACTCTTGTCTTACTCAGGAGGCTCAATATCCTGTGCTAGGGGAGACTGAAGTACCAGTCACCTACAAGGGAGGAATGTGGACCTTGCCTCTAATGGTGGTACAAGGAGAAAGACCTGCATTACTAGGCAGAGACTGGCTCACAAAGATCAAATTGAACTGGGAAAGGATCTTCAGCTTGAATACCATGACCAAAGCACCACAAGATGTGCTAAAGAAAGTACTGGACAAACATAGTCCTATTTTCCAGAATGGTTACGGCACAATCCCGGATTTCAAGGCAAAGATTGAAGTGCAGCCAGGAGCCATTTCAATTTTACACAAGCCTCAACCAGTACTTTATGCTTTAAGAGAAGTGGTACAGATGGAACTGGACTTTCTTGAAAGCCAAGGTATCATCTCATGAGTAGAGAGGTGTGACTGGGCTGCCCCTGTCATTGTGGTACTGAAATGAGACAAAGCAGTGAGGTTATGTTATTTATTTTATTTATTTTTATTAAAGTTTTGAATTTAACACCTTTGAGCCTGTGAGCTCTTTTTCATAGGTTCCACGTCAAGTAAACATAGACGGATACAGTGCAATAACAAAGAAAAGATAAAATCTAATTGATACACTTAGCACAATTACATACAATGAGAGCAAGAAAGGACAATGTCATGCAGCTAAAGGCCTTGTCAGAGACAAAACAGCTAGCTAAGGACATTAGTGCAAGCAAGCATGTACAGTTCTAGGTCCAGAGCTGGTAATAGGTCCGGATAACATCATCACCCATAAGATTGGGTTTACAGATAAGTTAAAGGAGAGGGAGAAAGGTTGTTAGGTGGCATAGAAGGTAATCAGAGGAGATTCAGAGTGTGATAGGAGTAGATGGGGAGTAGGGCAGTAAGGAAGTGATGGCAAGAGATGAGAGGGAACAAGTAAAGGAGGAGTTAAGGTACTGAAGGGAGGGTGGAGGGGGAGGAGAAGGAGGGGGAGAGTGAGGGGTTGTGGGGAAGGGGGACATGAAGATATGTAGTACAGGGGAGTCCACTTAAATGCACACCTGTTTTGCTGACTAAAAATTAGCATTTAAGCAGAATGTGCACTTAGTTGAAAATCAATAGACCCCAGTGTTAAAATAAAGATCGGATGCGTGTTAATGTTAAAAAGTATTTATTCAGCCACTACTGTATCTGCACAATTAAAATAGTACTTCTAATAGCACTGTTAATGATAATAACTACTATATTTAATTGAAAAGCATACTTTAGTAGCCCAGGTCATTTGCAGCCCCCAAAAGTCATTTTGCTTTGCTTACAGCCTTGGAGTGCTAGCTGGGTGACATAATGTTCAAAATCAAAAAGATGTCCCAAGTCTTTCTTCTCCCAAGCAAGGACAAATGTGATTACATGCTCCAGGCACTGGAGGGCTTCAAACATCAATACCTCCTTCTCTTGCTCTGGTACTAGGGATTTGGGCAGCACTTCATTGTCATTCATAGTATGGGACATCACCTCATTACAGATATCCGAGTCCTGTATCATACCGGTGGTCGCCAGGGTTTCATCCATGTCTGGGTAAAGTGCAAAGTCCTCTGGATTCATGTTTGGGAGCAGGGTGGGTGGAGGCTCCTCCTCTACAACCTCCTCCCCACACTTAAGGCAGTGTCCATGAAACCTGCTTTTTGAAAGCAATTTCTGATAGTTTCCAGATTCACCTGCTGCCATGCTCCGTCTAACATCTTGATTGCATCAAGCAGGGTTGTTTTTTTTGACAGTTCAGATACAGAACTTGGTGTTCCCCCATCTAAGCATAAAATAACCTTTTGCAGCATCTAAAAAATGGAGAGACAAGATGGCAGGGAGCGAAGGTGGTAGTTAGTGTTGAGTGGAAGGTGGAGTGCTGAAAGTGGATGTAGGTGTGTGGTCAATGCTGAGTGCTATTTTGTGGGCAGGGAAAGGATATTAATTAAAGCAAGCACAGTTGGATCTAGCCTGTAGGAGTTCACAGAGTTTGCACTTGAATGTACCCAAGTACCCTACATTGGAGATGTCAGCAGGCAGTGCGTTGGATGACTTAGGTGCTCTGGCTGCGAAGGAGTGCTGGTGTTGTGAAGTTTGATAGTGGGGCACATGGATAGTTTGTCTTTTTCTGAACTTCTGGTTTGGCAGGGGATATTGGACTGTCTTTTTATTTTCTTTCAGTTTTTTTCTTTTAGCCCCTACTGTTGGCTGCCGATCATCCACCCGGTCACAGCGCTTCTCGACATCCACCTCCACGCCGTACTCTTCCCTGAGACCCCTGACTTGCCTCTCAGAGGGTGGGGTCATGGCACTGGCCAGGTGCCATGAAACCAGTAACTAACTGGGGGAGCCAGCGAGGGAGGGAGGCTAATTGAAGCCAGAGGCTGGCTTCATGGAGGCAGCCAACAACGGATTTTTTCCCCATTTTATCTGGGGCTGGAACGCAACACGACATCCTGCATCTGCCCCGCCTCAAGCACTGTTACATGCTGGTCACTGTGGTGCCCTGGCCTCTGCCAGGGTCCGTCAGCACCGGACAGGATCCCAACCTCCCCCGGAGAAGAAGAGCAGTCCTTGGGATGCTCCATCCTTCTCCCCCTGGCAGGCACTCCAGTGACCCGAGTCCATTCCCAAACCCGGGTCACCATCATCGCAACTGGAAATTCAACAGCTGCGCTGATGGGCTGGCATATATTGGACTGTCTTAAGATTTCTTGCACTCCAGGGGGCATGAGACCAAGAGAGGCCTTTTTAGTGATGAGACAGGTCTGATAAGAAATTCTATCCTTCAAATGAGCCAATTAGCTTGTGCAAAAATGTCACAGGTATGCATCATTCACTCTGCACCAGTGAGGAGCCTGCAGGCCTTGTTGAAGGCAGTTGCTATGCTTTGGAGTGTAGAATCAGTGGCCAATCCATAAATTACGAGCCCATAATTGATGACTGAGAGTACTGAGCTTTCTATAACCATATTAAGTGCTTCAGATGTCAGACAGTGCATACAGCTTGTATAGGAGCCAGTCCAGGTGTTTGTGGCTCTAGCGGCGTTGTCAATATGGGTGACATAAGACAATATGCTGTCTAAGGTAACTCCCAGGTATTTAAATGCACTTGTTTGCTCCAGAGCTATTCCTGCACAGTTGCTGATCATTAAGTGTTGGTTTTTAAGCATGCTATGAGTGCCATAGAACAGCATCATTTTAATTTTATTATAATTTAGGATTAACCTCTGAGAGCTGACCCATTCCTCGACAACTGTAAAGCTGTTGTGGAGCTGATTCTCCAGGATGGTGGGGTCAGCATCATTTGAGTAGATGACCTCATCATCCATGTACAGAAGAATCTTATCCCGGCAGGTGTATGGTTGTTTGTTAAGAAAAATACTAAACAGTAAAGGACCCAGGATGGAGCCATTTGGAACTCCAGATCTGACAGAGAGTTTAGTTGATACAGCATTTCCAATCCTCACCTGTTGGTAATGCTCATTAAGGTAGCTTTCAAACCAGTAGGTTGTGTCTTTTCATAGGCCAAGTGAGCTATGCAATCAGAAGGTGGTGACTGACTGTATCAAAGGCCTTTGTGAGGTCAATAAATGTAGCACAACAAGTTCTGCGATGATCTAAGGCATGGTGGATATAACTTGTGAATTCGAGAAGGCAATGGAGGTACTGTGTCCTTTTCAAAACCATGCTGTTGTGGGCATTGTTGGTTGTATTTTCCAAGGTAATCAATGAGTCAGTCTGCCATAATTCTTTCAAGAGCTTTGGAGAGGGAGGGAGGATAGAGATGGGTCTATAATTACTATGGATTGCCCTATCGTTACTTTTGTGGATAGGTGTGACCACAGTAGCTTTCCACTTGCTGGGATATTGCTGTGAAAGCCTGAGAGATAGAGTAAGGATCTTAGTTAGTGGGGACAGTATTTCATCCAGAGTGAGTGTTTCATCCAGAGTGAGTGCTACTATCTTAAGATTGAGTGAATCCCCACATAACCTAGATTTCCCTAGGACTTCAAGCAGGTGATTTTTGTTATGCTTTCGGTTATAACTTTAAAGTAGAAAGGAGGATGTCCCACCTTCATTCCAGGGTGTGCATCAGAATGACCACTAGCAATGGGATGAATGAAGTCTGAGAGAAGCACATGACTTAGGTCGGTAAATGCAGTATTAAATGTGTTTGCAATCATGACAGGGTCCAGAGTGATTGAGCAGTCAATGGACAGCAAAGAGGGAGCAACTTTCAGGTCTTTCCCTGTTACTTCAGTAAGGTTTCTCCAAAAGTTCCTACCATCCTTCCATGTGGAGATCAGCACATTTTTATAGTAATTTGCTTTCTCAGAGTGGATAGCTGTAGTGCAGCCATTTCTGGCTGTTTTATATGCCTGTATGTCAGCTTGTTTGCCAGTGACTCTAGTTTTGGACCAGAGCTGGTCACAGGCTTTCATGTGATCTAAGAGGTCCTGCATAATCCAGGCATTATAGAGGCCTTTTGTCTGTCTCTTTTTGAGGGGAGTATGAATATCACATGCAGCACTGAATTTGGAGATACAATACTCTAGGGCAGTGTTCACATCAGTGGTGTTGTCAATCTGTGACCAGTCTTGTTGTTGCAATAGTGTTTTGAGCTGTCCCAGTTGTCCATGAGACAGTACTCTACAGGTAACAGTTTTGGCTGTTTTTTTTTTTTTTTTTTTATTTGTCCAGGAACAACAGACAGGGGAATGGTCACAGATGGTGTCAGGGAGGACCTCTTTGTTAACAATATGATCTGAGCAATTCGTGAGCACCCAGTCCAAATGTGTACTGGTCCCTGTATTGTAATTGACCCTAGTTGGTATAAGAACTAGCTGAGAAAAACATCAGGGTTGTGCTGCTTGACCCAGCTGGTTAGGGCATCTAGTTTTGGGAGCATGCTACAGATGTTAATGCTTGATAGAGAGAGAGTCCCCATAGAGCCAGTGTCATTTGAGTCAGGCTGGGGCGGACCCAGGTTGTGGTGGATGTTTCCAGAAATAAGTAATAGCAACAGTATTAAGCATTTGGCATTTGAGGTATTTCCCATGCACCTGGTGTACCATACATTTAGGTGACTTTTTGTGATCTGGTCCCTGAGTGTACCAAAAGCCCAGTATAAGGAAAGAGGAGTTGAAGGAAGAAGCATGTTGACATAAAGTATTTCATGATAGCACTTATGTAAGGAGATGGTTTTGAAAAAAGACATTTGTGTAGTCAAGAGAGTTTGTGGAGGTTACTGACGACTAGCTGTTTAGAGGGTTCTCATTGATATTTACTTTTGCACTGGGCTCCTGCCTGTATTTACTATAGAAGGTAGTGGTGAGCATGCACCAATTAAGCCTGTGCAGGTGAGAAGTGAGACTAAGATAAGCATACTTGGCAGCGGGAATGCATAAGCCATAATTAGAGTTAGTGGATGAATACCACGTTAGTTAGGAGATAAAGGGGAGAGAAAGATATTGCTGTACTTCTAGTTAGAAAAGTTGCTACTCTTCCTCTCCAGTTGTGGAATTGAGGTAGTTGCTAGGAAAGGATTGTATAGGGTTTAAGGTTTACAGTACCTTGGGATAGTTGCTAATAAGGGGAGTAGAGATTTATAGCAATTAAGCAACTGGTGGCCTAGCTGATAGGTGGTAGGTTTTCCAGCTCAAATTGCTGAAATTCAGTAGGAGGACAGAGTAACCTATGAGACTGGAGGGTTTAACTATAACAATAGCCAATGGTAAGGAGAATAGGAAGAGGGAGGAGTCTATGTGTATTTAATAGAGGTCAGGGGTCGTGGTCATGGTGGACAGGTGGAACAAACAATAGAGACAGCAGTTACAGCTGAAACCAGAGCTAGACAGAAGGAAAAGTCAGTCCAATCAGTCAGCAAAGACAAGGTTTGAGTCCAATGAAGAGACATCTTCTGCTGGAGCACACCAATCAAGTGTGCAGCTTAGGATCCAAGCAGCCAGCTGAGGCAATTACCTGGAAAGGCTTCAGGGCAGGCAGGCAGAGATGGAGACTGCAGCCAGCTGGTAGGAACACCAGAGCCACAGATGTAGCAGTGATGCCCGCTCAGGGAAGTCCTGGAAAGGCTTCAGGATAGGTAGGCAGAGATGATGACTGAGGCCAGCTGGTAGGAATGCCAGTGCAGCAGCCGTAGCAGCGATGCCCATTCAGGGCATCACTGCTATGATGATGTGGCAGTGTGGTGACTACAAGGTTACAGTGAACCGTTGTATACAGCAAGATCCATACCCTTTACCCAATACAGAGGATTTGTTTGCCACACTCTCAGGGGGCAAGTTCTTTAGCCAGTTAGACTTATCTTTTGCAAACCAGCAGTTTGAACTGGAACCAGTGTCTGAACTGTATCTAACCATCAACACACACAAGGGGCTTCACCGGTATCATCGCTTGGCATATGGAGTTTCCACAGCGCTAGCAATTTTCCAGAACACGATGAACCAGATATTGCATGGACTGGACCATGTAGCATACTTTATGGATGATATCTTGGTAACAACACCCACAGTGGAAGAGCATCCAACAATCCTGGACCAGATTCTGACCAGACTGCAACAGTATGGGCTGAGAGTAAAGTTAGCCAAATGCCAATTTCTGCAAAATTCTGTTGAGTATTGATTGATACCCAAGGCCTACACCCAACAGAGAACAAGATGGATGTGATAGTCAAGACACCTGCACCAACAAATGTGACAGAGTTAAGATAATTTTTAGGACACTTGAACTACTATGGATGGTTCCTAGCCAATTGCCCACATCGTTGCAGCCACTCCATAACTTGCTACAGAAAGAAGCTCAATGGAACTGATCACCACAGTGTGAGAAAGCATGTCAGGCTTGCAAGAAACATTTTCTAGGCAGCAAATGGTTAGCGTACTATGACCCTGCCAAATCTCTGAGGCTAGCATGCGATCTGTCACCATATGGAGTGGGGGTTGTTATCTGTCATGTGATACCTTTTGGAGAGGAACACCCAAACACTTTTGCTTACAGAACCTTGTCCACAAGTGAAAGAAACTATGCTCAGATCAAGAAAGAAGCTTTGAGCATAAATTTCGGTGTCAAGAAGTTCCGTGAGTATTTGTATGGGAGGAAATTCACTCTGCTAACAGATCACAAGCCTCTGCTGACAATTCTGGGGCCAAAGGCCACAATACCAACTCTCGAAGTACTCAGAATGCAGCGATGGGCCCTGATTTTGTTGACTTATGACTATGACATTGAATACAGATGTTCTCCACGTTCATGCAAATGCAGATGTATTATTGAGACTGCCATGCAAAGATACTACAGAGAAGGAAGATGATGGGGCAGTATTTAATCTTTCACATCTTGAGGAATTACCCATTGCTTCACAGGATGTCACAGCAGAGACACGGCTAGATCTTGTCTCTCTAAAGTCCTAGATTTCCTCTAAATGGTTGACTCAACTTCACAAGACCCAACTGGACCTGGACATTGTGGCCATCACTGAAACCTGGTGTAATGATAACCATGACTGGGAGATGGCCATACCTGGCTACAACATATTCAGAAGAGACAGAGCAGGCAGGAAGGGAGGAGGTGGCACTGTATGTGAAAAATTACATAAGGGCCACAGAGATCCAGGAGGAACAAAATGGGGGAAGATACTGTGGGTTAAGCTAGAAAGGAAAATGGGGCCAGCCATCCGCACAGGTGTGGTCTTAGACCACCAGCCCAGGAGGAAGAAACAGATAGGGAGTTGATAGCCATCCAAAGGATGGCAGACAAGGGTGAGGTAGTACTGGTTGGAGACTTCAATATTCCAGACGTGGACTGGAGCATCCCAGCAGCAGCATCAACTAGAGCAGATTTATCCTGGACTCCTTCAGGGTGCCTTCCTCAAGCAACTGGTCATGGAACCAACTCGGCAGAAGGCAATACTGGACCTTCTGCTCACAAGAGGACAGTGTGATGGGGGTAACAGTGGGGAGCACCTGGGTAACAGTGACCACCAGTCATTGTGGTTTGAAATCACAGAAAGAGCAGAACCAAACCAACAAAACATTATCCTGGATTTTAGGGGGCAGACTTTGGGAAAATGGGGAAATACTTGAAAAGAGGCATTAAGGGAATGGGACAGGAATCAGGGGTTGAGGAACAGTGGGCAGTATTTAAAATGGGGATTATAAGAACAACAGAATTATGCATTAAGCAGGTTAGCAAGAGGAAAAGGAAGAGGAGACCATTATGGTTTTCCAAAGAGGTAGCAAAAGAAAGTGAAAGCCAAAAAGATAACATTCAGGCAATACAAAAAGACACAGGCAGAAGGGGATAGGGAGAAGTACCAGGAGAAACAAAGGGAGGCAGGGAAGTCAGTAAAGGAAGCCAAAGCTCAGACAGAAGAACACATTGCAAAATCAGTGGTTAAAGGGGACAAAACCTTTTACAGGTACATAAGTGAAAAAAGAAAGACAAAGGGAGGGATAGTGAGACTGAAGGGGGAGGATGGGAGTCGTGTGGAGGATGACAACAGTAAAGCTGACATATTGAACAGGTATTTCTGCTCAGTCTTTACTGAGGAAGAGGAGGGTAATGGGTCTGAAGGGATTACAAGGGGTGAGAATGGTGCAGAAATGGACACAAGTCCCTTTACACGAGAAAGGGTCCTGAAGGAACTGGAAGTAATAAGAGTTGACAAAGCAATGGGGCCAGATGGGATGCACCCCAGGGTCCTTAAAGAACTAAGAGGGTGGTGGCTGAACCTCTGGCTATCCTGTTTGGCAATCACTGGAAACAGGGAGGTACCCAAAGACTGGAGGACAGCAGATGTAGTCCACTTATACAAAAGCAGGAACAAGAGGAAGCAGGGAACTACAGACCAGTCAGCCTCACCTCGGTAGTGGGAAAGATCATGGAAGCACTTCTGAAGGAGAACTGGTGGAACATCTGGTTGTCAATGGACTACAGGACCCAAGGCAGCATGGTTTCACCAGGGGAGGTCATGTCAGACCAATCTCATTGAATTTTTTGACTGGGTGACTAGGGAGGTGGATCAGGGAGGGCAGTGGACATGGCCTATCTGGACTTCAGCAAGGCCTTTGACACTGTGCCACATAGAAGACTATTACACAAACTGGGGAATATGGGTGTGGGCAGGACAGTAGTGTGGTGGGTAGGTAACTGGCTGGGTGGCAGGACACAGAGGGTGGTGGTAAATGGCTGTCACTCCACAGAGGGAAGAGTGACCAGTGGGGTACCACAGGGATCAGTGCTGGGACCGGTCTATTCAACATCTTCATCAGTGACATTATGCGGATCTAGAGGCAGAATTTCACTGTTCGCTGATGACACAAAGCTCTGTAACAGAGTAGACACACCAGAGGGTGTAGACAGAATGAGAGGGACCTGCAGAAACTTGAAGAATGGTCAAGGGTTTGGCAGTTGAAATTCAATGCCAAGAAGTGCAAGATAATGCATATGGGGCACAAAACCCTGGCACAATATATCAGTTGGGGGGGATATAGCATGCACCAAGCAGGAAAGGGATCTTGGGGTTGTCATCTCTGATGACCTCAAGGTAGGAAACAGTGTGACAAGGCATCAGGTAAAGCAAATAGGATGCTGGGATGTATAGGCAGGGCATCACCAGCAGGAAAAGGGAGGTCATAATTCCGCTATACAAGACACTAGTGAGGCCCCACCTGGAGTACAGTGTACAGGTCTGGAGACCATACCTACGTAAGGACATAGACAGGGTAGAAAAGGTTCAGAGGAGGGCAACAAAGATGGTGCATGCATTGCATCACAAGTCCTATGAAGACAGGTTGAAGGAACTGAACATGTACTCCCTGGAGAGAGAGGAGGGAGGGGATATGATAGAGACATACAAGTATCTTACAGGAGAACAGAGTGCAGAGAAACACTATTTTTAAGCGAAAAGATGTTCCAGGACTAGAGGGCATGGGATGAAGTTGGAGGGAGGGCGATTCAGAGGAAACATGAGAAAGAATTTCTTCACAGAACGGGTGGTGGACAAGTGGAACACCCTGCCAGAGGAAGTGGTGGGAGCTGAAACAATCATGGGATTTAAGAATGCATGGGATAGACATAAAGGAATTCTAGAGGTCAGGGGTAAGGGGAAACAGACTTCTAGGAAAACAAACTGAACTTACAAGCTCAAATGGGCAGACTGGGTGGGCCATAGGCCCTTATCTGCCGACACCGTCTATGTATCTATGTATGTAACTCTCTGACCTTTCTTAGACAAGAAGGACCAGTTGTCCACAGAGCAAGGCTGTGTTCTGTGGGGAGCTCGAGCTGTGATACCTCCAAAGTTCTGCAAGAGATTGCTTTCTGACTTACATGACAGTCATCCTGAAACCTCTCAAATGAAGGCATTGGCTAGAGAATACCTCTGGTGGCCAGGACTTGACCAAGATATCCAACATCTTGTTAACCAATGTGCGGCTGTCCGCAACTAACCATCATCCGCACCCCTGCATCCATAGTCCTGGGCAACCACACCATGGGCGCACATCCATGTTGACTATGCCAAAGTTAACAAACAGCATTTTCTAGTAATTATTGACATCCACTCCAAATGGCTGGATGTTTTGCCCACACAAGTCACAACTACTGAAAAGACTGTAAACCTTCTGAGACAAATTTTTGCCTCTTATGGCCTACCATGGAAGTTAGTGTCAGAAAATGGTCCAGAATTTTCTTCCCATGATTTCAAACTGTTCTTAAAGCAGAATGGTGTCTGACATATTTTGACTCCACTACCATCCAGCATCCAACGGCACAGCTGAAAGAGCTGTATAGACATCAAAAAAGCTTGGAATAAATTACATTCACAGCAAGTACCTACAGCTGAAAGGTCAGCTCATTTCCTGTTCACTTACAGAAACACTCCTCACACAGTCACAGAGGAAACACCTGCTGAACTGTTTCTCAAACACCAACCAGGTACTCATTTGTTATTGCTCAAGCTGGACTTGGCTGACACTGTCACAAAATATCAACTACAACAGCAAAAGGGTCATGACAAGTCAGCCAAGTCAGTACAAATTTTTCATCCTGGGGAGAGGGTGATGGTTTGAGACTATAGACATTCCAAGATTTCTTGGATTCCTGGGGTGATGATTGAAACACGTGGACCTTTGACTTATGCAGTTTGCATGGGACATTGACTTGTTCATGTACATGTGGACCACCTGCTGCATTCCAAGGTTCCAGCAAATGCTGCAGAAGATATCACTCCAGATGAGGACAGTGACACAGAGGACTTTGCTCCTGCCCATGAAGCTCCACCAAGGCCGGTGCCAAATAATAACGAAACTTCTGTTTCTCAAGCAATGGTTGTTCCAGCCTGCAGATATCCCATTAGGCGTGGAAGATCACCACAAAGACTTGACCTTTAAAGTCATGTACTGAGCCTGTTCCTCTGTGCAACTGAACTCTTACTTGTACTGTTACTTAGTTAGTGATAAGTTCTACCCAAGGGGCAGGATAATCCCCTGAACTTGTTTCTGGGTATCCAATAGTCTACTTCCATTGGAAGTTAGGAAATGTTACTGTTGAAGTATTTTAGGCAAGTTTCTGTCTAAGGGAAAGGAGTGTAGTATATACATGGATATGTATGGTAGTAGTGTGTGTATATATATATATATATATATATATATATATATATATATATATATATATATATATAGATAGATATCTATCTATCTATCTATATGTGTGTGTGTATATATATATATATATATATATATATATATATATACACACACACACATATGGCAGGAAGTCTAAAGAATGCCGTTAGGGTTGTAGTTTGTGGATATGGATATTTGAAGTCCTAAGGTATAAGTTCCTGTCATGCCCAGTATGTTTTTCTTTGTGTATGTACACTGATGTGTGTCCACTATCTCAGAGAAGAAAAAAGATGGTCACTGAATATACAAGCTGTTACGGAGTCTCTCTGTGAGGGCACCAAGATATACAACTGGGGAGACTTGCATAGTATGTGGGTCAGAGAGAAGGTTTGTTTATCGGCACTGGGGTGGGCTACCAGTGCCAGAATTGATTTCTGTTGGGAGTGGACATACAGTATATAAGAACCATAGGGATGGGTTCTCGGTACAAAATTAATTGTTTTAGAGGAGATTTTGTTATATGCCAGCATCTGGGGCATGCTTCTTTTTATTTATTTTGATTACTATTCTGCTTGTAGCCCTCCAGCCTTGCACTCTCTCACTGCATTCACTGACTTGCTCTACCGCCCACCATCTTCAAGTTCATTATGGTTCCTGGGTGGGGACACACAACCGGGAGACCATGGGAGTAGTGGTGGGGAACCAGCGTTGGTTGTGTGGCAGTGGCTCTGGCAAGGCTGTCACCCTATCCAGAGCTGGAGGAGTATTTCTTGTGGTGTAAGCCCAGATCCCCTGTGTGTGAACATCTGGCCTGCGGTGCACGGCAAGCCTGCCTGCGTCATCCACACTCCTTATGCACAGCCCAGCAGCTCGTGGTGCCCTCTGGTCTCCACCAGACATTGCCGGAGCACCAGACAACCCATGCCCTCCCACCCAGAAAGGAGAGCAGCTCAGTGGGTCCTCGATCTGTCTCCTTTGCCGACCCCCAACTCCAGAGCTCGCTCCCAAACTCGGGTTGTCGGCATGGTGCAAGGTGTGGCATCCAGCGCCTCAGCCCTCAGCACCACCAGGATGGCTGGGGGCATGGTTCTTATGCCAGGTTTCTTTGGGGTAGAGGCTTTATACCAAGGAAGGCATTATATATAGGCTTAGGGGATGGGATCCCAGTACTAGACGGATTGCTTTATAGGGGGCATTGTTGTATGCTAGCATTATGGACATGCTCCCAGTACCAGAGGATTTTTGTAGTAGGCTTTTTTATATCAGGCAGGCATTATACAGTATATTTGCTCTGGGGATGGGCTCCCAGTACAAGACTGATTTGTAGGTTGCTTGTGTATTGGTATCATGATGTACGTCTGGTGTCACTGATTTTGGGTGAGGGGAGAAGCTTTTGTTGGGTTCCTAGTACCTAACTTACCGTGTGTATGTGTGTTGTGTTGAGGGTTATATTGATATTGGGGCTGGGCTTCTGGTGTCATACCAATCATTTTGTGTTTTGAGGGTGTGTGTGTAAGAGTATACCATTGGGAGGGCAAACCCCAAACAGTGAAACCATTACAGCAACACAACCTGTTTGACATCCACAGTGTAAAACAGGTTGTCAGAGCACTGTACCAATACAGTGACTCCTGCTGTTAGTCGCTCTCCCCAGTACTCCACCCCCCACCCAGAGTTGATTATAAGTACGGGGATATGGGGGGCAGAGCCCCCCACATGGTAGTGCTGGGTCAGAGTCCCCCAAAAACAATGTTGAAAGGCCCCAGTGCTTGGGGTGATGTGGTGGTTTGTTGACTGATTTGCCGGTTAACGTGGTTGATGTTGGCAAATTCTTGTTGCTGTGAAGGATGTTGACAACTTTGTTGATAAACTGGATTGGTGGAACCATGTGTAAGATTGTACAGTGGGTGGGACATGTTTTTTTTTTAATTTACATGGATTGGGTGGGAATGTAAAATGGGTTGAAGCTGGGAGACACAAAGGGTGCCATGAGAGGAACAGAAAGGAAAACAGCTCAATTTTCAGTTCTATTTGGGAAGGAGATTTATAACATGGGGGTTTGAGGAAGGGGAAGAGCGAGATGAATTTAGATTTTTCTTCTTCTGTTTACCTCCTGACTCACCCACAGACCCCCTTCTGCTGGTGACCTCAGACTCGACACCCAACATACCTGGGACTTGCCTTGCCTGCTTCTTGACATCCATGGGTGAGCAGGTGCCTCTCTGGGGTGTAGGGCCTGCAGGGTTGCCTGCAACATCCTGTAATGCTGGTATTTTCCCTGTTTTTTCCTCAGCTCAGGCTAGAATGTGTGCAATGGCATGCACATACTGTGTGATGATGCAGCATGCCTCTGCACCTGCTCCTTATCCAACTAGGTGGGTGACAGCTGCTGCATCAACACAGCTGCCACTAGGTGGTAGCCAAGTAGTGGTACATGCTGTCCTCCTCCCCATCAAGAAGGAAAACTGTCTAAGGATGCTCAGTCCTCCCTGGCTGGCCTCCAAGCAATCCTGGTCCTTTCCCGAACCTAAGTTACCAGTGTAATGGCAGGTGAGGCACCCAGTACTTCAGCCCTCCATGACACCGAGCTGGCCTTTTTGAACTTCATATTTAACAACATCAAAAAAAGACAATATAGTAACTCACTGCAGAACAAAACATTAAGAAAGATGTTGCCATTTGTGTAGAAAGTGCAGAAAGTCAGGAAGTCCAAAGCTAAGGCTCTCGAGTGAATAACCCTAATTGCACCATTCTCTGTAAGCAAGGTAATATGGCTTCATACTGTTTATAGTTGCCTGTGTTATACACAGTTTGGGAAAACAACCCTACCTGCAGGATACGGCAGAACACCCATACTTACTGTAGTATTATCAACTTAAGATAGCTTTGGATTTCCTGACTTTTTAAGATTTATATGTGGATCCTAACATTTTCTCAACCTATTTTTGAAAACATTTTTCATATTTATACAGCTCTTCATATATATATATATATATATATATATATATATATATATATATATATATATATATATAGTTCTGGAAAGATCATTACTGGTGCACTTGTCCTCCTCCTCTCGCCCCAGCCTGACTTGCTGTTTAGTGTCCCACGGAATGAGAAGAAAGAGCTTTAGAGAACAGATTGCATTGCCACTGTGGAAAAAACATAAGTGACAACCAAAGTTTTAGAATAGACACAATACTGAGCACAAAGACCAAACAAAAGATCCACTCAAAGTAGAAAGAAGTTTGCCATAGTAACCGTGCATTCATTGCGTTACGATGCATTATGTAAGCTGCAGTTCACAACATAGCATTCATTTAAAAAGCTAGTGGAACCAAAACAGAAAGACAGGAACATTATACAAATTTGAAGAAGTGGTCAGTTGTAACTTTTTATTTGTGAAGTATTTTCCTTTTTCTTGTTGTTCATTAGAAAGTTTTTAATGTGCCATTATGCTGGATGTGTGGATAGCTCTATAGCTCTTGGCCTGGCAGCTGACATATCTATTGCTTGCCCCCCACTGAAGCATCATCATTGTGATCCCACTGACTGTGACATCACAGGTGACTATCCCGCCAGCTACTGAGTGGCTGTTCCTAAGCAGCAGTGATGCCACAGTCAGTGAAGTCACAATGCTGATGATGTAATGGGTGGAACAAAGCTAGGTATATCAGCTGCAGGGGATAGTGTATTCGCACAGCACACCTACTAACATGAGACAAACAATCTTCTAATTAACAAGGGGAAAGAAAAAGTACCTCAGATACAAAGGTAACGGTTGACTGCTTTTAAAAACTAATATTACTTTTAGGCAGCAGTACACTAGCTCTTCAAAACTTGGATTACAGAATCTCAGATGAAAAATTGCAGTTCCCAGTTATAAGCAAGAAACAAAAGCCTAGCAGAAACTGAGATCAGTACACCACAGACAAGCTGATTACTCTAAGAATTACAGTAACCTGTAACACTGGTTGCTTTTTTAATCTAAACGTTATGTACTGTATTGTTTCTTTGCTGTGATGTTTTGCTCTCTTGACAAGGTGCCTTTGTAAATGAATCTATGACTCAAAGGTCTGTAAACCGATGATCTAATAAATAAATAAAAATACAGTGATGTTTTTGATTTGGGATCTTGGACAGAAACCTACAATTTTCTAGACTTAATCAAAAAACTAGAGACCCTTTTAGCAGTAAGAAATATCAATACAATAAAATCAGGAAAATGCATTTCCACATGTGAAAGACCCATTAAAACATAAAACTATACACAGGCAGACAGACAGACAAAATAAGACTGCTTTAAGCCTGCAAAAAAGCAATACATTGCCTAAACCAGAAAAAAAACAGACAGTGCCCAAACACCCCCATAAAACAAAAAATCTCCCCAGTCTTTTTCACCACACATCAATGTCCCTCAATGCTCCACAGCACTTATCAGACGCCATCCACAATGCAGCATTCAATCCCTCCACACTCCAGATGCCATGTGCCAGACACCATGTTCCATGATGCCATCCTCACCATGCACTGTACACAACACTCCAGAATGCCAATTGCAGCCCTGCCCAACAACAATTACTTTCTCAACTGCATATTCAAGGTCTTACTGACATAGGATGCACCCATGCAGAGACACCTGTCCCACCACAGATACCACTTCCAACTGCAACATCCTGCTGCATTCCACACATCACCAAAATGAAAGAGAACCACACCCATGTTTTGTTCCTTAAATAGGGGACCACAGCACTAGGGAACAACACAAGAGACATATATCAGGACTTAATGCCCAAAACAACGGAACACCAAAGGGACCCCAAAACAATAGGCAAACCCAGAAATAATCACAAAAGTGACCCAAAAAGAAGACAAATCCTTGTATTATAAAAAAAATGATGGTTAAGACTGGCATACAGGGAAATATCCCAGTTTTGAGGACTACTACCCAATTAGGCCACTATAGTTTATATAGTCACAAAGCTAAGTTACAAAGTCTGTTTTTTATTGTTTTGACATTATAATCAACTAAGTATTATCAATTTCTAGAGGGTGGTTACAAGTACAGAATAAAAACTATGAAATTGAAGAACATTTTTACAACATAATACAAAATGAAAACTATAAAACTGAGGGACATTTGCATAACATTGTTATTAGACAATTAAAGATACTGCTATTAAAAAGAACATAGTTACAAACTATTTTATTGTTGCTCAATTAAATCTATTAGGCATTAGTGTAACTTGCCCAGGTTTTCTGTGCTATCATAAAAAGTCCATGTTATTCTGAAGTAGTATTATGAAAACTTCAAAGTAACTGGGAGCTAATGTATAGCACCAAAGTAGAAAATGTGTAACAGTGAACATTTTGTGGGGGCCCAGAGTAGCTGTGGCACTATGAAATGATGGTGATATAAATAAATACTGTATGATTTACTGTACACTATTTATGACAATATTTCTGTAACATATGATATTTAGATGCTCATAGTTCCGAAAAAATTAACAGTCAGATAATAACTCAAGACAGGTCTTGCTAATTACTAGCTCGTGGAACACCAGATGAAAACAATTATTTTTGTAAGGGTTTGAATTTGAACAGCAAACAGGGACACACGCTTACCATATCTGTGATGGGTTTTAAGGTCCTGAACTGCCTGGGCCCTCTCTACCTCTCTATTGACTACCTCACAGATATTAGTGAGCTTCATTTCATGCTGTAGTAAGTTTTACATTTCTCAAATCAAAACTGAACTGTATCAGGGACAGTGCATTTTCAGTTGCTGTTCATAGGCTTTTGAATGCTCTTCACTCAGTGTCCATTCTGCCCCAACTGTAAACTGTTTTAAAAGCTGGTTAAAGACCTGTTTTTTTTTGTTTTGTTTTTTGTTTTTTGGGGTGGGGGGGGTCTTCAGCTCCTTTTAGAATCTGCCTGCACTTTATTCTTTCTAGGTGTCAAAGCACATACTGTAGTGCAAAGTACCTATCGTCAGTCAAGTGGACTCTTTTGTGCAGATTTTCATGATTAGTACTACCTTTGCTGTGGGAGATCATCATGATGCAGTCTGTGTAGTGGTATGGTCTGCAGAGTGTACTACCAGCTGGGACATGTCTTATTCAGCCTATCTCCACAAGCAAACACAAAAGCATTTGCATAACACTGATGCATTGTGCTGGGTTTGGAGCTTTAGAGTGTGTAAGTGTGGCATGGAGAGATTTATGTAAACAAAATAAATAGGAAATTATCTGTCTCCTTGTATCATTTTATGCATCCTATATACAGATCTTCCTCCAAGTTATGCCTGTAGTATGCTGCCTCTCTAGGATGCTACATCCAAGTGTACTGGTGTCTAGTGAACTGGGTGATTCAGTGAGCAAAGATTACATTGAGCTGCAATACTGAAGCCCTCTTGGGCTGTCAGTAAGCCAATAAGATGGTCTCACTATGGCATTTTGTTGGGCCACGTAAGTGTTCACACTGGCCTTTATTTGAGCTATCAGTGATCAAATAAGTTAGTGCTCACTTCAGTTCTCTGCTGGGCTGTCAGTGATCAAACAAGTCTTTGCTCACTATAGCTTTTTGATGGGATATTGGTAGAAGTAAGCTAGTGCTCACAATGGTCTGCTTTGTACAGCAAAGCTGGCCAAACAAGCCTATTCTCACTATGGCCTCTTTCTTGGATATTGTCTCTTATCATGGATTTTCTAATACCATGACAAGAATGCACCCATTCTTAAGCCAGGCAATGTTCAATGAAATCAAAAAATCAGTGCTATATTAATTGTTATTATTTGCTGAAAATGCTCTTCATAATACTTAATGGTCCTCTTTTGGGTTGCCAGTGACCAAACAAGATGATATTCACTACAGCATTCTGTTGGGCTATGGCACATTATTTGGCTGTGAGTTATCAAATAAGTCAATGTTCCCACCACCCTCTCTTGGGTTGTCAGAGAACAAACAAATCAATGCTCACTATGACACTACAATCTTGGTGATGGAGTAGAGGAAAGAATAAAAGAAAAACCTGAGGAGATTGAAGAAAATATAAAGCCAAAGTGAGAACGATGAAAAGCCCCAGATAAAGATTATGTTCAGGAGCCCACCTGGTGGTGCTGAGGGTTAAGGCGCTGGACATCACACCTCGCGCTACGCTGGTGACCCGGGTTCAGGAATGAGCTCGGGCCATCAGGGTCGGCTGGGAAGGGAGGGAGTAGGATTTAGCAGCTGATTGGCAAGCTCTCCTCTCCAAGGCAGGGTTTCCTGGCTCCTGGCACTTCACTGACACCCAGTGGAGACTGGGTGCCATCATTGCCGGGACCACATGGGAAGGACTACAGGAGGGGGCAGTCACTTATGTAGTTCATGTGGGAGCACATGACCCAGCATGCTGGTGGCATTGCATGTCCTCCTCCCCAGACAAAAGCAGAAAATCCCCTCCGAGCACGCTGCATGACACCCCTGATAACCCATGCACCTCTGCTGGAACAAAGCCCAGTGACGGACAGGGCCTTAAGGGTGATGCGGTCTCTCCCCCATCAGGGTCCCCTGGGAGAACCCCTCCATGAGGGGTAAGTCACAGTCTTCACTGATTCCCTGCCAAGGTGGAGGCAGGGTGGAGTTGCTTGAGGGGTCAGTAAGACAGGGCAGAAAGGGGTAAGCATTCTCCACAGCTCCAAGAGCATAAACAGAGTTGACAAAAAAAGATTATGGGCAGGATTCTCAAAGAGGGCTTAGACTGGTTCAAGCTGTGTCAAACAGCAGTTTGTGCCAAAGCCGGTGTGCCAGGAACCTTGCAGCAGATTCTGGTACAGGAGGTGCCCCAGCACCTAAGTCCCTACACTTGCCACATCCTCTCCAAAGCAACAACCACAAGGCGAGTGGGAGGGGTTTGCCACTGGCTCCATGTGGCAAAGACTAGCAGTCCCCCACCCATCCCAGATCCCCTGATAATATATGTCAGGTCCCATCCCCAGTGGTCTAGTGCCCCCTCCCCAATCTTGCCCATGAAATAAATATAAAAGAAATTTGTTCCACCCTTGGAATGCACCAGCATTCCAGCACCAGGCAATTAGGGCACCAATCAGCAACGGCACTGATCACTTTTATGTGGGGGCTGTGCCCTTCCCACATCCCTACTTAAAGATTCCCACTCTGTGAGGGGTGGACTTCAGGGAGGGGGTGGAAAATCATTCATTTGGTGCCCTGACTGCCCGACGCTGTAATGCCAGTGCTCGGAATGCCATAAGGGCAGAAATTCTCCCTTTCCCAGTGGTATAGTGGCCCCGATCCCTGATGTCACCCCTGAAATAAATATAAAGAAATCCCCCCTTCTCTGGTGGTAGAGTGGACCCCCTGCCCCAATCCACAATGTTGCCCATAAAATTAATATTATTAAATTCCCCCTTCCCTGGTGGTATAGTGCCCCCCGCCCCAATCCCTGAAGTTGCCCATCACAGATATTTACATACAATCCCCCCATCCCTGGTGGTCTAGTGGACCCCCCACCACAGCAGGTAGTATAGACAACCACACTCCCCCCTCACCATCCTGAAACCCTGAGTCAGCAACTGGCACAGTCCTCCTCTCACCACCACAGCCAGCTGCCGACTGACCTGTCACTGAGCATGTACTATTTAATACAGTATGTGCTTATTTATTGATAGGCTGTCAGTCAATGAGCAGGTATTGTATTATACAGTATACGCTCAGTGACCTGTCAATTGGCAGTTGGCTGTAGTGGTGACAGGAGGGCTGTGCCAGTTGCTGGCTTGGGGCTTCAGGATGGAGGGAGAGAGCAGGGTGTTGGGCACTACCTGTTGAGGTGGGGGAGGGGGGAATTTATGTCCATAACTGTGATGAGCGGCATCAGGGATCAGGGTGGGGGGCGGCACTATACCACCAGGGAAGGGGGAATTTAACTATATTTATTTCATGAGTGACATAAGGGATTGGGGCAGGGCAGCCACTATACCACCAGGGAAGGGGGAATTTATTTATATTTATTTCAGGGGTAACATTGGGAATCAGGGGGGCCACTAGAGCACCAAGGCTATGTAATGCATAAAAGGGGGATTGGGGCTTGGGAGTGGTGGCTGTGGCACATTGCTGCAAGGTGCTACATTCTCCCAGAGGGATATGTCTAAGTACCCTTTGACCAGTCCTGGCTGGTCCAGGGGTACTTAGAAATTCTTCATCTGGGTGAGCTTTGTGAATCCCACATTCAGAGATATGCAAGCCTGCATCTGCCTCAAGCCCTTGCGCCATGCCACAGCCCTTTTGTGGCACTAGGCTGGTGCATGTCCCCTTGTGCATGCAGCCTGTGTTTGATGCAGGCTGCTTTTGTGAATAGCTCAGAGCTCATTGTTTGACACAAGGTGCCAGTTGCACCATTTACGTTTGGTGCAGTACCTTCATCAATCTTGGGCTTTGAAAATCGAGCCCTATGTATGGAAACGTGAACTCTGAACAAAAAACAGTGAAAACATTTTAGAAAAAAGAGAAATAAATCATTTTGGTTGTAATATTTATGTGTAGCTGCAACCTTGGTACATCATGCAAGGGCAGGAGTGGTGGGTTCAAGCTTACTGCATCTCTTAACTGGAGTACAACATTTTGCAGTGAAACAGGTAGAGTTATGTTGCAAATTATCTAGAACAAACACTAAATTTAAACATTTCTCAGTCCCAGCTCTATTAGTTCAAACATCCTCTTATTCTTGATTATCTGTCTGTTGCTTTTTAAATTTGTTTTTTTTAACAGACAAGCTAATATGTAAAGCAATCTGCCTTACATATTTTTTACTAACATGCTTTTCATTTTAAAATATAGAATAATTGCTGTTCACTGAAAAATAAATCTATTATTGCTTGACCAGACTTTCTGTGTGTTTCTACAAGGAGCATTTTTGTACATTTGACTTTTAGTAATGTACTAAAACTGTAGCTAAGTTGTATTACTATTATATACTGCTTCTAACTATAAAATGTTTTGCTGTACTGTTTTTCTCCCTTTTTTCCTTAAAGTGAAAAAAAAAACCTCATATATATTGCAACAACTCCTTTGCATGTTATTATTTTTTCTACATATTAATGTACTAAACCAGGTCAATAAACACAAAGATTTTCATAAATGTCACAGCCAATGTTCCAGAGTTCCATCTCTCCTGAATCAGAGAACCAAAGTTCCAAGCCTTGGGGACACCACATGTGATTCCAACTGAACCCAATACCAGAAAATGTGGGGTACATTCCAATAAGCCAGATATACCCATAATCTTCTTTATATTTAATCACACAGAACAGTGACTTGAGTGATGTTTCATGGCTGGACCACCACTTCATCAGGTCTTGTACAGGCCATGTTCGTACTATTAAAATATAATGGAGATAGACAGCCTGTCAGTGCAGTGGTAGTGCTACTACTCACAACACCTACAACCTGGGCTTGGATCAAGCCTGGGTTATCAGGGCCAGCCTGAGAGAAGGATTACGTGTTCCAGAGGATGTGCTCATCCTCTGGGGATGGAGGCTGGCACAATGCTCTGACACTGCCACCTGTGTATGCATGGAGGACAATACATGGTTAATGCTGTGGGGAATTGAGAATGTCATTAGCGGAATGATTGAGGCATGCATCAGCACACTGCCGGCCTGGGCATATATCCTTGTGCCAGTGTCCTGGGAGGAAGGGGGCAAGGGGCAAACTAAGGGGTAAATCCCCAACCTTGAAGCAGCATGATGAGCTCCAGTCTATGACCTGAAAGGCAATATGTCTATCAACTGTGCAGGTAAAGGGAGCAAAATTATACATTTGAAAAAGTATTTAACAGGAACAATTTATACACCTTGCACTCTCACCACTGTGCCACCTAACTACCCCTATGTGCATGTGCTCACACACACCATAAACTACATCACTATTTAAAATCCATAAATTACCATCATTTTCATGCAGTATCGGTATTATTGAAAGTACTGTATGTCCCAATGTACCCATGCCATAACATCCTGTTTAGCAACAGTATGCAAACCTTAATATGGAAAATTGAACAGCAGCAACTCAGTACCTCCCATGGAGCATTTTTTATTTGCTACTGATTATCCACAGATGGGAATAGATTCCTGTATTTATAAATAAAATGCTTAATCGAAGATGCCATGTAACACTCAATATGCCCACCCTTTTACAATAAGTGAACCAAAATTATTTCTGAATAAGGACAAAAAAGACCTTTCTATATACCAGAGGACTCTGACCCTCTCCAGCTATTTTAGTACATGGTAAGCACCTATTTAGGGCCCAAACAAGAGAGGTGTTTTTTGAGTGTGAGCTACAGAGCTAAATAATTGCCATTTTTGGCAGCAAAAGCTTGTAAAAAAAGAAGAACTTGAGCAGTTGCTCACTAACCAATGAGGCCACATGATCTCTCACAGTCCTCTGGTAGACCCCCTAAGTCTCAGTTTAAAAAAAAACAAAGAGTGAAATTGAAATGATCAGGAAATAAATAAATATTATGTTTGATAGAAATTGCTAATAAAACCACTGATGTGGTAAAAGTCAGTGACCCATCCACCAGGAGAAAGGGGTCAGTCAGCACCCCCAAATCAATTTGTGGGTGTCCAGGGACAACTGACAGCAACCCTACTTCAATAAATTACTTAGGAAATTTCAAGGAAAAATATGTGTGTAAGCTGGCCATTTTTTCAAGCTACATTTCCAAATATTGAATTGAACAAAGCGGCACCATCCAGGGAACAGCAGGCGGTGGTATGCAGCAAGGCGACCAGCCTATACAGCAAACAAAAGGAGAAAAGCTCCGCACTCATGAAGTCAGATACTCATAGGCAGAAGTGAGTTCAAAAAGTGTTTCTTTTTTCAGCACCATGTAGGTCCAAGAAAAATAACCACTGTTTGAACTCACTTCTGACTACAGGTATCAGACTCCACAACTGCAGAGCTTTTTTCCTTTTATTTCCAAATATTGAACCAGATGGAACAGCCTGCTAGTGGAGACAGTGGGTATGAAGACAATACCAGTCTTTAAGGTAAGCCTGTATACATTTCTACTTACTAAGGAAATCCCAAGTACTCTGGGTAGCAGAGTGGGTAAGGAATCCTTATAAATCGGTATGCATTTATAAAGCATACTTATTTCATCCCTGTTTGGGGGAAGGAGTGGATACAATGGACCCAGAGTCCCTTCTGACCTTAACTTACTATGTTACTTGTCTGTGTCACTAAATCACTACACTAACTCAATAAAAACAAATAAATAAGTTAACATATTTTGCCATGTATTATTAATACAGTATTCTGCATCTCACAACAAAATGCAAAATTAACTGTTTTTGGCTGCAGTCAATTATTATATTGTACAGTAGGTCACTTCTAGCCATTTGAGCTTTGGTACCCATCATTGGTACTTTGATCCAAGTATTGCCAGTACTGGAAAATGGTTAAATGATCTAGAAATGCATTTTCATGTGAGACCATTGCCCATTTTCATGATCATTCTTTTTTATGTATTTAATATTTGTGGTGATAACGTAATCATACTTAGTGTGTTGTTCTTTATTTGTTATATAACCTATTCAGTCTAAGATAGGTGGTTTTTTTCTGTTTAAAATTTGTTTACCACAGACAGCCCAACTAAAATCCAGTATTTCATTTCCAGTGTGGTCCTGTTTCAACCCGTATCTGTAGCTGGGTGGTCTGGAGCACTGAGAGGTTAAGAGACTTGCCCAGTGTCACACAGTGAGTAGTTAACTATACACTGTTTAAACCTATGACCTCCTGGTTTCCAACTGATTCTCTAACCACTAGACTAACTGCCTCTCAAAGGTGGCAACAGAACTCTCACATACTGTTTTCACAGTGGAATAAAAACAACACCCCAAAACAAAAGGGATAGTTAGTTAAAGCAACAGTATTTGTTAGTGACATAGAAACATAGAAGGTGATGGCAGATAAGAACCATGTGGCCCGCCTAGTCTGCCCTTTTTCCCTACATAATGTAATACCACAGACCCTAGTTGATCTGCGACTTACCCTCTCTTCCCTATTGCGTGAGTACTTTTATGCCTATCCCATTCATTCTTGAATTCCCCTACTGTTTTGGCCCCACCACCTCTGCAGGGAGGCTGTTCCAAGCATCCACTACTTTTTCTATGTAAAAGTACTTCTTCATGTTGCCCCTGAGCCTACCCCCCCAGCCTCATATCATACCCCTTTGTTCTTGTACACATTCTTTTCTGAAAGATGCTACCGTACTGTACCTTGTTTATATCCCTGAGGTACTTTAATGACTCTATCATATCCCCCTCTCTCTCCCCTCTCCTCCAGGGAATACATATTGAGGTGCTCTAGTCTTTCCTCATATGACTTAGTCCAGTCATTGCACCATTTTTGTTGCCCTTCTCTGGACTGCCTCTATTTTTGTCTATGTCCTTCTGGAGATACAGCCTCCAGAACTGGACACAGTACTCCAGATGAGGTCTCACTAGTGATCTGTACAGTGGCATAACCACCTCCTTTTTTCTGCTGGTGATACCTCTCCCTATGCACCCTAGCATCCCACAGGCTCTCCTCACAGCCTTCTCACATTGTATGGTTACCTTTAGGTCATCAGATATGATTAGTCCCAGGTCCCTTTCTTGATTGGTGGCCATCAGTACCTCTCCTCCCATCTCGTACTCCTCTCTTGGATTCCTGTGCCTCAGATGCATGATTTTGCACTTCTATGCACTGATTCTTTGCAGCCATACTGTCGAACACTCCTCAAGCATGTTTAGCTCCTTTCTCATTTTTTCCACACCCCCCCATGTCAACCGTGTTGCAGATCTTAGTGTCATCTGTAAAGAGGCATACCTTTCCTCTTGCCCCTCTGCAATATCACTTATGAAGACATTAAAGAGGACAGGTCCCAACATGGGTCCCTGTGGCACCCCACTGGTCACCCCCCTCTCCTCAGATTGAATGTCATTTTCCACCACCCTCTGTGTCCTGTCACTCATCTAGTTTTTGATCCAGTTTACCACCTTGAGGCCCACTCCCAGGCTGCCAAACTAATTTACCAACCTCCTATGTGAGATGGTGTTGATGGCCTTGCTGAAATCTAGGTAGGCCACATCCACTGCCCCTCTCTAATCTACTTCTCTGGTCACTCAGTCAAAGAAATCTATCAGATTTGTTTGACAAGACCTTCCTGCTGTGAATCCATGCTGCCTTGGATTCTGTGCTCTGCTGGATTCAAGAAATATCAAAATCCTTTCCTTTAGCAGTGACTTCATTAATTTCCCCACCACCGAGGTCAGACTGACTGGCCTGTAGTTGCCAGCCACCTCCCTGTCCCCGCTTTGTGGAGAGGGACTACATTCGCCCTCCTCCAGTCCCCTGGAACCATGCCTGTTTCTATTGATTTGTTGATTAGGGCTATTAGTGGTGCTACCAGCACCTCACTAAGTCCTTTTAATATTCTGGGATGTATCTCATCTGGCCCCATAGCCTTGACCCCTTTCAGATTTTTGAGTTCCTTTAGGACTCTTTCGTCTGGAAGCAGACTGGTGTTCACTTCTCTCCCATTGGTGCTCCTATCACCCAGTAGTGGTTCTTCTCCTTACCCTTCTTCTGTGAATAATGAACAAAAATATTTTCTCAGGATTGTTTGTTTTTCTAGGTCCCCCTCTGCACACACCCTCCCTTTTAAACCTCACAATCCCACCCCTATTCTTCTTTTTTTCACTAATGTACCTGAAAAAGGTCTTGCCTCCTTTCGTAATTGGCTGGGCTATTTTTTGCTCCATTTCCACCTCAGTGCTCCTGACTGCTTTCCCCATCTCCCTCTGCTTTTCTAGATACAGTTCCATCTTCCCCTTTCTGTATTTCCTTGTACCTCCTGAAAGCTAACCTTTTCTCTCTTACCTTTCCAGCCACATCCTTCGAGAACCATACAGTAGTGTTGTTTTTTTCTTTCTCTTTGTTTTGCTTAGTTGCCTAACACAAAGGCTTGTTGCCTCTGCTATGGCTCCCTTGAAGTTAACCCATTGCTTCTCTACATCTCCCCTGCTTCCCCTGTCAAGGCTTCCTTTAGACATTAACCTATTTTTGCAAAGTCGACCCGTCTGAAATCCAGGACCTGTGCTTTCATGTGGTTTGACTCCTCCACTGTTCTTGCATTGAACCACACCGTAGGATGATCACTGGACCATTACATCAATGACTCTATCCCTGACCATATTTCATTTCCAGCAATAATGTTTGTTTAGCAAAAATATCAAGATATCCCCATTTCTTTTTGGTTTCTTTCACTCCTAGAGCAAGATACAGGACTTCAACGTTTTTTAAGAGTGCCCACTCTGGTGCCATACATCCTATGAAAAGATTGAATATATTGATACAGTGTTGTGCTATTTGCCATTAGAAGCATGTGGTAACATCATCCTAATACATCCACTTTAATTATTTCTTTAATTCATTCATTTATTTATTTATTTATTTATGTAGATATGTATTTGAATTTTGAGTACTGAGTAGGCCCACTGAGACATGCAAGTCCCTTTTTCAGTGGAGAGTCAGAATTAGTTACATACAGAACTGAATAAAACTTTTCATAATGATTGCAGTGTAAGACAAGATTATAATACAATAAGCAGAAGAGATAAGTAAATAAAAGAAAGACTATGTATACCGAACATTAGTTAATCACAATTTGAGTACAAATGGTGTAAGCATTCAACACCAAGTAACAGAAATGACAGTTTCAGCAAAGATGGTTAATCTAGCATGTACATTCAAAAGGTATCCTCAAGGAAAGAGATATTTAAAAAATTGTGAATGATGGTCCTCTTTAATTGCAGGAGTCATTAATCAAAACATTAGCTGTAAAAGTTGTTTTAACAATATCTGAGACAAATAAAAATAAATTGTGCATGAATCTAACTGTATGATGAAATTGTTTGCCGACTAACAAATACCACTGCTTTAAGTAAGTTTGGGAAAGCCGTTTTCAGCTTGGGAAGAGGGTATGTAATTGGGTGATGTAATAAGAGGAGAGAAATGAGCATCAAGGCAAAAGTAAGACTCTGCTATTAGCTCGGCTTGAGACCTCATCCATTAGCTTGGTGGTGGGATTCTGGGTTGTTCATGTAAGGATTTCAGGAGGGTACACAGAGCTGGATAGTTCATTTCTAGGTGCAACCTGTGTTAGGCACAAAAGACTGCAAGGTCAACTCCCAAGTTCCAAGATTTGGGAATACAAGGCTGCAATACTTGGGAATGCTCAGCAGGTGGCAGCAGTAGAAAAACCCTAACAGGTACACAGATATGCAGCAGTCCATGCTCTCCTTTCCAAGAAATAATTGAAGTGTCTCACCACCACTGTTATGTGTCCTGCCCCCTGCCATCCTCAAGACGAGAATTCTTTGGCACTCACTGACTCAAGTCTTGACCCACTATGCCCACCTTCGCTATCAACTCCCCCAAAGACGCTCATCACTACACCCTGTACCAGAACCTTTCTAGCCCCTAGTTTCCTTCTTAACACCTCTGTCACTGTGCCACTTTCCTTTCAAAATGCTGCATTGTTTCACTTCCTTCATATCTTACAGATCTGCTCTCACCATTTATCCCCATTCCCCATTCACTCTTCTCCTTAGACTTGCACTTCTTTAATTTTTTTCATTGCAACACTTCTGCTGATCAATCCTTCTCTGGAATCTACCACATTTCCTGCTACCCCCTGTTTGAAACAACACCTCTAATCTTTCTATACCCAAGTATTTTCCTGTCTCTAGCCTTCCTTGGCTTACTCACCACCATTATCCCACATCCTGTACACTACGCTATCCAAATTATTTAGGTAGTAGAAGTGCTCTTACCTCAGGGTGCAATATCAGGAAAGTGGCTTAATGAACAAGTTTGAGGAGGCATGGGCCCCATTTAAAGTCTGGGACCATGAAAAAGTGCAGGGGATAACACAGAAAAGCAGTAAAATTGAGAGTAAAGTACAGTCAGCCTTAGAGCTCTGCAGGTAAAACTCCTAAGGAGCTGGGTATCACAGGCCTGTTAGGAGGGGAGACCAACTGTACCCGTCTACTAACTTCTCCCATTAACTTTCTCTCCATCTTCTCAGCTACAAAGTGGGCTGGAAACAGCAGAAATCAGTGGACATCACATAAGGCACCTGGCAGGACTGTTCAATTGGATAAAATGTACTGCAAACCAGACTTACAGTATATCCAGTTCTGTAGAACTAAGTGCAATCTCCTTGGCAGATAAGGGACATTAATCTAGTATGGCATACAGTATGTGTGTATTGCTCTGTTTTTCATCATTTCTAATGTGTTCTTTTCTTACAGTATTTAACTCAAACTGTTACAGTGCATATGCAGTTCCTGATCAGTTGTAGTCTGTTCACGTGGATGGGTATTGACCAGCAACCTCCTCAGCAGCTGCAATATAATTGTGTGGCTCTAAATAGTTACAAAACTATGATATATTACTTCATGCCTTACTAGCTGTTATCTCTTCAATAATATACAATGCCTTAGTGTTTTAAATCCATGAGAGTTATCCTGGCCATAAATATCGCTTCATGCAGTTGTTGCTCCATGGTTTGTGTACAAAAAAGATCAAATAAATAAAGCTGGATATACAAAAATAGGTAGCAGATGTCTTCATGTTTAACTACACTCAAGCCTTGTGCTCTGCACAGCAGGTGCCTAATTTTCAACCTCATCACAGCTGCATTTCTCTTTATCTACTATTTCCTTGTAAACTTATTTGTAATTCCTCAAATGAAATGTGGCCTTGCTACTGTTCACAATTCCCTGTATGGTATTTTATCTTCTTGCCAGCTTTGTACCACTCCATCACCTGTGTCACACCTGGAAATGAGCTTTGGCTCAGTGTACCTCCCAGTTGCCACTTTCTAAACAAATGAATAGTCTAACCAGTGTATAGATAGATGGTAGACCATAACCTCGTTTCCAAAACACATTAAAGTGTTTTGATGCGGTACTGTTTCTAAGCCCTTACCATTCCCAAAGCAGGATTCCTTAGTCTATTTATAAATCCAGGTCTTGCACCACTAGACCAACCTAGAGTAGTTGTATTTTCTGTCCTCACAATCTGAACTATGCAGTCAAAACACTATTTCTGCTGAATGTATAGAAGAAAGACAATCCCACTGTTGAAGTTCCCCCTACCTTTTTCCTTTCCCTTCTTCACATCATAGGATAAATATCCATGATGTCTGTCTTCTCTAAAGTCATGAGGCACCCCAGAATATAATTTAAATTGCTAATAGGAGGGCTTTAAGGCCGAGGGTTTTTTTGTTTTTTTTTTACTTGTGGTGCTTGTACACCACTTTATTCACCTGCACCACCCTTCTGGTCCATTCCTTCAGACCACTGATCAACCACCCAGTATACCTACTTGGAGTCTGCCCCTAGAGTGCTCTTGTTCTCCCCTGTATTACCTGGATTCCCAGCAATCCCCACTGGGTGGGGTAAGGATGGGCCTTCCTCAACCTTACTGGAGGAGAACTGGCACAGTGAGGTCTGCCCGTAAGTTGGTGGGTCCTGGGAGGCACTGATTGGTCTTCATCTAGGACCGAGAGGGCTTTTTTCCAGATTTCCTGTTTCCCCTCCACCCAACCCCCAGAGGTGCCGGTGCAGAGACTAACATCCAGAGAGTGACATGCTGACACACGTCTACCTCCCAAGTGCCTAACAGTGTCTCCCCTCCCCGACTCCAGCTGTGTAGGCCGCCAGAGCTCTTTGAGATCCACTGCTTCCACCGGCTCTCTTGGGACGTCGTATACCCCCGGTTCCCCTGGTATCCCTCCACGAGGAAGAAGAACATCCACTGGGATGCTCAATCCTCCCTCTCCCCACCGACCCCCATTGACACGAGTCCATTCCCGAACCCGGGTCACCGGCGCAGCACGAGGTGTGGCATCCAGCGCCTCAACCCTCAGCTCCACCGGGCCGGCATAAGCCCAAGGTTTGATGGGTGGAGCAACAACGTCACTCCCCCCATTGGGCTTAAAAGGGCACTCATCCTGGACTCTGTAAAGATTATTTTTTCATTGCAGCTGGAGGCGCTGCTCTCCTGTCCCTCTTGGATTTATGCTGCCATTTTCTTGTTTCTGCAGCTGCCTCCAGCTGTCCATTAATTCCTCTATGCCTCCCATTTTGCATCGCCTTCCTATTCATATTCTGCCCTGTATTGGTTGTGTTTTCACTAGTCTGGTCCCTGATGCCTCTTCGGTTGCTACCTTGTGGTGTTGTGTTTATCTTGCCTACCCATTCTTTCCCTGATGCTTCTGGGGTGTGCCCCCCTCACCACACACCATGCTTCCTTCTTTCCTCCTCCTTAGCTGCTGCTGTCACTCACCTACTCACTGGCACTCCCTGCTGGTGGCCTCTTTCCTCAGGTTTCTTGCAGCTTTTGCTGTCGCTTCCCAGTTTCCCTCCCCTTCTAAAGCTGCTGTGCTTGCCTGCTCCATATTGTGGGCTCATCCGGCGCTTCTCCGCTTACCTGCTACATGTCCTTGGGCTTGCTCGGAGTGCGCCTCTACTTTCATTGCTTGGCTGCTGCCTTCTTTCCCTGTTGTGGCATCTGATTCATCCTCTCCTCCTTCATTTTCAGCATTTTGCCATTCCGCATCTTAGCCTTTTTCTACCGGACTGCTCCCATCCTACATGTCCACTTCTCAGCTCCTTAGGATGGAACTCCAGCACCCCTGCTCATTTGTTTAGAGACTTTTGTCCTCTTTCTCTGCTGGGACCCTCTCTACCATGCCTCTCAACCTCTCAGCACTACAAAATCATAGCACTGGCTTTCAAACATTGTAGCAACCAGTCAGTATGTGAAGCACTTTCTTATTTTACTCAATTTTCTGTTTACACATGTTGGACCCCATTTAGTATCTGCTAAGGACTGTTTTCTTTAAGCTTGGTTCAATGATTTATTACTTTGTGTGTCCAGACATAGCTCTACAATTATGAGGAACATTGGTTACCTTGTGAGGGACAAGGGTGAATTTGAGTGTAATAATCATAGCGCTGTGTGGGATACATAGCAGTTGAAAGGTGTGCTCTCTACTGCCTGCTGCCCTATAATTTCCTTCCAGAACCTGGACTGTTTTACAGCTGTGTCAGCATTATTTTTCATGCCTCCACTGCTCTCCATCATTTGCTCTGTTGACTGTGGTTGTTGTACTGCATCCTGCCATGCCCACCTACCACCCAGACATCTGGCCTTTTTGAATTCCTTCTGCATGGATATGTGTGCCGTGGAGTTGCAGTTCTCTGCCACTGGATGTGTGCCATGCTATTTTGGAAGCATCTCAGTGCTTCTCAGGGGCATCTTTGATCTGCTGTTCGCTATCTTCAGGGTCTCTCCTCACCGCCTGGTCTCCTCTGTGCCTGTCCTCCATCCTTCACCTCCTGTGCTTTTGATTACCGATTCCTCCATGCTGCGGCCTCCCTGTTCCCCGCTCCATTGACCATCCTCCTACCTTTGTACTAGTTAATTGTCCAGTTCATTCCTGTCTCCTCTTACTACCATTCTGTTCCATCCTTCATGGATTCACTCCTATCGAGGCCAGCAATCAATCTATATATTTTTGGGGGCCCTATCTATCCTGCACTCTTATCAGTGCTGCATTGGCTGATTCCATCTGGCTGGCATTCAACATTTCTTTTTGGGCCTACATATCATGAATGATCAGCCACCTGTCCATGCTACCTCGACTAGTCCTGCTCTCCTTGGGTCCTGTGCTATCCCTTGACCTCCCCCTCTAGTTACGTTCCTCTGCCTAGCACTTATTCTCATCCCGGCCATCATGGAGTCTGTCCCCTCATGGCTTCATTCCTCTCAGTACTTCATCTAATTTGGATCCTTTTGGTCGCTCATCCTGTGCATACCCTCTAGTTCCCTTACCCTCTGGTTCCTGACATGCCTTCTTGGCCTCAGAGTCTACCTCCTTTTGAGGAGCCTACTTTTTAATACTTCCTTCATTCCAGTTCCTTTTCAAGTTCATTCCTGGCTCCACCTCTTCTAATTCTGTACTGGCCATCCAGGATTTACTCCACTCATGGCATGCTATCGATATTTTACTCACATCAATCTATTCATTTCCGAATCTACCGACTTTCAAGGAGTCTACTTAGTTACATTGCTCTTCGATCATATCTCATCGATCAGTAGCTTGCCTTATCAGCCTCAGCATCTACCCACTCATTCAGGCTTGCCTCTCATTGGGTCCTATGCTACATCATCGACATGCCGCTCTCCTGCGGTGATCATCAACACCATAAGTCTTCATCATTGCCTCATGTTCCTTCTTAAATCTGTGCTTTCTTTTGTGGTTTTTCCCTATCCTGTAATCATCTTCCCTACTCATATCCTTCTCCTTAACAAATCTTTCTCTTTAGCAACATATGTCCTCAAATCAAATGTCGTCAGCCTGGAGGGAAGACAACCTAGGCATTGGATGCCCAGAGGTTTCTTCCTCAAAGGGGGTTTTTCCTCTCCTCTGTGCCAGTGGTCATAATACTTGCTAGAGTTAGTGCTTTCTCAAGTTAGTTAGTTAGGTTCCACTGTTGGATGGTGGTGGATGGTGGCTCCAGCTTTCCCCTTTCTCATTAGGAAGTCAGCCCTTATCATCTTCTCAGAATTCATTCATTCATAATCCTTGCATCTTCGATACTCGACACCTTTAGGTATTCTTTTTGGGCTTCTTCCTTACCCTACCTTTAAACGACGCAATCATTCCCATGGCACTTGTAAGGGAGAACCCTCCTCTATGGTTCCTTGTGTCACTACCCTACAGGGTGGTATATCCCACAGATAGAGAGGCAGAAAGCCACAAAGTAAATCAAGTTACACAAGCATCATGTCCTATCACATCTGGTTGCGTAAGCACATCGAACATTATTTACTGAAAACAGTACAGTGCATAATTATATCCCTAAACAAAAAAAAAAAACATGAATATGATCTCAGCCTACTATAGTTAGTCTGTTGCAGATAGTATTTTGAGTAAGCTCATACCAGCATTATCCAAGCAAATGCACATACATCTTGTTGAGGGACTCAGTAGTTGGGGAGTGAGTTCAATTCAGTTTCAGAAAAATGCATGCAACAGATTGGGGGGGGGTACTGTTTCTTCAGTCTGAAACTTGCTCATTAACTGCATAAATGTACACTAATTTATGTAAAACATTGCACTAAATCCACAACCCCTTAGTATTTCTTTCTCACGTCAATAGCAGTAGTGGATTCCACCAGTTTTATTGTTGTGTTTTCAGGTGATTATTTTCCAGTTCCCTAACTGGAGGACTGAGACATATGTTTTTTCATTAAACAAAATCACTTTGATCCTGAAAAAAATATTTTCCTATAAATGCTCAGATGTGAGTCTACCAGTTTTTTAGATGCTGTAAATTACTATTACACATGGCTGTGACCATTAAACCCCATTTTATATAGATTGCATGTTGCATCAGTGAAAAACATAATTTTTATAAAGTTAAATAAGTACTGTATTTGCTGCCATTGTTTTATTTCTCCATCTTCTACCTCTTCCCTCACAAATTCAACGGCAAATGCTCCCTTCACCCCCCTTCCCACATTTAGATGTGGCTATTACTACTTTTTATTGTTTTTAAAACATTGATTAGTCAGTTATTATGTCAAGTAAAATGGTGGGGGCAGTGTACACTTGTTCTTGCACATGCACTCTGTTTGTGATGACCTTGCAAACCACTAAAGCTATATTCTCCTGGTTTATTAGGTCATTACATACCTTAGGTATGTGGAAATACCTTGTAATACACAGCCACCCTTATATTATTCTATATTAAACAATAAAATGGATATGGCATTTCCTGTGTCCTGCTTGGTCAAGAAGATTCCAAAGCAGTGCAGATCAGGAATAGGAACTGCACTGGTCTGCACTTCTTTCAGCATTCAGGAAGCAGCATACTAAGATAACGATGCCTGCAAGAAATGTTAAAAAAATTATTTCTGGCAGTCATCAAGATCAAATAAAACATATATCCCGTCTCATCTGCCAGCTCCTAAAATAGCAGCAGGACAGTGTAATCAGTAACTTCCATATAACCCATCACAATGCACATACACAAACGATAAAAATAAAACACAGCCTCTTATCACCCTTTAACTGCAATGCAAAAAGTAACCCACCTGCTTGTAAATCACTGTACTATGTCCACTATATACTTATCTCAAACCACAGCCTCTGTAACCTACAGTAGTAGTAGTAGTAGTAGTAGTAGTGTGTGTGTGTGTGTGTGTGTGAGGTGAGGGAGTAGAAGTTGGTCTATTAAAGTGTTACTAGTGCCTTCTAGTGGACCCATACAAAAACAAAGACAGTGCCATTCCCATAGTGGCAGCAAGCATTAACAAGAACCTCATTTCCAAATATTGACTTTTTTTACATTTATTGTAAATGTGTTTTTAAACATACGATTGGCCCATTTTATGAGCACAATAAGCCATTCCAGGGTGTGAGTTATTATTCTTGACCTGCACTTCTAGGTAGTTGAGGGCAATTAATGTAAGTGCCTTGTGCCTCACAGTGCACCTGGGCATATGGCTCAGGAACAGTAAACCACTCCCTGAAGTGGTTTATTGCATACATACAGTATATTTTTTCCTCTCGTTCATTATTTGGTTGATGAGTAGTACATACAGTGTAGTTTCTCATGACCATTCTCTAATTTTTCATCCAGAGCTCAACTGTCCCACAGCAGAAAAGAAGGTACACTCAGAAGCCCTTAGTCAAACACTAATGGTGTCTCCTATACTCTGTTAATGTTTTAAAGCAACGAGGGATGACCAGCCCACAGCTGAATAAAGGATGCAGTGATGTGTTCTAAATGATGCCTTGGTTATGAGTATATGGCACAGTGATACAGGATGTCTAGTTTGTGTAGGTTGAATGCTGAGCTACAATTGTAGATAATGTCCGCATAATCCAGCAGGGAAAAGTATTGCATGCCATAGGAACCACAGTGACATTTCCATTATTCACCTAAGCTGAATATCTCCATGACAACCCTTGGACCAGAGCTGAATTAAAATAACAAACTTTCACCTAAACACAAGTTTTTGAACATTTATACTACCTGTTTTACTACTATTTCAATGTTTTGCTACTAGCTAAGTTCATTCTTGCTAACAATTTCTACACTTTCCATGGCCGCTACATACTGCTGTTCCCAGTCTCAGGTCAGGTATGGAGACCTTGATCCTTTCTTTACAGTGCAGGCTAATTGATTTAAAACTGCAAAATGTGTTGAAATATGTTGTGCTCTATGTTTCCTACTATTTTCTCACTTGTCTGTGAACAGTTAAGCATCAAATAAAATTCAGACACATATTTTTAACACTTCTCTCTTTTATTCGTTACCGATGGTAAAAAAAAAAAAATGAAAACTCACAGCACTTCTATAAAACAAAGCATAGCATGGGGAAGTGGGCCAAACTTAAATTATTTGTACATCATAAGTCTGGGATGCTTTGTTAACCCCTCAGGCTTTGCTCACTGGCTTTTATTTAGCATCCACACCTTGGGTGTCTATAAATTTCTCATTTTAAACTCCTTCTTATGCATTATTCTGTATATATAGAATATGCAAAATAAAAGGCAAAATCCAAGTAACGGTATGGTCTGAAAGGACTATAGCTTCATCATATCAACCCCACACCAAGCAGCTTCATAAGAAGGAAAGAATAATTAAGATGTGCAAACGTACTAAAATAATTCACATTTTCCTACCCAGTCTACTACCCATGGAACCTTGTGATTCTCTTGGCAAGCAAAAATGTATCTGGACTTACTTTAAAGGCCCATGCTGCCTTCATGTTCACTGTCTTTGCTGGTAGGCTATTCTATAGGTATGCCACCGTCTAGGAGAAGAAGGGATTCCTAACAATACCATTGAATTTACCACCTCTGAATTTCAGGGTATGTTCCCACATCCTGTTGGAGGACAACAGATCAAACATTGATGTCTGTTCAAGCATGTTAATACCCTGGAGTATGCTGAAGAGTTAAAATCTCCTTTCAGTCTCCTTTTCCCCAAGATAATCACGGTATGATCTACCAGCCCGTGCTCAAAGCTATCATCCCAAAACTCCTAATCATTTTGGTGGCCCTGTGCTGCGCCCTCTCTCAATGTCCAGTTCTGTATTTTGGAGCCCAGAGCTGCACAGACTACTCCAGGTGTGATTTGATCTGAGCCTTGTGAATTAGCAGGATTACATTTCTACCACTCTTCCCCACCCCTTCCCTATTTAATACACTACACCTTCTGATAGCCCTCTTACCAGTGGAAATGCACTGTCATGCTTCTGCTTCTTATCTACTATGATTCCAATGTTCTTTCCTTCCTCCACTGCAACACGTGAGCCACCCCCACACACACAGTGTCTACTGGGTATTCCAGCTGTAGCATCTTTTATTTGGCCCTTTTGATTCTGAGACTCCCATGCTCCAATCTATTCCTCAGCTTGTTCAGGTCCTCCTGACGTTTGTCCCTATCATAAAGAGAGTCTACTACTCTGGCCAGCTTAATTTCTTCAGTGAACTTAAGCTTGGCGCGATCTAACCCTCATAAAGTCATGTTGGAAGGGGCAAGAACCTTGACCTCAACCAAGTGTTCTATTATTCTGTCCTATATAATAGCTTCCCGGACCTTGCCCAATACTGTTAGACTGACTTTCTGTAACTGACCATAGTAAGCACTGCTCACTTCTTGAAGATGTGGATGGACCATATTGTCCACCTTCCAGTCCTCCAGTACACCTGTGAGGACAGATTCATTAATGATTACTGCAAGTTGCCACATTATTTATTTATTTAATTAGTTCAAAAGTGTAACCAGGAGACACATACTGAGCTGATAGCTCATTTCCAGGTGAATTTCCCTAGCCCCACTATTGATCCTGGGTGTACCATTTCTGCCCTTGGGGACAAACGCTGAATAAGTGCCATATCTTGAGAACGTGTGAGAACCTCTCCCTTTCAAATCACTGAAACTGCCACCCAGCTCATATTAAATCCTGGATGCTAATCACAGTTGCTGCTATAAGGATTCTCTTAGCTAAATCACATGTGTTCTACATTACCAGCATCATGTAACTGTCCCTTCTCCTTGGACACCAGATCCCTCATCTTGGCAGTGTCTGCTGTTCTGGAGTTCCACTTGCTGGTGGTTAAAGCAGAGCTAGACATTGTTGTCACCAGGGAAAATGTTATTTATCTACAGTAGGTAAAACAGTGGTACAATGCCAAGCAGCAGATGAACAAAAATGAAACAGTACAAAACAAACATTTCTATTGTCAAAGTTACATTGTAGTGTGGGATGAAGTCTACACAGAGCTTCTGAAAAGTGAAATAGTAACATCACTGCTTTCTGTATGTGCAGGTGAAACAAACTGCACATAAATAATGTGTTATAGCAGAGGCAGTATGAATATGTCACATGTGGGTGATGAGTAAGGAGTTCCTTTTTTGCATGTACTTACTGCTTTTGTGCAACAATATAGTGTAAACATAAGGACCCCTCCTTTACCTTCACATATACTGTAGATAGAAAGTTCCCCAAGAACTGACTTCAGGCACTCTCAGTCCTGCTGCTGACACCCCTCCGCCCCCTCCCCAATTAAATGCCCTGACATGAGCCAGGGTAAGTCATGATTATTCTGAATGTTTTATTGTCAAAAGAAGGCATAAGGGGCACCGCTCTAAACTGGGAAGAAACCTTCATAAGAGCATGGTAATGCCATAAAATGCCCTGTCTTGGTACAGTCGCCCAGCCTTTCAGATGTAAGTCACCATGTGTAGGGGGGCCCTCCACAGTAAACTTTGCTGTAGACCCCAAAAACGTAAAGTCGGACTCTTGCCAGTTTATTGCAGAACAGCCATGAAGTATTTCTGAGTAAATTGGTACCTGGCCATGCGCGCCTCTTGTGACGTCACTGCCCCTCTGGTCCTATGTACTTTACTAGATGCCCGGAGTATAGGATGACAGTCAGTCAACAGCAGTAGTAGTAATAGTAGTAGTAGGGAAGGAGAACGGGAAGGAGGCAAGCAGCGCTGGAGCTCGCAAGCGGGTGGCCGCTGTCGCGCAGTTCTCCTCTCCGCTCTCTCCTTAGCCCTACGCGCTCTCCAGTTTCTAGCTCTCTTCTGGGAAAATCCGGGGAAACCTGCGCCCCTACAGCTGTGCAGAATACTATATTGAATACGTCGTCGGTGGGTGCGTCAGACCTAACAGGATGGATTCGGAGTCGGGCGAGCTGAGCGATGGGGAGCTGGCATCAGGTAAGGCGGATGTGCTGGACGTGGACGGGACTTGTAATTGATGGTTCAGCCTGAGTGCCGGCTGTAAACCAGACTAGTGTGGAGACAACTGTTGTTTGCGGGGGTGTGCATATAATCATTTCAAGATTTTTAATGATGAAAATCGTCGTGACAAAGTCTTCTGCCTCGTGTACTATCTAACTATTTAGAGTGTGCACTGCATTATAAACTGTTTCCAAGCTACAACTTCAAAATTATCCTTTTTCTTAGTTGAAACGCGATTCATTCATATGGCCCTTTTTCCTGTTAATAACTGCAACCCGAATAACAATAACATATGAGTTTTAATTAAGTAGTAATCTCCGGCAGTCACGGAGCTTGTAAATTCAGACATTATTTAGTTGGCTGTATGTATTGAAATTCCGCACTTCTTTTTTAATGCCATGAAAACAATAAAATGGAGAAATAGATCAGATAGATAGAGAAATACTTACTTTATGTTTTATGTTTATGTTTCCAAATTCCAAAGACTGTGGACGCTATGCAATGTGAAGAAGTACAATTATTTAAAATTATTCAAAAACTACAGATATGAACTTCGACTGGGAGTACACAGTTGTTGGATTTTGACTGAACAGTTCTTCCGTAGGTAGCATCACTGTTTTTCATTGAAAGTGCCATTAATTTATCATCTGGGATCATTACCAGTTTTTGTATGTAAATAGTTATGCATTCCACATTTTAACTATGGAAGTAAATCCATCACCTCAGTTTCTGACATTTAATTGGTTTGGATTTGCTCTGCTTAGCATAGTCCAAGAAGCCAAGTAATGCCGGTGGAAAGGAGGCCCACATTATAAAAGAAAACAATGGAATTCCCAGTCTATTACTCCAGCAGGTGGCTACTATACACCATAGTAGTACACAATAGTCCACAGTGCCACAGTTGAAATAAAATTATGCAGTTAGTGATTTTTTAAATTGAACTTGAATGAGCACCTTTGTTGTATTGAGTTTTAACCAATTGTTTTGGTTCACCTCCCATTTGGCACAACAGAGAATATACAGTGTTTCTCTGTATTCATAGATTCTAGAAGTGTGAAAGCAGAAAAGGACTGAACTAGAGCCCTAAGTCTGCCATTTACCCAGCTATCTGCTTGGACCTGTGCCTCCCCCTTTAACACTCCCATGTGGTTGTCCCATGCCCTTTTGAATCCTTCCACTGTTTCCTCTCCAACGACTGCTTCTGGAGTCTGTTCCCTTTTCTCGACTCTCTCTGAGTAATAGTATTTTCTAATGTTACCCTGAACTGTCCTCCCTCCACCTGCAGGCCATGTCCCTCGTCCTCTGCCTTCCTTTCATCTTGAAAATGCTCCACCCTGGCACCCTGTTTATACCCGTAAGGTACTTGAAGGTCTCGATCATGTCCCTCCTCTCCCTCCTCTGTTCCAGGGAGTACATGTTCAAATCTCTCAACCTTTCTTCATAGGATAGGTGGCTTAACCCTTTTACCATTTTGGTCACTCTTCTCTGAACCCTCTCTATCCTCCCCACATCCTTCCTGAGGTATGGCCTCCAGAACTGGACTCCGTACTCCAAGTGTGGTCTAACCAAATGGGTGTACAAGGGTACTATGACCTCTCTATTCCTACTGCCGGTCCCCCTTCTGATGCATCCCAGCATTCCACTCCCCCTGGCCACTGCCCTCCCGCATTGCTCTTCCACCTTCAGGTCCCCAGATAACTTAAAAAGAATAATATTGTCAATAATATTTGTGTCAAGCACTCCCTGGCATCCACTGGTATCTATTTTAATTGCAAAAATCAACACTGCAACCATACCAGATGACCATTTTTTGTTTGTTTGTTTTTTGCAACAATTGTTTATCTTTTATAAAACAATATTTAAAACTGAAAAGGATCTCTTTCAGCCAATCAGAACACTGAGCTACTATCCCATTATTCTACAACAACTACACAGTAGAGTCAAAATAAGACTGTATGCAAAACCCTGTGTTCTGACTGGCTGTGTGACTAGCACTACACATCTGCATATGACAGAAACTACTTAACAGTTACAGTTTTCACCCAGACCTGCTGTAGCACTAACGAGAAAACAATTTTGAGCTCTATTTTAAACCATTTATTCTGTTTCATTATTTTTACATTTTATTTCAGTGTAATAGTTATAATGGTAGTTTTACTCCATAATAACTCAACATGGGTGTTAATAAACTCCTCAGCCTTTGACCTCAGTGTTTATTCACCTAGGTCTGGTTATTACCTTGTAAACCCCAACCACTTTCCTATTATTGCTGTATTAATAAGAGTTGCACAGTAACTTGAAAAGAACAATATTGTCAATAATATTTGTGTCAAGCACTCCCTGGCATCCATTGTTACCCACCAGCTTCTCCTCATCCCATGCCAAGCAAACAGTCCCTGGTGTACAGTGGCACTCCACTCCCTTCCCATTCTCATGCCAATACTTCCTTGTTGTCCTGTGGCACAGACCTTACATCTGACCTATTTCAAGCAGTTCATGGTATCCACTTGCACCCCTCCTCTCACCATCCCATACCAAATAGTTTCTGGTGTTCAGTGGCACCCTCTCCCAAATTGTGCCAAAGCCCTGTGTCCAGTGTCACCCTCTCATGCTCTCCATCCTTGCCAAGCCCTCCTCACAGTGTTGAAGAGCACATCCTTCGCACCTCAATAGCCATTTACCTTCTGCCTGGAACTAGTGCTTACTGCTATTTTGGTCACACATTTGCTGGTCAAGGAGGGGCAAATAAAGGCTCTGCCCGTCACCATGTGGTGCAGTATTGGCACCAGGAGTAGGCTTCCAGTGCTGGAATTTAAGGATTGAGGTTGTCAGCACCAAAGCTGGGCTCCTGTTTCTCAAATATATGTGTGTGTGTGTGTGTGTTTGGAGGGGAGGGTTGCTGGTACTGGAGATGGGCTCCTAGTGATGAAGTACTTCAGGTGTTGCTGGCTCAGGAACTGGGCTCCTGGTACTAGAGTTTATCCTGTGGGGTGGGGTGGGCTGCAGTTTAACTTCTAGGCATCAGGGGACATTTTGAGAAATTAGGACATGCAACCTTCTACTGCCTTGAGGAATGTAATAATGAGCATGTGAAAACAAATAATAGATCACATTATTTCTTTCTCACTGCAGTTTGTGATTTGATTGCTAAGCAGTGGCTAATACTGCACCAAAAACATCCAGTTGTCATCTTAATTGTTCCTAGTTGCAGGATTTGCAGTAACAGGGAAAGGAAATGTGTCCAGGAACCCCAGGTCTTACCATGTGGGCCTGTAGCTCAGTGGGTAGAGCACTGGGATGGTATTCTGGGGGCCAGGTTCAATTCAGAGTAGGTCACATTATTTCTTTTCACTACAGTTTGTAATTTGATTGCTAGGTAGTGGCTAACACTGCACCAAAAACACCTAATTGTCAAAACAAATCATGCAAATTCTTTAGAAAATCCCTGTGGCAACTAAAACCATAACACATTTTCTCATTTGAGATTGTTTTTATGCTAAACCCCTCTAAAACACCATGTTTGTAGGTATCCTGTGACTTGGGCATACTGCAAGTGGTCGTCTACCAAAATGGCGACCCACTTGCAGTGACTGCTCTGACGGCGAGGGCATGAGGAGGGTTCACAAAAAGGTGACAGGTATTGTGCATGTATACTGCGTGGGGGAGCAAGTGTGTCAAGCGAGGGCAGGAGGGTTTGTGAGGAGGTGGTGCCACAGGTTGCCACCAAGCTGGCATCATGGCATGATGGAGTGGGTGCTGGCCTGGTGTGATAGGGATGCAGGGTTCAGGACTGGGCAACAGTATTTTGTTGCACCCACCGAGACAGGTTTTATTTTTTATGCAGATGCACCTCCCGACAATCACCCCTGGAGTTGAGAATCTAAAATTAGAGGTGCGGGAGCATAAAACAAAAACACAAGTTTTGCATCGTGTTCACTGGTACCAGAATTGCACATTGCGAAATTCAATTTTGGTGATGTGCACTCACCATAAGGGCATTCGGCGTTCAAGAATCACCCTTTTCACATGAAACCATGTTTGTAATAGTATCTAATGAAATTTGCCACCATACACTCCTGTTCAAAGCAGAACTAATCTAAATTTTCATGATGATTTGCATATTAATTCCATGATGCTTTGCTTTATTGGGGTAAGTGCAATTTTGTACTTCGTTTTAAAACTGTCTCTGCTACCAAAGCCCTTTTTGAGTAAGCCTTGCCCCAGTGCTTTTGTGCTGAGGTTCTATACCTTTTTAGTGTCTGATTTACCTTAAAGTTTCAGATTTCAAATATTTACCATATGTTTTAACCTCTTTTATCCAAAAAAGTGTCTTGAAAATTCATAATTTCCTATTTTTCAGTTTTTTTATTGATTGATTTGTCCAAGAAAGAATTGCCAAGCAAAGGCACATTTACATGTCCTGAAAGACAGTGGCAGCAGTGTTACAAAATATATTATGTTCACACATACAGAAATATAATTAATATATTTTGTATGTTATATATGTGTGTGTATGTATATATATATATATATATATATATATATATATATATATGCAATTACTAACATGAGTTAATCCTTACTCTAATGATACCCCATAGCAATGATTTTCAGGGTTCTGTCCCAATTCATAACACCATTTCTTAATCTTAGCTAGTTCTGCTATAATGAGCTGAGACTGTCTTTTATGATCAAGTAATGAATTCCAGCAACTCAGTCAAAGTAGCTCAATGCTGAATCAGAATTTTGTCCTCCTCTAACTTTAAAACTGCTGACTAAATGTTACCAAATTCTACAAATTCTAAGATCCTACAACAAAGAGTGGGCATGGTAATTTCCAGCTCCCTACTGTAGGTTACAAGACTGCTGAATTATAAGCCTCTGAAAATTGGAATTCAATGTAGCTGTGCTGTTGCATTGATATTCTCAGTCCAGGACACAGTGAGCCTGATAATGGAAGAACGTGGGTGTGGTGATATGGGAAGCCAGATGCTGAGTCTCAAGAGCTGTCAGAGAATGCATACAGTACTTCTATACAGTGTAATGACAAAGAACCTCAGAACAAAAGCAGTGAAACAAAGGTTACCCCAAAAGGCCATAAATGAACCAGCCCCAAGTTGGTCTTACATGTTTGGGTTATGGTGAGCCCCCATAAAACAAACAAAAAAAAAATACAAGCTAAAAGACAAAGAACCTCAGTGCAAACCACTGATACAATGTTGCCCCAAAATGCATTTGCCATAAAGCCAAGTTTCAAAGGAATAGAAAATCACACATACCTCCATAATGCAAGGCATCATGAGATGTATATGCAAATCACCAGTATTCTCCTGGGATGTCATACAGATGAGGCACACTGATGAATCCTGGGTAGAATGAAACACATGTCTGTGTCTTCTGTTTACACCCTTTGCAGATTGTGTGAGAGGCGCTTTGACACCATGCATTCCGCTTAAAGCTGAACCAGCCTAAAATTTAATGGTGCTTTGCATATACATCACATTATGCTTTGCATTATGGAGGTATGTGTGATTTTATATTTCTTTGACACTGGGCTTTATGGTCAATGCCCTTTGGAGTAACCCTTGCCTCAGTTCTTTTGCACTAAGGTTATTTCTCTTTAGCTAGTTTTTTTGTTTTATGGGACTACCATAACCCAAACCCATAAGACCAATTTAAGGTGGTCTATTTCCACAGGGTGTCATAAAGATGGGGCATACTGATGAGTCTGTCTTCTGTTTGCACCCTTTGCAGATCATGTAAGAGGCCCTTTGGCACCATGCATTCCTGCTTAAAGCTGAACCAGTCTACAATTTCATGGTGATTTGCGCATACATCCTATGATGCGTTGTGTTATGGGGGAATGTGTGATTTTTTATTTCTTTTATACAGTACTTGGGAACAGGGGCCAGTGTTTCATCTGGAACTGAATGCCCTGCAACCACCAGTTAGAGAAAAAATAAATTCAGGCATTTTCACCAACAAATATTGTGTTGATAGGCCCTACATCCCTTTCCCTGGACAAACCACACACCACATCAGTCTTGGAGGGAAGGGCCAAAACCATGTATTTAGTTTCCAATATGATATACATCTGAGTGTTGTGCATAGCTAAGAGTCTTGTCAAGTCAACCCTGGAAGCTTTACACCCCTTCCTGTGAAGGACCATAGCCCTGTGCAGATTAAGGCAATGATGTACATCCCTGAGTTGAAACCCAAACCTCATACAGTAAGGGGGTCAATTGGCTGAATGGCAGCTGACCTACCCAGTCTGGTGGTGCTGCATCTGCAGGTTGATGAGGTTGACTGTAACCCCTGAATTGAGAACCAGGTACTGCAGCCCCACCCTCATCCTGACCAGGGAAGGGAGGGAGTCCTTTGGAGGAATTCATCTCCTCCTTTTCCCCATGTACCATCTTCCTGAAAGACTCCCAAGCCACCACAGGATGGAAACAGTCCAACCCCCCAAGCAGCTCTTGTTAGATACCTCCACAACATAGCATATTGAGTCCATGATAAGTCCAAACCATTGCCCAGCAATTGAACTACAGCCCTTGGTGTCTTGCCCTGCTTACACCTTACCAGTAATGCCATGTTATATTGTGGCCCCCACATGGACACCAAACAGTGCACCTCCATTGGAACCTCAGGTCCCTACCAATGAATGAATTACAGCTCTCCATCACCCCAAAGTGGCAGGTCACAGCCTGTCTTAATTTTAGGACTTTTCACTCCACTGATTCCTAGGAACTCTAAGAGGACATCCTCAGCAGACCTCATTCTCTGATCTGAGGAGATGTTCCATCAGCACACACTTCACTAACCAAACCATCCTGTGTGTGCTTGTGTGTAGAATGCCAGGTTCTGCCCCTCAGACCACTACCCAACTCCCCATTACTCTATGCATAAAGGAGTGTGTGCCAATCCATCCTCTGTATCCATCTGAAGGACCTGTAAGACACAAGGACAAGGTTAAAGATATGCAGTCTCAAATATAGTAGCCCCTGGGCCCCCACTGCCCAAGGACCCTGTCTAATTAGCAATCCTCATGGCCTGTCATGGACCTTGATTCCAAGGGTTCCCCTGTGTGCTGTTTTTGCCATTCCTCTTCTAATCACAGAGAAAGAGTGCCAACTGACTGTCTGTTCAGGGCTCCACTGGGGGGACCTGAAAAGCACGAAGGATGATGTAAAAACCAGAACAGTAGCTCCTAACAGGGGTATCTGTGACAGCCCCAATTCCTGAGGGAAGGGTTCCATTGGCCCTGCCATCTCTTTGCTCTGGGTTTCTTCAGTGGGGGGACCTGACAGGCATAAAGAATTGTGCAAAAGCCAGAACCATAGCTCATACCTTAGAGTAAACCGAAAGCCTAACTACAGTAGGAGGGGTTCTTGTCAACCCTGCAATGCCCCCATGGAGCTGGTAGCCCAGAAGCAGTTCAACTTGAGCCATGCCCAGAGCTTCAGTCTAGGCTGACTCACCCCTGCTGGCATTGCAAAGCTCCCTGGTGCTGGCTCCCCAAGCCACCTTCAAACCTGTGGGACCCATGACTGCATGCAATTCTCTAAACAACCCTGTGCATCCTGCCGAAGTTACTTAACACATGGCAGCTGATGAGGTAAGGTAGCCAGTCAACCAGTCCAGTGCCAGTAGGCCCGTAGAGGGCCTCAGCTAGGCCATCATGTCTAGCTGTGCCTGCTAACCCTCTGGGCCCAGCTCCAGGAACCTGAAGGGTAGTGGGGAGAAGGTCCTGCACACCCCTTCTACTCCCAGCTGTGTTTTGCCCAATGCAGCCCCAGACCAGGCTGCAGGAAGGGGCCCAACCAGGTGGCTCCCCCTAGTGGACTAATCCAGCTAGGTTTCCTGGGCCTCCAGCTGTATCCCTCTCAAGGGTTACCATTCCCTTACAATCCCTTATAGTCCTTACCATACCGGCTGACTGGCCTCTTGGTTATCTTAAACATGGGGCCTTGGCTTCCCAGTCGTCAGTGTCTCCACCATGCAAGCTTCAATAGATGTTTGACATTTTCTTTTACACCACTAATTTCATTTTTTATCCTTGTTAGCTGATGAGCAATACTGCCTGTTTCTGGCGACAAGTGTCAAAACATTCAATGTTACTAAAATGCTTTACATACAAACTTATTAACATTCAGTGTTACACATATCCATACTTAAAACACACAGTACATCAGTCACAAAATGTATTCATTCATTGTGGCAAGCAACTGTTAATACTAGACATTTCATCTGAACATAATTATAAATGGTAGAAGCCCTGTATGACACTGATTTCTGACCAATTGTCTTTTTAAATAGAGGTATTCTAAAAACATATTTACTTTGTGACCTGATTCCCTTTCTCTTTATGGATCTAGGGAACAATGGCTGGACTATTTGTGGTAAAAGGCCTATTGTTCCTTTAAAAAGTACCCATCCTTAAAGAGCACCTTTTATGGTCCTTTTGACTTTCATGCATAAATTATCACTTCTTGCATTGATTCTGGAACTGTATTTCATTACTGTCTGCTGCAGTCAGGTTTTGCATTCTGAGCTGCTAAAACTGTAGGTGTACCAGAGCTTCTATAGCAAGCCTGAGTATTGCTGTGGGCCAAGGGTTGTACTGCTGACATCACTATAGGGCAGAGTCAATTTCACAAAAACATACTGACAAGGCATTTTGATTTGGCACAATGCACTGCTAACAGGGTGTCTTGGGAAGGAGGAACACAGTATGTACACTGAGTAATGGTAGTTTTCCTTGCAACAATGCTGCAACTGCAGTGTGAATCACTCATCTGCCCTGTAGTGATGTCATCAGAAGCCAGCAGCCCAGTAGGTGAACAGCAAAGGCAAGTGTAGCAGGGCTCCAAAACAATTGCAAATTATGGAAGGCAGAGTAAACCTTGGCCAAAAATAACAAATGCACACACCCTTTCAGGTCTAGTACTGCATATAATGACTACAAACTGTAACTTTTGGACCATCATGAAAGGTGCTCTTTAAATTAATTCTACTTTCCAGGGAAAGACAATTTGATGCTTTTAGCAGATCACAGTGATGCGTTCTTACTGGGAGATTTGTCATAAAATGAAAGGGTGGTATCCTTTAAGCTGGTGGGCAGTTTTAAAAGGGGATGGGACAAAGAGAGGGGGAAGGTCACTGTTGGGGGGGGGGAGTAGCTGCAGTGTAATGGCTTGCTAGCTGTATACTCGAGCAGACTTCATAGACCATATGCCCTATATCTGCTGGCAGTTTTGAATGCTCATATCATATGTTCATAATACAGTATGGATTGTTTGTTAAGGACTATTTTCCAAGGCAGCAGGATGCAGCACCTTTATTGATTTAAAACAGGGAAAAATATCTTTCTAGGTGTTTTAACCTCTGGTACACATAACCCATGTTATAAGTGCAATAATCCACTCCAGGGTATGGGGTTATAGGCATTTAATCCATGCCTGGGGTGCTGTGAGAACACTCAGTCTTTGGCCCAAGCATCAAAATGCACCCCAGGCATGGATTAAATGCCTATAACCCTGTACTCTGTCATGGGTTATTGCTAACATAATGTCCTGGTTATCAAAAAATCAGAACATTTTAGTTCTAACTCATTCATATGTTGGAGGGCTATATTGCTATAAGAAGGGCTTGCAGCAGTCGTCATCCATCAAACTTTGTTTCTTTATCTTATTTTACCAACTTAATCAGTGAGGACATCTATGGGAGGAGGGTGGGAGAAATTCTCTGAGGGTGTAGGAAAGATATTTTGATTGTTTTATAATTTTTTAGGTTAAATAAAGTAACCCAAAAGTGGTAAACTCCATGTAGCATGAAAGGGCAACTGACACAATTGTTTTCTCCAGGCAGGCAACCCATACAATGGAGTTGCCTGCCCTAGGAGATATTTAAGTGATAACAGTCATCTTGTAGTATACGAAGCAATAACCGGCTTCTGTGGATGATTAAATGCCCAGGCGTTTAATCACCACAGAAGTCAGTTATTGCGAGAATACTCCTACAAGATAAATGTTATTGCTATTATACCACTAGGAGTTACATAGAATTTTTTATGTACCTCCTAGTAAAAACGTGCAATGTTACAGTCTGAAATCAGGTTTTTACAAGGAAATCCGTGATTCTGGGCATGTGCATTAGTGCTGGCGTAGTAATCGCATGCTCAGAGTCATGGTTTTACTTTGAAAGTCCATTTTCGTGACTGTTAATCCCCATCACCGCTGTTGCTGGCCCATTCTGTGCTGAATACACAAAGTTTTCTCTGTGACTCTCAAATTCTCTCTCTCTCTCTCTCTCTCTCTTTGTCTATCCATCTTCTTGCCATGCCCAGTGCACTTCAGCAACAAAATCCTGTCTGGGTACTCCCTTGGCTCAGTCTCCCAGTCTGTCTGCTTTGGTAAGCCTGTCAAAATTACGACTGTTGGAAATATAAATTCTGTGTGTCAAAGGTAAAGATTGAAAAAGATACAGTTGTCATTTATAATAATAAATAAATAATAATAAGTTTATTTGTATAGCCTTTCAGCATACCAAGGCACTGAACACATTAAAACCACAACATCAAATATAAATCAGTAATACACATAAATAAAATCATATCATAATAACATCACATATTAAAATCAATTAATAAATATAAAATAAGATCTCAGCAGAATAAAACTAACTTAGCCATCAAAGAAGGCCATTTGCCACAGATGAGTCTTCAAATTCTTCTTGAATTCCTTCACGGAGTGCCTCCCGTAACTGGAGTGGTAAATAATTCCAAAAGAGTGGAGCAGCATGAGAAAATGCTGTGCTGCCAGAGGATTTTAAACTCACTCGGAATCTAGCAACCCCTCATTGGCAGAGCAGCGTGATTGACTGGGGCAGTAAGGCACCAGAAGCTCTTTCAGATAGGCTGGACCCTGATCGTGAAGGGCTTTAAAAGTCAATAAAATGACTTTAAAGGTGATCCATACCGTATAGGAAGCCAGTGCAGTTCACGCAGCACTGGGGTAATATAACAGGACATACTTGTCCAAGTCAGAACCAGGCTGCAGCGTTCTGCACCAGCTGTGGTAGTGATTTCAACCGAAAGCCCAAAGTTAAGAGGCGTTGCAGTAGTCCAAATGCAAGGACACAAAGGCGTGGACCAACGTTGGCAAAGAGTCAAGCGGAACAAGGTGCTAACCTGGCAATATTCCTAAGATGGTAAAGGATGTCCTGACAATGGCTAACATGAGACTGTAATGTCAGCCTGTCGTCTAGGACAGTCCCAAGGCTACGCACCCATTCAGAGGTCGAAGTGGCACGCCAAGAAAAATTCCAGAGGTGTGCCACCACACAACCTCTCTATCTGACCACCCGGGTCCACAACCAGAACCTCTGTCTTCTCTGAGTTCAACTCTAACCAACTAGAATCCATCCAACCCTGGATATCTTCCAGACAGTTGTTAAACATCACGAGAGCTCCATCCTGGTCGGGTGCAAAAGACAGGTATAGCTGGGTATCATCTGCATAGCAGTGAAACCTCAGTCCATACCATCTTATAATGTCTCCGAGGGGCAGCATATACACTGCAAATAACATGGGTGACAGCACGGAACCCTGAGGCACCCCACACAACAAAGGAGTTGGGCCAGAGGAAAAGACTCCCGACACAACTCTTTGTGATCTCCCAATGAGGAATGAGGTGAACCATTGTAAAACAGTTCCTGACATTCCACAAATTTGCCTCAGGCATGCTATCAACACCAGGTGATCCACAGTGTCAAAAGCTGATGAGAGATCAAGGAGAACCAGAAAGGAACATCTCTTTTGATCTCTCGCCCTCAAAAGATCATTAAGCACCTGAACCAGCGCAGTCTCGGTGCTATGTCTTTACTGAAAACCCAGATTGGAAGGATTCATAGATATTATGGATGGTTAAATGGTCTTCCAATTAGGCAGCCACTACCTTCTCAATAACCTTCCCAATAAAGGGAAGGTTAGAGAAAGATTAGAGTTTCTACAATTCAAGATGGCCGCTGGGCTGTGCATGCCGCTGGCTGCAGTGTTGTATCTGCAACATGCTGAGTTTTGAGTTTATTTAGTTCAGTTTCTTTCAGTTTGTTTCGTTTATCTAGTTCGTTTGGCGTTTATGTTTTTATTTTGGTTTCTTTTTGAATTAGCTGAAGGACACTTGTTTGGTTCTAATTCCCGAATCAACTGGAGGACACTCGCTTTTTGAGAAGTAAGAGGAGGAGCGTGCTTTCGGTCCGGTAATGGATTTTAACTCAGGAAACCTCAGAAAATTCCATTAAACCAACTTTGAGTGGTTGGTTTTCAAAGTACGAGGCTCCGTTTGCTGTCACTATATTGGGGGTCGTGCAGTGGAGTGGGGAGTTCCTTACCCTGTGGATTTAATCGTTTGGGCTGAATTTTTTTGGGTCTCTTTGGGATTTGGTTGGGATGAAGTGAGAAGAGAGGGTGTCCCTGTGGCTGGTGCTTCATTGCTGGGGCTGACACGGAGGTGAACGCAAAGCGGTTTGAGGTTCGTGGTTTCGAGGATTTTTTCCAGGAAGCTGTTTTTCCCCTGGACTGAGGTACTTTGTCTCTGTGTGGAATTTAAGACGAGGAATAATTAGATTGTTGGTTGATTCCTGGGGCTGTGATTTCTATGAAGATTTCTTAAGGGAGCCTGTGAATTGTCCTTATATCGATTTGGGGTGTATCCTCCTGCTGAGACTCATCTGATTTGTGGTCTGAAGGGGGCATTTGGGAGCCTTTAGTCAAGGAATTGGCTGGGGGTCTCTGCCCCCTATACCCCCAAGTTGGGCCACCATCGTGGCCTGATTTTGGGTGTTGTATTGGTCCAATTTTTCTTGTGTAGTTGCTCGGCTGGGGGTAAAGGGCCTTATTCAAATCATGACCTGCCTGATTTCTGGACTTGGATTTTGGATATCCCCTGGAATGACCTGTGTTTTGTTGATTTAAACCCTCGGATTAATCCATTTCTGTGCCTGGCAATTTGAAGACTCTTTTCTTTGGACATTCAAGGTGGTGAGAGGACCTTGCGTCCATTATTTTAATTTGGACTGTACTCTCTCCCTGGGTCGTGAGAGGACTGGGAGGGAAGAGACATGTTATTTTTTGTTTAAAGTTTAAACTGTTGTTGATTTGTTATTATTCTATATCTTGCAGTGAGAGTGCTAAGGTATTATATTTCCTTTTCTCTCCCTGGCTTTGAGAGAGCTAAGGGGGGGGGTAACTAATTCTTTCTATTTCTTTTTGATTGTATGGGTGGTGAGAGAACCTTTACATTTACATTTTATTTATATTTATTTATATTTATATTTTTTGTTTGTTCTCTATTTTAATTTATCTTATTTTATTTTATTTGTGAGTCTTCAGTCCAGTCCAGACTCGGTTTTCTATGAGGTGAGGTTTTTTGTTTATTTGATTTTGTTTACTTATGTTGGTTACGTTTGGGATTATTTGGTTAATTTAATGCTGTTAAGATTGATTGTTCTGTTTGGGGTTTATTGTTTTGTTTAAGCAGCGACAAAAACTGTTAAACTGTTGCTGGCTGCTTGTGGCCCAAATTGGCAAGGTTGTTTTTCTCTGCAGTCTGTCTTTCCATTTTCTTTCATGCTCGGCACACTTCAGCAGCAAAATCCTATGTGACTGGTCCCTACATCTCCATCTCCCCAATCAGTCTCCTTTGGTAAGCGTCTGAGCTAAATATTGTTGGAGAGATGAAAAGTAAAATTGCCTGCACTTCACAAGCGGTACATGTGAGAAGTGAGGGGGAGCGAGTGTGAGCAGATGTTAGAGCCAACAGCTAGCTTGGACGGCAGAGGTGACTATGGATAACCTATTGTGGGCATGGTTACAGGTGAATAACCTACTGTGGGCATGGTTATAGGTGAATAACCTTCTCCGGGTGTGTAGTTAGTAGTTTGTGGGACAAAAACTGCCATTTTTCCTGTGTCCCGGTTGGCTAACACTAGATACTTGTGGTACAATTGACCATATATCAATTTTTCTGGTTACTTACAAAAGAGTTATTTCATTCATGAAGCCTGTCTTGTAATTTCCTTGTACAAGCTGAGCAGATGCTAAGCACTAAAAGTCCACCCATAAAACAGCATAATTACAATGCTAGGTAGGAAGCAGAGCTGCAGGTGCTATATGGAGATTGTAATAGGATCAGGGAGGTGGGCCACCTAAATGTGATTGGATTATCTTTGCTGGCAGGTATACATGTCTGAGGCTATACTATATGCTATGTATTAGCCCCATACATGTATACCTGCTGGCAAAGATAATCTAAGTACATGTAGGTGGCCCCCTCCCCAATCCTATTACAATATCCATAGAGTGCCTGCAGATCTGTACACTACCTAGCGTCATAATTATGCTGTTTTTAGGGGCATGGCTGCTGCGCTCAGCAACTGCTCAGCTCATACAAGGAAGTTATGAGCTAGGCTTTACAGAGGGAATAACTCTTTTTGTAAGTAACCAAAAACATTTGTTATATGGCTCAAATAGCTACTAGGGCAGGCAACTCCACTGTATGGGTTGTCTGCCTGGAGCATGTCAGTAGCTCCCAAATCTGGTATTTGATCAACACCTCATTATTGAAGTTATAGCGTATGGTAGAACGGTGTTATAGGTAGAAATCTACCTTTTTATAACAATGTTTTACCATCGATGTGACGTCATGATGTTGTTAACCTATCAATGGTATGTCACATCGATGGGTTAACAACCGGGAACAGTCTGGACATGCGCAAATGGATTGGACGGCCTAGAAACGGCCGCGGCAGTGAAGGCAGAGCAGCGGCAACATGAAAAAAACTGCAGTAAGGAACTGCTTTCTTTTGTATAAACTTAAATTGTACCATACACTATAAAATATAACGTATGGTACATCGATGGGTAACCATTTTGTTAACTCATCTCGAGGTTGCCATGGCAACCTAAACCTCTCAAGCTTCGCTCTCGAGGTTTACATGGTCACCCTGGCAACCTCTCCATGGTTAACAAACCGATTAACCATCGATGACCATACATTATCCTCTATATTATCCATAGCCACACAAGACCCACCCATCCTTCCTTGCCTGTGCTATTTGTGCTTGTACTATTGTGTTCTACATGCAGGTACTTTTCCCTTCAATGGGAAAGATCTGAAAGGAGGAACCATGTACAAATTGTGGATGTGGGTACGTGGTTGTGGTTCAGGTCTGATTAGATAGTTCTGAGTCACAGCTCTTTGAATTTTGAATAATGCAATTTGCGTGGTCATGAATAGCACTAGATATAGTTGAGTAACATTTCATATTGACCTCCATAATACTATCAAAAGGTTTTATGTTTTTGACTTCTGCAACAAATTTTATATATCCAATCCATTGTTATGTTTTGCAGTAGTATAGTATTATATTTATGAAGTTTACATACTGTATGACAACAGATGACGGAAAAGCCCACAGTTTGCTTAAAGGGCATTTTACAACCTTGAGTGAAATGCTTTAGAAAGTCTGTAATAAAATTTTGGGTTATCTGTTGCTTGAAGTTTCTTCTTGAATTTAATTTCCAAATCACAACTGGACATACTTTTCAAAGTGCAGGATATAGTTTTGAAGCAAATACTGGCAACATGAACTTGTATAATGTTATGCCTTTTCAATAAATAACACCCTGATATTTAAAATACAGTCTGTCTGTCTGTCCATCTATCTAAGCTTTGTTGGAAAAAATATGTGCAGCCTGCAAAATCTGTGAGATAACTCTGCAAATTAATTAATCCTTTACCCCCAGGACTAATTATTTAAATGAAGATATTGCCCTCAGGACTAATTATTAAAATGAAGTTAGCACTTTTCCTCTTTAGAACCCTATCCAATAACTTACTGATGCTGTAAACATTAAACATTAAAGTGTATCTCATAAGTACATCTTGGCAGAGTTCCAAAGTCAGTGCAGTGCTCGTTACTACAGATGTGATAATACGTCAATCATAGCAGAATAGTAGCAGGTATCAGTATTTCATGGCTATGCTAAAGAGGAATGTGGCTTAGTATTTGACACTTCCCACATTCAACTATTTCAGTCTTGAATTAAAAATGTATTTATAATGCATCTTTCACCAGCTTGTAAAATGGTAAACAGAACAACTGCAGTGTAACTGCAGACTTTTGTTTGTAAACAAAACAGAGTACTATATGCCTGAGGAAATACAATATCCAAAACACCTAAGGATGGATTTTCAGAAAGATCCATCCCAGTTGCAATGAGGGAGGGGGCTGTAACCCCTCCCCACGCTCCCCGTACTTAAAATAACCAACTCCAAGTCAGAGTTGGCTTTTGGAGAAAAAATTAAATTTTGAAGACCAGGATTAGAACCCTGATCTCCACCACCATTCTGGCTGAACTGCTAATGCTTTGGCACTCCACACCATGGGAGCAGCTCGGCCAGCCTTCTGATTTCTTGTTCCCTTGTGCCCTTCCGTAGCACCTCAGACAGTGACCTGGGGAGTGCTTACTATATAGTGCTCTTGTTCCCCTGTCGCTGTCAATTGAAGCACTGTGTATACCATGCTTTTCTGAGCAGCGCTATTATTGTAGCACTGTTCTGACAAGGTAGGGGATCCCATACTAGATGATCAAACAGCATCTGAATTTCACAACACAATTGCAGGAGAAAAAGATGTAAATCTCATTTGTGTCAATTTTTACTCCAAAGTGTAACTTTCTGTAGCAAATGGATGACTCTTTTGAAAATAGCAGCAGGGCACTTTGATGCAATCAAGTAGACACAGACCAAGCACAACCTGCATCTGCATCCAACCATTTGACCTCCCCAGTATTAAAATAATTCACAAGTTGTCATTATGCATCTGTATGACAAAATGTTCATAAGTAGTGATTGTTTAGTGCTCATACAAGGTGCAGCATTGACACCATTGCAGATGGCAGTCCTCTGTTTCCCACATGACAAGAATAATGCAACACAGGCAATCCTAGAGTAAACTTCTCCTCACTACTCCAATGCCATTGCACTGGTCCGTATACTTTCTAGGTCCTCACTACTCCGATGCCATTGCACCAGTCCATATATGACTCAAGTCCTATCACTTGAAACTGCCATGGTTTGATGGGGCTCTCAAGGCGATGAAGACCATGGGTCAGAGATTAGAGCATTGCTGGCGGAGGACTCGGTCAGTGGAGGATAGACTGGCTTTGAGGAATCACTATGCTGATCATCAAAGGGAAATCAACTGTAAGAAGGCATAGTTACTGTCCTGGAAGATTGCTGCAGGGCAGAACAGACCAGATCAGCTCTTTTGGACTGGAGAAGCTGCTTCATCCAGTCTGTCTACAGCCAAAATGAGCCTTTTCAGTAGCACTTTGCAAAAGTTTGCTCTGTTCTTCTCTGACAGAGTATCCTCTATTCAGGCCAGGATCTCACCAGTGGGTCTAGACCAGTCCCACAGGGTGGGGTCTGGGTGGTGCAGAGAGCACTCCAATTGTCTGGCGGTGTTTCAGCCAGTGAAGGTGGCTGAGGTGGCCATGGTCTCCAAGGTCTTTTCGAAGCTGCGGCCCACTTGTTGTGAACTGGACCCTGGCCTGACACATCTCCTAGTGGGCTGCATCAAGGCTACTGGTCCAGTGTTCACCAGGATAGCCTGGTGTTTACTTTCAGAGGGGGTCTTCCCTGATGCCTTGAAGGAAGCACCGGTGAAGCCCCTTCTAAACAAACCATCTCTCATCCTTGATGTCCTGGTGAATTATAGATCTATCTCAAACCTCCCATTTTTAGGGAAGATTGCTGAGAAGACAGTGGCTGTGCAGCTCAAGGAGCACCTGGAGACCTCTGACATCTGCGAGCCATTCCATTCTGGGTTTAGAGCAAGCAGCAACAGGAACAGCACTAGTCCAGTGCACAATGACCTACTCAGGTCTTCAGATCCAGGGAATGGTGAATTCTCATTCTCCTCGATCTGTCATCAGCATTTGACACCGTGGACCACATTGTGTTGTTGGATCACTTTAGAGAGTATTGTGGACTGTTGCATCAAAGAGAACCTCACAACCTTCCCCCAGATTTAGCAAATAAGGAGCAAAAAATAAAGTGTATTTTACATTTTTTTTTTTTTGCCATTCTATTCAGCACACTTTAAAACAATGGGTCTAAACAGTTAAAGAGCCACCCCCAAAGAAATAGCTCGATGGGGTTCCCCCCCTTTTACTGTCAGGCTATTTTTTCGGAGGTGGCTCTATAACCATTGTTTTAAAGTGTGCTGAATAGAATGGCAAAATAAAAAATTGTAAAATGCACTTTATTTTTTGCTCCTTATTTGCTAAATCTGGGGGAGGGTTGTGAGGTTCTTTTTGATTCAACAGTAAATACTTTTTAACCTTACGCAACCACAGCCGGTGGGAGACCACATTCTGTCTCTAGTATTGTGGACTCCCCAGTACTGTTAACTGGTTTGAGTCCTTTCTCTCGGGCAGGAGGCAGAGGGTTGAGATGAGGAATTTCTCCACCTCCCCAATGTCTCTGACCTGTGGAGTTTCTCAGGGTTTAATCCTATCACTGATGTTGTTTGCGGTGTACATGCTGCCTCTGGGGAGGCTCATCAGACAGTACAGTTTGAGTTTTCACTGTTGTGCAAATGATACTCAGTTGTACATGTCTTTTGCACCAGGAACAATTAGTATCATAATGTGCTGAATAAATGCTTTGCCGAAATCCAGGATTGGATGAACTCTAACTGGTTGAGAACTAACCTAGACAAGACAGAGGTACTAGTGATTGAGTCAGGTCACGGGCATGATAGGGATGCCTCCTGGATGGCAACAGGCTTGGTCCTGGAGTCAATCCCATTGATGGCGTCCTCTAGGGTGAGAAATCTGAGCATTGTCCTTAACAAAAGCTGACATTTGAAGCTCAGGTGTTGACTGTCATCAAAAGGGTTTTTTACCATTTGAAGAACATCGCCCCGGATTAAACCCCTAATTCCTCCTGAAGATCTTCCATCACTGGTGCATGCCTTTGCAACATCCAGGCTTTACAACTGTAGTGCTTTTTATCTTGGGGAACCTCCCCAGCTTCAGCTAGTGCAGAATGCAGCAGCAAGGCTGCTGACAGGACTGTCAATGTTCTGTCACGTGACCTTGGTCCTGTGGGATCTGCACTGGCTGCCAGTCAGGTGTATGGTTCTCTTCAAGGTGGGCTTGCTCACCTATAAGGCCCTATATGGATTGGGTCCTGGGCACCTGTCAGACCTCCTTACCCCTGCCATCATGGCCACCCCCTCGTTTCTCCACTAAGGGTCTCCTGGCAGTTCCAAGAACCAGGCTGAAAACCTCAGGTGATCGCTCATTCGGGATGGCTTGCTCTGTCCTATGGAACTCATTACCAAGACCATTGAGGAGCCCCTACAGTGGAAGCATTCAGGAGGAGCCTAAAGACCAATCTTTTTGTGTTGCTTTGCGCATGTGCAAAGAGGCACATTATGTCAATCAGCAGTTGAGGGCATGCCACAATCGTCAGAAATTCGACCATACACACTAATCAGCTGTTTTGGTGCATTACAAGCTACCAAAACAGCTGATTGTGGGGTGCCCCATGGTGACGGCTTCTCTGTCGGCCTCTCACAGTCCCCAGGAAGCCAATGGAAAGCTGCCACCTGCCATTCAGTGTGCCTTCCTGGTGAAACATTTCAATAAATATAAAAAAAAAGCTAACGCAGTACCCAATCTACCTGATGGCATGACCCTCTCCTCAGTTCATTTGCTGATGGGATAGCCCAATTCCTGTTGGTATAATGCCCCCCAAGGCTCCATGCGTCCCCAGCACACTGTATGGCTGATAGAGGTGCTTGATCCCAAATCAACTCCACTGCCCCCAAAACAAGCTTCCATCTGCCACCTTGGGAGCCCACCCCAGCATCGCAAAAGTCTCTTTAGCCAATGGGGGTGCCCAATCCCCCATTGGCTCCACTGCCCACCCAAACAAACTGCCTAGTGCCATGCTGGGAGCCTACCGTAAAATGTCCCCCGTCACCTTTAAAAAAAAAGAAGACCTAGAAGAAAAAAACTGTCGCTTGTTGATTCTCTTGCCCCCTTCCCCAACCTGCACCCACCCTCTGCGTACCCCACCTCCCCATACCCCAACTTCACCCCATACTTACCTTCGGAGCCCAGCGCGACGATCTTCAGTGGACCGGGAGCATGTCTGCACTCTTCAAAGCCGACTGTGGACTGAAGAAATGCTGGTAAGCTGTATAATGGCATAAATGTTTTTTCAACTTTGGTACATATTGTGGCCATTTATGGGAATTGTTTCACCAAATTTTCAACATGGGGTTCTTGGGACCCCACCTCATGAACTCAGTCATTGTCATTTTGTTATTCGGTCCTGAAAGGTGATTTTGGGGTCACTGCACGGAACCTCCTTTTGGGACAGAGTAATGAAATAACAGTGTCACAGTTCATGAGGAAGTCCTAAAAACCCAATGTTAAAATTTGGTGTAAAAATATCCACAAATGACTTCTATGAGTGTGCATTGTGCAGTTCCTATGCACATCGTAACTTTGAGCATTTTTAATTTTTACTCCAGATTTTCAACATTGCTATTTTACTATACCTTCTTATGAACAGTATAGCTGTCATTTTTCACATCTCCCCTGAAATGTGTTTTCGCACATGTAGTACACAATGGCATGGTTGGTGTGCGAAATCAATGTTCAGAACAGATTAAGAATATCACAGTGTTCATGAGGTAGGCCCCCCAAAACCATATGTTGAAAATGTGGTGAAAAAATTCCCCAAAATGACTGTGTGCATTGCGCAGTTCCTATGCACGCTTGGAACTTCGAGCATTTTTAATATTTTCACTCCAGATATTCAGCATTGCCATTTTACCACACCTCCTTATGAACAGTACAACTTTCATTTTTCACATCACAGTGGTGTGGTCAGTGTGTGAAATCAATGTTCGGTACAGACTAAGAAAATTACAGAGACACTGTTCATGAGCAGAGGTCTTAAACTGTCTATGTTGAAAATGTGGTGACTAAAGTCCATAAAATGACTGTGTTACGAGCATGCATTGTGCAATTTCCACGCACCCTCATAAGTTCACGAATTCATAATCTTTTCAGTCCAGATGTTCAATATTGACATTTTTCCACACCTCCTTATAAACAGTACAGCTGTCATGTTTCACACCCTGGGCAAAATGTGTTTTCGCACTTCCGGCACAGAATAGCATGGTCACTGTGGAAAATCAGTGTTTGGGATAGATTAAGAAAATCACAGTGACAACGTTCATGAGCAGAGGTCCCAAAATGCCTATGTTGAAAATCTGCTGTAAAAAATCCCAAAATTAATTACATTATGGGTGTGCATTGCACAGTTTCTATGCACACTCATGACTTCACCAATTTTTTTATATTTTCACTCCAGATTTTCAACATTGCCATTTTTTACACCTCTTCATGAACAGTACAGCTGTAATTTTTCACATCCTGCTCGAAATGTGTTTTCGCACCTGTGGCGCCAAAAGGTGCTGTCGCTGTGAAAAATCACCTTTCATCTAATTAACCGATAGTGTCACTGTTCATGCAGTGGGATCACAAAAAGCCCATGTTGAAAACTTGGAGTAAAAATACCAAGAATTGCCAGGGTCTTTGACCATAATACCCTACCCTGTAGGGGCTGACAGGCGTCAGGGGTTTGACTTGGGATTGTTGACAGTAATGCTCATGCCATTCCACCCCCACCCTGCAACCAGTGGCAGGCATCGAGGTGCACCTTGGACCCTTTGGTCCCAGAGTTCACCCCATTCTCCTATACTGCACCCATTTCAGTGTATTTCCTTATGGAATGAGGTGAGTGTAATGCCTGAACACTTCACAGCACACCTCAACACTTGTAAGTGTCTGCAGGGTAGGGTGAGGTGAAATGTCGTGACCATGATGGGTGATGACCCAAAGGCACATCCCAATGCCTGTCCATCTCTGCAGGGTGGGGGTGGAGTTGGCGTCAGTTCAATATATCACTGCCATTCCTATACTGCATCTGTCTAACTCCTGTACTTTCACTGCTAATGACCGCAAGCAACACTTGGCATTGACAAATGCTTGTTAGTCTAGCATTCCCTGCTGATGTTTTTTTAACTTGCATATATAAATTTTGATTATTTATTTGTTATAGAAACTGTTCATGTAATTTGCTTTTAATTGTTCTGTCAGCATTTCTATTTACTGTGTGGTGCCCAGACCTCTGGGTTGGTGCCCTAACGAATAATACATTTCTTACTTACTTACTCCCAATATGCTGTAAGCCTGTCATCAAGGGACCAACACTAATGGGTGAGAGGGTGCTCAAAATTCAGGTGATCACAATATTGATTACTGTCTGCTATAGTTAGGAACTCTGTCTTTCTTTTGGATGTTTCTTTTCAAGTAGAGGGATAGCAATGAATTCATGCATGTTTTTAAGATTTGTTTGTATTCTGCTATTATTTGCACTCTATGGTTAGTATTAGTTGCACAAAAGGTTGCCCCTATTTTGCAAGGTACTATACCTTTAAATGAGACCTGATCTGCTTGCAGTAAAAATAGGGAACACTGTCAGCAGTAGCTTAATTTCCTGATGAAAACTTAACAGAGCTGAAGCACTAAGGTTTGTTGTGAGAGAGGCCCACATAAGTTTGCTACCTCAAACAGTTCAAAAGTTAAGTTTTTTTGCACTTTTGCACTGAGTGTAATGCTGCATTTGATGCTGTGACTGCACTATGCACAGTAAAGAGCTGCTAACCGAATGTGACTGCTTGTTGCCTGTACAGCAAATCACACAGGTATGAACTGCTTCTTTGCATTGCTCAATTGCAGCTTCTATTTTTGAGTGTTGCTCCCTTTGTGTTCTGTAGCTGCTCAGATTCATATTCATTAGCAGTTCAGTATTTGGCCTCTTATGTGATATCATCAAGGGTGGTCATTTATGACAATTAGGATGATACTTTCTGTAAAGTAGATAGCTGTCTGCTAGAAACTATAATAAAAAAAAACAACACAGCTTATATAAATGGATCAAGAAACAGATACAAAATGATAATTGTTTTGGCATACTATTAATATGGGTCAAATTGATGCCTGTGACATACAGTAGAGGAGAAATGCCTTCTAACCAACTGCCAATCTGTTGAGCCCTTCTGTCCCCTTTTATATGACATGATTATTAAGAGCTCTATCAGTGAAACATACTCAATTTATTACTTGTGGGTTCACTGTAATCTAATTTGCAGATTTTAATTAGCACAAAATATTTCATCTACAGTAATCTGATGTATCTTTAGTATTGTTCCATAACTATTACAAAATGGACATTAAAAGTATGGGCTCTTGATTGACTGATCATGGCTCAGTCCAGAGGAGACATCCCAGTACATCATTATTCACCTAAAGTATCTCAGTTTCTCAACTTCATCACTGGGAAAAATGTAGGTTAGGTTATGATATGGGGATGGGTTAAGTAAGTTGTCTTCAAATACTCAGGAAAGTGAAAAATGTGGGCAGTTGCTATGGGTAATCCAAGGGGTTCAATACAACTTTCATACCATGAGCAGCTAAGACTTTTTTTCACTTCAAGCAGAATTAAATGAAACAAGTTGTCTAGTTAGTGTTCTAAATATCGTTGCATAATTTATTAGTCATGTACATGTATACCAGCTGTGCAAAATATGTTAGGTTGCAGCACAAAGCTATAAAATGGCAATGTGATATTAGGGTAGAAATTCTCATAAATCTTGGTTATCATGCAGTGGAATATTCCTAGGGTTTGAAAGATATCTTGAAGCAGCTCTGGTGTTACCCTGGGGTCATCACTATCTTTCATGGTAAAGAAAACGATTAAAGTACAGTACTAAAACATCATTTTGCTCTGCTTTGAAAAAAGATGACTAAATAAGGTAACACCAATACAGCTTCAAGCCCTCTCCTCTCTCACTCCATCCGGTGCAAAGCACTCCCTGGTGTCCAGTGCCATCCTGCTTACCTGGTCCCATGCCAAGCACGTGTGATGTCCCTCAGCATCCCATTTCTCTTCCCATCCTGTGCCAAGAGAAACATAGAAACTCAGAAACATAGAAGTTGATGACAGATAAGGACCACAAGGCCCATCCAGTCTGCCCATTTCTTTTTCTGCCTTATGAATGTGCCATCGGCCTTTGCTCTGTCAATGGTCTATCTATTCATACTCATCTGTATTGCTCCCTTGTGCTTATCCCATGCCTGTTTGAAGCCCTACACTGTATTCATAGCCACCACTTTCTGAGATAGGCCGTTCCATGCATCCACCACCATTTCTGTGAAAAAGAACTTCCTCACATTACCTCTTAATTGGCCTCCCTCTAATCTCTTGCTGTGTCCTCTTGTCTACTATTTTTCTTATATTGAAACATGTTAGACTATTTTGCCTTGTTAATGCCCTTAAGGTGTTTGAATGTTTCGATCATATCACCTCTCTCCCTCCTTTGCTCTAGAGTATACATATTGAGCTCCTTTAATCTGTCCTGATATGTTTTCTGATGCAGTCTCTGCACCATTTTGGTTGCCCTTCTCTGGACTGCCTCAATTTGGTTAATGTCCTTGTGAAAGTGTGGCCTCCAGTACTGTATGCAGTACTCCAGATGGGGCCTAACCAGTGTCTTGTGAAGAGGGATTATTACCTCCCTCTTCCAATACACCCCAACATCCCTCTAGCCTTACCTACTGCTTTATTGGTCTGCTTGGATGATTTCACATCATCTGTGATGATGACGTCCAAGTATCTTTCTTCTCTTGTGCCTACCAGCCACTCCCCACCTAACCTATAGGTGGCTTCAGGGTTTCTCTTCCCTATGTGCATGATCTTGCACTTCTTTGCATTAAACTCCAGTTGCCACTCTTCCAACCATTTTGCTAGTTTATCCAAATCTCTTCTCATTCTGCCCACCCCATCTGGATCATCTACTCTTTTGCAGATCTTGGTGTCATCTGCAGACAGACAAACCTTACCCTCTAGTCCATCTGCAATGTCACTGATGAAGATATTGAAGAGGACTGGCCCCAGGACTGATCCCTGAGGTACCCACTTGTGACTTGCATCTCTTCTGACTGTATACGCTTATCACCACTCTTTTTCTGCCCGACAACCAGTTTGACACCCAGTTGACCAACTTCTGACCCATCCCGAGCCTACCCAGCTTATTAATCAATCTTCTATGTGGAACAGTATCAAAAGCTTTGCTGAAGTCAAGGTAGGCGACATCAACTGCTTCCCCTTAGTCCACCACTCTGATTACCCATTGAAAGAAATCTGTGAGATTAGTTTGACAGGACCTTCTTTTTGTAAACCCATGCTGTCTTAGATCCTGTGCTCCTATGGATTCCAGGTGTTGCATTGTCCTTTCCTTAAGGAGTGCCTTCATAATCTTGCCCACTACTGAGGTAAGACTGACTAGTCTGTAGTTCTCTGCCTCCTCCCTACTACCACTCTTGTGGAGGCGGGATCACATGAGGCCCTTCTCCAGTCTTCTGGGAACTCTCATGTGTTCAGAGACTCACTAAACAGTTCTGATAATGGCTCTGCTAGTTCCACCCTTAGCTCCTTTAGTATCTGGGATGTATGCCATCAGGTCCCATTGCCTTGTCCACCCTGAGCTTATCAGCTCTTGTAGGACCTTTCTTTTGTGAAGGGACAGTGCACAACCTCCCTCCCCCGTGTCCATGGTGCTGAGCTGTAGGCCCCTGCACTACCTTCTCTTCAGTAAATACTGAGCAGAAGTATCTATTTAGGATAGATGTGTTTACATGGTCCTCCTCCTCACATGCCCCCTTATCCCCTTTGATCTTAGAAATACCCCCTCTGGACTTTCTCCTTTCACTAATGTATCTATAGAAAGTCTTGTCACCTTCTTTTACTGTTTGTGCTAGTGTTTCCTCGGTTTGGGCCTTTGCCTGCCTTACCTGCCTTCCTGCCATAGGGAAGTTTGGTATCTCTATCTTCATCCTGCTGTCCTTATATTTCCTGAAGGCCAGCCTTTGGCTCTGACCTTTCTGCTACTGTTTTGAGAACCAAAATGGTTTCTTTCTTCTTTGCACTTCCTTTCTCTCTAACACAATGGGATGTTGCTTCAAGTATTGCATCTTTAATGCTTGCCCACTTTGCCTGTACCCCCTCACCTGTATTTCTTTTTGCCAGGGCTAGCTTAACTCTGTTGGCCATCCTATCAAAGTCAGCTCCTCTGAAGTCCCATATTTTTGCCTTGGAATGGGATGATTTAGTTCTAGTTGGCAATTGAACCATACCATGTGATGGTCACTGGCCCCGGTGACCTTCTACCTGGAGATCTGTGATCTTTTCCTGTTAGTCAGTACTAGATCTAGGATAGCCCTGTCTCTTGTGGGTTATTGTACCCAGTTGATTGGTACAATAACCCCTGCAAGAATCCACCATGTGTCTAGTTTTGTCAGATGTTCCTGCAGGTATTGACCAATCTGTATGTGACATGTTGAAGTCTCCCATTATCAGAACCTCCTCTTTACCTGTCATATTTTGTATTATCTTCTAACAGTAATGTGTCTGTGTCCTCCCCCTGTTTTGGAGGCCTGTACACAACCCCTGTTCATATGGCTGTCCCATTTTCTGTTTCCAGGGTGACCCACAGTTCTTCTGGCTCCTTATGTGTATTCTGAATTTCTGTAGCTTTGATATTTTCATTGACATAAAGGGCCACTACACCCCCCTTTTGCACCTCGGTCTCTTCTGAACAGTACATAGCCAGGTACTGAAGTCTCCCAAGTATGGTTACTGGTGAACCATGTCTCGCTAATGGCTACTATGTCCAGTTTAGCCTCTGTCATTATTGCCTGAAGGTCTGGGATCTTGTTTCCCAGACTGCAAGCATTTGTGTACATGATTTTCCATTGGCCAGATTTTGGTGTGTTAGTTGTTGGGCAAGGTCTGGCATTTTCCCTGTGCATAGTGTGGGGAGCTGGACCTTTTTCCTTACCTGGTGATATTGTTTGTTGTACCTGAGCTCCAGTACTGGATGTAGGGAGGAGTGAATGAGTTAAGAACTCAATGGTAAGAAGAGAAGAACTTGTTTCTGCACTGGGTTCCAGAACTGAGGGAAGTGTGGTAGGAGTCAGGGACTCTGCTAGAAGGGTGTTATTGATTGTCGTGCCAGGACTCTGGGATGAGCAGGAGAGAAGGGTGGTAGTTGGGAACATAGCTGAAAGGAGGAGGGATTTTGTTTATTGACCCAGACAAGGGGAGAAGAGTGGGTGTGGGGCCTTGGCTGAAAGAAAAAGAGGGTTGGTATTTAAAAATAGCTGGTTAGAGCAGCTGTAAGCCTTTGGGCTGCTGCTATGTGGTTACAGTCTAATGACAGTACTTTTCGAAGAAGCCAGATAAAGTGTTAACACACCTGCACGACTGTCTTTTTTCAAAAAGCAGTAATGTATTTTCCTAAACTTATACTTTGACAAAAAAAATGAGAACTATTTCTGTGTTAAGAAAGATCTGATGAATCCAAAAGTTTTATTACAATTTCTCTGTTTTCTTGGCCTACCACATTTTTCATGTCATGAAATCCTGTCACAAAGACTGCACATGCTGTGTCCTTGGCTTTAAGCAGACAAAAATTACTATGTAACATTACAGTGCCTACTCAATTAACGGGAAAATTATTGTTCCTGTGGTTGAGGAGAATGCAGAACTCAAGTCATGCTCCAGCCCTGACTAAGTGCTTTAAATCTGTGACACTCCACTGCCCATCACAGATGCTCAGTTTTATTGCAGGCTTTGCACCTGCAGTGTTTTGCTTGACTTACTGTATAATAGTACAACTCCTCTAATGTGAAGGGTCTTGATATACTGTGCTTTGTGATTAATTCAACTGGTGGGGCTTTTACATAGTTTCTTCAGCAAGTTGGCATGCTGGTTGCCAAGAGACCACTCTGGGAACACTGGGAACTGTAGTCTTGATTTGAACAGAGAGACTACAAACCAAGCATTTCCATTCATTGTTTTATTGAATTTATCATCAACAAAAGCAGTATTTGCTTTCTGGGATATTCCCAGCTTTAGACTCTGTGAGCTTGTTTTAAATAACTGTTTTTGTTCTTTTGGAAACCAGTTCAATTGTTGAGTCACATGACCCACATACTTCGGTCTGAGAACTGCATATTTTCTCTCTGGGATATTTATTTATTTTTATTTATTTAAATGTTTTACAAGGAGGCATGCTGAGCAGACTACTGCTCAATTCCAGATGCGCCCTGGGGTAGGGTAAAGGAGTACAAACATAAAACATAATTCTGGCAATTTTACAAGGCTACCATACAAGGTGGAACTGCAGTACAGTATACAGAGTGAACAGTTTATTAGGCTGTAAAAATGTGGTATAGATTACAGTTGTGCCATGTGACAATGGGGTGAGGTACACTGCATAAGATTAAAACAACTCTAATTGCTAGCTATCCAGAAATTGATAGTCAAGGGCTAACACTGGAGCAAGTGCAGATGGGACAGAAGAGAGTTTTGAGAAGGGAGTTGAGGTGCAGACTGAGGAAGGTGTGCCAGATATCTGGGGGGAGTGAGTTCCAAAGTTTAGGCATGCGATAAGAGAAAGCTGACTGGCTAGCCAAGGTGGACATGAGTGTAATGGACAAGAGACGCGAGTCATTTTTCCTGAGTGTATAACCCAGATTGGTATGGCCTGAGAGGACGGAGGCAAGATATGGAGGGAGAGAGACAGTGTCCAATATTTGGCCACGATACTGGCACAGTGTGACAGTCACCAGTCCTGCAGGAAGGGGAGGTATAGGTTCCTGTATAAGACACAATGAAGAGTGGTTGGCAGACAAACAAGGGTGAAATGACAGAAGGAGAGGAAAAGGGGGTCCAGTCTGGCTAGGGTGGACTTAGGGGTGGCACTGTTAGACTACATCACCATAGTCGAAGATAGGGAGGATCATCTTCAGCACAATTTCCCGGTGAGGGATGCATCCATGGTTATGGTACAATGCACCCAGCTTGGGGTGGAGCTTTTTGTGGACAGCATTGATGTGTACAGAGAAATCAAGGTGCTGGTCCAGTCAGACCCTGAGATATTTGCAGGAGGTACAAGCCTCAAGAGTAGCCCAATCAAGGGTGTGGAAGAAGGGGGAGGAGGGAAGCCTTGAAAGTCTCTGCCTCATGCTGAAGGTCATGGAGACTGTTCTCTTGGCATTGAGAATTAGCTGATTTGAGCAGAACCAGCACTGAACTGCATCAAAGTCCTGCTGGAGACTGGTTACTAAATTAGAGGTCATGGGCCAGATGTGTACAGCACTGTATCATCAGCGTACATGTGAATAGCTGAGTGGCAGACAGAGGGCTGGTCATTTGGAAGATGGAGAACAGAAGTGAGCCAAGGATAGAGTCTTGGGGTACACCCAAGGTAACAGGGAGGGATGGAGGCAGAGATGGTATTACCTATTCTGATGAATTGGGAGCTGCCTGACAAGTATGAGTGAAACCAACTGATGACCACACTTGAGAACCCTGCTTGGGAGAGCTTAAAAAGAAGAAGGGCATGGGAGACAGTGTCAAAGGCTCTAGCCAGATCAACAAAAATGGCCGAGGTGATGTGGCCCATATCCATACCAATGAGGAAGGAGTCAGTGAGTTTTAGGAGGGAGGAGGTGGTGGTGGAGTGAAATTTCCTAAACCCAAACTGGTAGGGTGACAAATAGAAATGGAGTCAAGATATCTGGAGAGTTGTGTCAGGACTAGTTGTTCTTGGATTTTGGCCAGGATAGGTAGGATGGAAATCAGGCCGTAGTTTCCAGGATTAGAGGGGTCGCCTCCTTTCGGTAGAGGGATAACAGTGGTGAGCTTCCACTCAGTTGGGGTGGCCACTAGTGAGAACAAGAGGTTGTAGAGGGAAGCTGGGAGGTAGTGATGGCTAGAGCCAATAAGTATAGGAGTTTGGAGTCCAGGCCCTTGGGGCATTTGCCCTTGGAAGGAGCTTTAGGGTGAGTAGGGCATGGTAGATGTCTTCTGTGGATATCTGATGGAAAGCAAAAGAGAAGCCCACTAAAGGGGCTCAATTGGGGTGGGAGGGAGGAGGGGGGTTCTGCGCTCCCCAGCTTTAGACTCTGTGGGCACTTGTTTTAAATAACTGTTTTTAGTTATTTTTGAAAACTGAGTGTGATCATTCGGTCACATGACCTGCATACTTCCAGGTCTGAGAACTGCATAAAAACTTTCCCCAGAGTGAGAGGAGAGCACATAGACACACATGCTAAGACATGCCATGAGCCAGCGTGGCTGCTGGGACATGCGGTACAAGGCCAAAACAACTCATAAGATATAAGAGAGATTATCCTGTTTTATGCCTGTACTTTTAATTGTAAGCCTTGAGGTTATCTAATACAACAACCTAACCATATAAGCTGTTTTGTTTGGTTTTCACTATTCAGGTACATATTACCTCTGTGTTGATTCTACCTCACAGTTGTTCAGGATGACAAATTATACAACTAAAAAACACCTTTTGCTCCTTCCTCTAACTTCTCTACTTCTTAATTATTACAAACAAGGCTGGGCCCTCGTTGTTATATAAGCTAACTGTAGTGGGTTCTTATTTAACTTTCTCTTCTCGTTGTTGGTCTCTGTGTAACAACATGTCTGAATCAATTATCACCCTTGATGGAGAAGTAGGGATTCAGTGCTTGTTATGTTAAGATGTACCAACTAATGACAAAAGATAAACTGATTATTCATGCCTTTACTTGTGACAAATGTATTACCAACACTGAGCTAACTCAAGAAAGTAATTCATTCTATTCTAGGTTAGCTCAATTAGAAAAAAGTCAGATGAATATGGCCCACTATTTAAAAATATTTGATCCTAAAGAGCCAGAAATTTACCAGCTAGGATTAGGGGCACAATCATCAAATAACTTGTTATTTGAAAACATTGAACCTGTGGCAATGTCACCCACTTCCACACATACTTCTGAAGTTCACCCTGTTCCCAAATAACAAGTTTGCAGCACCCCTCAACCTTTCCAACCTCAAGGATATAAACCAAGATGTCATCACCAGGAAAAGAGTGAGGGATGAGGAAGAGGAAGAGGAATCTGGCCTAGATCACGAATGGTCAGTAGTGTCTAATTCTAGGGTGATTATAAAGGGTAGAAAGGCAGAACCATTTACTATTTCAACCTTAAATAGCTTTAGCCCCCTTCATATTGAAACAGGAAATCCAAGTACCGTTGATTAAAATATTACCAATGACAAAGAAACAAACTGCTCACCAAAATCCAAAAGAGTTAAAGTCATTAATTAACCAATTAATGCAAGCAACAGAAATGGTCTTCTGGAAATGGTGGATATAGTGGTATTAAAACTAACAGTCTAAGTACTAATAACCCAAACCCTACATTGGCCATAGAAAAGAAAAAGCTTTTTAATTCTATAATACTTGCTGTTACTGAATAGTCAGTGGGCCTAGGGTGCAGAATGACCTTCTGGTCCTGGTTGATAAAGGCAGTCAAACAACGCAACAAACAATGACTGCTCAGGTAATATGCCAACTGGCTCCTTACTAAACAATCCAGGGAATAATCCTACCACATCAAATTGTCTATTAGATATGGATATGGAATTAGAAGATGTACATCCCCAAATTGCCACACCAAGACAGGTTTTGTTCTAGGGACTCTGTTATTAAATACCTGGACAAAGATAATCTGTAACCCTGACAAGTCATCTAGAACTTAGTCTAGTTTTAAGCGGTGCACAGTTTCTGACATTACTTCCATGGTAAAAACATTCTCAATGATGCTGGTGAAACTCCCTTATTTATTATCCATGCAGGCACCAATAACATAAACAACACTAATTTAGAGGATTTCATGCAGAATTTCATATAAGCTTAATACTATCTTAGTCAATCTAGGGTGTGACACTTGTTTTTCAGAAATTCTGCCCTTACCTAGAGCTTCTCCAACTAAAACACAAAACATCAAGAAAATAAATGAGTGACTAAGGAAATGATGCTTTAAGCAGTAAATAACTTGCATTACATGTTGGGAACAATTCACAGACAGAAACACATTATTTTGTTGGGGCAGCCTGCATTTAAGCAGAAGAGGGCATGACCTATTGGGTAAATCTATTGAAGCCACCTTTAGGAACCATTTAAACTAGAAAGCCAGGGGGAGAAGGGGAATGCTCCCACTTCTCTTTAGAGAAAAAATCTTAGGAACATCATAAATCCATGCAATGTCCTAATCCTAAATGCTAGAAGTTTAAAAAATATTACAATGGTAGAATTAGAAGCTAGATCCTTGTTATATGACCTTGGGATAATAGCTGTGACCAAAACATGGTGGAGTGACTCCTCTAATTGGATTAGAGAAGTCCCAAATTACAAATTATATTGTAAAGATCGGAAATGGTAAAACAGGTGGAGGGAGTATGCATATTTATTAAGAGATGACATCCCTCTTATGAACTCAATAGTACATCACCAACAGAAAGTCTATGGGTCAATGTACAACTAAAGAGACATTCCAAACTCACCATTGGAAACTGCTATGGACCACCTTCTGCTGATAATAGTTATACAAATAATTTATTAAAAGAAATATCTGAGGCATCTGAGAAGGGAGATGTCATTATCCTAGGTGACTTCCACTTTCCCAATATTGAGTGGAAGAATATGAAGGGAGTAAGTGAAGTGAAAAAACAATTTGTTACAACCCTTCTTCACCATGGCCTAGAACAGTTGGTAGAAAATCCTACTAGAGGTAGAAACATTCTCGATCTTATTATAACCAATATGGAAAATGACATCATAGACATGAAAATTAAAGATCCTCTAGGCAACAATGATCATGATTTGGTTCTTTTTAAGATAGCTTTGTCTCATAAATATACATCTAATAATGCAGTAATTAAGAACTATGATAAGGTTAATTTTAGGGAGATTATAAAATCCTTAAATAAAATAAACTGGCAAAGGCTCTATCAAATCTATCAGTAAATCTAGCCTGGGAAAAACTTAAGACAACAATTCAACAGCTAAAAATACATATGTTCCTACAAAAAGTATAATAAGAAAGGCAAAATCTCAATTTGACTAACACAATTAAAAGACAAATAAAATTAAGGAAAAATTATATGAAAAGGCAAAAATAAATCCATGTGATGAAAATTAAAGATGATATAAAAAATCAGTATCGAAACTTAAACCCATGATTAAAAAGTCTAAGAGCAGTATTGAATTTAAACTTGCACATTCTCATGATAAGAAAACAATCCTGATTTTCTTATATAAATGGCAAAAAAGGTGCTGCTAGGAATGTTGGTCCACTAATTCATGAAGGCAGTCTTGGAGGCATATGAAGAAACAGCTAATCATTTTAATGATTTCTTCTATCCAGTATTTTCTAATAAAAATTATCACAAACCAACTGGATAACCCAGATACGGCAAACAAGAATTATCCCTGTGTTAGCCATGAAGCAGATGTACCACAAGCTTTTGGTACCTTAAACAAAACTATAAGTCCAGGACCAGATGACATTCGTCCCAGGTTCCTCATTGAGACTTCAACTGCAATAGCCCATTCACTATCTATCATATTTAACAAATCATTGAACAATGGTGAGTTCCATCTGGCTGGCTAAGAGCCACTGTTATTCCTATATTTAAAAAAGGAAGTAAATCTAGGAAGGAAAATTATCAGCCACTTAGTTTAACTTCCATAGCATGTAAGCTTATGGAAAGAAATATCAAATCATATTTTGAACTAGAAATACAAGCTCTTGGTCTAAATGACTATACACAACATGGATTCACAAATGGCTACTCATGTACTACTAACTTGCTATCATTTTATAATCATATTAGTCAAAGTTTAGATGATGGTGTTCCTACAGATATTATCCTTATGGACTATAGTAGAGATTTTGATTTTGTACCCCACCATAACCTTATTAATAAATTGATTAGGATGGGTTTCTCACCTGGTCTTGTTGAATGGGTTGAAAATTTGTTGTCAAATAGAACACAAAGGGTCAGAATCAATGGTGTCCTTTCAAATATTGGCACTGTTAGTAGTGAGGTACCCCAGGGCTCCATCCTAGGGCCTTTACTGTTTAATATATTTACTAGCAATATGAAAATTAGTGAAAATAATACACACAAATTCACAGGCGGCATCAAACTAAGAGGTCAAGTAGACACCACTGAGAAATCTTCATCCTAACAAACAATCTGAAAAACATTGAAAATTGGACATTGGAGAATATCATGAGATTCAATGTAAACAAATGCATAGTTATGTATTTTGGTAAGAGGAATCCAAACATTGAGTACTATCTCAATAACTGCCAAATTCTTGAGTCCACTAATGAATGAGATCTAGGTATTATGGTAAATAATGCACTTACTTCCTCTGACCATTGCATCAAGATTACCAAGATGGTGAATAGTTTAGTCAAGCGTGTTAGGTGTACCATTGTAACAAGAATGGAACAGTGTCTGATTCCCTTGTACAAAGCCTACATTAGACCCTACCTTGACTACAGATCACCTTTTGGAGTCCCTATTTGAAGGAGATATTGCTCTACTTGAACAAGTCCAGGCGAATAACCAAAATGGTTCCAAGGTTGTCATCAAAAGATTACTCCACAAGACTGAGGGAAAACAACTTGTTTTCACTCCAAGACAGGAGGTGGAGAGGGGATTTACTATTCTTATATAAACTTCACTAGCCACCAGATAAGATGACTCAGTGTGGATAAAAATTTTCAAGCAAACATACTGAAGCCAGATTACATAGTAAACAGATGTTTCCATAGGCCAACACCACCAAAAGAGACAACTTCTTTAACATTAGGGCAACTAAAGACTGGAACTTACTTCCACAGGATATTGTAGATTTAAACAGTATCAACTCATTTAAAAAAGGATTGGATAAATGATTCTGCTCATTACAGACTTAGGGTAATTACCCACATAGTGTGGGGGACAATCTCAATGGGCATCATACGTTCTTTTGTCCACTCAAACTAAGTGAACTATCTCTTGCATGCCAATTGTCACTCCTGCACTTGCCTGCTTGGCACTTGTGACCTGTACCCATATGTGCTTCCTTGGTGTGTCATTTTATGGAAAATGTTGTTCGTCTTGTCTGTCTCTGTCTGCACCTCCATATCCTGACCTACAAATGTTTGTAAGTGTTCTGTACTACCTCCTCTATTGCTTCCTCTTGGGTTTCCAGGATTGGTTCCCTCCTTCCCTGGGGCTCTACTCTTTTAATTCTGTTTTAGGCTCTGCACCCACTTCACTTTTTAACTGTGTTTAGCTCTGCACCCACTGCACTTTTGGGCTCCATGCCCCTGCCTCCTAGCTTCCTCACCTGAAGGAGTCCTATGTTCTCCTCACCTGCTTCTTTCCCCTGGGCTTGTGTTTTAGGTCAGGTCACTCCCACATTATGTTTCTGCAGACCTCCTATATTTTTCCTTTGTGATACCTCATTCTTGCCTGCACCTTGTCTGCATAGGCACTTATTTACTTACTTCTTTCATCTATAATTTGGTGATTGGGATACACATATTGAGCCAGGTCTCATTTCCAGGTGTGACGGTTGAGAGGAGGGACAGCAGGCAATGGAACAGCAGTAACAAAGTGACAATAGGTGCATGAACATGTACAATAAAATCACAGTAAAAGTGATTAATTTGAAAGAAATATAAAACCAATGTAAACAATGTATTTGCACATTAATTATTGGGCAGCCAGGTTGGAGCAGAAAGGAAGGTGCGATTTGTTCTGGTACACCCACCAAGCTTAGGGGCAAAGTGTCTTGTGTATAGTGTTAATGTGGGTGGAAAAGCTGAGATTCTGATCCAGCCACACCCCTAAGTACTTAAAATGGAGTACCTGTTCAAGCAGGTTGTCATCTACAGTTTTATAGATTTCATAGAGTTTATCTGAGTCAGTCAGCATTAGCCATAAATGACTTGTCACTTTTCAGTGGTATTTCCTAATATATACACTGCACACATATTTATGTAATGATTACTGGAATGCATCCATATTTATACTGTACACCACTGTTTCAGGGAGGGTATTCCATGTTGTCCTCATCCTTTGGTTAATCCACACCCTCTTTTACAGTATTGGTTTTATACAGTCCTCCCTTCAGATGGTACTTGTGTGTTCTGGTATCTCTGTCAATTTCCTTCTGAGTCCTGCACACTCCCATAAGTCATTATCTTTAAATGCTTTATATATTAGGCATAAATCTGCCCTTAGTCATCTATACTCTAATAAGTTCAATTTATCCAACCTCTCTTCATATGTCAGATTTTTCAAATGTCTTATTCTTTTGGTGGCTCTTCTCTGGACCCTCTCCAACAGGTTGATACTACCTTTATTGTGTGGTGCCTAGAAGGGCACACAGTACTCAGATGAGGCCCTAACCAGTACATTGAACAATGGCATTATAACTGCTGCATCTCTACTTCTTATGTGCCTAGATATACACCCCAGTAACGTATTACCCTTTTAGATAGACAGATAAATAGATACAGATAAATAGATAGACTGATTGATTCTTTATTCCTAAAGCACCCAATTCTAAAGACTGTGGGCGCTGTACAGTATAAAACAGTACATTTTTTAAAACATACACAAAAACATAGATACCAATGAAATCAATCTGGGAGTACACAACTGATCTATCTATCCTACTTAAACCAACTTAATATATCAGAAATCAAATAAAAGCTTGCTGGAACAAATACATCTTCAGGCCCTTCTTAAAGGCTTAAACCGAGGGAGCCTCCCTTAAATAACCAGGCAAGGAGTTCCACAGGGTAGGCATGGCCACCAAAAACACCCTGTCTCTGGAATGCCACAACCTAGCCCTGAGAACTCCAAGGAGGCTCCCCGGCAGAATGAAGTGCTCTGGTCAGTAAGTAGGGGACAAGGAGATCTTGCAGATAAATAGGTCCCCTATCATGCAGGGTCTTATAGGTCAGGAGCCCTATCTTGAAGATAATCCTCCACCGGACCAGCAACCAGTGCAGTTTGTGGAGGACAGGGGCGATATACTTGCTTCTTTTCACACCCATCAGCAATCTTGCTGCCGTATTCTGTGCCAGCTGCAGCCTGTGGAGGTTGCCTCCAGATAACCCTAGGTACAGGGCATTGCAGATTTCACAGTCTCACTTGTGTGATCATCCAATGACAATTTATTAGTAATAGTAATTCTGATGTCTCTTTCTGAGTTGAGAATCCAGGTGTATGTTGCAGCCTTGCTAATCTCCATCTATTGCCAAATGTAGAAAAGACAGTTTTTTGTCATTATTGAGATCTGGTTTAAATTTAACCGATGCTGAACATTGTCAAAGCCATGCTGGAGTGATGACCCTGCTCAGGAACTGAGAGATGTTAAGCAAATAGAACTGTGTCATCTGCATGCGTGTGTACTGCATATACTTTACATGAATGGCCTATCATTAGTAGCTGTCCTGTCTTTCTCATGTGTAATAGTTCTGTTGCATTCTCCAATGTACAATACCTTCTTATTGGCGAGTCCTTAGTTCACTTTTAGGGTGAAACTCTCCCAAAGATGTCCATTTACCCATATGGTCAAGTTCTATGGTACCTTACAATTGTGGTAGATAACTGGGGAAGTGCAGTCACTATGCTACCCATACCAAAGGTAATGAAGTTGACCACTATGTGAAGTTCAATCAAACTTTTCTAGTCTTAAAAGAAAGTAAAAACCCTCAATCCTTTTCTGTTTTATCACATCTCTATTTCTTCTCCTCCTCCTCCTCCCACAGGCGCATCCCGATCCCCGACCACCGACACCCCACCCCCAGGCCGGTCTGGCACCGCTTCAGAGATGGCCATTAATTGCATGTCACTCTGAATGCAGGATCCTCTCAGATACTGGGGGTGCCAGGCATGGCCATCAGCTGCCGAGATTGCACCCCGCCATTTTCCACTTGGTTTTATTTGCCCCAGAGAGCAGGACATGCAATGGAGTGCAAGCACATACGTGCTGATGCCTGCTGCACTCTCCCCCCCAACTCTGCTGCTCACTGTTTGTAGTGCTACTGGCCTCCACCAGTAACTGCCACAGTGCACTACAGTGCCCCAACCCTCCCAGAGAAAGGAGAGCAGAGATGGGACACATGTCCCTTCCACTCCTCTGCCAATCCCGGGGCTTGAGTCTGTTCCTTAACCCACGTCACTGGTGTGGCACGGGGTATGGCATCCAGCGCCCCAACACTCCAGCGCCACCAGGCGGTGGTCAAGCCTTTTTCAAGTGACCAGTGCTTGTCCATGGCACCCTTCCCACACCACTAATATCCCAATCCATTCTTAACCAATGTTCCAATAAGTCTGTCTAGTGTCATCAGAGCTGCAAAACACACCACCCCCTTCCCTCTCAGTCATGTGCCCAGCTTGGTCATATAGTTTGATTATTGACAGGCTAATGTCTGTGGTTCTAAAGCTAGTTGACCACATGCCACACTTTTATAAATACCCAGAGATGTGGTCTATTATTAATCCCTCAGGTCATGGATTGGGGGTCAGGAGAGCAACTCAACCACAAATTAATGGACCTTTGGTGGTTGAGAGGGTGGGGCTATAGAAGGAGGTGCAGTCAATAAAAATGTGTCCTCTCTTGGACAAGTGTCAGAAGCCCAACAATTGCATGTAGGGAGTGTGAGGAGCAGGAGATGATGTGGGGAAGGGGTGGCACCATGGCACTGGCTGATCAATGTTGGCCACCAAGTAGTGCACTTTATGAATTTTCCTTAAACATCACAGCACTATGGGTAGGCAAAAGGGATGACTTTACACATACATTCCCTGCATTATAACAACAACAAAAACTTTGCACAGCGTAGGGGTAGTTCTGTCATGTGTCTGAGAGATGAAACCAGCCAAGCCATTTGTGCAACTGCTGCCTTTGGTGCAGTCTCATCTCTCTCTCTCTCTCTCTCTCTCTCTTCTCTCCCAGGGCTGTCTGCATTTACCCCTGATTTTCACTTACCTGTATAAGCCAATCACCTGGCACCTTCAAGGGTGGAACCCTTGCCAGAGGATTCCTTTAGTAATATGACTGACCTGTTGACCTAGCGAGAATAGTACCTTCAGTTTTGAGACAGAGTGAGCACATCATCAGCATTCTTCAGTCATTAACACAAAGCAACATTTTGTTACAGTATTGCATCATTATACAGCTCCAGTACACTGTCCATACCATATATTATGGTGGATATTTCCTGTATTCTTTAAATAACAATAAATAACCTCAAGCCTCTGGATATGGCAACCAAAGGTCTTGGATCCCTCAGACATTTGCTCCAAATGGGGGATATTTTTCTCCATCATGCCAAAGGTTATAAATTCCACCATGAGTTGGGGCTTAGATAGTGAAAAGACAGTGGATATTGGTGCTGTCATTCATTTTTTTAACACTATCTAGCCTGTTTTTATGGCTGCAGTTGGTGCAGACCTGCAGTCATCTTGCTATGATAGCAGAAAAAAGGAGTTCTCCACAGATTCCCAACAGACTAGCTAAAATTAGAGGTTTTGTGAAAGCACTGCACTAATTGGTAGTCTGCTTTGTTCATTGAACTGAGCAGTGTTTTAAGCAATATTTTTTTTGTTTTACTTAGACCTGGCCCATCAAACTTAAAAGTGCTAGCTGATTAGTGTGAAACCACTTAAAGCTGAAAAGAATGTTTAACCCTTAGGCTGCCATTGCTGAGAGAATGAGAAGGTATAGGAATTCTGGACTGTTACCTGTATAGCAGTCTGCAGCACAGCAAGGGTTAATACAGCTTCCAAGTTTCACACTGCAAGAGGAATGTGGTTGGTCGTCAGATAAATGTTTCTGCTTTCACTCCTTAAGACGTGAGGAATATGGCTGGAGATCAGACAAAGGCTTCAGCTTAAACTTCTTGAGACATTTTTAAACTATAGCTTTTTGTTTTGCAATGCTCAAGTACTGTGTTAATGTTACCAAAAGATTGACTTTTGTAATAATTGATTTATTTTTGCATTGTGACTGTACAGTATTTGTAGCCAACTTGTCAGCAACACTTTGGCTAACTGTGCTCCAGAGATCTGTCTCACGGGCTATTGTACTTCACACTGCAGGTAGCTGCAGGATTCCATTGAAAATGAGATGCTGCAACTCATTTCAGCTGTCCTGGGTAACAGAGATCTGTATCAGCGTCCTACAGGTAGATTCCGGATTCCACTGAAAATTAGATGTTGCAACTCATTCAAGCTGACCTCTGTAAATAAATTGTAAACAATTTTAGGATGCTTTCTGTGATGTCAGCACCTCACAAGATCTATATTCCCATTTTGACATCATAAATCTTCATCTTCTACATAAATGACAAATTGTGTAAATAACTACCTGCATTCGTCATAAGCAAGATTCCTCTGAAAACAAGATACTGCATCTCAGCTGGTTCTTTAAGGGAAGGAATGAACTGTTTTCATACGAGGTTCCATCACATTCTCCCTCAATCAAGGGCTGTTTCAGCATTTCCTGGACTAACACTCTTTTTTAATGACACAATCTGTTTCAACCGTAAGATTATGAAGTATTTGCTGTATTATTTTTTCTAAGAGCTAGTTCTGTTTTGCAGAACTAAATGTGTACAAAACACTAGTCTGACTGAAAGCTGAGCTTCCAGCATGCTTGGTGCACGTGGTCTCATTTTCCTAATAAAGTGCCATTATATCTATGTGAATGAGGAGCCTTGTTAATTACATTACAGATTATTTTTGTTGTTGTTGTTATAAAAGGATTCATTGGCCAGAGAATAGTTGGTAAATTATGGTCATTTACACAGTTTCTGATTGAGACATGGTACCACTGCCAATTGTTGTTTCATTGGTTTATGTACACATAAATGACATTTTACTGCCTTGCATACTGTATACCTTGTTTATGTTATGTATCCTCTGGTTTATTATATGTTTAATACCATACACTGTTGTTTTATTATAAAAATTATACATTATAAATTAAAAGACATGGAATTTTATGTATTCTGTTCTGCAATGCCAACCGAGAAAAAGGGGCAGGCAGTATGTATTTAATCATCTACTTCAGTTTGAACACTGAACTTATTTTCTCCTTGTCATACACAGAGTACGTAACTACATTTCAAAATGGGCAGGTTGATTTTTAAAAAGTTCAATTGTTCAACTTTGTCAAGGTGAAGTGTAGCTGTGGTTGTAGATACTATTTTACTAGAGGAGCTGAATACGCTTTAAATGGTATAGTGCTGGGTGAACAGCCAAGATAATACTGTAGGTAGACACTTGAGGAAGAGATCTCAAATGGGATCTGTGACAGGGTAATGTACCAGGTAGCCTCTGGAGACATTCTCAAACAGAACACTATGGACATCAATTTAAATTAAATGAAATCTGCTTTACTTTCATTAACAGTAAAAGGAAACAAACAACTTACATTCAGCTTAACAGAAACTTCTTGCAGATCAGTCTCTTGCCATCTCCCGTTGCATCTCCCTGAAACAGAAACCTCCTTCTGCTTGTTGATCCTTCTCCCTTTATTGGGGTCAGGTGTTGCTTCTTAACACTCCCCATCATATTCAGAGAGATAGCCATCAGGTTAAACATCCAGTGCAATGAGGCCTTAAAGGGCCAACATTAAAAATGGATTACAAATCCCATCACAGCCTCTGTAAAACCTGCATTGTCTGTGCTGCAAGGTTGTGAAGTGGTTTATGAGTGAAAGGAGCATGAAGAACATACACCCTGTTACATATCCTTCCACTCAGAGTTGTGTCCATGGCACACACAGTATGGGCCATCACAGACCCACCTTCTTGAGATAAAATATCTGCATTACCACGCTGGGAGCCTCCCCCATGGTGCATATCAAATGAGAAAGGCTGAAGTCCAAAATACGATCTAATGACAAGTGCATGGAGCATGTAACCACTTGAGGGGGGCATGGTCAGTGATGAGAATGAATGTCCTTCCCAACAGACAGTAGCATAGGTTGATCACTGCCCACTTTACTACCAGACAATCTTTTTTCAGCATGTCATAGCACTGCTGTTGTGGAACACATTTTCAAGAGTGGTATAGGATGAGGTGAATCCCATTCTCAAAGTATTGTAATAACACTGCCTCAAGCCCTACCTCAGAGGCATCTGCATTCAAAATGAAGGATGGTTGAAGTTTTGGCTCTGTATGACTGGTCCCTCACACAGCACATTTTAATGGTCTGAAATGCTGTCTTACACTGGTGACCAATGGACCTTATTCAGGTAAATTTTCTTGGTCAGATCAGTCAGTGGGGTAGCAAGGATTGAGAATTCTGGCATGAACTAGTCATAACACTCTGCAAGTCCAAGAAAGGACCTAACCTGCTTCTTAGTAGTTGGGATGGGGCAGTCAATTAGAGCCTTTACTTGGTCAATAACTGGGTATACATGGCCATTCCCAAGCACATCTATTTCATCTCCTACCACCCTAGGGTACATTTCACATCAGTGGCTATGAGACCTGCCTCCCTGAGTGACTGAAGTACCATAGCCATACCCTGCAGGTGGCTGTCGCAATTAAGACTAAATATAACAACACTGTCTAGGTATGTTGCTGCATACAGCCTGTGGGAACAGAGGATGTGGTCCATCATTGACTGGAATGTGGCCAGGGCTCCATGCAATCCAAAAGGAAGCATAGTAAATTGATGTAGACCAAATGGGGTGGCAAATGTAATTTTCTCAGGAGACTTAGAAGTTAGCAGGATTTTCCAGTACCCCTTGGTCAGATCCAGGGTACTAATGTACCAAGTCTTTCCCAGTCAGTTCAAAAAGTTGTCTATCCTTGGCAAATGGTATGCATTAAACTTGGATGCAGCATTAGCTTTCCAGAAGTCTACACAAAACCAGGTGGTTTCTTATGATTTGTGACTTGCACAATGGGGCTTGACCATTCACTCTAGGATTCCGCAATGATTCCCAACTCCAACATAGATTTCCTCACATATTATCTCTTGAATTCTGTCCGGTAATCTATATGGCTGTCGGTGAATCCAGACATCTGGGTCTGTGTCTACGGGGAGCTGGATCACATTAGTTTGTCTTGTTTTCAGGAAGAATACATCACCAGAATTCTCTACCAGCCTTTGAGCTTCTTGCTTTTGTGTATAGCTGAGCCATTTGTCCAGTGATGTAATGCTCAGATCCTTTACAAATGTAGGTGCTAAGTCCAGGGTTCCATCATCAGTGCCCTCATCCACCTCTGAACTTAGGGCCCTTTAGGATCTTCTGGGTCACTGAGCATTACTTATGTATTTTCCAGGATTTCAAAAATTAACATGGTAAATTTGTTTTTCTTTGTCTAGTTGTGAGATTTCATAATAACTGGCCCACCTTTCTAAGGACCTCATGTGGTCCCTGTCATTTAGATAGGAGTTTTCTCTCAGAGCTAGGCAACAGAAGGAGTACTCTGTCTCTAGATTTGAACTCTCCTAGTCTGGCCTCTTGGTTATAAGTGCCTTGCCTGGGTTTGCTGTGTTCTTTTATTTGTAATGTATACTGGAGCATGCTAGAATAACTATGTGCCTGCTGTTACCATATCTCTTTTATGAGCCAATGTTCCTCAAAATTGTCATCTATACAAAAAGTCTAAGGGCAAGAACCCAGTGGATGACTGTGGCTCCTCCCAAATGGCAAGCATTAGTTAGGATAACAGTTCATCCCAGTTTTTATGGTTGCAGTGGGCGGAAACTTGCAGACGTCTTGCTATCACATAGAAAAATGGAACTCATCAGATTCTGAATGGACTTCACAAAACTGGAGTTTGATTAGAATTTCTCCTCTAGAGTGGTTTAGAGCAGTTTGGCTTTGGCATGTATCTGCTCCGCACTATTCTGGAGAGAAAGAGAAACTGAAACTGTTTAATTCAATACATCTCTTCTACATGAAGCATACTCATGCCAGCTCAAATTACAGTCACTGGATGCACTCCGTGTAACTGCAATTCTTAGAAAAGAAAAAGAAACAAAGGCTGCTCCCTCCTCTCTCTCTCTCTCTCTGTCTCTCTCCCTCCCATGTGGCATTTCAGTTATATGGGATGTCCAGATAAAACACATTTCTAATCCTAACAGGCACTAGTAGCCCTGCATTCCATTAAGGTTACTTTAGCCATTGGGCTGAGTCCTCTGAAACTTCCAAGGGTATAACTCCTGTTTGGTGGTAGAAGGGTGTCCTTTGATCACATCAGCCAAGCTCTGTGGCACCTTGAACAGGAATATAGTGTCTGTCATGAGGCTGAAAGTGTGGCTGGCCATATCAGTATTACCCAACAATCTACATGTTCATCATTGTCCTCTGGCAAAGGAACCCTAATTACAGTGACAATATAATGTATTTGGTTTTCTTTTTTAATTATGATAAATCCATTTTGTAAGAACTTCAGCAGGTCTTTAAAGCTTTCAATTAATTATAAATAATAATAATATAACAAAGTATTTTCTCCCCAACCTAATGGCATTGGCGGTATCCCTTCCATGCAGGAGGCGGAGTTGGCACTACAATCCCCAATCCTTGCCACAGTCTGGTACAGTAGATACTAAAGTTTACAGTGGAGGCCAGTACCATCCTCACTGCACAGAACCTCCTATGTTGGTCTACAGCCAGCAATGGACATTGTGGATGATCCACGAAACTTTCTGCCCCATGTGAGTGAGCACAGAGATGCTCGCAGCAAGTCAGAAGGTTGTCAGTCTAGGAAAAAAAACAAGAAAAATGCTGTGTCCTGTGCATGATGCTAGCATGACTTGAGGTCATCAGCCCCATGACACATCACCCTGACTCATCCTGAAACCTGGATAAAAGTAATTCCAATGTGACTTACAGCACCCTGGGGCCTGCCACTGGAGCTCTCCTTACAAGGTATTCATGGTGCTAATCTGGCCAGTGTTGAAAGTGGCTGTCTGTGAACCTGATGGAAAGGCTATTGAACTAGCCACAGCAATGAGACTAGAAATAAGCAACAAGAAGGGTTACAAAATAACTTACAAAATGCATTTTATCTCAGTTTTAGTGCTATTACTTTACCTAAGTGAAAGAAAAGGGTCAGAAAAACAAAATTACCAATTTTCTTTCTCTCTCTCTCTCTCTCTCAGTCATTAAAGGGGCAAGAATGCAGGAAGGGTCCCAGGCCTTCATAGATATGCAGACCATTTCCTATCAGAAACCCAACTCATCAAGCAATACTGGCTCACCACTGCCATGCTCCCTTACAGCAGCAGGAGTCACCAGTGATGGACAGATCACATGTCTCTGGTAGTGAAAGTACTACTGTATACTGAGTGAATGGAAGAGGTAGCCAAAGGCCTGTGGAGTGTCCTGACAAGAAAGAAGGCTGGGCCAATATGAGGGATAGAAGGTCTAGGGCTGAGGTATACAAAACCTCAGCACACACATTATGATAAAAAGGTAGCAACTGGTTAATTCTGCAGTAGAACATTGCTAATAAAGTTAATTACTATTTAACTAGCAAACTATTTTGTTAATCCTCTATGGAGGAACATCTGCTTTTCCTGAACAGATTAAAGAAAACCATCATACAATGTAATAAAAACACTTTTCCTTTTAATGTAATAAAAACATTTTTCCTTTTAAAATATTAACACTATCATTGTTATATTTCCTTGCTTTTCAGAAATTATTCAGTGACAGAAACTGTCAATTTGTTATTGATGAAACTTTGCAATGCTCAGTGTATGCCTTTTTTCATATACTTTTTATTACATCATGAGCACAAAGATTACAGATATATTTGGTAACAAATTTACAAAACTAAAAAGAAAAAGGCCTTACTGGTTACTGTAAAAAATTCAACTTAATCAAATGATTAACTGTTGTGTACTGTATTTGTAATTTTATAGACATCACCTTTGATGGTTAATCCCTATCAGTGTGAAATATAACCAGAAAAAAATGAGTACAATGATGCAAATGTTACCTTTGTTAATCAGAAGTAGGGTATCAAATACACATTTTAATACACATTATGCCAATCCAGGTAACCCTATACTATCTAATTTAGAGGAAAACATTTTTATTAACTCAGCATTATTCAAGAAATATGGCGAACAAAGATAAGGATAACAATAACCAATACATCTCCATAAAGCCTATATGCCAAGTAAAAAAAAAATTATATTTGTGTAGCGGGATGTAGGATACTAATAATGGATATTTATTCTTGATCTGTTGTATCATCAGGGCAATCTATATGTTCATTCAGTCTCTCAAAAGCAATTGTCTCTCTAAAGGTAATAATCCATAGGTTAATAATGAATATGTCAGGTGTGAATGACTTTCATTTAGCTAAAATATTTTTTTGTTGTTGCCATACTTCCCAAGGTCACAATTCATTTTTGTTGTAATGCTAAGGATGGATTTGAAAAGCATTGAATACGAACATGTTTGGATCAACTGGAAGAACTGCTAACAAATAATTGTAAAATCTTTATGAGTTGTGGCCCCCCCAAAATTTTTTTGAACATTGTCAAAGCATGTGAAACAAAGTTCCCACCACATTACATTCATGCCAGCAGAGTCTGATTATCCCAGATCACATGTGAAATAAGTTGCAGGGGTCAAATGTGATTTATTTTAGTATCTTAATTTGGATTCTCTTATTTTTAACATATTTGTTACCATGACTTCTCTCATACAAACATACAAAGAAGCCAGCAGAAGAAGGCCATTTGGTCTATCAAGTCTGCTCATATTGCAGGGTCCACAGCTTGAGCTAATGTCCCTGCCTTCCCTCCCCACTCCTCCCATCCTCCCTACCCATGGTCCTTACCTTCCCCCATGCCTATCCCAGCCTCTCTTAAAGCTGCCCACTGTCTTCAATGAGATGACCTCTTCCAGCAGTGCATTCCAAGTGTCCACCACCCTCTCTATGAAGAAGTGCTTCCTAACCTCCCTCCTAAACATCCCACCCTCCAGCTTAAGACTGTGCCCCCTCGTGTTATGGTTGCCACTCAGCTTAAAGAGACTCTTTTTATCAACCTTATGTATCCCTTTCAAGTACCTTAAGGTCCCAATCATGTCATCTCTCTCTCTCTCTCTCCTGTCTTCCAGGGAGTACATGTGCAGTGCCCTCAACTTCTCCTCATATGCCTTTCCCTGCTGACCCACTTCATCTTTGCAGCTCTCCTCTGGACCTTCTCAATCAGGTTAATGTTCTTTTTGAGGTATGGGCACCAGTACTGAACTCCATACTCTAGATGCGGCCTTAACAGTGACCTGTACAAGGGCAATATAATCTCCTCTCTCCTACTACTGATCCCCCTAGATATGCAGCCCAGCATCTTGTTTGCCTTTGCTGCTGCTTTCATTGTACTGTGGAGTGCTTCAGGTCACTAGTGATCATCACTCCCAGGTCCTTCTCCTCCTCTAATGCCGATACTCTGACTCACCCAGGTAGCACTCTGTCCTGGGATTCTTAGCTCAGTATGCATAACTTTGCATTTCTTGGCATTGAAGCCAAGCTGCTAAATCCTGGACCACCTCCCCAACTTTCCAGATCTTCCTGTAAGTCCTGTATCCCTTCAGCTGTGTCCACTCTCCCGTGAGCTTGGTGTCATCCACGAATAGGCACATTTAGCCCTTAATGCCAACCCAAATGTCATTGATAGAAGACATTGAACAACACTGGCCCCAGCACTGAGCCCTGTGGGACCCCACTGGTTGTTTCTCTGGTGCTAGATAACTCTTCCCCACAACCACACTGGGTTCTGTCCCTCAGCCAGTTTTCCACCCATCTGGCTATATTTTCCCCAACTCCAAGATCCACCAACTTCCTGATCAACCTTTTGTGGGGCACAGACTCAAAGGCATTACTGAAATCAAGAAAGAGGATGTCTACTGCTTGGCCTATCTACTGTCTTAGTGACACTGTCAAACAAGTCAATCAGATTAATTTGACACAATCTCCTCCATCAACCCATACTGCCTCGCATCCTGGAGACCATGTTCCTCTACATATTCCACCAACCTTTCCTTTAATATGGTCTCCATGAGCTAACCCACAATGGAGGTCAGACTGACTGGACTGTAATTCCCTAGGTTATCCTTGGGACCACTTTTGTGGAGGGGCACTACATGTATTGTTCTCTAGTCCTGCGGTGCCACACCTGACTCTAGTGACCTATTAAATAGGTCTGCCAGTGGTCACTCTCCCTCTGTTTAGTACCTTTGATGGTGTAAAGATTGAAGATGTTTCCTCTTTTAAGTACCTTCAGGTCTGGCTTGACTGGCATCATGATTTCTCAGTGCATATTGTTGCCATACATCATAAGCTTCACACCAAGCTCGGTGCATTGTACAGGAGAAAAGTGAGTATGCTGCTTCCTACCCACAGAGAAATTGTTTTAAAAATTATTCTCCCTATTTTTAACTACGATTACTTAGTATACAATGGTGATCCAAAATCCTCCCTTGCCAGACTGGGCCCCCTTTTTCATATGTTTTGTTGTTTTGCTTTAGATTGTTCTCATTGTACTCTCCACTGCTTACTTTACTCTGCCCTTTCTCTCCTCTCTTTTGATGCTAGGCACCTTTCCCATTGTGTCTCATTTATATCCAAATTCTGGTTCAGCTCCCTTTCCTCCTTTCTGAAATCACTTCTATCCTCTCCCTCTTCTTTATCCTACCCTCTCCACAGAAGTATTTCTCATTCTCTTTTTATTCCTTCTAGAAAATCTACTGTTGGTCAATCTGTTTTTCTTATTGCTTTCCTAAACTTTGGTCCTCCCTTCCCCTTTCAATTTGATCTGCCTCTTCTCTTTCCTCTCTTAAATATCTTCTTCTAGCTTTTCTTCTCCTACCTGCAACTGTGCATGACCCTTTCCTAGTCTCATTTCCCTTCACTATGTTTGCCTTGATCATGCTGTTCCACTACTTTCCCTTGATACATGTAAGAGTGAATTTTATTGTCTGCATCTGTTTACTAATTTGCTTCTAATATTTATGATTAATTATGCTTCTTAGAAGTACAGTACTATCATATTGTATATGAGTTCTATTTTTTGTATTTTTAGTAGTTTTACTGTTTAGCATTCTCCATTTCACCATCCCCCAGGACACATCTGGAAATTAGCTGTTAGCAGCACAACATATCTTTCCTGGAGAAGGAAGGAAGGAAGGAAGGAAGGAAGGAAGGAAGGAAGGAAGGAAGGAAGGAAGGAAGGAAAGGAAGGGAAGGAAGGAAATTTGTGAAGTTTATTTGCGTCTTTATGCAATTAGATCCAATTATCAATCTGGATGTTCTCATTAATCGTATTACCCTTTTTAGTTATGGATCTGGTCCTTTAACTGAATTATAAACAATGCATTTACTATATACCTTACTATAATACTATTGTTCTCTGTGAAATTAAGTAAGCAATAATACCTGACAGGATGGGCATTATTGGGAAATATCGGACCGCCCAGGGGCGTAATGAGGCCAGCCGTGCAGGCGCGTGTATACCTGGAAGGTGATATTTCAATGGCCTACCCTGGAAGGTATTATTACATAAAAATAGCCTTATTTGTTTTATAATAATGCTTTCATAAAAAGTGTAAAATATTATTAAAAGGTGACAAAAGGTCATATTATGCAAAATAGTGCCTTTCCCAGTCTCTGCCATTAGAGGTGCTGCCTTTACCAGTCTATGCCATTAGAGGGTTGCTGCTTAGGTGACTCTTTTTGCATTACATCATGAGACCTGTTTCTTCTAGGTAGCCTGTTAGTGTTACCCCCCCACCAGTCCTATGAGTTTTTCATACGGCAATTAATAGGCGTTTGTCTGGTAAATTAAAAAAATTGGCTGAGCAGCTTAACGGTGGAGCAATTGCGTTGCGGTATCTTGTTTTGGCGCGATGATGCAGGGAACAGGGACACGAATCGGGAAGTGAACTGATGTCAGAACTGTGGAGAAAAAAAGTAGGCAGTTTCATTTTCTGCAGAGAATGAACAGTACTATTTTGATTAGTATGTTTGGCGGGTTGAAGGGAAGTGACAGTTGCTTTTGATATCTAGCTGAGGTGCTCGTGACAGTGGGTGGGAGAAATGAAGTGTCTCACTGCGGACCGCAAATGAATAAATACTGTTCTGAGAGGATGTAGAACTGCAAAATAAGTGGCGTTTTTTTTGTAAACAGGAACTGGCTGCCAGTAAATACTGTTTGAGTTTGCTTTAGGTGGGGAGACCACTAGCTCTGCTAAGCGAGAGGAAAAGATGGCGGGGATTTCAAATTTTCTTCAGGACATTCAGCCAATTAAAAAGCAGGCTGGACACCACTATGGAATGCTACGCAGTGAGGTGCCACTTGGACTGGCACTTATTTTTTACTGGGCATCTATTGAAAAATAGATGCCCAGGTTGAAGGTACTTTCAGCCAATCAGGATCTAGAATCCATTTTGGCCATTTTCTAATAATAAGTAACACATTCTTTGTTATAAAATGGGCAAAGGATTTCAAACAATCTGATTGTTTGTTAGCGTGCATTAGATGTGTCTAATGCACAGCTAAACTAGAACCTGCATTTAGAATACACAGGTCCATTTATAAGCGCAATAAGCCACTCTGGGTATGTGCATTAGACAGTTCTAATCCACGGCTAGGGGACTGGACGCACTCGGCCTGTGGCCTCATGCCTCACTACGTCCCTCTAGTCGTGCATTAGAACTGTCTAATGCACACCCCATCGTGTCTTATTGCTTACATATTTACCATCTGTTGTCTTCAATCTCCATTTAATTTTTTAGATAGCTCTGCAATTTAGATTTTAATGAAGAACAATAACAATGAACAACAGCTTAATCTGATTCAAGGTCAGTTGGCATTCATCTGTATCCCCCTCCCCCCGGGTTGTGCTGAAAATAGGCAGGATTTGTCTAATGCACTTACCCGGTTAACAAAAAACTAAAAAAAAAAAAAAAATAAGCAGATTGTTATGGACTGGGGATAATTATCTTTTTCTAAGCATTTTTTTTTAATGTGATAAGTCCTGTACGTTCTATAAAATCTAACTAGTTGATCAGATTGGCTTCTATTAATACTTCTCACTGTTCACATGTCCAGGTGTTTCTAGATTTTGACCAGAATATTTTGTGTTGAATTGCAGCAGCCAAACTCCAATGAGTTGGCCATTTTTTTGTTCTACAAAACACAGATTCCTCTAATTACCTTGAATACTGTGTTACAAACTAACTAAAACTACTTTGAAAAGTTATAATATATTGAATCTTTAAATTATAGTCGTATTTATTTGTACTTTTGAACTACCTTTCTTGTATTTCCGATTCAGATATGTTTTTATTTTATTGGCCCAGGTTAGTACTTCCTTAATGGGTTCCATGTCTGGTCCGTCAAGACACAACGGCAACCATGAAAACAGCGAGTGTTTTCACGGTGACCAAAAGAGGGCGACAGATGTATTTGGCAGGGGGAGTTGCCTCCTGCCCCCCCACTGCTGGGGCTTGCACCCCTTTCTATTGATACTAACTCCAAGGTCATAGCAACTTCGGAGGGGGAATATGAATATTGCCCTCTTTATGGTTGCCGCAAAACACTCACTGTTTTTACAGTCCCCATTTTGTCTTTGCCTACATCATGGGCTACCCCTTAAAATGTTAACCACCATGCAGTATGCAGCTAGAGCACAGCATCTGAATCCTCCATTTTTCCTTGTGCTTAATAGCATAGTCCACGATATTCTAGGTGATCCACCCACCTACCACCACCATAAAAATGTTACCTAATGCGTTTAATTTTGATAAACCAATCACTTGAGATAGGAGCAACCTTTGCTTGATAAAGAAACATTAAGTGGGTTAGGGCCATCATTTTTAAAGTTTCCAATCTACTCCATAGATAGAGTGAAATTGTTTTGTTTCCATTTTTCTAAGAATAACTTAATTGTACTGAAGGTAACCTCTATAGGTTAGCCATTTCATCTAAATTATTATAAAGGGAGATACTTAAATATTTTATTGACTTTTCCATTTGAAGGGGGAGGGGAAGAGGAAACTGTTTAACCAGGAAAGGTACTTTCTAAGCTGGCGCTTGTTTCCAGGTGCAAGGAAGTTAAGTGACTTGCTCAGGGTCACCTGAGAATGCAAGTGGGGATGTGGAATTCACACCCAGGTCTCCAGGTTTGCATCTCAGTGCCTAAACCACAATGCAATACTGCGTCCTCCTGAAGAGGATACACCATTTGAATCATTGTTACTTCTAAAGAAGTAAGTTGGAGAACTTTTATTCTATTTTTCTTCCATTCATCATCTAACCTTTCAGGTGGAATTCTGCACTCATGTCCGAAAAACAGACAAGGATCTTTAAAAATCTCACTCATTGTCTATATCTGTAGCAGTATGTGTAAAGGAGGAAACAATAGTCAAGGCAAGAGAGATAAGTTTCCTAAAGAAAAATTATGTTAAGTACATTTTATTTTAAAAATTTCATAACTGTGTTTATAAAATAGCAGGGTAAAATCATGTAATCTGATCAGCTCTTATTTATATGTAAAATACGGTTTGCACATGGGTAAAAAAAGGACTGCTCAACAGTGAAGAGTCTGCAACACAGATCAATGGGCATTTGAAGCACAGGCGTTTCAGTTAGCCCTCTACTGCCAGAGCTGATCTTCCACCACAAACATGGCTGCTACCTTTACATTGTAAAAATAAATTTCAACTTTGGCCTTAAAAATAAAACTACCTTAAATAAAAAATGAAACAAATGAATTAAATGCTGTTTCCCTGATTATCACACTCTCCTTACATACATAAACAAATTAAAAACAATAACATAGAAACATAGAAACATAGAAGTTGACGGCAGATAAGGACCGCAAGGCCCATCCAGTCTGCCCATTTCTTTTTCTACCTTATAAATGTGCCATCGGCCTTTGCTCTGTCAGTGACCTATCTATTCATAGTCATTTGTATTGCTCCCTTATGCCTATCCCATGCCTGTTTGAAGCCCTGCACTGTATTCATAGCCACCACTTCTTGTGGTAAGCCATTCCATGCATCTACCACCCTTTCTGTGAAAAGAATTTCCTCCATTCCCCTTAATCGGCCTCCCTCTAATCTCATGCTGTGTCCTCTTGTCCTGCTATTTTTCTTATATTTAAACATGTTAGACTCTTTCACCTTGTTTATGCCCTTAAGGTGTTTAAATGTCTCGATCATATCACCTCTCTCCTCCTTTGCTCAAGGGTATACATATTGAGCTCCGTTAATCTGTCCTCATATGTCTTCTGATGCAGTCCCTGCACCATTTTGGTTGCCCTTCTCTGGACTGCCTCAATTTGGTTAATGTCCTTGTGAAGGTGTGGCCTCAATACTGCACACAGTACTCCAGATGGGCCCTAACCAATGTCTTGTACAGAGGATTATTACCTCCCTCTTACGACTTGTGATACCCCTACTAATACACCCTAACACCCCTAGCCTTAAGTATTGTTTATATTTTACTACAACTGTTCCTTTGCTGACAGTCAAAAACCCCCTTTCTATCTTTAACTGCTTATCAGGGAACTCTCATCTTCTTGCCCTGACAGTGAGATAACTGAGTCTCTGGCTGTAACAAAGGCCTGTGTTGTCTGTGTGAAAGGTGTGCTGGGAGAGAAATATTCTGCCAGTGGAACTGAGCAGAATTTTGAATCCATATATTCCATGGTAAACATTCCATGATAAACATTCCATATCTTGAATGTGGAGAACAACAGATGTAATGCCCCAAAGTTGGTCATTCCAGAAAAATAAAATAAAAATAAATAAACTAAGAGTCCACGGGTGCTTAGGGTACCTGCTGCAGGTGCAGGCAGCAGGGCACAATGCTAAGGGGTCCCTAGAAATCTAGATTCAACCTCCTGAAACAGAGAAAACGCTGTAAATAATAGGAAAGTGCCTTGTGCACTTACAGCTGGTCAAAAGACAGATGTTTAAAAGCATTATATGTCATAATGGTCTGGATGGAATGTTGTGCTGCATGGCTCATGCACAGCATTCCAATCCAGCCAATCTAGAATCCAGGCAGGTTTAAGTTTAAACAACAATTCTATAATAGTTCAGTTGAAGTCAGTTGTTGTTCGACTGTGGAATAGAGAGGATCACAGGCGTGCAGCAGGGACTTGTGGCTTACACTAGGGTTGTGAAGCCAGTCCTGTTGACTCCCTGGTGAGTCCCTCCTCCAGTCCACTGAAGAAATCCTGCGCTGCAGTGTTGCGATGCGTCGGTGGTGCCATGAGGCACCAGAAGAAGACGCCCATTTTACCGTGTTGTAGGGCTAAAACCCTCAATTATTTATTTTTAGCCCGAGGTGTTTTAAGAGTTCCTCCGGTCCACGTCGGCGGCAGAAGCGCCGCATCTCACTTTCGGCCGTCGGAGGCCCTCCGAGCCATCCCTCTTGCTGTCTGTAGTTTCCCTCCCTCTGCCAACTCACCTCCCGCCTCCCTGTGACTGCAGCAACTCCTCCAGACCGCAGAGCGGTGAGTCAGCGGCAGCACACGCTGTGCTGACTGCCAGTTTATGAGAAGGGGACTGTATTTGTTGTGAAAAAGCACATTAGGCGCTTGCAGGAGGTGGCCGAGCGCCACAGGGGCATCGGGTCGTTAGGACCCTTGATTTTAATATTTATTAAGGAGGCGGGGCTAGTGACGCCTACAGGAGGGGCTAGAGAGCAAGGCCTTTATCACGGCCTCTGAATAGTCATTAAGGGGCGGAATTTAAGGCGGGGTTTTGCAACATAAGTGACAACAGGCACTGGGAGCCTGCACATTTAAAAGGGCAACGCATATAAAAGGGCAATTCAGGCCCAGATGCAAAGTAGGAAATTTGGCCCATTACAAAGTGGGGCACCAGGCCCAAAGTTTAGAGGGGCATTAGGCCCATTGTAAAGTGGGGCACCAAGCCCATTAGGAAGTGGGGCACCAGGCCCAAAGCAACATGGGGCACCAGGCCCAGTACTAAGTGGGGCACCAGGCCCAGTATTATGAGGGGCACCAGGCCCATTGTAAAGTGGGGCACCAGGCCCAAGCTAACATAGGGCATCAGGCCTGAGGTAAAGGTAGGACATTAGGCCCAAGGTAAAGCCTGGTACTAAAGGGAGGCCCCGGCCTAGCAGAATAGGGCAAACCAGCCTAGTGGTACTAAAGGATTCCCTAGCCGCAACATACAGAAAGGGATCCTATTCCAGAATACCATACCTGTAGAAACAGGGGTTCATTTGAAAGTGTTGATTTGCCTATACTGTGAAACTACTGTGTTTACTGTACTGCTTATGCTGAACTATTGTCCTAAATACCTGAACTATTGTCCTAAGTACCTGAACTATTGTCCTAAGTACCTGAACTATTGTTCTAAGTACCTGAACTATTGCTCTGAGTACCTGAACTGTTGTTCTAAGTACCTGAACTATTGCTCTAAGCACCTGGACATTGGCCCTTATCAGTATTAATTACCCCTGAAGTTATAATTTGCCCTCCTCCGGCAAATTATTGTATCATTCCACAGTTCTTTGGGCATTCTTCAGTTATATGTTTTTTACTGTACGAAGACAGTCTCAGTCTTCTACCACACTGCAGTCTCATAGTGTGGTCTGTAACACCACGTACGCAGAATCAGTCTCTACTCAGAAGAAGACGTCCTTCCAGCATTCTCCACTCCTGGGAGATCATCCATCAGCTCATCCCGTCCGTTTGTGTCATCCACCGGAGTCGAGTCCATCGCCAGTCGTACAAGTCATACCCACCGTTTTCTTGTTTTCACAGATTGGAAGTAAGTCCACCAAACGCACCACGACAGCCATACCAGTGTCGTTCCATATGGTTCCTGTTCCAGTTGTCCTGAAGTTGGTTGCCCTCTACAGAAGAGTGAGCTCATCCTGGAGAACCTGTTCTCTTCCACCTGATGGATTCTTGAAAGTCGGGTCGTCGGCAGTACGGGACGCGTCCGCCGTTTCTTTGTTTTGTGTTAGTTCCTGATCCTAGGATTGTAGAGTCAACCATCATCTCTTCAGATTCTTATGGTTCCTGGTCCTGTCAGAGTTCCTTCTGAGTTCAGCTGGTCCTTGGAGTGCCGCAGCATCAGTCAGGTCATGGTAGTCCTCCATTGGATTCATCGCCACGCAGATCTTGATCTATCTTCGTCCTTGGCAACCCTAGAAGTGGGTTTTGGCTGAGGAACCCTTTGTTTTCAATGTGTTATTTCAGGAACCAGTTGCTTTGGTTCTACATTCTGGCAGCCTTGGAGAGAGTGGGCTTTTGCTGAAGATATGTGGTCTGTTTACCAAACCTCTCACCACCCCAGTGGCCTTATCTAGGTCCTTGCAGGGAATTGAGATTAGGGTTCTACAGTTCTATTTTACTTCCCTTGTAGCTACCTGAAGAATGACGGTGTGTAGACGAAGCGCCTAGATCTCTGGACTCTTGTAATATCTGGACTCTTATGGAAATGTGTAATGCTAATTACCCTAATGCAGTGCTGAGTAGGTTATGTCACCTGATTCTCATTTAGAGTATAGAAGTACAGTATAGACCAGTGTCAGAATAAGAGTGGCAGTAGGCCTAAAGTTTATTCTTGTAGTAATAACTGTAAAAGTGGTAGATAAAAGTACTAAGTTGACTCCTGCCTCCCCTTGTCTGGATGACAGTTATCCTATCCACCTTTAGAGTAGAGCACTTCGCAGAGCACCCTCTAGACCATCACACAAAGAAAAAAAACAGAAAGAAGAAAGTAGGCAATACTACAATGACATCACTTGCAGTGGGCAGAAGGATTATTTTATCACAAATGCACAAAGTAAATTTATTTTACTACATATAAACATGCTTTTCCCAATAGTCAAAAGTAAAAAAGGAGTCAATTTATAAGTGCAATAAAGGCACTCAGGGGTTGTGTGTAAACCATATTTTACAGCATGGCCAGCAGGTGAAATCACTCAGCCATTGGCCTCATGCCTCTCTACACCCCAGCAGTGCTGTAAAATATGGTTTACACACACCCTCTTGTGCCTTATTACTTACTTCATTTTTTACAGTTATGGAACCTGCTCATGTTTACCCACCCAATGGTTATATAACATCCTTAGATTTCTGCTGGTCAGACATCTAATGACAGTCTTTATTAATAACCAAACTTTCAAATTCGACGAATATGACTTAATTTGCCTTTGAAAAGATATCAGTGCTTTGCTCCATTTTTTTAATGTTATCTACCCAACAAAATAAATAACATAGTAATACAATATCTTAACCCACAAAACTAATCCCCACCCCCCATTTCCATACCAGTGTGAGATTAACTAACACAAACTGATATCCTCCTCTTGCACATCTGAAAGGTGTGAGTTAAGCAAAAGATATTCAACCCCACCTCCACATACACAAAAAAATCTAGAACTTACAAACTCCATTCATCCATAATAACAACAAATAATGCTTCAGAAACCTTTGAATAAAATAATTAAACATGAATAATATATTGACTTCACTGCCTACATGGTTAAGCCTCTGTTAGTTTTATTTCTGGGTAACTTTAAAAAGAAAAGTACTTTAGGTATATTCTTTTCTAGTATTATTTAAATATAAATAATGGTATGTTATTGCAATATAACAGCGTATACTAGCTAAACACTGTGTTCTACAGTAAACAACAAAATCATAGTAATTGTATTTTCACATTCCTTGAAGAACCCAGAACCAAGTTGAAATGGTCAGAAAATTATACTAGGCTTTTAACGTGTCTAAATACTTCAGTTATTATTTCTCTATGTTCATTCTCAGCTTAAAAATCATTAAACAGTTATATTTTGCTATTTATAAACAGTCTGAGGTTACCAGAGATTAGTAAAGAAGACTTTTGGCCAGCATCCTACAAGAGCTTTCTCAATAGGTCAAATTTCTGCCTAGCTGAAACCACTTTAGGAGGTAGATCATCCAAAATAATAATTTTAGCCCTTTCAAAGTTGCTGTTCATTTTTATAAACACACTGCATGCTGGATTTATCTTCAGACTTTAGGAACTTTGCAATTATTGCCCTAGGAGGTAGATCATCTTCAGATGTTCTCTGAGAGCTCTGTGAACCTGATTAAGCTCTACATCCATGTTTTCAACAGGCAGATCCAACAAACTGGCAAACAACTCATTATGAGTAATACTGAGGATCTGTGAGTTGTCTCAGGACTCTGGCACATAAGAATTCTTATATTCTTTCATCTTGCTCTAAGCTCATAATCAGTCATTCTTCCTGAAGCTGTTTTATTAAAATGTATTGGGGTGCAGACTGACATTTCCACACTACTGATTTATTCTCAATACTGGATAGCCTGACTCCAGTTTGAGAAACGTTAGCTGAGAGTGTGCTAATTTGGGCATTTACTGAATTTCAGCATCTACGGTGGTGACTTTCTGTTTTATGATGTTTCAGTGAATAGTGATAAGAGTCCACTTTGGTGGAGTAGGATCATTGATAATAAGACCTTGTTGGAACTCAAGATAGGAGTCTTGGTATTAAAAGCAGTGTTTTTTCCCTGAGAAGAAAGATGGACCCTTAACATCCTTGTCACCTTTTAACTGATTCCTTGCCGGTTCATCAGTTTGTGCTCGCTGTTTACAATATCTGTATTTGGCATGTGTACATTGGTATTCTCAGCTCCTAGTTCAGAATCAGAATCAATGTCTTCACTTACTGTTTCAAGATAAAATAGGAATGTCCTACCTGAAGGCTGAACTTTTGTGGTACTTTGGACTGTAACGTGGTAGCTTACTGTATGTGTCTGCAAGCTGTCTGTTTGATCAGCATACATTTGAGTGTCTCCATGCTCTCTGACTCATCTGAAACCTGCACTGCAGAAGAATCTTTGATTATCAGTATTTTGGGAGTTTGATTCTTTGGGGCTGCATTAGAAGCCTCATTGCAGTTTTTAATTATTCAGTTCTTTTAGAGATTCCTTTGTCATGAGCTGTTGTTTATAAGCAGGATTGTGATTTTATTTACCATCTCGATCGTCCTTCTGAATCATACTTAACTCCTCATAATTCCCTCTGTTGCTAGCCACTGGACAATGTGGTTTCTGATTGGCATCTATTTCAGAAGTATGTAGCTCTGCTCTGTGCCAGGTATTTTTGATGCTTCAGAAGAACCATTTACAAATAGGGAGCTAAGTAGACTAATTGGTGTTTCAAACTGTCACCTCAGTGACTGTTAAAATAATTTTGTCAGAGCTGGAGAATTAACTGCTGTTTTTTCTTTTTTTTTTACTAAGGAAACTTTATTAAGTAAAACTCTTCTGCACATTACAAGAACAAACACAACATATTCAAAACACAATACAATAATAACCGTACAAAGGAAAACAAGAACAACTAACCAAATCCCCCCACTCACCCCTAGAGAAATAACCAGTTAAGGCAGTAAATTGCAAAAAAAAAAAAAAACAACAGAGCCTGGATATTCAAAGCAGTTGCACATGGCGCAACTGAATTGCACCAGCACAAGTGCAGAAATGCACCAAGGAGCCATATTCAGTGGGAGCCAGTGCGCAGTATAAAATCCATTGCACCAATGCGCAACCATAATGTGTGCAGGGGGCATTCCCATGAATATCCAACGCAGTGGCATATTCAACCATTAAACCATGGCACAAGTGTGGAGCAAATTGAAGTTGCTCCAGCAGACTTGTTTCTATAAATACAGGGCCCAAACAAACCAACAGCAGTTGCGCCAGGGGTGAGACTGAGATGGATAGACAGAGAGTGACAGACAGACAGACAGACAAAAGTCCACACACAGAGGACAGGGACAGAGAGGTGGCCTGGAAGAGGGAGAGAGGGGCAGAGAGAGAGAGAGAGAGAGAGACACACACACACACACACAAACCGTGTACCAGGGTGGCACACAGCCAGCAGCCAACTGCCCAGGGGGACAGTGGACAGCAAGGGCCATGGATAGTGCGCTCATCTTGATGCAGGCAGTAATGAGGGGTGTGAGGTCAGGAGGAACAGTGAAATGGACAAGGAAGGGCCGGCCGGTGTGGTATGCCTGACATAAGTGGTACGGTGCCTGCATCACCTTTGAGAACTACAGCAGTACTGAAATCACGGGCTGGTACCACCTGAACAGGGCCATTCTGAGGCAGCTCTGTGAGCTGTGCAGTGAGGAGATGCAGGCACCCACCAGACCAGACCATGCCATGTCTGTGGAGACGAGGTGACCGACATCATGTGCCTGCTCACCACGGGCACCTTCCAACAGGGCACACCACAGCCATTACCCAGTTGGCCACATCCCACCTCTTCACACAGTTCCTCAATGCTCTGCTGTCATG